>OY728128.1:242121445-243371445 GCA_963277665.1 Viscum album | reverse complement strand
TTTCATGCTTTTCCTAAAGTGACCCTCACCTCTATTATTAAAGGGTACTTTCCCTTATATTAATTTAACACCTCCAAAGACATTTTTCTTAGAAAAAACCTACCCAAATATCCTCTAAACTTTCATCCCTTCATCCATGAGGTCTTACTTTTTTCAAAAAGCCAACCTATGGAGCCCTTTTGACCAAATCAAAAGGATGAACCTGAAGAATAGTTAAATATTTTCTCTCCTCTTTCATGTTATTTTCTTCTTCCACTTCCTCTATCTTTGTTTATTCCATTGGTAAGAACCTGGTTTTTACTATGGAAGACTTTGGAATATTCTTGATGATATTCCAGAGCACTGCCTTCAGACGACATGCGATTCTGAGCCCCATAGTGGCCGGAATTAAATTTTCAGTGCGTTCACATTGGAAACACAAAATAAATTGGAAAAGCTCTTAAACGGTGATCCAGATCAGAGATACGACTGTACGGATGGGGTCAGAATGTGGTTTTTACCCTAGTAACATCATAAGGCATGTCGACGCGGGACATTTGGAACCCTCTCCCGCTTCTAGAACGTTAAATGGATTAATTAATTAATTAATTAATTAGTTTAATGTTGAAACACAAGTATCTCTTAAACGGTGGCTCGTATTGGAAAACTGAGGGCACCATTGAGTTCGGAGTGTACCGTTTACCCTTGGAGGCATATAAGTTTTGTGGGCGCTGGTCGTCAGTGGAAAATGGCCCCAGAAGAGTTTTCGTAATTTAGAAGCTTTGGGTGTTCAGTTTTATAACTTTTGAACGGGTCCTCGGATTAAACTTCCGAGACCTCTGTTGTGATCAGGAGGTGGTTTTTACCCTAGGGGAGGCTTAACCTCGACCTTGTTGAGAGTTTCAGATGCGGTTTAAAATTAAGGATTAAATTAATTAAATTTTTATTAATTTAATTCTCTATTTAATCTAAACACCCCCCTTCCTCCCTCCCTTGTTCTTCCGTGGAGCAAGGAGCTCCTACCTCTCCTCCTCCACTCCAGCAAGACATCTCCGGCGAGGCACGGCCACTCCGGCGGCGAGGCTCCGGGCAACGCCCACGAGGTAGGATTTTTTCGTTTTCAATTTTATTCCCGCACCTACTTTGAGTTCGATTCTATGCATCAATTTTTGGATTGATCCTCTAACAAAGACCACAATCTTGTAGTATATTTTATACTCTTTATGAAAAATCTTTCGGATTTCAATTCCGAGTCCCAAGCTTCCTGCAGCAGTCTGGAGAAGTTAGCGGGTTTTTCCGGTGGTTTGGAGTTTTCCAGCCGGTTCTTTGGGGTTCCGGCGGTTCGACAGCTATGTTAGGTGGGGGTCCAGCAATTGAGCGCGGCGGCGGTGGTGTGTGGATGAGTAGAGGATGCCGGGATGGCGGGGATCCCAGGGCGTGGCGGTTGGTGGCCGGGGACCGCGGTCTAGTGGCCAGGCTGCCGCGACGTCGAGGTGGAGCGGAGGCCGGCGAGAGGGCGTCGGTCGGGGCACCGACGGGGGGGCAACTAGGGTCGCGCTGCAACCCCACGGGAGATGGCGGCGCCGCGGACCCAGTGGGCCGGCCGGAGCAGGCCGGCCGGAGCGGGCCAGCCGGAGTGGGGCGGACCGGCCGGACCGGGTCGGTCCGGCCCAAGGAGGTTCCACCCCCCCCTTTTAAAAATATTTGGATGCCCGAATTTCGGGCTACGGGCATATGTTTTGAGCGTCGTCTGCGGCAGCACAGAGCTTGTGTCAAGATGAAGTTTTTGAGATGGTTTCGGGAATTTTTAATACCCAAAACGAGGTACCTCGGAGGTGCGCCGCATCTTTAAGTGAATTGTCGTTTTTCCGGGGAACTTGTTTTGGATGGCGCGGACGCGTCTGATTTCCGATTTAAGCGCCGTATGGGGCGTTGGGACCCTAGCACCGAGGCGGACCATTACATGGTGGTTTCAGCCGTTGAGGCCAATGTTGAGGCGCGGGCCCATGACCGGTCTTTTGAGCTGCGTTCAGCTTTTAGCGAATTTTTCATCGGACGTTCGTTCGGGGCGTGCGATCAGTCGATGTTTGGTGTTTTTCCGAGGGCATCACGTTGACGCAGTCTGCCCGTTGTAATTCCGCACGATGGTGTGGGCCCCGCGAGGGCCGTTTGGGCATTGACGGTGATTTTCCATCTTTATCACCGGTTTTCCGTTTTGGACAAGTGATTAGTCCATCCTGTGTTCTTTTTTGAGAGGATCGCAACGTTGTGATCCGTCCATTGTGTTTCGGGACCGGGATGTGGGTCCCACGTAGCACCGCTCGTGTGCGGTGCGCCGGAATTCATCTTTTTCTCTGGATGTCCTTCGTGCTCAATTGAGTAGTCCTTTTGACGTGTTTTTCTAAGGGGATCGCAATGGTGCGATGCACCCAACAGTCTTTGGGGCCGGGGCTCAAGACCACGGGACATTGTTCGGGCGTAAGGCAGTATTGGTGACTTTTACATTGGATGCCCATTTGGGGCAAGTAATTAGTCGATCTCGCATGTTTTTCTACGAGGATTACAATGGTGTAATCTTTTCAGGTGGGTGGAGCCTCATACATGATCCTATTAAATGTGGAAGTATGAAAGGTGGTCTAGTGGTGGTTCGTCCTACCATGTTTGTAGAGGACCCTTGGCGTGTGATCACGCACTCTTGGGAGAGTGTTGTAAATGATTCATAAGATATGGTTGTCTGTGCCTAGGACTTTGAGGTGGAGTTGTTACATTCACGCCTTTGCATTGACGTTGGGTGCCGTGTGCACATTAGCCTTTGGGCTAGAGTTGTGGTATACTCTGGGAGTATACGGGAGCAATGGGAGGTACATGTGGATGTTGGTACCTGAGAATGTTTTTGCGCTTGGTAGGGGTTGACATGGGGCCACACATCGTGTGGGCCCCATGTGTGTTTCATGCTCTACTTTACATACTTTGACCTCTCGCGACGTAGAGGGTCCCTCTGCGCTCGTTTGTTCGTCAAGTAGGGTGGAGTTTCCCCTGGCCTAGTGATCTTTTGTTGACCAGTAGGGTTGATTTTTCCCCTGGTCCTCTTCTCGATGGTTTGAGGGTT
Source organism: Viscum album (assembly GCA_963277665.1). Taxonomy (NCBI): domain Eukaryota; kingdom Viridiplantae; phylum Streptophyta; class Magnoliopsida; order Santalales; family Viscaceae; genus Viscum; species Viscum album. The sequence goes on along the minus strand of OY728128.1, from coordinate 243,368,357 downwards.
GAGTGGTCTCCCCCAGGTTTTTTCCTCGATGTTTTGGCAGGGAGAGATGGTTTGGTTACTCTGTTTCTTCAGCTGTGAGGGGTTTCAATACCGTGCCCTTTTACCGGACTGCGACACCGTTTGTGACTATGGGTGTTCATACAGTGTGGGTGTTTCCCCACTTTTTGGGATGATTTGACTCGGTCCTCATCGACAGTGACTCAGCGGATTGGAGCGGGATCTCCTTGTGAGGCCCGGGGAGTTTCTCCCGTTCTTTCGTGACCCCTGGTAGTGTTATTGTGGAATCGGTGTGACCAAGACTATGTGGGCACCAATCCCCTACCCAGGAGGTTGTTTCCAGCAGGGCTGAGATGGTTTTCCAATAGGAATGAGGTTGTTTCCAGTTGGGCTGAGGTTGTTTCCAGCAGGACTGAGGTTGTTACCAGCAGGGATGAGGTTGTTTCGAGTAGAGCTCGCCAGTGTACCATCCAGCAGGGATGACCAATACAGCGGTGTTCACCGAGCAGTACCATCCAGCAGGGATGGCCAGAGCAGTTATGGGCTTACCTCCAGCTGGGCTGGGTAGTAGTCCCTGATGCTGGGCTTACCTACAGCAGGGCTGGGAAGTGGTCCCCGATGCCGGGCTTACCTCCAGTGGGGCTGGGCAGTGGTCCCCGATGCCGGGCTTACCTCCAGCTGGGCTGGGCAGTGGTCCCCGATGCCGGGTTACCACCATCTGGGCTGGGCAGTGGTCCTGTCGCCAATTTTAGCTGGGTTTCTCTCCAATGGATTACCTAGTTATGGGACTGGGAAGTGTGGAACCCATCGACTCTTGCCGGGTCTCCCTGTTGTGGGAACCCGTTGACTTCCAGGGACCCTCCAGTGGGGCTGGGCAGGGGATACCCTGTCGACATTGAGCATTCCTCTCGACTGCGGGGAAGTTAAGAGTTGTGGTTTGATGTTCCCATAAAACTCTCATGTATGATGGGAACTTTCCCCACCGAGACGCGTCATTGCGACGCGACCTAAAACCGTGCGGGTGACTCAGTGTCGCCCAAAGCGGATAGTGTCGAGGTGTGGCGGTTTGAGCCCCTTGACTTGTAGTTTGGGGAAGACATGTAGGATGCTGGGCATCAATGGTGTCTTCTAGGACTATTGGCGACTCACTTTTCTTGGGCTGAGCTACGGGATGAATATCCCCTTACGATGTTGTTTGGGATTCATGATTGAGCATATAGACTTGTATATACCTTGTTCTAGTACCCACATCTTGGGTTTGGTTACTCTCCTTCCAAGAGAGGCAAAGACGCGAGGGGTATGTCACGTGCTTTCCGTGTCTAGCTTCTCAAGGTTGGACGTGTCTACCCTCCTGCTATAGGTAGCGAAGAATCGACGAAATTTTCATCTTCTCACTGGTTCCATCTCTTTGTGTCTGGACGAGTCTATGTTATTTCCTCTTTTTGAGTTGAGCTGGACTCTCTACTGTTACTGTTTATTGCACTCTTGGTTGTACTCCTTTACTTTTCATGTTCGCTCAAATGCTCACCCTTCGGTACCTCCTTTGTTTCCCCCTCGATCCTTCAGGGTATCCTACTGAGTATTTTTATACTCACCCCTGCTTGGGATTTTCCCGCACATGATGTGCCCTTGCAGACAACAGAAATATTGGTTGTGACGTCAGAGGAGCATAGGAGCTTGGGAGCATGGACCACGTGCCGTGGTCGAAGTCGGGTACCAGGCGGGGAACCCTTCCAGCTTTTACTTTTATTCACCTGTTGTCGGGTTGTGGCAAATTTTCTGGTTGGGCTCGTGTTTTCCCCTTTTTCTTTTCTGTTTACTTTTTTTACATTCTTTGTACTGTTTAGAGGTCGATGCACCCTTGTGGTTATTTATAGTAGTTTCCCTTTGTTTTCTATTTTACTCTGCACTTTTTCATTGAGTGTGTTGTGTGTGTGTGTGTACAGGTGCTTAGGAAAAGGTCTCCCTGAGTTGTTGTTCCTTCGACACTGGTCGCCAACCCCTGGCCGATGGAAGCGGGCTTGGGGTAGTTGCGGCTCGAGACCGGGTTGGGTCGGGCCAAGACAATGTGGTATTAGAGGTGTTTCGTTCCTTGGGATGCTGTTTAGACATCCCTAAAATAAAGAGGAATTGGTTGGGATTTAGGGAAACAGTGTCAACGTGTCTCGAGAGCGGCTCTCAGGCTAGGGAGTCCAGTGATGGTGCGGCGGTCGATGTATCCATTCACAAGGACCTTGATAACCCGCTTGTCGACTCGGCATGCTGAGACACCTGTTTCAGGGAAAATTGGTTTGTGCATCACATAGGATTGAGTCTTTGACTGTCCTTATTGAGTCAAATCCCCATCGTTGTTGTTGTTGGTGTATATATATATATATGCTCATCTGACCGCAGCACTCCTTGAAAATATTCAGGATGTATCCGTGAAGACAGCCACCCAAGATACCAGCATTGGTGAGTGACGATGACCCTGTGAGCTACGAGGCCACAGTCCAGGACCCATCAAGCGAGCCCCTTTCTCTGAGTGGGACGGTAACAGCACCCCCACCTGTTGATAAGTTGACAGCTTCAAGAGAGCAGGCTGAGTTTGAGCGCAGGTTGAGCACGCTCCGTGAGTTCCAGTGGTAGAGACCGCTGAGGTTCAGTGGTGAGCCAGTCTCTTAGGCAGCAAAGGTGTGGCTCGAGGCAGTTGTTAACCTTATCAGGCTTGTGCAGATGCTAACATATCAGATCGTGGCTTTGGCAGCCAACCTTTTTTGTGGAGCAGCTTGCCGTTGGTGGAGTCTGGTGACTCAGCTTCTTGATGAGTCGTCACTTTCGTTGGGAGACATTCAGTTGTTGTTTTGTGAGGAGTTTTGCCCCTCCTTCTTACACTCCATTTGGATTCAGGAGATCCTGCAGTTTTAGTAGGGAGGGATGACGGTGGCTGAGTACGAGGCTAATTTTGCAGACTGTGCATGCTTTTACCTCGACATGGTCCATGACGATAACATCCGAGCGCAGAAGTTTGAGTAGGGTCTCCGCCGAGAGATTTGTGCTATCATAGTAACCTTGGGAATTTCCACATATGACGGGGTTCTAGAGTAGGTTCTGGTGACAGAGAGCTTCCTGTCACGTTCTGGAGTTGGTGGTGGCAGTAGGCACGTTGGAGCTAAGACGTCTACTGCAACTAGTGGGCGTCGGCAATCAGATCCTTGACGCAGGTGGCTTTATGACAACCGGACTCAGGGGCATGGTTGTAAACCACAGTGGTGCCGGATGGCCCTAGTGCAGCCCAGAGAATGTCGGTTCTATGCTTGCGATGGGCGAGTTCACCTGGCCCGGGACTGCTCGACTAGGCATTCGGAGAGCTTCGGGCAGGCAGCAGGTGCACCACCACGACAGAGGCAGTGCCGTGATCGGAGTAGTACCCAGAGAGGTGGTGCTGGCAGAGGAGCGGGGGAGCTAGTAGTAGGGGATGAATTTACAAGATCTTCACATCACCAATAGGTGGTCCAGGTCAGGCTCCGGGAGATGACAGTTGGGACCGCAGACAGCCGTGAGCTTTGGATGTCTATGATCTTGAAGAGCACGAGGTGATAAGAGGTATGTTTTCCAGATCTTCTACTTCGTATAGTATAATTGTTAGACTCTGTGTGTGGAATGATTTCCTCCATGCTCCTTGCTTGAGGTGTTACCAGGGTGGCGCAGGGCATCTGTGTAACCATGTGCTGGTATGATAAAAGGTGTGGGACATTTTCCTTTAGTCGATGGTGTTAACTCCTTTGCTTCTGAGCGTGTAAGAGGGCCTTGGATTTGAGACATCGACTGTGGAACCTTGCGTGACCAGATATCCTTGGGTGTTTCCCCATATAGATGTTCTGAAGGATGGAATCACCGGGAGTTGTTCTAGGTGTGGGCGGTGATTCTAGTCATGGAATATGACTTAGAGGTTCGATCAGGGAGGTGGGCTACCCCTGAGAGCCTTCGGGTAGTTTGAGACCATGCAAAGGGATGGCGAGGTTCCATAACACCTTGCCTTAACCCCAAAGTCTGGAGTGGGTGCACGATGTCTCCCGCATGGATTAACTGAGGGGATGCGTGCATGACCCTGTGCATGTCAACGGTGAGGGTAGATCTCTCGTGAACAGATCAAATACTTTTGTCTGTGTGCGGTGACACAAAACTGTGCAAGAGTTCTTTTGGGTACGGGAGAGCCAGGTGTGGGCTTAGTACCCTGAGTTGTTCCCAGCTTTTTCTTTTCATGGATGACAATCTTGAAGGATGGAATGATTTAAGAACCCAGTTATTACTTCGGAAGACTTTGGAATATTCTTGATGATATTCAGAGCAGCTCCTTCAGACGACGTGCGATTCTGATCCCCGGAGTGGCCGGAATTAAATTTGCAGTGCTTTCACACTGGAAACGCCAAATAAATGGGAAAAGCTCCTAAACGGTGATCCGGATCCGAGATCCAAGTGTACGGATGGGTCTGGAATGGGGTGTTTACACTAGGAACGACATAAGGCATGTCGGCGCGGGACGTTTGGACCCCTCGCCCGCTTCTGGAATGTTAAATAGATAAATTAATTAATTTATTTATTCGTTTAATATTGAAACGCAAATATCTCTTAAACAGTGGCTCGGATTGGAAAACCGAGGGCACCGTTGAGTTAGGAGAATTCCGTTTACCTTAGGAGGGGTATAATATTTTCGGGCGCGGGCCGTAGTGAAAAATGGCCCTAGGGGCGTTTTCGTAATTTGGTGGCTTTGGGCATTCAGTTTTATAACTTTTGAACAGGGCCTCAGATTAAAATTATAATATCGCCGTTGTGCTCGGGAGGTGGTTGTTACCCTAGGGGAGGCTTAACCTTGACCCTGTCGAGAGTTTCGTATGTGGGTTAAAATTATGGATTAAATTAATTAATTTTTTATTAATTTAATTCTCTATTTAATCTTAACACCTCCCCTTCCTCCCTCCCTTTTTCTTCCCTGGTGCAAGGAGCTCCTCCCTCTCCTCCTCCACTTTGGCGAGACAGCTCCGGTGAGGTGCGGCCACTCCGGCGGTTTGGCGGCGACGCTCCGGGCAACTCCCACGAGGTAGGATTTGTTGCGGTTTCAATTTTATTCCCGCACCTACTTTGATTTCGATTCTATGCATCAATTTTTGGATTGATCCTCAAAAAAATCCCATAATAATGTATTAGATTTTATACTATTTCCAATGCATCTTTCTGATTTCAATTCCAAGTCCCGACCTGCCCGCAGCGGTCCGGAGAAGTTAGCGGGTTTTTCCGGTGGTTTGGAGTTTTCTGGCCTGTTCTTTAGGGTTTCGACGGTTCGACAACTATGTGAGGCGGTGGTCTGGCAATTGAGTGTGGCGGCGTCGGTGTGAGGCCGAGCAGAGGAGGTCGGGATGGCGGGGCTCCCAGGGCGAGGTGGGTGTCGGCCGGGGACCGCGGTCGAGTGGGATGGCGGCCGCGACGTCGTGGTGGAGCAAAGGTCGGCGAGAGGGCGCCGGCCGGGGCGCCGACGAGGGGACAACCGGGGTCGCGCTTCGACCCTATGGGAGACCAAGACCCGCCGTTGGTGGGTCTCCGTGTGGACGTGACCAGCCAACTGGCCAGTCGGTAGAGCGACCCGCGCGCAGCGTGGGTCTCGCGGGAGGCGGCTGGGCCACGGTCCCAGCGGGCTGGCCGGAGCGGGGTTGACCGGCCGGACCGAGTCGGTCCAGCCCAAGGGGGTCCCCCCCATTTTAAAATATTTGGACGCCCGTATTTCAGGATATGGGTGTGCGTTTTGAGTGCCGTATACTAAAGCGCGGAGCTCGTGTCAAGCTGAAGTTTTTGAGGTGGTTTCACGAATTTTTAATTCCCGAAATGAGGGACCTCGGAGGCGCGACGCGTCTTTAAGTGAATTGTCGTTTTTCCGAGGGAACTTGTTTTGGATGGAGCAGACGCGTCCGACATCTGATTTAAGCGCCGTCTATGGAGTTGGGACCTTGGAACCGAGGCGGAGATTTACAGGGTGGATTCAGGCGTTGAGGCCGAGGTTGAGGCACGGGCCCCACGACCCGTCTTTTGAGCTGCGTGTAGCTTTTAGAGACTTTTTCATCAGACGTCCATTAGGGGCGTGCGAGCAGTCGATGTTGAGTGTTTTTCTGAGGGCATCGCGTTGGTGCTGTCTGCCCGCTGTAATTCCGCATGATGGTGCGGGCCCCGCGAGGTCCGTTTGGGCGTTGACGGTGATTTTCCATCTTTATCACCGGGTTTCCGTTTTGGACAAGTGATTAGTCCATCCTGTATGATTTTTCTAGAGGATCAAAAAGTTTCAATCCGTCCATTGAGTTTCGGGACCGGGATGCGGGTCCCACGTAACACTGCTCGTGTGCGGTGCGCCAGAATGCATCTTTTTCTCCGGATATCCGTCGTGCTTAAGTGAGTAGTCCTTTTGACGTGTTTTTTCAAGGGGATCACAATGGTGCGATGTGCCCGACAGTTTTTGGGGCTGAGTCTCGGGACAACGGGACACCGTTCGGGCGTAAGGTGGTATTGGAGACTTTTACGTCGGATACCCGTTTAGGGCGAGTAAGTAGTCGACCTCGCATGTTTTTCCGTGAGGATTACAATGCTGTAATCTGTTCAGGAGAGCAGAGCCTCATACATGATCTTATTAAATGTAGAAGCATGAATGGTGCTCTGGTGAAGGTTCGTCCTACCATGTTTGTAGTGGACCCTTAGCTTGTGATCACGCACTCTTGGGAGAGTGTTTTAAATGATTCATAAGATGTGGTTGGTCGTGCCTAGTCCTTTGAGATGGAGTTGTTACGTTCACGCCATCGCGTTGACATTGGGTACCGTGTGCACGTTAGCCTTTGGGATGGAGATGTGGTATACTCTGGGAGTATACGGGACCGCTGGGAGGAACATGTGGATGTTGGTACCTGAGAATGTTTGTGCACTTGGTAGGGGTTGACTTGGGGCCACACGTCATGTGGGCCCCATGTGCGTGTTGTGCTCTACTTTACGTACTTTGACCTATCATGATGGAGAGGGTCCCTCTGCGCTCGTTTGTTCGACCAGTAGGGTGGAGTTTCCCCTGGCCTGGTGCTCTTTTGTTGACCAGTAGGGTTGAGTTTTCCCCTGGTCCTCTTCTTGATGGTTTTGACCAGTAGGGTTGTGTGGTCTCCCCCTGGTTTTGTCCTCGATGGTTTGGCTGGCAGAGATGGGTTGGTTCCTCTGTTTCTTTAGCTGTGATGCGTTTCAGAACTGTTACCTTTTACCGAACTGTGACACCATTTGTGACTACGGGTGTTCGTACAGTTTGGGTGTTTTCCCAACTTTCTGGGATGATTTGACTCAGTCTTCTTCGACAGTGACTCAGTGGATTGGAGTGGGATCTCCTTGTGAGGTATGGGGAGTTTCTCCTGTTCTTTCATGAACCCTTGTAGAGTTCTTGTGGATTCGGTGTGACCAACACTACGTGGGCACCAATCCTCTACCAAGGAGGTTTTTTCCAGCAGGGCTGAGGTGGTTTCCCCGCAGGGCTGAGGTTGTTTCCAGTAGGGCTGAGGTTGTTTCCAGCAGGGCTGAGGTTGTTACTAGTAGGGATGAGGTTATTTCAAGAAGAGATCGCTAGTGTACCATCCAGCAGGGATGGCCAGAGCAGTTTTGGGCATACCTCCAGCTGGACTGGGCAGTGGTCCCCGATGCCGGGCTTACCTCCGGTGGGGCTGGGCAGTGGTCCCCGATGCCCGGCTTACCTCCAGTGGGGCTGGGCAGTGGTCCCCAATGTCGGGCTTACCTCCAGCTGGGCTGGGTAGTGGTCCCGGATGCTGGGTTACCTCTATCGGGGCTAAGCAGAGGTCCCATCACAGACATTATCCAGGTCTCCCTCCAGTGGATTACCCTTTTACGGGACTGGGCAGTGTGGTACCCATCGACTCTTGACGGTTCTCCCTGTAGTGGGAACCCGTTGACTTCCAGGGACACAGTAGTGGGGCTGGGTAGGGGATCGCCTGTTGACTTTGAGAAGTCATCTCAACTGCAGGGCAGTAACGAGTTGTGTTTTGACGTTCCCCCTGAACTCTCAAGTACGAGGGGCGCCTTCCCCACCGAGACACGTTCTTGAGACACGACCTAAAACCGTGCGGGCGAGTCCGTGCCGCCCAAAGAGGATAGTGTCGAGGTGTGGTGGTTTGAGCCCCTTGACTTGTAGTTTTGGGTAGACGTGCAGGATGCTGGGCATCGATGGTGTTTTCTTCTAGGATTGTTGCTGACTCACTTTTCTTGGGCTGAACTATGGGATGAAGATCCCCTTACGATCTTTTTTGGGATTCTTGATTGAGCATATAGACTTGTATATACCTTGTTCTTGTACCCACTGCTTGGGTTTGGTTACTCTCCTTCCAGGAGAGGCCAAGATGCGAGGGGTATGCCGTGTGCTTTCCGTGTCTATCTTCTCGTGGTTGGATGAGTCTACTCTCCTGATATAGGTAGCGAAGACTTGACAAGATATTCATCTTATCACCATTTCCAGCTCCTTGTGTCTGGACGATTCTACCTTCTTTCCTCTTGTTGGGTTGAGATGGACTCTCTACTGTTACTCTTTACTACACTCTTGGTTGTACTCCTTTACTTTTCATGTTCGCTATACTGCTCACCCTTAGGTACCTCCTTTTTTCTCCCTCGAGCCTTCGGGGTATCCTACTGAGTATTCTTATACTCACCCCTGATTGGACTTTGCCCGCAGTTGGTGTTCCCTTGCAGATGACGGATAGATTGGTTGTGACGTCAGAGGAGCTTAGGAGCTTGGGATATTAGACCATGTGTGATGGTCAAAGTCAGGTACCCGGCGGGGAACCCTTCCAGCTGGTTACTTTTGTTCACCTGTTGCCGGGTTGTGGCACATTTTTTGGTTGGGAACTTGTTTTCCCCTTTTTCTTTTCAGTTTACTTTCTGTACTTTCTTTGTAATGTTTAGAGGTCGATGAACCCTTGTGGTTATTTATAGCAGTTTCCCTTTTTTCCATTTTTACTCTTCACTTTTGCATTGAGTGTGCTGCATTTGTGTGTACAGGTGCTTAGGAAAAGGCCTCCCCGAGTTCTTGTCCCTTCGGCGCTGATCTCCAACCCCTGGCCTATGGAGGCGGTGTTGGGGTAGTTGCGGCTCGAACCCGGGTAGGGTCGGGTCATGAAAAAGTGGTATCAGAGGTGGTTGGTTCCTTGGGATGCTGTTCAGACGTCCCTAAAATAAAGATGAATTCGTTGGGATTTAGGGCAACAGTGTCAACGTGTCTCGAGAGCGGCTCTTAGGCCAGGGAGTCCAGTGATGGTGCGGTGGCCGACGTATCCATTCACCAGGACCTTGATAACCCGCTGGTCAAATCGGCATGATGAGACACTTGTTGCAGGGAAAATTGTTTGTGCATCACATAGGATTGAGTCTTTGACTTATCTTCTTGAGTCAGCTCCCCATCGTTTTTGTTGTAGGTATATACATATATGCTCATCTGATCGCGACACTCCTTGATAATATTCAGGATGTCTCCGCGAAGACAGCCAGCCAAGATACCAGCTTTGGTGCATGACGATGACCCTGTGAGCTACGAGGCCACAGTCTGGGACCCATCATGAGAGCCCCTTTCTCCAGGTGGGCTGGTAGCAGCACCCCCACCTGTTGAGCAGTAGAGAGCTTCAGTAGAGTAGGCTGAGTTTGAGCGCAGGTTGAGCGTGCTCCGTGAGTTCCAGCGGCAGAGACCGCTGAGGTTTAGTGTTGAGGCAGACCCTGAGTCTGCATAGGTTTGGATCGAGGCATTAGTTCGCCTTTTCAGGCATATGCAGACACCGAAAGATCAATGAGTGGCTTTGGCAGGCAACCTTTTTCATGGAGCAGCTTGGCGTTGGTGGAGTCTGGTGACTCAGCTTCTTGATGAGTCGTCGCTTTCATTCGGCGACTTTCAGTTGTTGTTTCTTGAGGAGTTTTGCCCCTCTTGCTTACGCTCCATTCAGATTCAGGAGCTCCTATAGTTTTAGCAGGGAGGGATGATGGAGGCCGAGTATGCGGCTAGTTTTGAAGACCGTGCACGATTTTACCTGTACCTGGTCCATGACGATAACATCAGAGTGCAGAAGTTTTAGCAGGGTCTCCGCCGAGAGATTCGTGCTGTCATAGTACCCTGGGGCATTTTCACATATGCCGGGGTGTGAGAGCAGGCACTGGTGATAGAGAGCTTCCTGTCACGTTCTGGAGTTGGTGGTGGCAGCAGACATGTTGGAGCTGAGACGTCTACCACAGCTAGTGTGCGTCGGCAGGAAGAACCTCGACGCAGGTGGCTTTCTGACAATCGGACTCCAGGGCGTGGCCATACACCAAAGTGGCATCGGAGGTCACCAGTGCGGCCTAGAGAGAGTCGGTGCTATGCTTGCGATGGCGAGGTCACCTGGCATAGGACTACCCGACCAGGCATGAGGAGTGCTTCGGGCAGGAAGCAGGTGCACCAGCACGATAAATGCAGCCTCGTGATCGGAGTAGTACCCATAGAGGTGGTGTCGGCAGAGGAGCAAGGGGAGCTGGTAATGGGGGACGACTTTACGAGAACATTCCATCACCACTAGGTGGTCCACGTCAGGCTTCGAGAGCTGACAGTTTGGACTGCGGATAACCGCGAGCTTTGGATGTCTACGATCTTGCAGAGCATGAGGTGATAAGAGTTATGCTCTCCAACTCTTCTACTTCTTGCAGTAGAATTGTTAGACTCTGTGTGTGGAATGCTTTCCTCCCTGCTCCTTGCTTGAGGTGTTACCAGGGTGGCGCGGGGCATCGGTGTAACCCTATGTTGTTATGATAAAAGGCGTGGGAACTTTTCCTTTAGTTGATGGTGTTGAATCCTTCGCTTCCGAGCATGTAAGAGGGCCTTGGATGTGAGACATCGACTGTGGAACCTTGCATGACCAGATATCCTTGGGTGTTTCACATTATGGATGTTCTGAAGGAGGGAATCACCGGGCCCTGTTCTAGGTGTGGGCGGTGATTCTAGTCGTGGCATGCGACGTAGAGGTTCAATCGGGGGGGGGGGGGGTGAGCTAACCCCGAGAGCCTTCGAGTAGTTTGAGACCATGCGAGGGGATGTCGAGGTTCCCTACTGCCTTGCCTTAACCCCAAAGTCTGGAGTGGGTGCATGATGTCTCCCGAATGGATTACCTGAGGGGATGCGTGCATGCCCCTGTGCACATCAGCGGCGAGGGCAGATCTCGCGTGAACATATAAAATCCTTTGGTCTGTCTACGGTGACGCAGAACTATGCAAGAGTTATTTTGGGTAAGGGAGAGCTAGGTGCAGGCTTAGTACCCTGAGTTGTTCCCTGGTTTTCCTTTTCGGGGAAGAAATTCTTGAAGTATGGAATGGTGTAAGAACTCGGTTTTTACTGCGGAAGTCTTTGGAATATTCTTGATGATATTCCAAAGCAGCTCCTTCAGACGATGTGCGATTCTGAGCCCTAGAGTGGCCGGAATTAAATTTTCAGTGTGTTCACACTGGAAATGCCAAATAAATGGGAAAAGATCCTAAACAGTGATCCGGATCAGATATCTAAGTGTACAGATGGGTCTGGAATGGGGTTTTTACACTAGGAACAACATAAGGCATGTCGGAGCGGGACGTTTGGACCCCTTTCCCGCTTCTGGAACGTTAAACGGATACATTAATTAATTTTTTTTATTTTTTTATTGTTTAAACGCAAGTATCTCTTAAACAGTGGATCGGATTAGAAAACCAAGGGTACCTTTGAGTTCGTAGCATGCTGTTTATCCTAGGAGGTGTATATGTTTTGCGGGCGCGGGCCGTAGTGAAAAATGGCCCCAGGGGCGTTTTCGTAATTTGGCGGCTTTGGGCGTTCAGTTTTATAACATTTGAACGGGGCCTCGGATTAAAATTATGAGACCACCGTTGTGCTAGAGAGGTGGTTTTTACCATAGGTGAGGCTTAAACTCGACCCCGTCGAGAGTTTCAGATGCAGGTTAAAATTAAGGATTAAATTAATTAAATTTTTATTAATTTAATTATCTATTTAATCTAAACACCTCCCCTTCCTCCCTCCCTTGTTATTCCCTGGCGCAATGAGCTCCTCTCCCTCCTCCTACACTTCGGTGAGACAGCTCCAGTGAGGCGAGGCCACTCCGGCGGTTCGGCGGTGAAGCTCCGGGCAACGCCCACGAGGTAGGATTTGTTGCGGTTTCAATTTTATTCCTGCACCTACTTTGAGTTCGATTCAATTAATCAATTGGTTGATTTATCCTCTAACAAAGCCCATAATCTTGTATTAGATTTTATACTCTTTCTGTCGCATGTTTCGGATTTCAATTCCGAGTCCCGAGCTTCCCGCAACGGTCCGGTGAATTTAGTGGGTTTTTCCGGTGGTTTGGATTTTTCCGGCCGATTCTTTGGGGTTCCGGCGGTTCGGCAGCTGTGTGAGGCGACGGTCCGACAATTGAGTGCGGCGGTGGCTGTGTGAGGCTGAGCAGAGGAGGCAGGGACGGCGGGGCTCCCAGGGCGAGGTGGCTGGCGGTCAGGGACCGCGGTCGAGCAGGATGGCTGTCGCGACGTCGTGGTGGAGCGGAGGCCGGCGAGAGGGCGCCGGCCGGGGTGCCGACGAGGGGACAAACGGGGTCGCGCGACGACCTCGCGGGAGACCGAGACCCACCGTTGGCGGGTCTCCGAGTGGATGTGACCGGCCAACTGGACTGTCGGTGGAGCGACCCGCACGCAGCGCGGGTGTCACGGGAGGCGGCTGGGCCGCGATCCTAGCAGGCCGGCCGGACCGGACCGGTCCAGTCCGGCCCAAGGGGTTCCCCCCCTTTAAAATATTTGGACTCCCGTATTTCGGGCTACGTGCATCCGTTTTGAGCGTAATCTACAGTAGCGCGGAGCTCGTGTCAAGACGAAGTTTTTGAGATGGTTTCGGGAATTTTTAATTCCCAAAATGAGGGACCACGGATGCGCGATGTGTCTTTATGTGAATTGACGTTTTTCCGGGGGAACTTGTTTTGGACAGCGCAGACGCGTCCGACGTCCGATTTAAGCGCCGTCAGTGGATTTGGGACCCTGGCACCGAGGTGGAGCTTTGCAGGGTGGTTTCAGGCATTGATGCCAAAGTTGAGGTGTGGGACCCACGACCCTTCTTTTGAGCTTCATGCAGCTTTTAGCGACTTTTTCATCTGACACCCGTTCGGGGTGTACGAGCAGTCATTGTTGGGTGTTTTTTCGAGGGCATCACGTTGGCACAGTCTTCCCGCTATAATTCCGCACGATGGTACGGGCCCTGCGAGGGCCGTTTTGGCGTTGACGGTGATTTTCCATCTTTATAACCAGGTGTCCGTTTTGGACAAGTGATTAGTCCATCCTATGTGCTTTTTCGATAGGATCGCAATTGTGCAATCTGCCCGTTGAGTTTCGGGACCGGGATGACGGTCCCACGTAGCACCCCTCGTGTGTGGTGGGCCATAATGCATCTTTTTCTCCGGATATCCGTCTTGCTCAAGTGAGTAGTCCTTTTGTTGTGTTTTTCTGAGGGGATCGCAATGGTGTGATGCACCCGACTGTTTTCGGGGCTGAGGCTCGGGACCATGAGACGCCGTTCGGGCGTAAGGCAGTATTGGTGACTTTTACGTCGGATACCCATTTGGGGCGAGTATGTAGTTGATCTCGCATGTTTTTCCGTAGGTATTACAACGGTGTAATCTGTTCAGGCGAGAGGATCCTCATACGTGATCTTATTAAATGTGTAAGCATGAATGGTGCTCCGGTGGTGGTTCGTCCTACCATGTTTGTAGCGGACCCTTGGCGTGTGATCGCGCACTCTTGGGAGGGTTTTATAAATGATTCATAAGATGTGGTTGGATGTGCCTGGGACCTTGATGTGGAGTTGTTACGTTAATGGCTTTGCGTTGACGTTGGGTGTCGTGTGCATGTTAGACTTTGGGCTAGAGATGTGGTATACTCTGGGAGTATATGGGAGCGCTGGGAGGTGCATGTGGATGTTGGTACCTAAGAATGTTTGTGTTCTTGGTTGGGGTTGAATTGGGGCTACACGTCGTGTGGGCCCCATGTGCGTGTCGTGCTCTGCTTTACATAATTTGACCTCTCACGACGTAGAGGATCCCTTTGTGCTTGTTTGTTTGACCAGCAGGGTGGAGTTTCCCCTATCCTAGTGCTCTTTTGTTGACCATCAGGGTTGATTTTTCCCCTAGTCATCTTCTCGATGGTTTTGACCAGCAGTGTTGAGTGGTCTCCCCCTGTTTTTGTCCTCGATGGTTTGGCCGACATAGATGGTTTAGTTCCTCTATTTCTTCAGTTGTGAGGGGTTTCAGTACCATGCCCTTTTACCAGAATGTGGAACCGTTTGAGACTACGGGTGTTCATACAATGTGCGTGTTTTCCCCACTTTCTGGGATGAGTTGACTCGGTCCGCTTTGACAGTGACTCAACGGATTGGAGCGGGATCGCCTTGTGAGGCATGGGGAGTTTCTCCCATTCTTTCGTGACCGCTAGTAGAGTTATTGTGGATTCAGTGTGACCAACACTATGCGGGCACCGATCCTCTACCCAAGAGGTTGTTTCCAACAGGGCTGAGGTGGTTTCCAAGATGGGATGAGTTTGATTCCAGCAGGGCTGAGGTTGTTTCCAACAGGGATGATGTTGTTACTAGCAAGGTTGAGATTGTTTCGAGCATAGCTCACCAATGTACCATCCAGCAGGGATGGACAGTATAGTGGTGTTCACCGAGCAGTACCATCCAGTAAGGATGGCCAGAGTAGTTCCAGGCTTACCTCCAGTTGGGCTGGGCAGTGGTCCCCAATGCCGGGCTTACCTCCAGCGGGGCTGGGCAGTAGTCCCCGATGCCGATCTTACCTCCAGTGGGGCTGGGCAGTGGTCCCCAATGCCAGTCTTACCTCCAGCTGGGCTGGGCAGTGGTCCTCGATGTCGGGTTACCTCAAGCTGGGCTGGGCAGTGGTCCCGTAGCCGACTTTAGCAAGGTCACCCTCCAGTGGATTACCCTGTTACGAGATTGGAAGGGTGGAACCCATCGACTCTTACCGGGTCTCCCTGTAGTGGGAACTCGTGGACTTCTCGGGACCCTTCAGTGGGTCTGGGAAGGGGTTCACCTGTCGACTTTGAGCAGTCCTCTCTACTGCGGGGTAGTGACGAGTTGCGGTTTGACGTTCCCCCAGAACTCTAATGTACGAGGGGCACATTCCCCACCGAGATGCGTCCTTGTGACACGACCTAAAACCGTGTCATAGAGTCACTATTGCCCACAGCCGATAGTGTCGAGGTGTGGTGGTTTGAGCCCCTTGACTTGTAGTTCAGGGTAGACGTGCGGGATACTGGGCATCGATGGTGTTTTCTTCTGGGGCTGTTGGTGACTCACTTTTCTTGGTCTTAGCTACGGGATGGAGATCCCCTTACGATCTTGTTTGGGATTCTTGATTGAGTATATGGAATTTTATATACCTTGTTCTAGTACGCACTACTTGGGCTTGGTTACTCTCCTTCCAAGAGTGGTGAAGACGTGCTGGGTATGCCACGTGCTTTCCATGTCTAGCTTCTTGTGGTTGGACGAGTCTACTCTCCTACTATAGGTAGAAATGACTCAACGGAAAGTTCATCTTATCATAGTTTCTAGCTCCTTGTGTCTATACGAGTCTACCTTCTATCCTCTTATTGGGTTGAGCTGGACTCTCTACTATTACCCTTTACTGAACTCTTGGTTGTACTCCTTTAATTTTCCTGTTTTCTCTACTGCTCACCCTTCCGTACGTCCTTTGTTTCTCCCTTGAGCCTTCAGGGTATCCTACTGAGTATTTTTATACTCACCCCTACTTGGGCTTTTCCTGCACTTGGTGTGACCTTACAGACAACAGATAGGTTGGTTATGACGATACAGGAGCTTAGGATCTTGGGAGCTTGGACCGTGTGCGGTGGACAGAGTCGAATACCAGGCGGGGAACCCTTCCAGCTATTTACTTTTGTTCACCTGTTGCCGGGTTGTGGAACTTTTTCTGGTCGGGCGCATGTCAACCCCTTTTTCTTTTAAGTTTACTTTCTCTAATTTCTTTGTACTGTTTAGAGGTCGATGCACTCATGTGGTTATTTATAGCATTTGCCCTTTTTTCCCTTTTACTCTGCACTTTTTCATTGAGTGTGCTGTGTGTGTGTACAGGTGTTTAGGAAAAGGCCTCGCCGAGTTGTTGTGCCTTCGGCGCTGGTCGCCAGCCCCTGGTCGTTGGAGGCGGGCTTGGGGTAGTTGCGGCTCGAGCCCGCATAGGGTCGAGTCGTGAAACCATTCTAAAATAATAACTCCATTATTTTCTATATAACTTGATGTGATTATAAAAATGTTACAATCATACTCATTATTCAATCCATCATATGAATGACAAAGTCACCATACGTGAGTACGTACGGCTTACCGTCTACACATTGTGGTGTAGTTTTTTATTCAAACACTTCTTTATTTAGATGGGTATAATAATTAATATAACTAATTTAAATAATAAATATAACATTTTAATGATTCTTTATATATGATATACTATCCAATTATATATGATTTTACAATCAATAGAATGATATTATCGCTTGTACGTACATACAGATTACCGTCTCCATGAACACGATGAGATTCATTCCCCATCATAATCATTCAAGAAAAAATTTCATTTTATGATTAAAAATAATTTTTAAGAAGTTAATATCATTATGGATATGTATAAAATACATCTTATCCATAAAAAACATGGCTTAAGTAAGTGAAAATATAAAAGAAAACAGATCAGTTAACACCCAAAACGACGATACTTCAAAAATATTATTAACAAAGCAATATTAGAGGATCATATATGATATATTATTTATGTATATTGTTATTTTATAATTTAATAACTATGATTAAACTATTATACAGGAGGTTAACCTACCCTCGACCAAGGTAAGTGCATGTTAAGGGTTAATTTCACAATCTCTTTATTATCTTAGGCTGTGTTTGCGTAAGTATATACTGGGAACTCTTTATCATCCACATCCGTGTTTTCTTTAAAATGTCTTTCAAATAATTTTTACTATTTACTAGAATATGGCTTAAATTCATTTATACCCTTATTTGACCGTATATGTTTTGAATGTAATCTTTCTGTCGTTTTCCAAACAAGGCAATTTTTGACCTTTTCGACCAAATTAAGGTAATAATGTATTTTTTAACTTATACTACAGGTGCAGCTATTTTGTGTCATTATAACATTGTCGAATCATCCCTTACAATATTATAATAATATTATCAAAACAAATGTCTTATTTAATAATTATACTACTTTTAAATGATTTCAATATAGAAAGATACATTATTTAAATTAGTTTTCATTTCATATATATCAACATCATTTGATGTATTTTACACTTGTTTGAAGTTGATTTATTGTGATACAAATATTCAATATTTTATTGAAATATTTTGTGATATGTTTGACTATGGATGTTTTATTTTAATACCATTCATGGTTTATGGATAATGTTTTGACATTTCGTATGCTAGTTTTAATACGAATGTTTATGTTATGTTTAAAACTTTTGATATGAGGAATGCATTGGACTTAGTAAGTGATAGGTGGAGCCTTCTATACCTCCTCGATGCATCGTTAGGTCTCATGAGACAAACTAGTGTCTTGGCACAAGGCCTTGGAAAAAATATTGTTTTTTTCCTGGAAAAGGCCTTGACTATGTTGTTATGATGTTTGGAATTAGGAATTACATCATTATAAAAGTGTCTACTAATATTGAATATGATTATTCAACTAATATAATATCTTTGTGAATAAGTAAATGGAATTATTTGTTTTTTTCTTTTCCATATTAGGCTGATGTTTATGTATAAAAGGATTTTGTTTTAGTCTTATACATTTCCTTATTTATTTATTTTTATTTTTTAATGTTTCTTCTATATTTTTATCCTTACTGAGAATTTGATCTAACCCCTTTCTGTGTTTTATTTTTCCCAAGATGTGAAGAAATATTTTATGGTTGACCTACAGGGATAGGCTAAGGATATAAGTGTGGTCAATGGGAAAAAAATGTTGTTGATGTTTTTATTTCATTATGTAATGTAAAACATATGAATGTATCTACTACCTCAAAATCTACTAAACAGATCAGTCTTTCGGGATTTGATCATTTTGGATCATGCCAATGTTATGTAATAATGAACTGACTCTAGGTAACTGGGGTTCGGGGCAATACATATGGTATCAGAGGAAGTTTATTACAAACATCTAAAACATGATTTAGAAAAACTCTTATTTGATAGCACTACCCTTAGATAGAATTTGAGGATTAGTATAGAAGAACTTCCTTTAATTTTGGTACTGTTGAGATTTCGTGTGTTTTCCAAGAAATACATCCCTCTCTGGATATGAGCAGGTAGAGGTGGCTCTAGTACAGATTTACCTAGGGGTAAAACCTAAAAACACCGCTTTGAGCTAGACTCGATTGGGAACTGGTGAATGACAATGGGCCTTTCTGCACTCTTGGTTATGACAGTCTTAGAGGATATGCTTAGGATAATTCCCATTTTCTTTACAAACCATTACGAAGGGTTTATTAGTATATACTTACGCAATGAAAACGTTTTTATGATTATGGATTATATCCATAAACTGTTCAATTTAGGTTAAGTGTTTTAGATGTTTTGAATTATGCATTGTGATTCATAAACTAACCTGGTGTATTCCTTTATTTAGAAATTGATCATAATATAAGGAATGAGAATTCCAGCAATACACAAGAATGAAATATTAAGAAGGATCATATCTTTCTTTGAATTAAGACAACATTTTAAATATAAATAGTCTCCCATGTATTCTAATCATATTAAGAAATAGTATCTTGTGTTAATAAGATATGTAAATAAATCTCTGGGTCCTATGGATTTAAAGGGAAGTAAGAGAAGAAAAGAATGGAAAAGAAAAATATGGATAAATACAAGAGGGGAAAGAAGGATTTTCACATATTTGATAACTGTGGAAACAATCACCTTGGTAAATACTTGAAGGGAATGGGAGTTTGTTATAAGTGTGGAGAAAAAGGAACCCATGTACGTGATTGCAAGGGTATGATAAAGTTTTCAAATGTATAATGATTCATCTATAAGGAGTTGGTACACTACATGAATCAATGTCCAAATCATCAAAGTATATCCCAAATGATGCTATTGGATAATAATCAAGTAATGATACTACTATTGATGAAGTGGAATGACTAGTGTTATTATGTTGTTATGAAAGAATTATTTCATTTGAGTTTTGAATCAACTATGTAAAATTTATATGAATTATGTAAATAAATAAGGATTGTAATATAGTACAAATTTATTAAGGATTTGAGATTGTATGGTACTAAGTAAAGTGACACAATTTTAGGTTAAAATTTTTGGAAAATACAAGGATGAAGGAATGGTAAACCGTAATATGGTCTTTATTATAAGGTAGTGATTTTGGAATAAGAGATGGTTGATTGGGATATATTATATGGGATATTCTTTACTACCATGGGACTAATTAATGGTTTTTTTATTCCATGATTTGTGGAATATTGAAATTTTTGGATATAGAGAAAATATCTTGTATTATATAAGGAATAAGGGAGAATGAATATAATAAATAAGGTTTTATAGTAATTTAGGGTGTTACCATGTTTTAAAAGAATAAATGATGATGGTATTCATATGTTATTACGTGGAAAAAGAGATCTTCATTTTGTTTACCTTTCTTATAAATTTTGTACTGTGAGTTTGGACATATGTATTTTGGATAATTCTAAAGGTTGTAATGGATTAACATTGAAATTTTATACTATTATTAAGGTTAAAGAATTTATTAAGATTTTTTTTGGATTTTTATATAAAGGACATCCTGGAGTTCTTGCGACAACCTATCGCATCCAGCAAGGCTATGAGACATGAAACTGCAACCAACGGGCGACAATGGTGGATCGCCTACCACTGGAATACATGATTTCCATGTTTTTATTATGTAGTTTTTTTAATAGTCTTACAATTCAATTATAAATTAATTATTTTTGGAACCCTATATAATTTTGATAAATAGAATATTTTGGAATTCTATTATCTTTTGGAGCGAATGATGAGTTTGTTGTAGGAATTTTTTGAAGGATGAAACTCTACTTTTCAAATATATATTTATATATATATTTCCTCTTATTATATGAATAAATTATTTCTAAAATATTAGGGAAGGAATCATAAAACCAAAAAAGTGTTATCCTAATACCATATGTTTTGTTGAACTGGTTATATTTTACATCATCTTAGATTGATGGATTCTATGACTTTAATTTTACCCATGTTTCTAATTGATGGCCTCAATAAATCCCTATAAATATTTATGTTTTCCTTCTAATTATGTTTCTATAATTTCCACCAATTTTCTCCTAATCTATGTTAACAATTTGGTGGTGACTTTTTCATTTTCTTTCCCTCTTATTAAGACTAAATTTGTTTTACCCATTTTCTGATATGGGTTTTCCACAAAGGTATTTTTCTATTTTTATCCATATTGTTTTTGAAGAAAAATTTCAATTTTCAAGGAAACAATTTATTTTATGAGGGTAGAATATAACACCCCAAGATATCAGAGTACATTATCTCTTCAAAAATTCAATAACTTGCGCTACAAGCAACACTGAGTTCGAGCGCACCACGACATACCAAACTAGTCGTTCAAAAAGAGGTTATGAATAGTATTATATGAATTTTTAATTTTATATTCTCCATATAATTTTATAATCCATATTATGTGTTTTTAGACATAATATATGAACTAATTCATTTTTAATATAAAATAAGTATTTTAAAAAAAATGCAATTTTACCGCCTTTTATTGGAGTACTATCTTAAAACCCAATATTTGACACTTCTATATTGAATTTAATGAAATTAAATTATTCTTTATAATAATGTCATAAGAATTTAGAATGGATAAATTTTTGGTACCATTCTGATAACATTTATATTTTGATGAATAGTGAAAAATACTAAATTATAATTAAAAACAACCTTTTCAATCAAAAATATATATTGTGTTAAATTGAAATTTTGAGTGGTTTTAATGTATAATTAGATTACCATTTTATTATTTAATATAATTTCTATCATGGGATTTAATTTCACAATTAAACTAGACATAACCAAGTGTTAATCTTTTGATAGTTATTATTTCTTAAAAACACGCTTTATTGTCTTGACAACGAGAATTAATTTTAAATAAATTTAGACCAGTTCTATTTTTAGAATTTTGATAAATGGATCCCATATATGGAATTTTGAGGACCAAATTGTGTAAATAGATAAATTTTATTTTTCGGCAATATGATTATTTACTTAAGTAAATATTTTATTTACAATGGTTAAAGGGTAAATTAGGTAAATAAGGGTAAAAAAATATTAATATAATAATATTAAATTACCGTAACATATGTACTATTCCTATTGGGTGATATATGTCCGACCATAGGAATCCTTGGGTCTATTTTGGGACCACATGGAGACATATGGGAGTGGTAATGCCACTTTATATTAATTAATTTAAAATAAAGACAAAAATGATATAAAAATATATCATCTTACATGTTGTTATATATGTCATCATTTCAATGATAAATATTCATTAGAAATATAATGATATTTACTACATAATGGTATTTTATTTATAATGTTTAGATATTAAATAATTAAATTTATTTACGACACAATGATGATGCAATAATTACCATATTAATGATGTAATCAAATAAATCGCATTATGAATATTAAAATAAATAAAATTAAAAGGTTATTATGAGATCCAAAAATTTTATTTCTCAATATGACATGTTATTATTGAGTCAATTTATCTTTTTTGAAGTAATCACATTGTGATGAATTACACTAAATCAAAATAAAAAATAGTTTCAAAATTGACCTAAATTGGTTTTTAAAACCAATATTATATTATTAAATTATCTAATATTTATAAAAATATAAGGGTCATCCAAAGGGCTTAAATAATATTATATATGCCATTAGTTAAACACTTTATGTTCTCTTGGATGTTTAGAGTATGTTTATTTATCGTATATTGTAAGTATTCAAGAAGACACGGTAAAAGTTAAACTATTTAACTAAGAGTTAAATCTAAAAGATAAGGTCAATATGGTGACCTAAACCTGTCTAAAAAAATTTGTTTGAGCGTTTTTCAGACCATAACAACCATAGTCTCTAAATAAATCATTTTCGAGCCATTAGATACCGAAGATTATTTTATTATAAAATAATATTTCATGCTATTCCTAAAGTGATCGTCCCCGGTCTTATAAAAGGGTACTTCCCCTTCTCTTAATTTCACACATCCAAAGGCATTTGGCTCAGCCAACCCATAACCAAATATCCTCTGAAAAGTCCTACCATCATCCAAGATTCCTTCCTTTGGTTAGAAAATAACCTAAGGATCCCTTTTGATCAAATGAAGCAGATGAACCTGAAGAATAGGAAAATATTTCATCAACTTTTTCAAGTTCTTTTCTTCTTCAACTTACTCTTTATTTTTTGTTTTCATTCTAAAATAATATCTCCAGTATATTATATATACTGTGATGTTATTATAAAAATGGTACAACCAAATTATTTATTCTATCAATGATATTAATGACAAAGTCACCATATGTGAGAACGTACGGCTTATCGTCTCCACGTCGTGGTGTAGTTTGTTATTCAAACACTTCATTATTTGGAAAGGTATAATAATGTGTATAAATGATGTTAAAAATAAATATCACATGTTTATTATTCTGTATATATGATATACCATCCAATTACATATGATCTCCCAATCAATATAATGATATTGTCGCTCGTGCATACGTACGGATTACCATCTCAACAAACGAGATGATATTCATTCCCCATCCTAATCATTCAAGAATAATATTATTTATACGATTAAAAATAATTTCTATGAACTTGATGTAATTTTAGATATTAATAAAATACATCCAATCCATAACAATCATGGATTACGTAACCGAACATATAATGGAAAATAGATCAGTTAATACCTGAAACGATTATACTACTAAAATATTATTAAAAAAGCAATATTGAATGATCATATATGAGATCATATTTATTTATATAATTATTTTATAATTTAATAATAATGATTTAACTATTATACAAGAGGTTAACATACTTTCATCCAAGTAAATGGCAAGGTAAGAGTTAATTTCATAGTCTCTTTATTATCTGAGGTTGTGTTTACGTAAGTATCTATTGGGACCTCTTTATCATCCACATATGGGTTTCATTAAAAATATATTTCAAATCATATTTACTATTTACTAGAATATGTGTTAATTTCATTTATATCCATTTTTTACAATATAAGTTTTGAAAGTAATCTTTCTATCATCTTCCAAATAGTGTACTTTATGAGATTTTCGACAAAATTTTTGTAAGAATGACTTTTTTTAACTTATACGGCAGGTTCAGCTATTTTCCTCCATTATAACATCGTCGAAGATTCCCCTAAAATATTATAATAATATTTTCAAAATAAATGTTTTCTTTTATAATTATAATACTTTTAAATTATTTCAATATAGAAAGAGGTATTATTTCAATTACTTTTCATTTATTCTTTGTACACATCCTTTGATGGATTTTAAATATGTTTGATGTTGATTTATTATGATAAAAATATTCCATATTGTATTGAAGTATTTTGTGATATTTATGAATGTGTATGTGTTATTTTTATACCATTCATGGTTTATGGATAATGTATTGACATTTCATATGCTTGTTTTAATATGAATGTTTATGTAATGTTTAAACCTTTTCATATGAAGAATACATTGGACTTAGTAAGTGATGTGTGAAGCCTAGTATAGCTCCTTGATGTATCGGTAGGTATAATGATTCAAACTAGTGTCTTGGAATAAGGTCTTGACAACATCATATTTGTAGTCATGGGATAATGCATTGACTATGTGGTTATGAATTCAGGCATTATGCATTCCATCATTATGAAAGAGGCTACTGATATTGCATGTGATTATTCTACTAGTAAAATATCCATGTGAAAAATTAAATTAAATTATTTGATTTTACCTTTTCTATATTATGATGAAGTTTATGTTTAGAATAATTTTGTTTTAGTCTTATAAATTTCCTTAAATGTTTGTGTTAAATTTTCAAAGTTTCTGCTATATTGTTATCCTTACTGAGCATCTGATCTCACCCCTCTCAATGTTTTATTTTTCCCTAGATGTGATGAAATATTTTATGGTTCACCTACATGGATATAATATGGATATAAGGGTTGTAAATGGGGGGGGGGGAATGTGGTAGATGTTTTCATTTATTGATGTAATGTAAAACATATGAATGTTTCTCGTACTTATAAGGTTACTAAACTGACTGATCTTTCTGGATTTGATTCCTTGTGATCATGTCAATGTTATGTAATAATTCTAAGACTCTGGGTAACTCGGGTCAGGGCATTATAGTTGATATCATAGTATGATTAGTACAAACATTGGAAACTAGATTTAAATAAACTCTAATTATATTACAATACCCTAAGATATACTTTGAGGATTTGTATATACGATCCTCCAAGATTTTTGGTAGTGTATAAATTTTGTGTGTTTTTCAAGCAATACATCTGTATCTGGATATGAGCAGTTAGAGGTGGCGCCAACACAATGGTACCTAGGGGTGAAACACAAAAACACTGCTTTGCGATAGAATTGAACATGAACTAGTGAACAACAACGGGCCTTGACACACTATTGGTTACGACACTCTCATAGGATATGCTTAGGGTAATTCTCATATTCTTTACAACCCATTATTAAGGGTTTATGAGTATATACGTACTCAATGAAAACATTTTTATTACTATGGATTATATCCATAAACTGTTCTATTTATGTTAAGTGTTTTAGAAGTTTGGAACTATGCATTGTGATTCATAAACTAACCTGGTGTATGCCATTGTTTTGAAATGGAACCTAGTAGAAGGAATGATAATTCCAGCAATACACAAGATAGAAAGATGAATAAGGATTGCATATTTCATTATATTAATCCAACATTTAAAAATTAAATATTCTCCCATGTATTCTCATCATATTAAGAAATAATATAATCTTTTAATAAGATATGTAAATAATTCTCTATATCCTACGGCTTCGAAGGGAAGCAAGAGAATAAAAGGATGGTAGAGAAAAATGTGGATAAAGGGAAGAGGGTAAAGAAGGATTTTCCTATATTTGATAACTATGGAAAGAATCTCCTAGGTTAATGATTGATGGGAATTGTATTTTTTTATAAGTGGGGAGAGAAAGGACACCAAATATGTGATTGAATGGGTAAAAAATGGTTTCCAATGTATAATTTTTAATCTCTAAGGAGTTGGGAAACTACGTAAATCAATTTACTAATCATCAGAGTATCCCCCAAATGATGCTATTGGATAATAATCAAGATATGATACTACCATAGATGAAGATGAATGAAAAGTGTAATTATGTGTTAATTAAAAAAAATCATTTGAGTGTGGAATCAATGATGTACTGGTTATATGAATTATGGACATAAATAAGGATTGTATTATAGTACTACTTCATTAAGGCTTTGAGATTTTATGGTACCAAGTAATGTGACACATTTTCAGGTTAAACATTTTGGAAAATACATGGTTGAAGGAAAGGTAAACCATAATATGGTCCTCATACTGAGTAAGTGATTTTGTAATAATAGATGGTTGATATGGAAAAAATATATTGGATATTCTTGACTACCATGGAACTGATTAATGGTTTGTTTATTCCATAATTTTTGGAATATTCAATATCATTGGATATAAAGAATATATCTAGTATTACATAAGGAATAAAGGATAATGAATGTAATAAATAGGGTTTTATGGTAATTCAGGGTGTTACCATGTTTTTAAAGATTACACGATGAAGGTATTCATGTGTCATTACATGGAAAAAGAGATCTTCATTTTGGTTAACTTTCTTATATATTTTGGACTGTGAGTCTCGACATAAATATTTTGGATAAGTCTAAAGGTTGGACTGGATTATGTTTGACGTTGGATACTATTATTAAGGATAAATCACTTATTAACATTATTTTTGGATTGTTATAAAAAGGGCATCCTGGAGGTCGGGCGACATCCCGTCACATCTGGAAAGGTCATGAGAGTTGAACCCGCAACCAAAGGGTGAAAAAGGTGGATCACCTACCATTGGAATGTGTTATGTCCTGGTTTGTATTATGTAGTTTTTTAATAGATGGAGAAATTAATTATAAATTCATTATTTTTGGAACCCTATACGATTTCGATAAATATAATATTTTTAATATCTATTATCTTTTGGAGTGAAAGATTAGTTTGTGGTAGGAATTAGATGAAGGATGAAACTGTACTTTTCAAATATATATATATATATTTCCACTTAATCTATGAATAAATTAATTCTAGAACATTAGGGAAGTTATAATAAAACTAAACATGTGTTATCCTAGTACCGTATGTTTTGTTGAACTGATGATTTTTACCTCTACATAGATTAATGGCTTTGAGGCCCTCAATTTTGCAGTTGTTTGTGATTGATGACCTAAATCACTCCCTATAAATATTTAGATTTTTTGTCCAATTTTTTGTCTCTAATTTCGATCAATTTTCTCCTATTGAGATCATAATTGGGTGGGGAATTTTCCATTTCCCTTTCCCTCTTATTAAGACTATATTTTATTAACCCAATTTCCGATATGAGTTTTCCACAAAGGTGTATTTCCATTTTTAACCATTTAGTTTTGATGAAAAATTTTTAATTGAGAGGATAAAATTTATTTAAGGAGGTTAGAATTTAACACCCCAGTATTTCATAGTATGTTATCTCTTTAAAGAAATTCAGTAACTTGTGTTACAGGAAACACCCAGTTCAAGTGCACCATGACTTACCAAACTAGTCTTTCAAAAAGAGGTTCTGAATAGTATTAACTGAATTTTTACTTTTATATAATACATATAATTTTAGAATCAATATTATCTATTTCAAATACATAATATAAGAACCAAATAATTTTTCAGATAAAAGATGTTTTTTAAAAAAAATACAATTTTACTGCCTTTTAATGGAGAACAGTTTTTAAAATCAATAATTGACACTATTTTATTAAATTTAATGAAATTAAATTATTATTTAGAATTGGGAGATAAAAATTTAGTTTGGATAAATTTTTGGTACATTTTTGATAACATTCATATTTTGATGAATAGTTAAAAATACTAAATTATAATTAAAAACAACTTTTTTTATAGAAATTATTTATAGAGTTAAATTATGAATTTGAGTGGTTTTAAAGTATCATTAGATTAAATTTTTATCATTTAATATAATTTATGTCATCATATGTAATTTCAAATTTAAACTGGACATAAACAAGTGTTAATCTTTTGATAGTTATTATTTCTTAAAAACATGGTTTTTGTTTGGACAACATGAATTAATTTTAAATAAATTTCTTCCACTTCTCTATTTTGAATCTTGAAAAATGGATTTTCAGATTAGTAATTAGGGGTTCAAAATTGTGTTAATAAGTAATTTTTATTTTTAGACATTATTAATATTTACTTCAGTAAATATTTTATTCTCCATGGTTAAAGGGTAAATCTAGTAAATAAGGGTAAACAAATATTTTTATAATAATATTAAATTTCCTTAACATGTGTCCTATTCCTATTTTGTGATAAATTTCTGACCAGGGGAATCCTTGGGTCAATTTTGGAACGACATAGAGCCACATGAGAGTGATAATTACACTTTATATTAATTAATTTAAAGTAAAGATAAAAATGGCATAAACCTATATCTTTTAGTAAAATAATGTTTACAAGGTGTTATATAAGTTATATTTTATACTATAAATATTCAATAGAAATATATAAATATTTCCTACATAATTTAATTTTATTTCTAGTTTTTAGTCATTAAATAGTTAAATTTATTTTTGACACAGTGATGATGCAGTATTTACCTTATTAATGAAGGAATCAATAAAATGGTATTACAAATATTAGAATAAATAAAATTTCAATGTTTTCATGACATCATATAATTTTCTAGGTGAATATGACATTTTATGATTGATTCAATGTATCTTTTTTTTATGTAATCAATTTGTGACAACTTTCACAAAAACCAAATACTAAATAGTGTAAAAATTGACATAAATGAGTTTTTTTAAAATATATAATATTATTATATTATATAATATTCCTAAATATATATGGTCAAAAAATGGAATAAATAATATTATATAGGTAATTAGTTAATCACTTGAGGTTCTCTTGGATGTTTAGAGTAATTTTATTAACCATATATTGTAAGAATACAAGAAGACACGGTAAAAGATAAACTATTTAAATTAGAGTTAAATCTTAAAGATAAGGTCAATTTGGTGACCGAAACCTGTCTAAAACATATTGGTTGAGAGGTTTTCTATCAATCCCCACATTTTCCTCTAAATAAATCATTTTTTATAACTTATAAACATAAAAAATTCTATTATAAAAAAATATTTCAAGCTTTTCCTAAGGTGGCCCTCACCTCTCTTATAAAAGGTTACTTCCTCTTCTCATAATTTGACAACTCCAAATTCATTTGGAATTGCCTACACCTTCCGGAATATCCTCCCAACATTCCCCCGTTAATACTAGAGGCCTTATGTTGGTCATAAAGCCTTCCTATGGAGCCCTTTTGATCAAATCGAAATGAAGAACCCGAAGAAGAGGTAAATATTTCATCACCTCTTTCAAGTTCTTTTCTTCTTCCACTTCCTCTTTATTTGTTGTTTCCATAATAAAAATAAAATATCCAGTACCTTCTATATACGGTGATGTTATAATAAAAACATTTTTACCATATTTATTTTTCTATCCATCATATGAATGAGAAAGTATCCAAACTGGCGTATGCACGACTTACCATCTCCACATCGCGGTGTAGTTTGTTTTTTAAACACCTCATTATTTGGATGGGTATAATAATGAGTGTAACTGATGTAAACAATAAATATAACATTTTTATGATTCTGTATATATGATATACCATCCAATTACATACAATTTAACCATCAATATAATGATATTGTCGATCGTGCGTATGAAAAGATTACCGACTCCACGAATTCGATGAGATTCATTCCCCATCGTAATCATTCAAGAAAAATTTTCATTTTATGAATAAAAATAATGTGTAAGAACATAATATAATTTAGTATATGAGAAAAATACATCCTATCCATAATAAACATGTCTTAAATAACTGATCATATAAAGGAAAACATATCAGTTAACACTCGAAACGATTATACTATTAAAATATTATTAACAAAGCAATATTAGAGGATCATATCTGATATTATATTTATTTATATAGTTAATTTATATTTTAATAACAATGATTTAACTATTATACATGAGTTTAAACTAGAATCTTCCATGTAATGTTCAACATAATCGTTAATTTCTCAATCTCTTTATTATCAGAGGTTGTTTTAACGTAAGTATCTACTGGGACCTCTTTATCATCCAAATCCGTGTTTTCTTAAAAATGTTTTTGAAAACAAATTACTATTTAATAGACTATGGGATAAATTCATTTATACCCTTATTTTACCATATATTTTTTGAAATAAATATTTCTGTCATTTTCCAAACTAGGTACTTGTTGACCTTTTGAAAAAATTAAGGTAAGAATGACTTTTTTTAACTTATATGGCGAGTGTGGCTATTATATGCTATTATAAAATCGTCGATGTTTTATATACAATATTATAAAAATATTTTCAAAATAAATGTTCTCTTTTATAATTTTGTGACTTTTAAATGATTTCAAATTAGAATTATTTATTATTTCATATAGTTTTAATTTCATCTATGTCAACATCCTATGATGGATTTTAGATATGTTTGAAGTTTATTTATTATGATATAAATATTTCATTTTGTATTGAATGATTTTGTGGTATTTTTGACTGTGGATGTGTTAATTTTATACCATTCATGGTTTATGGATAAAGTATTGATATTTTGTATGCATGTTTTAATACGATTGTTTGTGTTATGATTAAACCTTTTTCATTCGAGGAATGCATTGGACTTATAAAGTTATGGGTGGTTCCCATTATAGCTCCTTGATGAATCTGTGGGTCTCATGTGACAAACTAGTGTCTTGGACCAAATCATTGAAAAAATATTATTTGTAGTCTTGGCACAAGGCCTTGACTATGTGGTTATGAAGTCTGAAATTATGCATTCCATCCTTATGGAAGTGGCTATTGATATTGCATGTGATTATTTGACTTGTAAAATATCCATGTGAATAAGTAAATGGAATTATTTGATTTTATATTTTCCTTATTATGATAAAGTTTATGTTTAAGAATATTTTGTTTTAGTCCTATACATTGGCTTAATTGTTTATTTTTATTTAAGAATGTTTCTACTTTATTTTTATCCTTACCGGGCATCTGAGCTTACCCCATTATATGTTTTATTTTTTATATGATGTGATGAAATATTTTCTGGTTAACCATAAAGGATAGGCTAAGGATATATTTTTGGTCAATGGAGAGAAGATTATGTTGATGTTTTTATTTCACCATGTAATGTAAAACATATGAGTATATCTAGTACTTCCATGTCTACTAAACTGATCGGTCTTTCGGGATTTGATCCCTTGTGATCATGCCAATGTTATGTTATAATGCACCGACATTGGGTAACTGGGGTCATGTAGTTACAAATGTAATCATATATTTATAATAACCAAATTTCTTGACTTCATAGTGTATAGAATTTTGGGTGTTATACTGAATTTCAATCCATAGATAGTAACTACATATGTTTTCTTCTATCCACCATACCAAAATTGGAAAAAACTTAATTATAATGTTTCTTCAAAAGTGACCTTTATACCTTAGAGATGTGGTTTTTTTTACCCTAACCATAATGGGAATGTTATTGGTTATTGCAATTGTTCATGAGGATTGTAATAATCCCTTAAATCTATGATTCATAGATTCAATAGTGCTATATCATTTTCTAAATCCAATGTTTGGAATAATTTGGGGCCTCAATGTGATTATACTACAGTTCTGTATGGAAAAATAAATCTTACATTAAACCTTTCATGGAGTCTTATATATCGATAGATAGAACACATGAACTCTCATTGTCATTAATTATATCATCATACATTTGAATCAAGAGAAAGTTTATGTTTAAAATGGCCTTAGAATTATGGAAATAGAAATGAATCATATTTGGATGAAAGATAGTCCATCGGAATTTTATTATCTCTAGGTGAGATATTATTGTAATATCCTATATTTCATACTTATATACCAATGTTTTATTAATAAATAACCATTATCATATTTTTCCAAGGAAACAATTAAATTTTAGTTCCAAAACAGTCCTAGATAACCCTGAGAGGGGGGGTGAATCAGGGTATAGTTATTCTATTCCAAAATTCTTCCTACCCCACTAGATGTTGACCTCTATATAATAAGGGTCACTTTTTCCCTTATTTTGTTCACATTTATGCTTTTATTTATATATTTATCTAATAATTATTATTTAAATTCAATGTAGTGAATAAATCTGGAAGACACATAGATTTTTACTTGGTTCACCCACACGAGGCTACGTCCAAGGAGCATACAACGATGTTATACCGCTGTACCAAATCCAATGAAGCCCACAAACAATTTACAATGTTAGATCTAGATCAAATCTATGACCAGGTTCATGTCTTCACAATGTTTAGGGTTAGCTAAGAACTTTCCCAAGGGCCACTCTCAAGTTCACTCTCTCCAGCTAACTGCAGGTGGAGAGGATCAACATATTCCTCTTCCTTCGCTCACTGCTCTGGAAAAGATCCACTCATAGTTGAAATACATGTAGTTCCCTTCATTATTACGAATTAATTCATATTTCTCTATATATAGACGATATGTTGAATTTACACTTTCAACCACTGATGAATAGAACTTTACCATGAGTGTACTGGGAAATATCTCAACTTTCGTGCAACCATGTAATGACTAGAGCACTTCTCCAAGCCTGGACACTTCTCAATGCATTGGAACACTTTTCCAATAATGGCACATAAGTGTCACCTAACCACTTGTGTGACACTCACTTTTCCAACTCAAACCTTTGGTGACAAACACCTTTTTATTCCCAAACCAATATTGGCGCGCAACTATCAACTGGCACACAATTTCCGAATATCTTTATACTTGCGCGACCAATCCACCACTTGTGTGACTAGAGCTCTAATTTTATCTAAGTGTTGAGTTTCAAAAAAACTGATGAGGGGTAGCCCACTATTTATAGGAATTTTGGCCACCCTGAGCGTCGGTGTGTAAGTCTCCTCTCAGCACGCTAGTCCTGCCTCCCTAGTCTCTGTCACACTAGTCACCTTGTACACCTAAACAAAAACATTGTTACCCCTCTTTCGTTTGACATATTTTTATATTCTAATCTTTAAAAACATAAGGTTAACAAGTTTCCATGCCTCTACAAAACTCACACGCAAGTCCCTATTCCAAATACATTTTTCTTCATTTGTCAATTTTGAGGCCAAAAAATTTGTCAATCACTGGAAAAAGGTGCACCTAGTATTTACATTTTTTGTACCACCTCCAGATCTTCCATTACATTATAAAGGTTCTTCATTCAATCATGTATTGTAGACAACATCCCTTGAACTTGACAACTCACCATGTAAACCCCTTTGGTAAAAAAAATTTAAACTATGGTCTGATTGGTCCACAAATACAACATAGATGCCCTCTTGGTCAACAAACACAATCAACAATGATATTATTCATAGATAACTTGAGGGATTTTTTCCCAATAACCTTCCCCTTTGGGTTTTTTGGAAATTATTCTCACAAAAATTCCATGCACTTTAATACCACATTAATGCTTCTACCAACCACTTCCACCATTCGCCTCTTGCGATTCAGATATAGATCATATATTTACTCACTAGATACTACAATATCACAGGATAAATGACTAGTATGAGAAAAAAGAGTAAATAAACAGTTCATCAATGAGTCACTTCATTTATGACAACCGTATTTGATTCCACACTGATAACAATTGCTAAACCGATACCAATTGTTGATCTCCAGAAACCTTCTTACACCATTCCAAAGCCACTCTTCTCCTTTTATCTTGATCCTTTGATATCGTGATATCTATACATGGATCGATCACTTCTAGAATCATCATATTATAATAATCCTCCTCCTCTTATTTAATTCTTGAGTTGTCTGAGCTGTGCTTTGGATGATCACGTTGAACACCACATGCTCCCATCATGGTGATACCCCTATTATCTTCTTAAAATGTATTGATAAACTCCCCCTATCTCCCTCCTCCACTTGTCAACTTCTCCTTGTGTCAGTGAAAAAAACATTTTCTACCTTATTTATCCATTGTTTATCCCCCTTTAGGAGTCACTCCTCCTCCCCCTTTTTCAAAATCACAATGTTCACTTCTTTTTGGTTTGTAATAGAGTTGAGAGCACGAATTAGTACTGTAAGGAAAACATACCATACCTCGAGGAGAGGGGGGTTCCACATCCACACTTTTCATGTGAGTGGAGTTGACTAGACTCCCTGATCCAGTTGATGTCTCTCAAAAGCTTACTTAGGTGAGGACTTTGTTAGAATGTCAGCAACCTATAACTCTATAGACACATACTCCAAAATCATAATTCCCGCTCAACCTTCTCCTTGATAAAATTGAAATTTATCTCAATTTGTTTTGTATGTGAGTGATGGAAATTATTTTAGTTAATATTGATAGCACTTGAGTTATAGCACTGAATTCCAATTGGATACTTCACCTCAACTCCCATATCAACATGCTGACTCTCCATCCACAATAGCTATGTATATGATTGTGTGGATGTAATATAATCAAATTCTGTGGTGCTCAAATAAATTCAATATTTTTTCTTTCTCAACTAAGAAATACAAAATCCAACAAGATGAAAAGCACCTTCTGACATTGATTTTCTCTCATATGATGAACCAGCACAATCTGCATTAGTATATGCAAAATAACTCTGACTGAGTTGTTCCATTATATGTCAAGCAAAAATCCACAGTGCACATGATATACCAAAGAATTATTTACACTATAACTATGTGGGTATCCTTTGTATTACTCTGATATCTCACTCCTTTGAATGTGGAGCATACAATTTTAGGCCATGTTATTTTCAAGTATAGTAAAGATCGAATATTTTTCCTATATTTTGTGATATTAACCACCTTTCCATCATCATCATTTGATAGATTCATCTGGGTGTCAACCCGAGTCCTTATTTCCTTGAAATTTTCCATCCCAAATCTCCTCAGAATGACCTTGGAATATTTGGATTGAGAGATAAATGTGACATTCCATCCATGCATTACTTGTAAACCAATGATAAATTTCATCTCTCCAAAAATTGACATTTAAAACTCACTTTTCATGAATTCAGGAAACTACCTGCACTCACTACTAGAATCAGATGTTTTCCCCATGTATATATACAAACGGTTTCTTCAAACCCTTTTTTGTACTATAAAAAGGCAACATTTTCCAATAGTTTTTTCAAAAACAATTGCTATGTGTTAATATACTTAATATTTATAATGGTTTGACAAAACCATGGGGAAATATTTAGTTTTAATAATATATTCAAACTGTTTTAATAAACCGTTGGTAAAAAGAGGCTTTCCAAACTATTTTTAAAACCCATTGGGAATGTTTTACCCAAAATACCCAGCACCCTAGCTCCCACTCGGCCCGATTGCATGCCCTAATCCAAGGCACCTTCGAATGTTTTCTCATCTATGAAACTCCTTCCAACACTAGATACATCTTCAATCAAACAATGTTTTATTTATACACTTCAAACTTGTAAGTGTAACCTTAGTTTTAATGTCCTCCCTCTATTTTTTTTCTTTTTTGATTTCAGATAAATTAGAGTTCCTGTTGTCTGTGGAGTACCAAACCCTTTGATTTCATTTCTGTTTTTTGTTAATCAGTTCAAACATGGAAAAGGGCTTGTTTAGTGGGGTGATATTGTAGTTTCTACGGACATTAGTTTTTTTGAAAATTGGATTTGGATTTTGTATTTATATTTTTTGTACAAGGAATAATGGGAATGGGTATTGATATTGAGGGATGAATTTGTGTTGGTTGGGTGATGGATTGAAATCGTAAAAACCCTCCACCCCACCCCCTATACATCTCCCACCCCCAAGAATTCCCCCCACCACCTGGACCACCCCAACCCCCGGCAACTAGGACAATCCCCCCCCCCCCCAACCAGGACCACCCCTACCTCCTCCTGGCAGCACCCCCTTAGGGGGAATTTTTTATTAAAATCAATTTATGGATTAAAAAAAGGATAACCAACATTCATTATCCATTTCATTCCAAACAACCCATTCAATATATGAAAACATGAAAAATTCAATTTATCAAAACATGAAAAATTCTATTTATCAAAACATAAAAAATTCCATTTATCATGAACATGACAAATTCAATTTGTAATGGCCCTATGGGTCACATAGAAAATGTCATTGGGGAAAATGGGAAATCAACTACATTGTTATTTACAATTTAAAATTTAGGACAAGACACCACACCACATCCTAAGTGCTTGTCCTAAATTTTAAATTGTAAATAACAATGTAGTTGATTTCCCATTTTCCCCAATGACATTTTCTATGTGACCCATAGGGCCTTACAAATTGAATTTGTCATGTTATGATAAATGGAATTTTTTATGTTTTGATAAATAGAATTTTTCATGTTTTGATAAATTGAATTTTTCATGTTTTCATATATTGAATGGGTTGTTTGGAATGAAATGGATAATGAATGTTGGTTATCCTTTTTTAATCCATAAATTGATTTTAATAAAAATTCCCCTAAGGGGTGCTGCAGGAGGGGTAGGGGTGGTCCTGGTGGGGGGGGGGGGATTGTCTAGTTGGGGGGTGGGTGGTCCAGGGTGTAGGGGGCTGCAGGGGGGAAGGTGGGCTATAGGGGTTTGGTGGATGGGGATATGGGCTTCCAAAGGAGGGGTGTGGTCTGTCCAGGGGGGGGGGGGTCATGGTGG
The DNA here is from genome assembly GCA_963277665.1 of Viscum album. Lineage (NCBI taxonomy): Eukaryota > Viridiplantae > Streptophyta > Magnoliopsida > Santalales > Viscaceae > Viscum > Viscum album. Next base: position 243,332,054 of record OY728128.1, on the reverse strand, counting down.
GGTGTCTAGAGGGTGGGTGTGTGGGGCGTCCAGGGTGGGGGTGGGCTATAGGGGTGTGGGTAAGGGGATATGGGCCTCCCAAGGAGTGGTGTGGGATGTACAAGGGGTCAGGGTGGGGTGTCCAAGTGTGGGAGGGGGTGTGGGGGGACCAGGGAGGGGGTGGGATTTCGAGGTGAGGGTGGTGGGATGTCCAAGTTGGGTTGGAGGGGGGGGGGTGTCCATGGGGGGTAGGGGCTGCAAGGGAGGGGGTGTGGGCTATCCAAAGAGTGGGTGGGATTTCCGAGGGGGTTATCTAGGTGGAGGAGGGGGGATGTCTAGTGGGGTTGGGGGAATGGGCTATCTAGGTGGGGTGGGGGAGGGGTGTGCTATCGAGGGGGATGTAGGGGTGGTTGGGGTCCTACAAGGTAGGGGGTGTGGGATATCCATGAAGTCAGTGGGCTGTCCAGGGGTGGTGGTGGGTGGGCTATAAAGGTCAGGGATGGGGTGTGGGCTGTCAGGGGGGGCTATCCATGGGGGTGGGGGTGGGCTGTCCAGGTGTGGGAGGAGGGTGTTGGTTGTCCAGGGAGAAGGGGGTGGGCTATCCCGGTGTGGTGGGGGGTGTCCATGTGGGGTAGGGGGACTATCTGGGTGGGGAGGGGGTGTAGTGATGTGAGGGGTGTGTGTGGAATATCAAGGGAGGGGGTGGGTTTTCCACTCTGATACTCTAAAAAAATTAGGAATCACATATAACCAATGTATAGCTTCTTTCACACGTTAGGACTTTTCTTGAAGTTCCATAACAACACTCACTCTTACCCTTCAAAGAATAAGTGATCATTGCAAAGAAACCTCACTTGGGTTCTTATCCACTATCTATATTGATTTCATAAAAATTTAAGATTAGTACAACTCCATATCACATAAATATATAAAATGGATCATACTCGTGTGACTAGTGTCCCATCGAAACATGGTTCATAAAATCTGATCCATGTATGATAATCAGTGTGGCATTTATAATTTTGTCTATTGTGATTTATATGTATGATATTCATGGTTTACACCAATATAGTTCATGCTCATCTATAATAGGCTTGAAAAATGTTACAATTGGATAAAGATTGGATTTTATGACCCTAGTTTGGGGGTGGACATCCCAACCCTCTAGATAGCCCCCACCCCCTTATAACACCCCCACCCTCTAGACACCCCACCCCCATATACAGCCCTACCACACCGGTGGAAAGCCTTACCACCCCCATGGACAGCCTGCCCACCCCCTGTGGATAGCCTGCCGACCCCCCTTTACACCCCGTATCCCCCGGGACAATCCCACCACCCCCTGGGACAGCCCACCCACCCACCATGTACTACGTTGGACATCCCCTCCATCCCCACGGGTAGCCCGCACACCCCCTGGACACCTCACCCCCTGGAGGGCCCTCACCCCTAGAAAGCCCCCCCTCCATTGGTACACCCCCAACCCTCCTAGACAGCCCCCTCCACCCCCATGGACACCCCCACCGACTGGACACCATGTACCCCTTGGAGATCTCCCAACCACGTTGATATCCTGTCCACCCCCCAAGAGTCCTCATTACCCATGGACAGACCCACCCTAGGAAAGCCCCCCCCCACCCCACCCCACCACTTGGAAACCCTCGACCCCCTGGACAACCCCCCCCCCCCCCCACCACCATGGATAGCCCGACCACCCACTAGACACCCCTTACTCCACTGAACAGCCCTACCACCCCCGTGGACAGCCCAACCACCCCCCTAAACTCCATGTACCCCTAGACAACCCCACAATTGTCATGGATAGCCCACCCACACTATAACCCCAAGACAATCCCACCAACCCCTGGACAGCCTGCCCACACCCTAGACACATCGTACCCCCTAGAAAGCCCCCCCACCTAGAGAGCCCCCCCCCCCACCCGCCCCCTGGACACCCCGACCCCCCTAGATAGCCCCACCACCCCCATGGACAACCCACACACCCCCTAGACACCCCGTACCCCACTAAACAGCCACCCCCCGCTGATGTGGACTGCCCGCCCACCCCCCTTTCTACCCTCCCACCACCCCCGGACACCCCCACCCCCCACACCCGCTCACCCCCTGAGCACACCCACCCCCTCGAAACCCCCCCCCCCCCATCACCCTAGACACCCCCGACCCTGCAAGATAGCCCCGCCACCCCAGTGGGAATCCCACCCACCCTAGACACCCCCACCCCGTTGGGAAATGTATGTGATAACTCAAATAATGAAATAAAATATAAAATTTCTACGATCCAAATTTTACTGAACTCCTGAATAATTATCCTCCACATGTGTACCTGATCGTGTACACTCATCTATAGTTATTCATAGATATTTTGATATAAATATACTATTTTTTTGTCTTTTATATTATGATTATCAAATAGAGTAGTATGTTAGTTATGGTTTCATATAAAGTGATCAATTCGCATTAACTTAAATATATTTTCAATGAAACTTCAATCATATAGAATTTCCTTTGAAGAAATAACTTATAATAATTGTTTTTACAACGTGGATAGAAGATGGATGTATGAAACTGATCTGATCTCAGGTGTTTTCAAAACAACTTGGAGAGATTTTTAGATTTTTCATTTCACAATGATCCAGATAGTGTTCATATACACTACCCCAATTTCAATTGTGTTGGAAGAGCGTAATTGAGTCGTAAAGAAGTCAGCTATGACATATCCAAATGTGGATTTCAAGAAAACAACTCTATGTGGTATCAGAATGGGGAGAAAATGATATCTCAAATTGATGATGATCCATATGAGACGACATGATTGGAGAATTTTTTATATGACTGATTTCCATTTATTCTTCAACAAGAGGACGACGATGAGGACACGGGTGGGGACGATGATGATGGTGATGATAGTGGTGGTGATGAGGGACTGATTGATCCATTACATTTTTGACTGATATTACTAACCATTGATGCTTATTTATTTGTTTTTCCTAAATATATGTTTGATTAGGTAGGTCACAAAATCTTTACTTTATTATCTATAAATAATAAAACATGACTTAATGATTTGATGTGACTAATTCACCCCTCCCCTAGACAGCCCCACCCACAGGGATAGCCCGCCCACCTCTTGGACACCTGATACCACATGCACAACCCCATCACCACCGTGGATAGCATGCCCACCCCCTAGACAACCCCTCCCCCTGTGGACTACCCCCCACCCTAGTGGACAACCACCCCCCCTGCAGACTTCCCCCACCCCCTGTGGACATCCCACACCCGTGAATATTCCCCACACTAGTGGACGGCCTTCCCAACCCCTGGACACCCCGTACCTGCACTGGGTAGCCCCGCCCACCCCATGGATAGCCCCACCCACCCCCTTGGACAGCCTTCCCCTCTGGATAGCCCCTCCCCTGGTGGACACCCCCGAACCCCCCTTGACAGCCCCAACCACCCCCTAGACACCTCGCGCCTCCCTTGAGAGCCCCCCACCCTCCCCCGTGGGCAGCCTACTGACCCCCATGATCAGCCCCCTTGTGGACACCCCAAACCCCCTAGACATGCTCGCCACCCTCGTGGACAACCCACCCACCCCCCTGGACACCCAGTACCCCCTGGATAGCTCTTCCCCACACCTGTGGATAGACCACCCTCCCCTGTAGACAGGCTGCCCACCCCCCCCCCCCCCCCCGTACCACCCTCGATGGCCCCACCCACCAACCTGGACACCCTGTACCCCTTGACTGCCCCCACCCCCCATGGACAGCCCTGCCCACCCTCTGGACACCCATACCCCCCTGGACTGCGCTGCCACCCCTGTGGACAACCGACACCCCCTGGAAAACCCCTACCCCATGTACTGACGCCCACCCCCGAAGATCGCCTGACCACACCCTTGGACACCCCATACCCCCTAGACTTCCCCTCCACCCTCTTGGACAGCCCTCCCACACCACTGGACACCTCATACCCCCTGGACAGCCCCCCCATTAACAGCCCTCCCACCCCCGTGGACAGCCCGCCCACCGCCCTGGACACCCCGGACCCCCCTCGACAGCCCCACCACCCCTATGGACACACCTCCCACCCTTGGACACCCCCCCACCGTGGACAGTCCCCACCCCCGTGGATAGCCCTCCCTCCCCCTGGACGCCCATACCCCCCATGGACATCCTGCAAAACCCCTGGAAACCCCTACCCCCTGGACAGCCCTTCCATCCCAGTGGATAGCCCCCCATCCCACTGGACACCCTGTACACCCTGGAAAACCCACCCCACCCCTGGACAACCCCTACCGCTTAGATAGCCCCCATCTCCATGGATAGCCTCACACACCCCCTGGACAGCCACTCCACCGCCCGTGTACACCCCCCCCCCCCCCGCAGGATAGCCCCCACCCCCATGGATTTTATGGTTTCTAACAACACACATTTCTCATTAATCATAGATACCCACTTTGTTGCCTACTAGGATCCTTGATCACCAATAATAAATAGTGGATGTTATTTTACAAACTCACATGCATAATAAATGATCCGAGAAGAACATGGCTATTTCACTACCACAAGAGTTTATGTAGAGATCATGACTAGGAAGAAAATTGCTGGATTATAAAAATGACTACCTATGATATCCTGTAATGGAACTTTTGATTCATTTATAGTGGTATCATTCTAATGAATTATAAAAAAATCCTTTATTACAATAATATAATGTTCTAAAACAAGGGACACAAAATGAAAAATCCCATAAGAAAGATCATATATAATTCTTCATAAAACCATTTCAAAATCACATAATAAAGACTTCATTCTATTTAAAACTCCCCAATGGTTTATAAAAATCCCTTTTTAGGTTCCATTTCAAAATTCATATAGTATTATTGTCACATAATAAAAATGTAATCCATTTCCTAATAACCAAATCCCCTTTCCAACCATACACAGCAAAAACATTCATTTTTTTCCAAAAAACACATATTATTGAAATAAACACTATTTCGAAACCATTTTCAAAATACCAATGATCCTAAAATACATGAAATTAATTCCGTTAAAACCATTACTGACCTCCACCCCCTAAACACCACCTCACCCCCTGGACACCCCCAACCCCTTGACGACCCCCACCCCTCTTAGACACCACCCCAACACCTGGACACCCTCACCCCCATGGAATGCATCCCCCACCCCTAGAAACGACCCCCACCCCCCATCGACAGCCCTCAACCCCCTGGTCCACCCCCACCCCCTGGACACCACCCTTTTGACAACCCAACCTCCCTGGACACCACCACCCCCTAGAATGCTCCCAACCACAATGGACACCACCCCACCCCCAGGACACCCCCATGGACAGCCCCCCACCACTAATGATAACCCCCCCAGACACCCCCAACCCCATCGACGGCCCCCACCCCTGGACATCCCCCACCCCTCCTCGACAACACCCCACCACCTAGACACCCCCACCCACATGACCCCCCCACCACCATGGACAGCCACCCCCACCCCATGGACACCACCCACACTCTAGAAACCCCCACCCCCTAAACACACTGACCTCTGGGAAGCCCACCCAATCCGCTGGACACCCCCTCCACCCTAGAAAAAATTCCCACCCCTGTACACCTCTAACCCCCTGGACGCCACAACCCCTGGATTCCCCCTCCCCTCCTAGATAATACCCCATCACCTTGACCCCCCCACCCTTGGACACCCCCACTGCTATGGTCAGCCATAACCACCTCCCTAGAAACCACCCCACCTACCTCGGATGGACCCCAACCCCCTGGACTACCCCACCCCTTAGACACCACCAGACCCACTGGAAACCCCCATCCCTGGACACCCCCACCAACTGGAAAGCCCCCCCCCCCCCCAACACCCTATACACCACCCACCACCCTAGACACAACCCCACCCCTTGGACACCCCTATGGACAACACCCCCCCCCCCACCGTCGACATCCCCCACCCCCATTGGACACCCCCATCCCCCTCGGACACCCCCGGACACCCCCAACCACCTGGACACCCCCTACCCCCTTGGAAAACCACCCTAAACCCCTAAAAAGCCCCTAATCCCTTCAATTCTGAATTTAATTCTGTATGTATTTAATTTAATTATGAATTATGTGTCAATTGTTAATGTGTATACTTGTTGTATGTGTATACTTTCTGTAATTACCTTGTGAATTATATGTTAATTCTTTATGTGTGTAGAGGTTAATTAAATACAGGATTGGAGGTATTCAGATTTCTTTATGACTTATGTGTTTGATGAATTCGTTAGGAATTCATACAGAATTCTGTATGTATTATGCAGGTATACTTGTTAATGGTGTATTTTATTACTTTTTGTATGTGTATGTATTATACAGGTATTATATTGTGTATGAATTTAACAGGACAATTGTTGGAATTGTTGTAGCTGTACAGGGAGAGGAAAACAAGCTGGTTGCTGGTATAGGAACAAAAAGGATATGCCAATGGTTTATAACCATTTGAATATGTGTAAAAGAAGAACTTATAATAGATGTTTTACGTAAACCGTTGGTATATGTATATGCCAGCGGTTTACAAAACAATATCATATATAATTTTTCTTGATATTTACTAACAGTTTTTGGGAAAATGTTGGTGAATTTCTATAACAATGTTTTTTAAACCGTTGGTATATAGATAATTGTTTCTATTTCGCATGGTTTAGAACCATTGATTATCATTTATACCAATGGTTTATTTAAACCGTTGGTATATAATGAATTTTTCAGACATATCCAAATTTTTCTCATATATCCTTTGGGATATGTCTATCCCTATGGTTTAAGACCCAATGGTTTGGACAACCGTTGGTATAGTTTATACCAATGGTTGTCCAGCCTTTACAAATTGTTTTAATCCCATGGAAAAGCTAAAATTTCCAGTAGTGAATGAGATTCATCTGATCCTCCAAATATAATGTCATTGACATAAACCTATTCCATCATCCTTTTGTTACAATCATTGTTGAAATAGAGATTGTAATCAACTCCCCCACGCTATAAAGCAAGATTCATCAAGTATTGATCAAGCCTCGAGTACCATGCTCTTAGTGCTGGTTTCAGTCCATTTAATGCATTCTTCAGCTATCTAACCCCGTTTTCATTCTCAGGAATGAGGAAGCCATATAGATGATCGATATACATTTCTTTCACTAGAACCCCATTTATGAATGTTGAGTTTACATCCCTCTCGAACCCCTTGAAATTCTGTTGCACTGCAAATGGCTAGCAATAATCCAATTACCTTCTGCCTTTCAAAAGTTTAAAATGTGTCATCGACATATATTCCCTCTATATAGGAGTATAATTTTCACGCTATTTGTTATTTGTTTCAATTAACTCTGTCATCTTTATTCATCTTGTTTTCATAGACCCATTTAGTGCTGATGACATTCTTATCTTCTAGCCTCTAAACATTCTCCAATGTCTGATTTTTCTCAACATTGTCAAGCCCCAACAGTCATCACCAGTTCATTCTTCAAAACATTTTGTATCTACTTGTGATAAGTATCATTCTTTTAGTAGAGTTCCCATCTTCCTCATCTGCACTGGAACCATCTAATCACCTATGATACTCCGACTATCAATTTTAGCGCGACTCTTTGGCATCTTTGAAGATTTAGACTAGAATTCTTCAAGATCATTATCTGTATTTTCCTCAGAATCCAGATTTTCCTCTTTTGATCCCCCAACTGGACATCCTAATGTCAAACAACACAAACATTCATACTTTCTATACCATTGACGTCATACATCTGATTAGGATATATAATGACCCCCTTTGATGTACAACTATTCATATTATTGAGCCCAACTTTTAGACACACAATCATTCTTCTTATCCTAAATCATTTCTTCACATGTGATTGCAGGTTTGAAAAACATATCTAGATCAATTATATCAATGAGATCTTCATTGGGTAAATTTGATAATTAGAAATGAGCCATCAACAAAACCTCATAGCCTTCTGAGTCAAATTAGGTGTTAGAAACAAGATATAATGTTAATAACATAATCACTTTCTATTGTGCTCAATTACATTCACATGTCTCACAAAACCTTATGAAATTAACTCCTTTCATGGAACACTTCTAGATTATTTCTTCATCTCTAGTAATTTATTTTAATCATTTGACATTATGGATAATATAACATCACTATTTTTCATCTTTTCATGACACTTCCCCTTGGATCGTATATCCCACTAAACATAAAACACATTAACAACATTTAATAGCATTTATACACATAGTTAGAGGGGTGTTTCTAGAATACTCAAGAAGAGTATTTTGGTTGATCCTGATTGGTTAACCCTTTGATTCTTTTTTGCAAATCATCTCACTCCATCCTTGATTCATCTAGCTACCTAGCCCAAATCAACTTCTCTGGAAGTATGAATAACCATTCATTACCATCATGATGAGTCTTTTTATGAAATGTATATTCTTCAGGATTAGACATTCTCACAATTTGGGGTTTAATCTCACTATTAAACACTTATTTTTTTGGTGTTCCACCAATATACCACTTCCCCTGATTCCTTATCTGAGAATGAATCTCCCTGCTTTCCATATTCCCTTGCTTATTCCACCATTACAAGGATATTCCACATTCATCCTATTCTCCCTATGGCACCCTAAATGAAAATTTTTCTTTAGAATAATTGTACATCAATATTTTATTAGATACCTCATCCAACCAACTGTTTTCCACTAGTTCCGAGTACTCCACTGATTGTGCACTCTTCTTACTCACAACTGGAGTAGATCTTTACTTAATCTTCCCGGTTTGTCCACATTCTATCCGTGAGTGTTATTTTAGGTGTGATATATAATGTTATTGATAGACCATTAATTTATCTCCATTTTCATACCCTGAGGTTGTAGACCTATTTTTCAATTTACAACTTTGTCTTCTAGTGCAGAATTTCTCATTATACACCAATGGAGTTGAGAATCTCTTTTCGAGTTCGATTATCCTTCCTGATTTCTTCTTGCTACAATGTCCTAATAAATGCCCATAATCAGAACATATAAATAATTTTCCATGAATTTCAAACATTATTTCATAATTTCATAGCAGAGATGTTGTTGCAACATGAGTTATTATTCTAAAATTGAGCTCTTTACCTTCCTAACACATACTCAGGGTGTGTCTAATTATTCCATAGAAAAAGCATCTAATGAATTCTTTATTCTAAGAGACTCTTCTTTCTGATTTCTAATAAAAAATCTTCTTAGTCATATATTTAGTGAAACATATATCTTCTTAGCCTGAAATGTATTCCAGATCCTCTGCACAATATCTTGATGTATGACCATGACTCCCATAGAAATAGCACATGTTGTCATTAATTCCTATAAAATTCTTTATAGGTCTATCTCCAACACCTTCAATGTTTTTCATATCTATGGTGCTTTTCACTACTCTCTTTTTATCATTCATATTAGTGGTATCATTGTATGCAATTCCAGATTTTCCCAAAATGGATGGCCTTTGGGATGACACTATCCTTTCATGCTTCTCCTATGAATTAGTATATTTGGATTTCATTTCATCATCACCTATAGAATTATAATCAAATAGTTAGTTTAAGGCATCCTTCAAGTTAGGAATTTTTGTGGAATTGGATTTCTCCATTTCTTTCTTGACTGATTCTATTTTATACCCTAGTGGATGAATCATTTTACATATTGATTGATGTTGAGAATTGAGTTCTCTTCTATGATTCTTCCCACTATTAATAATGTCTTCGAAGTCATGTGTGAGCATATTTATCAGGTCAGATTTGGAAATTTTCATATAATTATCAAGGGTAACATAATGACTACAACATGTATTCTCTTATTATAGTATTTCATTTTTATGAACTAGATCAGATATATTTGTAGCAATATCATCATTTCTGGATTTCAGAATCTGAATTTCATCCGAGATCGGTTTTTTTACATAACATCATCTTTGATATTTTCTCTCTCTAAAGATATCAATTTCAATTATTTAGCATCAAAATAATTATTCTCCCTCAGATCTTTTTCCATGTCAATAATCCTTTGATTTAATCCTCTTAGCATGTTGACCTAAATTTATGTTACTTGGATCTAGATATCTTTTAATATAACATATTCATCCAATTTCATATGCGATTCAATTTTCATTTCGACATCATCTACTAGTGGCCTCCTTGAAACATCATCATCATCATTAGTTTCAGAATCACATTGAATTTCATGTACTTCACTCATTCATACATAATTATTCAGTGAATCTATATTCTCCCTATCAAATTATTTCATGCATTCCTTCATCAACATGTTTGATTCTTTTACATGAATCATAATATTTCCATAAACACATCCAAACTAAAGAATACCATATGAATTATGATTATTCTTTGATGTTTTTTTCCTTTTCCATGGAACCATAAGATAAGAGCAGAATAAATCATAAACTTAAGAAATCAACTACTCCAAGAGAGGGAAACAAGTCTAATAAATGATACTTTCCATTGATAGTAATTGTTAGGACCAAAAGGGGACTAGATACCATGGGAGGAGGGTAAATCAGGGTATGGATATTATGTTCCAAAATTCTTCTTACCCCACTGGATATTGACCGTTATATTATAAGGGTAAATTTCTTTCTACTATGTTGTTAACGTTTATCTTATTCATTACTTATTTATCAAATAATGATTCTTTGGTTGCAATATTGGGAAGAAAGTTTCTAGACATAGAGATTTTTACTTGGTTCACCCTCATTAGGATATGTCCAGGAAGTATACAATGACGATGTGTCATTGTACCAAATCAACTAAAACTGGCTCCCAATTTACAAGGTTCGGGCTAAATCACACCTATTCCCATGCTCCCTAGATTTACAATTTTTAGGGTTGGATAACAGGTTTCCCAAGGGCCACTCCTTATTTATCACTCTCGGGCTCACTCTCAGTGGAGAGGATCAACATCTTCCTCTTCCTTCACTCACTGATCTGGAAAGGATCCACTCACAATTTAAAGAATTGTAGATCCCTTAATAATCAAAAATTAATGAACCTTTATATGTTTATAGATGTTCTATTAAAGTTACACATTCACCCACTGATGAATACATCTTTAGCACAGTTGTACCATGAAATCTCTTATCTTTCGCGCAACCCTATAATGACGGGCATGCTTCCCCAAGCATGGAATGCTTGATAATTCTTTAGAAAACTTCTCCAAGACTAGCATGATTATATCACATAACCACTTTCATGGAACTTTTTTCTCTAACATAGAACATGGGAAATGTATTCCCTTTTATGTCCAAACCAATATTGGCATGCAACTATCAACTGGAATGCAACTTCTGAATATCTTTATACATTTATGACCAAAACACCACTTGCATGCCAAAACAACCTGCGTGACTGGAGCTCCAATTTTCTATAAGTGTTGAGCTTCAACAAAACTGAGGAGGGGTATCCCTCTTTTTATAGGCATTTTGGGAACCCTGAGCACCAGTGCGCTAGTCTCCTCTAAACGTGCAAGTGCAGTCTCCCTAGTCTCTGTCGCCCAGTCACCTTGCACACCCAAACTAAAACATGGGTGCCCCACATTCCTTTTCCATTTTTTGATATTATGATCTTTAGAAAAATATTTTTTATTTACTTTTTTTGTACCACCACAAGATCGTCCATTCCTTTGTCGAGGTTCATCAATCAGTCATGAATTGTTGACAACGTCCCTTGAACATGAAAACTCACCATGCAAACACACTTTTCCAATTTATTGTTACATCGTGGTCTTCTTTGTTAAAAAAAATCATAGAGGCCCTCTTTTTCAAAAAACACGAAATAGAGGCCACCTTTGTCAACAAAAACAATCACCAAAAAAATTATTCGATGACAAATTGAGGGATTTTTTCCCAACATAAAAAATCCAATTTATTTCAAATTAATTATATTAAAATTTTAAAACTATACCATTGGTTTCTAATTTCTAATAAAATCAAGGTTATACATCTTGATGAACTATATAAGGGCTCAATAGGTATTACAATTTCTTATCCCCAAACCATTATAAAATAAGAAAACCATTTTTGAGAATATATATACCGATTTTGGGATCTATAGGGATTTTACATTTCTATCTCACATTTATCAATGATTTTTCAATTTAACAGGGTTTATATAAGTTTATAGCTCCACATCCTTATACCAAAAGGTGGTCCACTTCTCAAATTTCTCAATTAGTTGAACATAGGTATTAATTATGTTAAGGCTCAAGTAATTCTCCTAAAAACCAAATTATAAAAAAAATTCTTATCAGAAGTTGTAAAAATGATGGTTTTGTATTTCATTATTTAGAGATGATATCAACTGGTTTAGTCCATATAGTGGATGTTTCACCAAAGGGGACATTCTCAGATAACATAGATGAAACATTAAAATTATAAAACTAAGTGGAAACCCAATTTTATTTGAGTAGAAATATTATAAAATATAGAATAAAACTGAAATTAAAATAGATTAATCTCATTTCGGGCCACTTTTTTGGAAAACTGGATCGTTATTAGAAAGCAAAGGCAATTGAAATCCTTCAATGATAATATATGTGACTTAAAATGATACTTATTTTAAATAGAATATAATTTCAGGATGATTTTATCTCCAGGTTCATTTGGTATTTATATTTTTCTATCGTTATAATTTTTTTTATTAGAGTCCATTCCTCATTCACAATATTTTGGGAGGATCCCAACAATTTTGGGCCCTTTGGTAAATTGTGTCATTGGTCACACAATCCCATTACCCTTGTCTATGTTTTTTCTATGGAACACAATTTTAGAATGCACCTTTATCTTGATGATATCACATTAGATATTAGACCTTATTTATTGACATGTAATATACCAATGATTATTACAGTCAGTGAAATAGTATAGAAGCCTTTCATACTAGAATCTAAGGTTGATGATTTCTTCTAGATTTTTGGTAATATCATCTTAAACTAAATGATTAGGAATATAAATTTCCATATGAATTTGAGAAATGTGGAAAATAATTTATCCTTCAATTCCACCATTATGTTTTTAAGGACCATGTATCTAGATTCATTGTTCCATAAGATATTTGGATACTAGTATAACTAGTAGAGACAGTGAATCCATATCTAGATCTGTATGTGGTAGTTCAAAATATTTATGAGATAAAAATTAATATCCTTGAATTTATGTTTAAGGATTAAATTATTCATGAAATGAGTACCAAAAACCCCATGAATATTGCTTAATCTTATATAATGTGTGATTAATATGCTAGTATCCACGACCAATTGAAATCATATTCCATTTAGATACCCCCCCAAATGGAACAAATATTTTTGTGCAAGTCCAAAAATATCTTGGGTTCCTAACCATTAATGAGGGACATTCCTCTAACAATAGGGAATTGATATAATTCCATCCACGCTTTGATCAACTCATGATTTGAATCAAAATATGAAATCAGCCTCTTTCTAGTTATTTTCCCAATACCCAAAGTATGATTTGAGGAGGACTCCAGATATCATACAGTAGTTTGTGGTAGGGGATCTTCCATAGATTTGACAAAAATTAGAGGGATTGATCCCACCTGAGGATTAGGGAAAAAAATAGATCCTTATTCCCTAGATAGTTAATCAGATCAGAGAAGAAGGAGCATGAGTTGGATGATTTAAGGAAATCACCTTGATCACGTGGTCTTACCTCATTATCTACCATCCTCATCCTAACCCACAATAATAATAAAACTATTAATAATACATTAGTATTTAAAACACACACAATTATAAATAAAATTCCAAGATACTCAACCACATGATGTACCATCAACCCCCAACACCAAACCACTCCTGCACTAAAACATGTCTATAAATATAATAATTATAATAATAATAATAATAATAATAATAAAATGTTTTGTAGATTATAAGAAAAGTAAAAAACATTCACACCCCAGGGCCCTTAGGCAAAGGGGACACCCCCTCCATGTGTTGACCTACATTATATAAATCACATTAAATTGATTGGATCATAGAGCATCTGGTCCAATGTCTGTTACATAGGTCTAAAACCCTTCCAGTATCACTTCTGAATCATCACCATACATCACCAACTACATTATAAATCCCCTAAGGGGGATTCAATGAATCCAATCCCAGTCTTTGGATTTGCTGTTTAGTGGTCAGTACCACTTGATCATGGATCACACTACCTAATAACAATGCTATAATTGTTATCATTGATTTTGTTGTTGTTGTTGTTATATTGAGGTTATTATTAAATGAAAACAGACAACCACTATAGGAACTCCTAATGTGCCAATCCATTTCCCTCCTCATAATCAATGACAAGAACCCACTATGAAACATATATAGTATATTGATTGGACCAAAGGCATAGTGGCTTTAAAAACCCATCACATGTAAAATGTGATGGTATGCTAGAGGCTACCAACTAGAAACAGGGGTCTAATATCAATAAATTGGTGACTATACCCTCTTTGTAAAAGTTTCAAAATTGTGAAAATAAATAATAATAACCAAATGAAATAACCAATAACCAAACCAAACAAACATCACATGATAATAAAAAAAGAAATAAAATAATCAGAACTAAATATTAGATATATCATGATATATACATATAAAGTGTCATTATAAAAAAACCCAAAAAAACTAAAGGTATTGACCACACCCATGTCTATCCCAAATCACATCTGGTTCCCTTATACATAATCCATATGAAATTATCCATCTAACATAAGTCGCTTTCACTTATCCTATACTGAAAACATGAAGTTTATTCGGTTAGAGATCAGGATGTCCAAGTAGGGTGTGAGTACAACTCAGTTCTCCACCACCAATGACATGAAAAACAATATCTACTAAATAATGGTGTATTCATTTGAATAAAGAATAAAGTACAATAAATAAGTAAATAGTTATCACAATTTCAATTATTCTTTACCTGACCACATAAAGTACTAGGTTCCAAAGGACACATGATCCCTCCATACCTGCTTCATCTAATGCCAGAGTCTGATGCATATCACAATACCATGGTAATCATTTATTATTTCATTTCAAATCATATCACATCCAATTTTAACCATAGTCCAATGTCAACTAATGGGCAGAGAATGTCGTGTCTAACACCCTGTGTGTATTTTAAGCCTCTATCCTAATCCCACACTATATTGTTACATGGGAATTTAGTGCCTTCATGTCTGCCCTATAGACTCTATGTCATATTTTTGTTTTGAGTCTATATCACTTTCCATCACACAATTACCACACATGAGTACTTTGAGCCTCAGTCGCTATCCCAAATTCATTTATCGTATATGAGTATTTAGAGCTTCAGTGCCTATCCCACACAATTATATCAATAAAATAGACATATATAAAATATATCCCATTAATATAGGTAATTCAACATTAAATTTAAAATCACATTTCACACAGTGAAATTACAATAAAATTCATCATGAGAAATATGGTCCTCTAATTTAATCACATGGAATAATATGAAAACATTAATCACTAAACCATTTTTCATCATGTGAACTACTTTCCACTTAAAACCATTAAGAATAATCAAACATCTCATAATCCAAATTTTCAATTAATTCATTACTAAATTAATTTACTAATTCAATTATCTCAATATTCCATTAACTAATTCATCAATTAAATAATCCAATTTCACAATCCCAATATGCTACCAATTTTAAATCCATAATAATATATTAATTTATCATCCAATTAATTAATACAATTAAAAAATACAAATGTTCCATTAATTAATTCACCAATTAATTGATCGAATTTCAAAATCCTAATATACCATTAATTAATTCTCCATTTATTTAATACAATTTCACAATCCCAACATTTCAGAAAATCAACAATTCTATAAATTAACCAGTAAATTATTTATTCAATTAAAAATTCAATTTTAAAACATTCCAATTGAAATATAAAAATTCATGCACAAAAATGTAATTCATGATTATGGAAATTTTACAAAGACCACCTACCACAAAATTGAAGACAATGCTTGCCAACAAAAAAATCCCAATTGAAGTAGAATGTTCAATTTCACAACGAAGAACAATATCTTGACCCAAAAAATATATTCCAGATAAAATTGATTATATATACCAAACCATGATCTATATCCATCACAAAATTATGAAAACATACCTTAAATGATGATAGAAAGATGTTAGAACAGGAGTAAACCATACAGGATGATTATATCTTATCTAGAAAGGTAAAAATCATTAATCATGGATTCAAATCGCTAATAACATAGGTAGAAAGTCCTTGGAATCCATTTGGGAGCCTCCAAAAATGAGATAATACTTTTAGGGTTAAAAGGAGTCAAGTTAGGGTGAATTTTGGGGGATTGTGAATTTTGAAACTAATTTTTGGATTAATTAATCATGTGTGCATGACTTCCTAGAAAGGGGAACATGGTTTTCCAAACCATGATACACTTATATGGGAGGGGTGAAATGTTGATCCTAATAGTGTGAACCATTTTTCATATCATACACTTGCTGTATGAATCCCCTTTGACTAGGTTCACATAGTCTTTTGGGTTGTGTGCACGGTTTGACAAAACCATGCTCCAACTGTTCACTTCCCCTATTCCCTCCAAAATTATATAATTTCACCAAGAAAACGCCACATAGAAAAACCCCAACAAGATATACTCAAATAATGTCAAACAAAAACATATAAATAATATCAATAAATCTCCTACAATGTTTAATATTGTACAATCTTCCAACCTTATAATAGATCATCCTTAGGCTATATTCCCAAGAATCTCTAAGATTCATGGGTATAAATATCGGGCTTCTGATTCCACATTTCTATTACTCTCTCCCATTTTTCATCCTAAACATGGCCATGTTTCAATAACATATTAACTATCAAATTGATATTTCATCCCAAAACATTCTCACAGCAATCCAACACCCATTTCAGTTGGTGCATAGAAGAATCTTTGGTCTCAAGATTAAAGTTATCTAAAACCATCATATGAGAAGGGTCTGGGGGATAATACTAAAGTTGTGACACAAGAAAAACATTATTCTTAGCACTATTCCGTTATGGAAGATACAATCGGTACACCATTGGCCCGATTCTCACCACAACCATGAGCTATCCAAAAAATATGGGCCCCATCTATCCATATCTATATATTCGATGGTGACCCTATCTAGATGAAACCCTAAGGAATACACGATAACTCTATAAAAATATTTGGGTTCTTCTATTTCTATAAGAATGATATTTATTTCTACGTTTAGTCATATCAATATGCTTACGAATTTGATTCACCTAATCTAATATCTCTGGCAGGAATCTTGGTCCCAATATCTATGACTCACCTACCATTATCCATAGTAGAGGTGATCATCTGGGCCTACCATAAAGAGACTCATATGGTTCCATCTATATAGATTCCTAATAAGTGTTGTTATTATAAATCCCAATGATCACTATGTGATTCTCCCAAGACGAACCAAAGACAAGAACACACACTCGTAACATATCTTGAAGCTCGTCTATAGTATGATTTGACTGCCCATCTAGTTATGGGTGAAAAGTCATACACAATACAATATGTGTAACAATTTCATTCTACAAACCATGTAAGAAGCATGAAGTAAAATTTGAGTCACATATTCAAACAATACAATTTGGCACTTCGTGTAGACAAAATACCTCTCGAACATACAATTTTCCCAAATGATCCACCGAGATAATATTCTGTATAGGAAAGAAATTTCATACATTTGTTAGCTTCTCCACAACTACCCAAACATCATCATTATTAAAAGGATTCCTCAAGAGACCCAGCACCATGTCCATGGTTACATTTTTTCACTTAAATTTTGAAATGGTAAAATGATGTAGTATATTTCCATGTCATTTATTATCATCATTCACATGTTGACAAGTTTAACACCATGTCACAATCCTAAAAATCTCATATTTCAGGCTCATCCAAAAAACATTCATCATTGGTCATGGTAATTTTTAGTCACATCTGGATTCACTTCCCACTTCAAAGTAAGAAACTCATGCATCATCTCATCCTAAATACTCATATTCCCAACAACATGATTACAGACATGTATGATCTCATCCTCATCTATTGTCTCATTTCATGTTGACTACCCACCTTCAAGGAGTTTTCTAAAGGTCAAACATTGTGAAACCTCATACTAACTAAATCAAATATGACTCCAAATTGTAGAATCTACAGAAACTGATACGAGAGTTATCTTCTCCGAGATATACTCAACCATAATATTTATATCATATATTGAAATTATAATCTAACATTAAACACTTGACTTAAGAACTTATTGAGTCCGATTTTCCATGCTTAAAGCATCAACAACATTGGTTACCTTCCTAGATATATATGCTAGCTCAAAATCAAATGACTACATATATTGTTCCCTCCTCCACTACTGGAGATTAAACTATCTTTGTGAAAATATGTACATTATGATCTTATGTAACGTATACACTATAAAATTATCAGATATCTCATGTATTAATCATTTTTTAATGATTAAAAATCCTATTTAGTCTACAAACCTTATTAATCCCATGTAGTATATCTCACATCAAATGAAAAATTGTTTAGTAAAGATATCAAAAGATCTTCAGTGCTATAAATTCAGTTTGATTACTATACACTATATTTGATTATATTTATAAATATGTCTTTGATAAATGATTAAGTCTAACCCATTTTATTAATATCATTGCTTATATCTGAATACAGATATTTGGCTAAGTCTGAGACACAATGAGTCTGCCACGGGTTTTGTTTTTCTGGAAAAGGACCTAGACACCGTGAACCAGACACCATAAATCAGACACTATTAACCAGACATAGTGAACCAGACACTGTGAACCCGACACTGGGAAGAAGACACCATGAACCAGACACCGCGAACTGGATACTGTGAACTTGACACCATAAACCAGACACCATGAACTAGACACTATAAACCATAGACCATGACCATACATCATGACCATCAAGACACTATGACCATCCAGACACCGTGACCAATCTAGACACCATTTCAAGGAGACACTAGTACCCAGAGCCACCGTTTACAATCAAATTGTGACACCATTTCCTAATTTGTTATTTAATTTTTCAATTTGATCTCAAAAAATCATATTTGATGATTTTAAATATACTGACATAATTATTGTTCTTTATAGACATTTCACCTAACAGTATGAGGTATGAGGTGTAGAATAAATTGAACCTATCAGCTCCAACACATACATTCCAAGATAAAAGGGTAGTGCGACCCAAAAACAATGTCTACATGAAAGTGGAATAACGTAAAGTAAGTGTGTGAACACGAAAACGAAGAAAACACGAAGAGAATATTTTAAGAGGGAATTATCACATACTACTCAACACTGTTGAAGAACACATGAATCATACTAGAATCCCAGTGTGGACAACATATTCACAATGACGAACACCCACCAATATAGCTAACTTATGATACTCTGTTTTCTATACGAGGACTTGATTTCTATATCTGCTTCATCCTAGAAGTCCAGAGCAGAATAGACAACCACATAGGGAACTTATTAACTTATTTGATTATTTCTGCTCTGTTGTGTATTATTTTATTATCATTAGTGCAGTGTGTGTATCTGTATAACAACACACTCTATCTCATGCATTAAACTAAATGATACAATATATCCTTTATCAAACATCTTTTGACACTAGTTTATACCAACGTATAAGTGTGGAAGAGGTCCCTATGTGGCCCTATAGTTTGTACCGACATTGAATTGTGGAAGAGGTCATGTAACATAGACATTCCTGTGTACTATTTTTATCCACGATCCATGATGTGGATCATGTTTATTTATTTAAACTTCTTGGTGGCAGGTGATCCCCAATTGGAGTGGATTAGGTCTCGGCTTGAGACAGAACCACTTGTTTTATATCCACTGTGCTATTTAAATTTAGTTTTATCTATTATACTATTTAACTCAGAATTCACTATATTATGTTTTATAGTTAATCATAGAAAGGAGTTATAATTGTTTTTCTTTATTAGAATAGATTCCAAAGTAATATTAATAACTACTATTAACATTACTAAGAATTAATCTATCTTATATGAAGTTATTTATACAGTCAACCATTCATAATCGTATTACTATGATTAACTGGGTTTTATTTTTATTAATTGGTGAAACGGTATAGAAATATTTTTTAAAATATAAATTTTTTTAGAAGATCAATTCAGCCCTCCCCTCTTGAGTGATCTACTTCGGCCAACATTTGGTATCATAGGGTGTTTATAAAGACTCTGTTTTAACCTTATTAAGCTGTGATTGTAGTTTTACATTAATGGTTATTAAATATATGTTAATTATAAATTTATAGCCTTTTAAAACTATTTATTTATTATGTTTAATAGATTGGAAGGTGATACAACCAATAGACCACCAATCATTAATGGAACTAATTATATTCAATGGAAAATAAAAATTTAAATCCATTTAGAAAGTATGGGTTTTGAAATCTGGTCTTCAATTATAGATGGATATACTATTACTGTTACAAATAGAACTACTTGGGTTGAACCTCCCAAAAATACCTACAATAACAATTGGAAAGCTATGAATTCTTTTTATTTCTCCATAGGAGATGATGAATTTAATAGAATTTATACTTGTAAAACTACCCATGAAATTTGGGATACCATGAATTTTTTGCATGAAGGAACTTCTAGTATAAAATAAATGAGACTTAATACTTATACTATAAAATATTAAAAATATAAAATGAAACCTGAAGAGCTGATTTCTGACATGTATCTTAGGTTCTATGAAATTTTCAACAAAATGATTTCTCATGGATGAGAAGTCACTACCAATAAACAGATCATGAGAATTCTCAAATGTCTACCTGACAGATGGAGAGGAAACATAGTCTCTATTAGAGAATCATGCGACATCATCATGTTACCTGTAAAAGAACTCATTTGGAACATGATGATGTATGTAGAGATATTGAATGTCAACAAGGAAGAGGAGGATGAACCCAAAAGAAAATTTATGGCGTTCAAGACCACCACTTCTAAACATAAAGACAATGGGAAATTGGATGCATATGTAGAGAGTCCCAGTAGTGAAAAATCATCCCATGAATATTTTGAGGAGATGGATCAATTGGCCAAATGATTCAAAAAATTTACAAGAAGATTATTTTTCAGAAAGCCTAACATTAAGGTAATATATGATCAAAAAATAAGTTGTAAGAAATATTGAAAAATATGTTACAAGACTGTTGAGATATTCTGGTATGAATGTTAGAACAAAAGAAAAAACGAAGGCTGATTTCCTGAAGCTCATGTAGAAAAAGAAATATGAGAACAAAGATATAATGTATAAAAAGTCAATGAATACTACCTGGATTGCTTCTGAGGACATTTCATGTGACTCAGAAACATCACATGATGAATAGGCTATCAATGCAAATATGGGTTTTTTGAAAAACAGATTTTAGGTAACCCTGGACACTCTTGTACATAATTCATACTATTCTGGAAATGACAGTGAATCTGAAAATATGTCTAAGGAAGAAAAGTTTTAATACTGTAATATTTATGAAGAAACATGAAATGAACTAAAAGATAAATATAAATCTTTAATGATACACCATACTTTTACTTTTCCCGTTAAATCTGAACTCACTACAAAAAAAGTGGAGAATGCTCAACTGCTCAAGGAGAACAGTGAATTAAGAATGTCTAATGAGCAATTGAATAATGACGTAGAAAAATTTACCAATGGGAAAAGAACTCTTAATCAAATTCTAGGTAAACAAATTCCCACTAAATACAATACTAGCATAGTTTATCAACCTGGAAAATTTAATTTTGGTAGAAAAAAATTTGTTTCTAAATCTAGGACATACACCTTTACTCCCAGTTCTGGAAACAAATCAACTAGGTTAGGTTGTGATACACATTCTCTTGTTTCATGTTTTTCTAGACACAATAGAGTTAATTTTTCAAATACACTAAATAATTCTCATAGGAAAACTATGTGGCGGATATGGTTTCCTAAAGTAATTATCACTAATGGTACTAGAACCTATCAAGTATGGGTACAAAAATATATTTTCACGTGATAATTTTAAGGGAAAGCAGCTTAAAGAGTCCCTATAAAGGTTTATGGTACTTGGACAATGGTTGTTCAAGACACAAGACATGAGAATTATCATGCTTTAAGAATCTAGTAAATATTGATGGAGGAAAAGCCACATTTCGTGACAATGCTAATGGAAAAATCATTAGCCTTGGACAAATCCAAAACTCTTACTCAGTTTTGATTTATGAAGTACTATTTATTGATGGATTCAAATAAAATCTAATTAGTAATTCACAATTATATGATGATGGATTTATAGTTAGATTTTAAAGTGATGCGTGTAATGTTTTTAATTCTAATGAAGAATTAATATTTTCTGTATTAAGAAATGAGTATGCTTATTATGTTATCATAGATTATTTAGTTTCTAAAAATACTTCATGTTTATGTTTATTTCATAAAGATTCTTGGATTTTCATAAAAGTCTATGACACTATAATATTCACTCCCTTAGAAATATAACTATAAAAGGCTTAGTCAATGAACAACCCAAACTTGAGTATCCAAATGATAAAGTGTGTAATCCCAACCAAAAAGGATAACAACACAAAATTTTCTTCAAAAGAATGAAATATGTGTCAACTTCTTAACCTCTCTAACTGATTCAAATGGATCTATTTGGACCATCCAGAGTTTCTATATTAAATGGGAAGCACTATGTTTATGTTAATGTAGTTGACTTCTCTAGATATAAATGTATATTTTTTTGGCTCAAAAATTGAAGCTTTCTCTTACTTCACCAAATATGCCAAGTCTGTTGAAAATTTTAGTGGATATAAAATTAAATCCTTGAGAAGTAATCATAGCCATGAGTTTAAAAATCATGAGTTTGAATTCTTTTTCTCACCTAATGGCTATAGTCACAATTTTTCATCCCCTAGAAAACCTCAACATAATGTAGTTGTAGAAAGAAGAAATAGAACCCTACAAGAGATTTATAGAACAATGCTTACTGAATATGACCTACCTATTTATTTTAGGGATGAAGATATAAATACATCATGCTACAAAATCAATAGAGTATTGACTTGACCTATTCTTAAAAAGAATCCTTATGAGTTATGGAACAATTTAAAACCTAATGCTAGCTACTTAAAATTTTTTGGTTGAAAATTCAATATCATTAATACTAGGGACAATCATGACAAATTTTCATCCAATAGTGAGGAAGGAATCTTTTTAGGATATTTAATTTCCAGTAAAGCCTATAGATTGTTCATTAAAAGAAATAAATGTGTGGAATAATCTTTCCATGTCAAATTTTATGAAACAGATCCACATGAGCCTAAAACCATTCTAGAGAAACTGGAGGACAATGTATCAAATCTTTACATTAATTCAAAATTTTCAAACAATCATGTGAAGGAATCTGTCAAAACATCTAGTTCTGGAAATTCTGTAGACTCATGTCACAATGATCCTAAACCTCTTGATGAACCTGAAATCACTAGTCCTTCCTTTTTTAGAGATGTTTGAACTCTTAAGTACCATCCTTTAAATGCTGTTGTAGGGGACTTATAAAAAGGAACTCAAACTAGAGATTCTATTAGAAATAAGTTTGAATATCATGCCTTATTGTCACATCTTGAACCTAACCACATTAATGATGATATCAATGATGAATTTTGGTATATGGATATGCTAGAAGCACATAATCTGTTTGAAAGGAACAATGTTTGGAAACTTGTTAAATGACCCAAGGAAACATTCACCACAGTAACTAAATGGGTGTTTAGATATAAGGTAGATAAATCTGGTAGCATAGTTAGAAAAAAGGCTAGATTGGTTGCACAAGGCTATAGTCATGAAGAATGAATTGACTACGAAGAGACCTTTTCACCTATTTCTAGACACGTAGCAATCAGAATTCTGCTTTCTTATGCTGCACATCTAAATTTCAACCTATATTTAATGGATCTTAAGAGTGTATTCCTTAATTGGTATATATTATAGAATTTATTTGTTGAGCAAACTACTGGTTTTACAAATCCTCATTTTCCAAATCATATTTCTAACTTATCAAATGAATTATATGGTTAAAAACAAGCTCCAAGAGCTTGATATGATAGGCTGAGTACTTTTCTTATTTCCAAAGGTTTTAAAAAATAATAGTTGATCTTAACTTTTTTATAAAACGAATTTACAGAGAAGTTATAGTACTTCAAATTTATGTAGATGACATTATCTTTGGATCTTCAAGAAATTCATTATGTATGGATTTTCCTAAAATGATGCAAAACGAATTTGAAATTATTTTAATGGGTGAACTAAAATTCTTTCTTGGATTTAATATCTTTGTAAATAATGATGATATTATTTTAAATAAAATCATATGAACTAGTGATCTTCTAAAACATTTGGGATTAGATAACACTAAGGGTGGTTACACTCCAATGATTACCACTTGTAAGGTGGATCTGGATGAAGATGGAAAATCTGTTGATCAAACCACTTATGGAGGAATGATTGGATGTTTACTCTATATAACTTCTTATCGAACAAATATTATGTTTAGTGGGTGTATGTGTGCTATATTTCAAGGAAATCCTATGTAGACTCATTTAAATGATGTAAAGAGATTTTTTAAATACCTCAAGAAAACACCCAATCTAGGACTATTCTATCCTAGAGGACAAGAATTTGAACTAGTTTTTTATTCGGATGCTGACATCAGTGGCGGTAAGATATATAGAAAAAGAACCTCTGAAACATGTCACTTTTTAGGCAAGTCACTAGTATCATGGTGTAGTAAGAAAAAAAACATGGTTGCATTATCTACTGTAGAATCTGAATACATAGCAGCTGGTAGTTGTTGTGCAATAACTTTTTTTGATGAAACACACATTACTAGATTATGGATATCAATTCAGGAAAATACCTATAAATTTTTACAGCACAAGTGCTTTTAATATCTCAAAAAATACGGTTTCACACTCTAGGGAAAATCATATTGATGTAACACATCCCTTTTTTGAGAGATCATTATCAAAAGGGTGATATAACATTTGAATTCATTGGAACTAAATATCATCTTGCTGATATATTCACCAAACCATTATATTATGAATGTATAGACTATATTATACATGAATTAGGTATGATAAACGTCAAGAAAATATCTTACTATTTCATATCTTACTGTTTCATATTTTACTATCTTAAGACATACTATTTCATGTTTACAGTCTTATAGTTAGTCTTTCTTGGTTACTATCTGACACTTACTATCTCTATCAATAATATCGCATGGTATAAAAATCACACTTGTTACGGTCTCACCATAAACACTTATTACAGTCTCACCATGAACACCTGTTACTGTCTCACCATGAGAGTCAGTTACTATCTCACCATAAGAATGATTTGTAATTTTAATTATAAATTAGAACCCATATCATAGTGATTACTTTTTTTACCCTTTTTTCATTCCCATGAATTTTTTTTGCGTTTATTGGTATTCCTAAATTATAAAATAAAATAATATTCACTCATTCTTTACTCGAGCACCCTTATATTCTCTCAAACCATCACCCTTCTTCAACAATTCATCCCTTATCTCTCTTGAACCTTCGGTGAATGCCCAGGATGAAATGTAATTCACCATCAACTCCTAAGAAACTCATTTCAAAGGAGAAGAAGATCACACTTATGTTTGAACTAGAGGGTCCTCTGAATCCAAATCTGGTGAACCGAATAGTAGTTCTCGAGAAAGTGATATTCTCTATGTGGATTTTGTCGAGTAAGTCTCTTGTTTTGAAAATATTTAAAGTTAATGGTTGGTTAGATTGGTTTACAAAGGAAGATAAACCCATATACCTGAAGTTAGTTTCACAATTATATCATTATGTACAATTATCGTTTAATTCAGAAAGTGGTTGTGTTGTAAGAAGATGGATAAATGGCCAGAGATGCATGTTTTCTTTTAGGCTATGGGATGTATGCCTTATGATAAATCATGAAGGTATTTTTGAATATTACCATAGAGGTCCTCCTCCTCATAAAGAATTAATTATTTTGGAAGACTCCTCGAAATGTGTAACTATAAATGGAACCAAGAGGAGAGCCATCACTACTGAACTTAATGGAGAATCTAGACTTCTGTTTAAGTTTATATAGGAATTGATTAGCCCCAAAAAAGGATATTTCGCAGTACTTAAATATCAGGATATATTTTGGATTTATATCATGAAAAATGGACATAAGATCAATCTTTTTAATTATGTTATACACCATATGTGTGAATTGATCAAGACCTCATCCAAGTCAACCTCCATATTCTATTAGTGGCTTATCTCAGCCAGGCTACATGAAAAAGGATTGTTTGGAAAAAATGAAGATGTTATCAAGGATTATGAGTTATATCTTTCATAAGTTATTATAAAGAGGTTTAAAATCAATTAGAATCTTGGAAAAGTGTATGGATGGAAAACAATGATAAGATTTATGAATTTTTCAATCCAATGGAACATACTTCCAAACCAAAAGGTATTTCTGATCGTGGTTTGGAACCAGATGAAGTTGTTGAGTATTAAGAATTAGAAAAAGAGGTTGTTTTACCTCCCAGAGAAACTATTTTTGATGAGGAAGACAATACTCCTACTCCTCATGTAGTAATTGGGAAGGAAATACATGTTTTTAAAGATGTTTTCTGATTTGGAAGAACAACCAAATGTAAAGGATGAATATATTTCTATTGAAACAGAAAAGGATGTTATAGAAGAGCATTGAGGATAATATCTTCATGTTATGAAAGAATCATACCTTGAGGAACTCCTAGAGAAATAAGCTATTACTGAATAAATTCTATCTACTGAAGAGAAAATGGAGCATGCCTTTCAATTGGCTCAAAAGGAAATGATTGAGGAAATAAGGGATGAATTCATGTAAATCAATCATGTTTCTAAGTCTTTGAGTCCCGAGAAGGATGCACCTTTTGAGGCATAGAAGCCCCCCAATATGGAATCAGTTGTAGTTCCAAATCCAATTGATCCAAGATCAGTGGAAACGTGTTATAAATTCCCCTGTTATTTAGATGTGAATGACTCATAGGATGTATTAGTCAAATTTCCTAACCTTTCTACTTTGTTTTAATTGAAAATGGCATCATATACTAAATATATCTCTTCCAAAGAACCTGAGCATGTCTCAGTTTCTATCTATGAGCCTTTATCTGAACCTCCAACCTTGGTGAGTAAATATTACTAGAAATAATTTGGAGCAACCCTTTTGGTTGGAGTTGAAAACTTTTAAATACCGAACAATATCTTGTAACATATATATGTGCAAGAGATGCTTCACTATTATTGGATAAAGTCAATTGGTAGATTCAACCCAAAATGATTCATGAGATTCAGGAAGTCATAGTTGAGAACAAACTTCTTAGTGATTAGGTATAGCCTCTAAGAGGTATGGTTGAAGAAATGCATAATGTGTTGAATTCGATATCAGAGTGTGCTTCTCATCCAATTGATATTTTTTCCCCTCAAACCCCACATGATATTTCCACTCTAATTCAACCTCATTTAGATTAATTAGATGAAATGGTAGTTGAGAGAAACCAAAAAATAGTGAAAGAGATTTGTGAGATTCTTGTTGGTCTTAACAAGATAGATGATGAGTATAAGTGGTACCTTCAGGAAGTGCTCAATCAACTGAAATCGCTTACCCCAACTGTCATTGATTCTAATTCTACTCGTAAATATTTTCAACCTTCCTTAGAAAGTGATCTGTTTTGAACAGTGGTCTTAGAGGAACTTATGGGTGTGCTTAGTGGTTTTAATAAATAATATCTATACGATGTTATCAAGAACAGTGACAGAGTTCTCGATTTGGTGCAAATCCATTCTAATATTTATACAAATTCTTAACATGAAATTTCCAAGAAAGTGGACTTCTATTTCAACCGGATCATCACTAAGACTAATATGACCAATCATTTCAAGAACCTTATGGAAAATATTAGGATTCATTCTGTTACACAAGCCATCAAGATTGATGTTCAAAAGATCACTAAAGTTCACTCACCTATTAGAAAAGTTTATAGAGAACAAGGATGACTTTGAAAAAGTCATGCGGTATGGTGGGGAGAACATTTAAAATTTTATCAAACTTTTGAGGAATATATTCATGTACAAAGTAATGTGATAGTTGCTCCTATGGCTACCCCTCTGAGATATAGTTTTCCTATCTTCACCTCTTCCCTAGCCTCCACCTCTATGTCTGTCAGTCATTACCTGAGTCAGATTAGGCCTGAAATCCTTGATCAAAATATTCCATGGTCTTCTACTACACCTACATTGGCCCCTTCTGTCTTTGAATGTCTTCCATTACCTTTTTTGTCAACCAGATCACTCCCTTCTTCTACCTCAACCTATGCTCCTATGGCTTCTTCATCTTATCCTATTACTAAGGGTAAGTAGAGACCAACTAGTAACGAAGAATAGTGACTACACTCTATTTATAGGAATGATGATGCATTTGTTTTGTTGTCTACTTTTTTTATTGAAACTCATTTTCACTAATACATTGTGAAATATTCTTTTCTTTTCCAATTCACTCATTTAGATAATCCCAATAGTGAGAGAAATATATATATGTGTGTTATATTAACATTTGTAATATTTAGTTTGTACAAATATAAAATCTATATAAACATGATTTGTGATTATCAAAAAGGGGTAGATTGTTGGAATCCTCATATATTAATCATGTTTTAATGATAACAGATCCTATTCAGTCTATAAACCTTTTTAATCCCATGTAATCTACCTCACATCAAATGTAATGTTGTTTAGTAAAATTATCTAAGGATTATATGTGCTATACATTTATCTTGATTATAATACACTCTCTTTGATTTACAGTATAACGATTTCATTGATAAATGATTAAGTCTAATCCATTTTATGATTATCACTACTTATGTTTGAATAAATATACAAGGCTAAGTCTGAGAAACCGTGAGTTTTCCACCGATTATGTTTTTCTAGAAAGGACCCAGACACCGTGAACCAGACACCTTGAACAATACACCGTGAACCAGACACCTTGAACCATACCCCGTGAATTAGACACCTTGAACTGGACATCGTAAAAAAGACACCATGAACACGACACCCTGGAAAGACACCGTGACTATCTAGACACTGTGACCATCTAGACACCGTGACCAATCTAGACATCATTTCAAAGATTCACCTATTCATGGAGACACTGTTTACAGACACACTGTGACACAATTTCTTAATCTGTTTTCTCATTTATCAATTTAATCCCTATCAATAATATTTTATGATTTTAAATATACTAACATAATCAATGTTTCTTTATAGACATGTCACCTAATAGTGCGAGGTATGAGGTGTAGAATACAAGTAACCTATCAGCTCCAACGCATGCACTCCAAGATAAAAGGGTAGTGCAGCCCAAAAACAACATGTACATAAATGTGAAATATCGTAAAGAAAGTGTGTGATCATGTCAACAATGAATACACTCAGAGAATTTTTGAAGGGGGAATTGTCACATACAACATGACACTATTAAAGAACACATGAAGAATACTACAATCCCAATGTGGATGAAATATTCACCACGAAGAACACCCACCAGTCTAGATGACATACGATACACTATTTTCCAAACACGGACTTGATTTCTGAAACTTCTTCATCCTAGAAGTCCAAAGCTGCATAGACAACCACATAGAGCACGTCTAAACTTATCTCATCATTTCTATGATGTTGTGTATCATTTTATTATCTTTCGAGTGATGTCTATATCTTTATAACAAAACTCTATTTCTCATGAGTTAAACTAAATGATATAATATATTCTTTCTCAAAAACATTTTCATACACTTTCGTATACACAAAGATATGTGTGAAAGAGTTCCATGTGTGGCCTGGTAGTTTACACCCATGTCGAATAGTGGATGAGGTCGTTTGACCAGGACAGTCCTGTGTAATGTTGTTAACCCCAATCTAGGGTGTGGATCATGTTTATTTATATAAACTTCTTGGTGTTAGGTGATCACCATGTGGGGTGGATTAGGACTCAGCTTGAGACTAAACCACTAGTTTTATATCCGCTGTGCTATTTAAATTTTGTTTTCCCTATTTTACAGTTTAACTGAGAATTCCCTAAATTCACATTTATAGTTAACATTGGAAAGAAGTAATAATTGTTTTACCTTATTTGAATAGCTAGAAAAGTAATATTAATAACTACTATTAATAATACTGAGAATTAATCAATCTTATAAGAAGTTATTTAAATATTCAAATAGTCATAACCATATTACTTTGATTAACTAGGTTGTATTTAAATTTACTTGTGAAACCTTATAGGATTATTTTTTAAAACAAAAATTTTAATAGACACACAATTCACCCCCCTCTTGGGTGATCTACTCTGACCAACAAAAATATTCACCCTAAAGGTAATGTTGGAAACACATAATCGTATAATCCATAGCAGCTAATTTGAGGTTGTGTATTGTGTAGTTCTATACATGTGACCACAACTATTGAGACCCATATTCCAGAACACGGTCTCCATACATTTACACTGCTCCAAGACCGATACCAATGTTTAACGAAACACCGTATATTCCTCAATTATCTTAGGTGGGATCAATATTTGTGTTTTTTCAAGCACATATTCAACTATTAGAAGGAATTATTACATTATTTTGACCATTAAAATTTTATCCCCTTCTAGGTTAATCCCAAAAGTGCTGCTTCTAAATGGGAAATATGTTGGATGAACATATGATAATAACACACTATCCCCATAAAACTATGGATATAGAAAAATTCATGGAATGATCGCAAGAAACAGTTAAATATACTATCTCTGGGTCCACAGACACACCTTCCTATAAGATGGTGTAACCCAGAAAAGAGTACTGTTTAAATCCAAAAGAAGCATTTAGATAGCTTGGTATCTTACTTATTCTCTCTCAGTGTACTCAGGATGAAGGAAATATATTGGTAATGATCTTCATGAACCTTAGAGTACCCCAAGATTTCATCCACAATGACAACCATGAACTGATAATGGTTTAGGTGGAATATTATTTTAATCATGTCCATAAACACAGCTAGTTTGTTTATCAACCCTAATGGAATTATGATGAACTCATAAAGTCCATACATTATTCTAAAAGCACTAATCGATATATCCAAAGGTAGAAATCTCAACTGATGATACCAAAATATCATATCGATCTTGGATATGACACAATATCCTATCAATTGGTCCAAATGATCATCGATACATGGAAGAGGATACCCATTTTTCACTACCATCTGGTTTATCTTCCAGTAAACAACACATAATTATAGAGTCTCATCCATCTTCTTATAAAATAACACTAGAGATCTCCAAGGAGATGTACTCAAATGGATAAACCCCTTATCCATCAACTCTTCCTATTATTTATTGATATCTTGATGATCGTTTGATTCTATTCTATATGGAGGAATAGAAAAAGTCTTAGCCCACGAGAATAGATCAATTGTAAATTCCTCATATTTTTTAGGTGGAAGCTGTGATAATTATTTAGTAAACACATCCTAAAACTGGTTTACTAAAATAGAAAAGACATTCTTCTTTACACCTCCATCATCCATGAATAATCTATCAACCTTTAATGTGATCTCTCCTGGTTGTTGGTGAATTTTCCATACTCAGCATGCTTGGATATCCCACTCAAAATGGTGAATATATTTTTCACCATCATTAGAAGTAAAAAACTCACACTCAGATGGTAAAAATATATATGGTAATAGTATTATATTATCCATTAAATTTAACACCCGAAGCTTCCATGGTATACTTCACTTTGAATAATACAGTAGCATGTGTTGTACGCAACATCGAGTAATAACACACCACAACCAGTCAAACTAGCCATTAGGTATAGTAATACCCACTTTTCGAAATTTTAAAAATTTTATATTTCAAAATGGACTTCATTTTTGGATTCGTAATATCAAAATTATATTAGGGTGAAATTTTGGTGCTTTTCAGATAACTTTCATATTTTGATGAATAGTGAAAATTATTAAGTTTTGATTAAAAACAACTTTTTTAATCGAAATAATTAATAGTGATAAATTAATAATTTGAGTTGTTTTAAAGTATATTTAGAATATATTTTTACCATTTAATAGAACTTTGTTCACTGTACATAATTTCACATTTAAACCATACATAAAAAAGTGTCAATCTTTTGATAGTTATTATTACTTGAAACACATTATTTTTTTTGACAATGGGAATTAATTTTTAAATTAATTAATTCAACTTATATGTTTTGAATTTGGTAAAATATAAATAATTTTTTAATTCATAATATCAAATATAGCTTAGGCTGAATTTTTGGTATTTTTCTGAAAACATTCAATTTTTGATGAATAGTGAAAAATACTGAGTTATAGTTTAAAACAGAAATTTTATTTAAATAAATATTTATTTAATTTAAATTTAATTAAGGTAAAAAGAGATACATAACACCTCTATATGTTCAATTTAATTCATTGATGTTAGTTTAGAATAATTTTAGATATATAAAAAATTTATTGAACTTTTCACCGTCTTTTACCCACCTCCTAGGAGAATTTGGAAATTTACATAAAACATAATTTTACCGCTTCTGTGAGTGGAATTTCAAAAATCAGAGAGACACGGTTAATATAAATGAGTAAAATGTGGTTCAATAAGATAAAAATAATTTTTGCTGAATAGTAACTTTTTACTTTTATTTGCCACAGTTAAAAGTAAATAGGGTAATTAAGGGTAAAAATGATATTAATGTTAACCTAACACATGTAATAATTATATTGGAAAAGTGTATCTCGACAAAAAACAACCATAGGAATAAAATATTATCATTTATTTCCTCTTGGATTAGATAAGGACAATTATTATTTTTTAAATCAAAGAACAGTTAATAGAGTTAAAATCAATGTTTAATAACTAAAACATTTTTAATATAGGGTTTTACAAAAGATAAATTCGATTATAAATATTCATTAGAAATATAAAATGATTTCCTAAGTCATGGTATTTTATTTATAATTTTTATACAATAAATAAATAAATTTATTTATGACACAATGATGATGCGATAATTACCTTATTCATGAAAGAATCAAATAAATGGTATTATAAATATTAAAATAAATATAATTTCAATGTTTTTATGACATCCACTAATTATCTTTGTGAATATGACATTTTAGGATTGATTAAATGTATTTTTTTTGGAATTAATCATTTTGTTATTATTTTAACAAAAAAAATACCAAATAGTGTCAAAATTGACATAAAATAGTTTTTAAAACAAATATTATATTATTAATTAATATAATGGTCCTAAAAATTTGAGGATCGGTCCAAAGACTTAAATAATAATATATATGACATTAATTAAATAAATGGGGTTAGATTGGTAGAAAATAGTAAGTTTATTAACCATATAGTGTAAAATACCGGAAGACACGGTAAAAGATAAATTATTTAACTTGGAGTTAAATCTAAATGATATGGTTAAAATGGTAACCTAAACTTGTCTAAAATCTATTGGTTGAGTTGTTTTCGACCTATAACCCACCTTAGACTTTAAATAATCAACTTTGGAGCCATTAGAAACCGAATATGAATTTATAATAAAATAATATTTTAAGTTTTCCCTAAGGTGCCCCTCACCCCTCTTATAAAAGGGCACTCCACCTTCTCTCTATGTCACTCCTTCTAATCCATTTGGATCGCCCAAAACCTGTCCAAATACCCTCTAAACTATCCTAACTTTAACCTAGAGGCCTTAGTTTGATCCTAAATCCAACCTAAGGAGCCGTTTTGATCAAATCAAAAGGAAGAACCTGAAGAAGAGGTAATGATCTCACCACCCTCTTTCAAGTTCCTTTCATCTTCCACTTCCTTTATCTTTATTTTTTCCATTATAAAATAATAACTCCAGTATATTATATATACTGTGATGTTATTATAAATATGGTACAACCAAATTCATTATTATGTCCACCCTTTGATGACATGTCACCATATGTGCGTACGTACGGCTTACCGTCTCCACGTCATGGTGTAATTGTTATTCAATACATTATTATTTGGATGGGTGCAACAATGATATGTGTTTGATGTAAATAATAAATATAAAATTATAAGGATTCTGTATATATTTATATCATCCAATTATATTTTATATTAATATCAAAAGAATTATATTTTCGCTCGTGCGTACGTACGGATTACCATCTCCACGACGCGATGAGATTCATTTCCAACGTCACCATTCATCGACGATTATAAAAAATATATATTACTAATAAGTATGTAATATATGACATAATAATTATACTGGAGACACACACATATATATATAAGTATTTATGTACTTACATATATCTTATTCACTTACTTCTGTTCAATACTATATGAAAACAGAAACATCGTTTATGCGTACGTACGGACTACCGTCTCCATAAAAGGTGGTTTCTATTTCATATATACGTCTATAATAAATTTTTATATTCTAAATATATATGATAAATAAATGATGTTTTATATTCTGGAAGTATTTAAATCATGATCTAAGTGATACAATCAAGAGTAACAAGTTAAAACGCGTACGATAAAGAAAGCGATTATTACCCGAATTATTAATATAACATGGAAATTATTATTAAATGGGTAGTATAAAGTCATAAATGAATAATGTATGATATCATAAATATTAATATGGTTCTGGTATAATTTAATAACATACTATAGTCTTCATACAGAAGGATAAACGTACCATCGACTAATGGAAAGTTCAAGGTAAGGGGTTTTCATCTCACTCCTTATTCCCGTGAGATTCATGCCATATTGCCACTATTACCTTTTGTGTGGTGTATTTACATCCCATAATTGTATTATTTCTGTAATACACTTTAATTTATGTGTATTTACATATTAATTGTATGATACCACTTTCATCGGTTGTATGTTTCATAAGTTACCAAATTGGTAAGTGTTAATTTCACAATATCTTTATTATACGAGGTTGTTTTTACGTAAGTATCTACTGGGACATATTTATTATCCATGTCCATGTTTTATGAAAGAGTTTTAAAAGGGATTATTTTAAGGTACTTTTTACTAAAACATCATTTCAAATTTTTTAAATATTTATTCTTCTAAATCATTCTCATTTATGTCTATGTCTTCAAAATGGGTTTTAAGGATTTATTTATATAGACATGAATGTTTTTAAAATGTTAATTCCTTTAAAAAGTATCAAAGTGGTATGGGACACATTGATTCAAAAATGTATTTAAATGACTTATTTTACAAATTTTGTGAATTTAAATATTTTAATGAAAAAGGTGTATTTCTCTCAAAGAGATTTACAAATCATTTTCATCAATGTCAAAAATCCTTTAATGGATTTTAAACTTGGTTTGAAGTTGATTTATCATGATAAAAATCTTCCATATAGTGTTGAAGGTTTTGTGATATGTTTTACTGTGGATGTGTTATTTTTATACCATTCATGGTTTATGGGTAATGTATTGACATTTCGTATGCTATTTTTAATACGAATGTTTTTGTTATGTTCAGACCTTTTCATATGAGGAATGCATTGGACTTAGTATGTGACGGGTGGAGCCCGCTATATCTCCTCGATGCATCGGTAGGTCTCATTAGACAAACTAGTGTCTTGGAATGGGGCCTTGAAAAAAACTTATTTGTAGTCTTGGCATGAGGCCTTGGCTACGTGGTTATGATTATCTGGCATTATGCATTCCATCATTATGAAATTGGTTATTGATATTTCATGTGATTATTTGACTCGTAGAATATCCATGTGAATAAGTAAATGGAATTATTTCATTTTATCTTTGGCACATTATGCTAAAGTTAAATTTTTA
The DNA here is from genome assembly GCA_963277665.1 of Viscum album. Lineage (NCBI taxonomy): Eukaryota > Viridiplantae > Streptophyta > Magnoliopsida > Santalales > Viscaceae > Viscum > Viscum album. The sequence goes on along the minus strand of OY728128.1, from coordinate 243,295,802 downwards.
AAGGCTTTTGTTTTATTTATTCATTGACTTAAATGTTTATGTTTATTTACGAAAGTTTTTGCTATATTATTATCCTTACTGAGAATCTGAGCTCACCCCTTTCTATGTTTTATTTTTCCCCGGATTCTAAGAAGTGTATTGTGATTGATATGAAGGGTTAAGACAAAGGAATAATGGCATTCATAAAGGATTATTTATGTTGTTTTGTATGTTATGAAGTGTAATGTAACATTCATGTATGTAATCTATTTTCCAAGACTGCTAAACTGATCTATCCTTCAGGACTTGATTCCTTGTAATCATGCCAATGTATTAAAATAATGCACCGACATTGGGTAACTGGGGTCGAGGTGTTACAGTTGGTATCAGAGGAAGTTTAGAAATAATCTTGGAAACATTATTTATATAATCCCTGATTAGATCACATTACCCTAAGATAGACTTTGAGGATTATTATAGATAAACTTCTTAGAATTTTTGTATTGTAGAGATTTTGTGAGTTTTCCGAGCAATACATCCCTATCTATATATGAGAAGGTAGAGGTGGCTCTGGAACAGATGTACCTAGGGGTAAAACCAGAAAACATCTCTTTGAGTTAGACTCGAACGGGAACTGGTGCACGACAACGGGCCTTGCTGCACTCTTGGTTACGACACTCCCGGTGGATATGCTTAGGATAATTCTCATTTTCTTTACAAACACCTATGAAGGGTTTAGGAGTGTATACCTTCTCAAAGAAAACATTTTTGTGATTATGGATTATATCCATAAACTATTAAATTTATTTTAGGTATTTTACATGTTTGGAATTATGAATTGTGATTCATAAACTCACTTAGTGTATTCCATTGTTTAGAAATGGCACCTAGTAGAAGGAATGAGAACTCCAGCAATACGTATGATCCAAAGATTAAGAAGGTTCATATCATTCATGGTATTAAGACAACATTTATAAAGGAAATATTCTCCCATGTATTATCATAATTGGAATAAATAGTATCAAAATATCAGTAAAGAACTCTATGAATCCGATGGCTTTGAAGGGAACCCAAAGAAGAAAAGGATGTTAGAAAGAAATATGTATAAAGGGAATAAGGGAAAGAAATATATTACAATATGTGATAAATGTGGAATGAATCACCTTATAAAATGATTGAAGGGAATGTGAGTTTTTTTATAAATGTGGAAAAAAAGGACACCAAGTACGTGATTACAAAGGTAAGAAAAAAATTTCAAATGTACAATGCTTCATCTGCAAGTAGTTGGGACACTATGCAAACCAATGAACAAATCATCAGAGTATGCACCAAATGATGCTATTGGATATTAATAATGTTATGATACTACCATAGGTGAAGAGGAATGACTAGTGTTTTTATATTTTTATAAAACACTTATTTCATTTAAATGTTGTATCAATGATGTACTGGAAAAAAATAAGGATTGTACTGCAGTACTATTTCATTGAGGATTTGAGATATTATGATACTATGAAAAGTGACTCTACAGAAAGTTAAACATTTTTAAAAAAATACATGTTTGAAGGAAAGGTAGTCCTTAATATGGTCTTTATACTAAGGTAGTAATTTTGGAATAAGAGATGGATGATTTGGATGAATTATATTGGATATTCCTGACTACCATGGTAATGATTAATGGTTTGTTTATTTCATCATTGTTGGAATATTAGAAGTTTTTGGATATATGGAATATATCTAATATTCTATAAGGAATATGGGAGCATGAATGTAATTAATAATGGTTTATGGTAATTCAGGGTGTTACCATATTTTAATAGAATACAAGATGAATGTGTTCACATGTTATTACGTTAAAAAAGGGATCTTCATTGTGTTTACCTACCTTATAAATTTGGGACTGTGAGTTTGGGCAGAAGTATTTTGGATAAATCTAGTTTGAGATTATTTTTGGATTTCCATAAAAAAGACAACCCAAAGGTTGGGCGGAAACCCATCGCGTCCAAAAAGGTCGCAATACTTGAACCCACAACCGAAAGGCGATAAGGGTGTATCACCTACCACTAGCCCACGTGATGTCCTGGATTGAATAATGTAGTTTTTTAGAGGGTCTAATATGTTAATTATAAATTTATTATTTTTGGAACCCTATAAGATTATGATAAATAGAATATATATATATATTAAATCTTTTAGAGTGAAAGATGAGTTTGTAGTAGGAATTAGTTGAAGGATGAAACTCTACTTATCGAGTATATATAAATAAACATATATATATATATATATATATTATCCTCTTATTTAATGTATAAATTAATTATTTATTAAACTTTATGGAAGGGATATTAAAACCACAAATGTGTTATCCTAATACCTTACATTTTGTTGAACCAATGGTATTTTAAATCATCATAAATTGGTGGCTTTGAGTCCCACAATTCTAAAATTGTTTGTGATTGATGACCTCAATCACTCCCTATAAATATTTATGTTTTTCCTCCAATTACGTGTCTCTAATTTCCACCATTTTTCTCCTAATCAAGATCTTAATTTGGTGGTGACCCTTTCATTTATCCTTTCCTCTTATTAAGACTAAATTTTATTAACCCAATTTCCGATGTGGGTTTTCCCACAAAGATATTTTCTATTTTCATCCTTTAATTTTCGAAGAACATTTTCAAATTCTGAGGATGCAATTTATTGGAGGGGAGAATGTAACACCCCAAGCTTCCACGGTACGTTTCACTTTGAATAATACAGTAGCGTGTGTTATACGCAACTTCGAGTTATAACACACCACAACCAATCAAACTAGCCATTATGAATAGTAATACCCACTTTTTGAAATTTAATAAATGTTTTCTTTTAAAATGGACTTCATTTTTGGATTCGGAATATCAAAATTAGATTAGGGTGAAATTTTGGTGCTTTTCGGATAACTGTAATATTTTGATGAATAGTGAAAATTACTAAATTTTAATTAAATACAACTTTTTTAATCAAACTCATTAGTAGTGATAAATTATAAATTTGAGTGGGTTTAAAGTATATTTGGAATATATTTTTACCATTTAATACAATGTTGGTCATTAGACATAATTTCACATTTAAACCAGACATAAACAAGTGTCAATCTTTTGATAGTTATTATTTCTTAAAAACACGCTATTTTTTGAAAACAAGAATTAATTTTTAAATTAATTATTGCAAATTATATGTTTTTAATTTTGTAAAATAGACTTAATTTTTGAATTCATAATATCAAATATATCTTAGGCCGAATTTTTGGTATTTTTCTAAAAACGTTCAATTTTTGATAAATAGTGAAAAATACTTAGTTATAGTTTAAAACTGAATTTTTATTTAAATAATTATATATTTTATTTAAATTTATTTAAGGTCAAAATAGATACATAATACCTATATAAGTTCAATGTAATTAATTGAAGTTATTATTGAATAATTTTAGATATATAAAATTTTTATTGAACTTTTCACCGTCTTTTACCCACCTCCTAGGGGAATTTGGAAATTTACCTAAAACTAAATTTTACCACTTTTGTGAGTGGAATTTAGAAAATCCAAGAGACACAGTTAATATCAAGGAGTAATTTGTGGTTCAATAAGATAAAAATAACTTTTGGTGAATAGTAACTTTTTACTTTTATTTACCACAGTTAAAAGTAAATAGGGTAATTAAGGGTAAAAATGATATTAATATTACCATACCACATGTCCTAATTCTATTGGACAAGTTTATCTCGACCAAAAACAACCTCAGGAATAAAATATTATCATTTAGGTCCACATGGATTAGATAAGGACTTTTATTATTATTTAATTCAAAGAAGAGTTAAAAGAGTTAAACTCAAAGTTTAATAACTAAAACATTTTCAATATCAGGTTTTACATAAGATAAATTCGATTATAAATATTCATTAGAAATATAAAAATATTTCCTACATCATGGTATTTTATTTATAATTTTTAGACATTAAATAAATAAATTTATTAATGACACAAAGTTGATGCAGTAATTACCTTATTCATGAAAGAATCAAATAAATGCTATTATAAATAATAAAAGAAATATAATTTCAAAGCTTATTTGAAATCCACGAATTTTATATGTGAATATGACATGTTAGGATTGATTAAATGTATTTTTTTAATTAATTATGTTGTTATTATTTTAACAAAAAAAACAAATAGTGTCAAAATTGACATAAAATAGTTTTAAAAAATATTATATTATTAATTGATATAATGGTCCTAAACATCTAAGGATCGTCCAAAAGACTTAAATAATAATATATATGACATTAATGAACCCATTGGAGTTCTATTGGAAATTTAAAGTAAGTTTATTAACCATATAGTGTAAGAATACAAGAAGACAAGGTAAAAGTTAAATTATTTAACATAGAGTTAAATCTAAATGATAAGGTTAAAATGGTAACCAAAACTTGTCTAAAACCTATTGTATGAGTTTTTTTCGACCTATCCCCACCTTAGAGTTTAAATAATCAACTTTGGAGCCATTAGAAACCGAATATGAATTTATTATAAAATAATATTTTATGTTTTTTCCTAAGGTGCCCCTCACCACTCTTATAAAAAGGCACTCCCCCTTCTCTCTAATTCACACATTCTAATCCATTTGTATCGTCCAAAACCTGCCCAAATACCCTCTCAACTATCCTACCTTCAACCTAGACTCCTTAGTTTTATCATAAAGCCAACCTATGGATCCCTTTTGATCAAATCAAAAGGAAGAACCCAAAGAAGAGGTAATGATTTCACCACCCTCTTTCAAGTTCATTTCTTCTTCCACTTCCTTTTACTTTGTTGTTTCCATTATAAAATAATAAATCCAGTATATTCTATATACTATGATGTTATTGTAATTATGGTACAACCAAATTCATTATTCTATCCATCCTTTCATGACATGTCACCATACGTGCGTACGTACAGCTTACCGTCTCCACGTCGTGGTGTAATTGTTATTCGATACATTATTATTTGGATGGGTATAATAATGATGTGTATTTGATATAAATAATAAATATAAAATGATAAGGATTATATATATATTATATACCATCCAATTATATATTATATTAATATCAAAAGAATGATATTCTCCCTCGTCCGTACGTACGAATTACCGTCTCCACGACGCGATGAGATTCATTTCCAAGTTTACCATTCATCGACGATTATACTAAATATATATTACTAATAAGTATGTAATATATGACATAATAATTTTATTGGAGACATATATATATATATATATAAGTATTTATGTACTTAAATATATTTTATTCACATACTCTCATTCAATACTATATAAAAACGGAAACATCGTTTATGCGTACGTACGGACTACCGTCTCCATTTATGGTGTTTTCCATTTCATATATACGTTTATTTTAAATTTTTATATTCTAAATATATATGATAAATAAAACATGTTTTATATTCTGGATATATTTAAATCATTATCTACGTTATACAATCAAGAGTAACAAGTTAAAACACATACGATAAAGAAAGCGATTATTACCCAAATTATTAATATAACATGGAAATTATTATTAAATGGGTAGTATAAAGTCAAAAATGAATAATGTCTGATATCTTAAATATTAATATGGTTCTGGTATAATTTAATAACATAATATAGTCTTCATACAAGAGGCTAAACGTACCCTCGACTAAAAGAAAGTGCAAGGTAAGGGGTTTTCATCTCACTCCTTATTCCCGTGAGATTCATTCCATATTGCCACTATTACCTTTTGTGTGGTGTATGTACTTCCCATAATTATATTCTTTGTGTAATAAACTTTAATTTATGTGTATTTACATATTCATTGTATGATACCTCTTTCATGGGTTGTATATTTCGTAAGTTATCAAATTGGTAAATGTTAATTTCACAATCTCTTTATTATCTGCGGTTGTCTTTACGTATGTATCTACTAGGACATATTTATTATCCATGTCCATGTTTTATGAAAGAGTTTTCAAAGATATTATTTTAAGGGACTTTTTACTAAAACGTCATTTCAAATGTTTTAAATATTTATTATTTTAAATCGATCTCATTTATGTCCATGTCTTCGAAAGGGTTTTTTAGGATTTGTTTATATGGACATGAATGTTTTTAAAATGTTAATTCATTTCAAATGTTTCAAAGTGGTATTGGAATCTTTGATTCAAAAATGAATTTAAATGAATTCTTTTCCAAATTGTGCGACTTTTAAATGTTTTAATGAAAAGGGGTATTTCTCTCAAAGAGTTTTACAAATCATTTTCATCAACGTCAAAATCCATTTAATGGATTTTAAACTTGTTTTGAAGTTGATTTATCATGATACAAATCTTCCATATTGTGTTGAAGTTTTTGTGATATGTTTGACTATGGATGTGTTATTTTCATACCATTCATGGTTTATGGCTAATGTATTGACATTTCATATTCTATTTTTAATATGAATGTTTATGTTATGTTTAGACCTTTTCATATGAGGAATGCATTGGACTTAGTATGTGACGGGTGGAGCCTACTATAGCTCCTCGATGCATCGGTAGGTCTCATGAGACAAACTAGTGTTTTGGAATGGGGCCTTGAAAAAATCGTTTTTGTAGTCTTGGAACGAGGCCTTGGCTACGTGGTTATGATAGTCTCGCATTATTCATTCCATCGTTATGAAAGTGGTTATTGATATTGCAAGTGATTATTCGACTAGTAGAATATCCATGTGAATAAGTAAATGGAATTATTTCATTTTCTCTTTTCCATATTATGCTGAATTTCAAGTTTAAAAGGCTTTTGTTTTAGTTATTCATTGCCTTAAATGTTTATATTTATTTACAAAAGTATCTGGTATATTATTATCCTTACTGAGCATCTGAGCTCACCCCTTTATATGTTTCATTTTTCCCAGGATTCCAATAAGTGTATTGTGATTGATATGTAGGGTTAGGACAAGGGAATAATGGCGTTCGTAAAGGATTGTTTATGTTGTTTTGTATGCTATGAAGTGTAATGTAACATTAATGTATGTAATCTATTTTCCAAGACTGCTAAAACGATCGGTCCTTTAGGACTTGATTCCTTGTAATCAAGACAATGTATTAAAATAATGCACCGACTTTGGGTAACTGGGGTCGGGGAATTACATTAAATACAGATAATTAGGATAAATCTTTACATGTCAGGTTGTATATATCCAAAATGAAACGACACTTCCAAACCATGATATGATACCCCTTTCACAAATAGGTGTCTCTCGACCGTACTCCCAAAGATGTATCTATCTTCTTAACCCCACACACAAACTCCACCTCCTAGATCAAACCATTCAGTAGTTGGTAAGATATAAAATAATGAGAAGCAATAGAATCAAATTAATCACTATAAAAAGTAGAATCTACAAGAATAGTACCACTAGATATAGATTGTCTATCCACTCTATCCACTAGTAAAGGATGTTCTGCATGAAATGGTCACACCATTCTTCCTTATGATGAAATCTAAGTCCCATGATCATGCACAACTCAAATGATATGGGAGATCCTTCCCATAATCACCTCGTCCACTACCACTATAGCCATGGCCAGTGGAACTCTATCTTAGGAATTAATACAATATTGAATATCCCCTTCCCACACTCTGATTTTTTCAAGATGATTCATCACTACACATTTTATGGGGTTATTGCCGAAAAAACTATATATGTCTAATGTTTCTGAAATATTAGAACTATACTAGTGGTCAGGGGAAATTTTTACGAAAGTTGATTAGCCTACAGCACTAGTGGAAATGCACTCAGATAATATCCTGAGTAACTAATCACTCACCATGGCCACTCTTCTTTCCAAATATATTGTGAAAATTATCATAAAAACACTTCCTACCATCAAAAATCATAAACCATGGTCATATAATAGAAACCCTATGTCCTTCATTGGAAGATTCTTTCAGGTCACTATTATATATGATATCATGATCCACCACATAAGAAAAAAAATTATCCAAATGATATTAACTTGGGTCATAATTTCACATTTAAACCTGTCCTATAAATTCCTTTCCATTGTTATATCATCCCATAATAGCATAAGATTAATGCACTATAATTTATTTAAGCGACAAGCATAGTCTATCATGCACATACTCCCCTAAGTCAGTTGCATGAACTCTGCAACTCTATCCTACATCAAAGCCCAGGGATAAAATATATCTATGAACATCTCCATAAAGTCCTTCCATACCATACCGTCTGCATTGCATGTACGAGAATAAACATCCCACCAGTTCATTATAGATCCCCATAACATATAAGAAAGAAAATGTGTCCTCTTGTTAACAGGATTCTGCAAATGGTCCCATATAGTGTGGATAGATTCAATCCATAACTCAACTGCATCAGTTCCAACCTCTCTAGTAAACATTGGAGGGAGCTTCAATTAAAAATCATATAACAGATCGGAATTGATTTTTCATAACCTAACATTGGTCACTTTCCAAGAATTTAATGAACCACACAATGTTCTCTCAGAACTACTCTTTAACATTCTCACTTGGAAACATTGGTTCCCTAGGTTACACTACTGGATGATCATTTCCATCCATATCCTCTCATCACCCACTCAACTAGTGTCTTTATGGATTCATATCTATATTGTTATAAACCCACATATTAGGACACATAACACACATTAACATTATTGACAAGATTTATTCACCTAAATCCATTACAATTCATCCCCCCATTCCCCACAACACAGTCTATACTGAGTCACAATCAATACCCTTAACCATCCTAAATCATGGACATGGTTAATAAGGGTAAAATAGTTCTCAACATTAATGTTTTTCATTAGAGTCCTATTTATTATCATTTTTCATCATTTTACACCTTTCAATTCATCTTATAAAACTTTTATAATTTAATTACACAAGAATGGAATCAATACTTAAAGAATACAACTTACTCAAATCCCTATTTTTCCATTTTGTTCTTATAATGATGTAGGTCACAATAAATCCTAAACACCTAGAATGATGCATGCATACTCAAAACGCTTTCTACAATGGCCCATGAGTCAAATCTCATAAAATTTTTGATACAATAATAACATTACAAAACATGTTCATCACTCGAGGTTAAATAAAATCAAACTCTTATAGCACGCATTAATAACAACAATCCCCCCATGGGTGCTTGAATTTTTTCATCAAAAATGGGTTTGATATGCTCGTGAAATATGTATTAACCAATGCCAAATACATACTATTCCCCTAGAATAATTTCCTAAATAGTAATAGAAAATAAAAAAAATAAAACCATTCCAATGATACCACTCTATAATGTCCTGACCTGGGTGCCACACATCAATACCCCAATCCATTCAGTTACATGATCTTAGGAACACCTCCTTTTATGCCCGAGGTAGAAAACTAGTAGTTAGGGAATAATAACGACCATGGGGATAATATAACCTCTTTATTAGTATTTCAAAATGGTATAAATAAGTAAAAAAATAATGAAATAATATAACTAATTACCAAACCAAACCAGTATCACATGATGACCAAAACTAGAATTATAATATCAAAAACTAAATTATAGATATTTCCTACTAAATACATGTAAAGTTTCAATATGAAAAACAAAAACTATTTAATAGCAATGACCACTCCCATGAAGGCCTTGAATCGCGTTTGGTTCCATCATCCATTATTCATCCCATGTCATCCATCAATCAAAGGCCTCTTTTCCTTATTATGTTTTGAAAACATGATGCTTATTTGTATACTAATCAGGCAGCCTGAGTAGGGTGCGTGTAACACACAATTAATTTGTTTGAAAATTTTAAATAATTTAATACTAAATATTTTAATATATTATAATACTTATAAATAATTATAAATTATATCTTTAAATTTAACTAAAAAAATTTCAAAACATAAAAATATTATTTTACACTTTTATTTTATGTAAAATAGTTTTTTAATATGAATATATTTATTTGATAAATAGAAAATCGAATTAAATATTTTAATGAATAATTCATATATTAACTATTCAAATTATTTTGATAAATACTAAATTATGTTATTAATATTTTCACTTTCAATATGGCACACCATGTTTTTATGGAATGTTCATCTTAAATAATATCATTTCATTAAATAACTTATATATGAAAAACACGGAGTCACTATGAAACAAAACTCTGTTATAACATAGGCAATGAATATAATTTTTCCACATATGTGCTTTGAATTTCAAAAAATTGAAATACAACATTGTTATTAGTAAGGTTTTTAGTCTAATAGGGTCAACCTAATTTTTTGGTGAATAGAAACATGACCCTCATGAATAGTAATATACCCCTATGAATAGTAACATGCCCCAAATGAATGACAATGTACCTTTATGAATATTAACATCACCCATGTAAGTATAAATTATTTTTTCAGCTAATAAAAGAAGTCAAATATTTTAAACAACAATAATTAAGTATTGGTATTTTTGTGAGAAATAAATATTTAATTAAAATTTTATAATCAATGAATCAATTTAATTTTGGACATACTAGAAAATTATTTCGATATAATAGAGACCGTATTTGAATTCCGTGCCTTGAGAAATCATTCATATGAATTTTTGGGATTTTTCTAAAATACATAATTGTTTTGATGATTTGTGAAATTAGAAAATTTATAAAATATGATAAAAAAGTAATTTATGCATCATGAGTGAGTCGTGGCTATTTTAAATGTCCATTGGTTCAAACTCAAATGAATTTATAACTATTTTAAGGCTAAATAATCTAGACGATTCTAATTCTTGATCCAAAATAATTAATTAATGTTAAAAATAATGGAAAACCCATAATCTCCTCCACTATAAAAAACACACCATGCCCCCACTTCCTCTCACAAAATTAAATCTTTCATTATTACATATGTTTTTCCAAATACAATTCCAAATACCCTTCCTCATATCCAAGACATGTTGTTCTATACAAAATTCCAAAACCAATGTCCATAAGGAGGTTCTCAAGGAGGAGTACTCAAGAGGTAATCCTATCTTCCCTTTTCATTCAATTTATTGTTGAAGGTCCATTATATTGTTTCTCTATCCACACATCCCCTCATCCAAATTTTGTGAAAATTATATTACATTAGATTTGATTCAATGATATTATTCTACTAGAATATTTCATAATCATCTCTCTTTCCCCACCTCTTTTACTAAAAATGGAAACATCGTATGAGATGTGTTAATTTATCACACTAAATGACAAAACGTTTTCAATTTCTATAACCATTATAAATTTTTCTCATGAAAAAAATTTCATGGTTGAACCAGATCATAATATATGTGATATAACTTATTTAATATTTTGGAATCAATAATTACACATGGTATTAAATTATAAAACAAAATGAGTTCCTAGTGATCGAAAACCACCAAATTTCTCCTAGTGTTTATCATTATAATTTTATATAATGATTCATTATGTACCAAATTAACCAAATGTTATATATGATAATATAATCTTATTGATAATAAATAATAAATCACCACTTCAATTCTATTTTTCAATTTTCATTTTAAATTAATTTCCATACTCTTATACAAGAAAATGGATTATTAATACTAAGCAAATGTGCACTCTAAAATGATGAAGTTGAATCTATTAACCCATTAATAAGGATATATATGAACATAATAAAGATATAATAAATAAATTACCTATAGATGAGCCTTTTTATTTTTAATTAACTAATATAATTTTATTATTTTGGAAATTAAGATCATGGGAATAATTTATTCAGACTTCAGATAAGGGATTTCTCAACTTAGATTCATTTATGTGAGATATGCCTTACTCAATACTAATTATTGTGTGTGGTGTATGTATACTAATAATTGATGTATAATATCATAAATATAATTATTTTGATGGTATTTAATGTACAATTATATGATTTTATATGTTTTGCGGCATATGATTCGATTGATTACAATGTTGAAAGGGATTCCACCAGAACTGTCATTTTTTCCTTCGAGTTATTCCTTTACTATACTAACACCAATTTAATGCTTATTTATTTTTTTGTCCATATTATATATTCTATTTGTATGTTCCAAAATCAAATCTACTAATCATTCCATCTTTCATTTATGGGGATTTTAAGAATTAAAATAGTTCCCTTCTTAATTATTCCCGATAAACAAGCTTGATTCAAGGGAACTTCTCAAATTCGTACCCATTTTCAAGTGCACTATATAAGCTATTTTAAGAGGTAATTATTTATGTATAATAATAAATTTTATCATGAAAAAATATCTTGGTTAATTTCTCATTTTTTGGAAACAAACATTCCTTTCCTCATTTAAATAACATTAATATTTTCCTTAAACTAGACAAAAAATTATTATTTCTAAAACATCGTTAAATTTGTTTTACATGATTTTACATTAGTGGGAAATACATTATGCCTAAAATATAATTTCATTGTGCATAAATTTTATTTTCTAGTATATACATGTTTACTATATGATTTCAGGATAAATACTAGTTATTTTCACAAACAACTCTTCTCCCAAAGTATAAATGGATTTTTCTTGTTTCACATTAATATTTATGTGATATATGTATTATTCAAATATTATTAATTACAGTTGTTATATGTAATTCCACTTGATATATCATATCAGGATCCTCCTAATTCTTTTGATATTATAAGATATTATGATTTGAATGTTTCAATTTGTTATGAGACACTTTGGAATATTTAAGGATTATTTCCTCACAAATTATTCCATTGTATCATTTTAAAATATCGTAATCAATGTCAACAAATTTTTTTGAATCTGGTACATCATTGAGGATTATATATTATGATATAATATACAATATTTTATTGAATTGTTTCTAAATAAATTGATTGTGGATGTTCTATCATGAATCCATTCATCATATTACTCTGAATGGTTAGTAATTATGATTACAGATTGGGGAAAGTAATTTTCACTGAAATTGTATATGATGTTTATGTATAACCCCATTCATGTGAAGAATAAATTAGACTTATAAAGTGATTGGTGTGTCCCACTATAGCCCCTCTATGAATCAGATGTTTGTATGATAAAATTTTTTTTGGACTTAGCCAATCCCTTTCCCATCTTCAGATATGGTTTTGGTTAAGTACTTAATCATTTTTAGATGGCTTGGTATAGGACTTGATGGTATGTTATATAATATCTGGAAAATGAATTTCCTAATTATGATTTCAGTAATATATTGATAATGTGTTATTCTACTAGTATAATAACAATGGAGAAGTTTCATGTGATTATATATATATATATATGTATGTATTTATTCATTCAGTTTTTATTTCTACTATATTGTGATCATGATTATGTTTTAGTGGAACGATTTATTCACTTTTTCCATATTTTTTATGATATATTATATTGTATTACTTACCATTACTTAAAATATGATCTCACAACTTTCATATATTTCCTTTTCCTAGATTATGTAGAAGAAAACATTGAATAAGTTTACAAGGATGTAGTTTATTTCATATTGTGTCTTGTTTTATTATCTGTATTATGGATATCTTGACTATAACATTATCTTCTAATACTTCTAAACTGATCGGTCCAAAAAGATTTGATTACTTGTAGTCATGAAAATTTATTAATATCATGCACCAGGCTCGGGCTTCTGGGGTCAGGGCATTATAGTTTGAATCAGAGGAAGTTCAGAAGAAATTGTTCAAACTAGATTTAGAAAACATAGGATATGTAACATAACCATAAGATAGACATTGAGGATAGGAATTGAATAACAAAATATAATTTTGGTTTGATATATATAATGAGGATTTTCCTAGAAAATAAATCCATGTATGGAAACTATAAGTGGATGTGGTTTTTGCCCATATATACCATGGGGTAACAACTCCGACAAGGTGCTCCAAACATGACTCGGGGTAACTCGGTACATGAAAGTGGTCCTTACTGTGCACCTTGTTTGACACTCTTGGGTGATATGATTAGGATATTTCACATTTTCCTTACATACCTTTATGAATGATTTATGCTTCCAACGTAACCAAATTATATGGTTCTAGGATTCATGTAGCACAAATTTAGGTTATATTCAATACAATGATTAGACTTATATAATGTTCATAATTTTATAAGCTAATATAGTATATGGAATTGTTTGAAATGGAATATAGGGTATGGAATCGGAACCAGTTAAATTCATATAATCCCAAGGGTTTTAATGGAAATTTATTCAATGTGTTTATGCTAGTATTTTGAAGGGAACTAGTCTCTCAAATTTCATCATCTTGTGTAGAGATGTTATATTTTTATAACAAGAAAGAGGAAGAGTTTTCTATAAATTATGGCATAGAATGAAAAAATGAGAAGAATAGGATGGAAGATAAAAATATGGATAATGGAAAGAGGGGAAATAAGGGGTTTCCGTCATGTGATATTTGTATAATTAACCACCCTGGTAAATTCTTGATGGTAATGGGAGTTCATTACTTGTTCAAAGAAAAAAGACAAAATGGTAGTGATTTTAAGGGTAATAAAAAGTATTCCAATCTAAAATGATTTAACTGTAAGGATATGGGTTATTATGTGATTCAATGCACCAATTTTCCAATGAATGTAACCCAAATGATGTGACTAGATAATTATTAGGGTATGATACTACCACATTTGTAGATGAATGATTAATATTCCGAGTTATCAATCATTTTATTTTAATATTTTATCAGCTATATAAATGTTATTAGAATTATGGAATATATGAAGATTTTACTGAAGTACATTCCTTTAAATATTTGGGACCATATGTTGAATGGTTTGAAGAAATGTATTTTATGGAATGTTAAATGTTTTGGAAAACACGTGATTGAGGGAAAGAGAGACCTAAATATATTCCCGATGTTGATATATTGGAGAAGAAATGATATATTTGGATATGTAATGAATACATTGAAATTGATTATAGACTTTTCGACATCTGGCCTATGCAATCATTGATGGATTTTACAACACTTTTTTATTTAAGGAATATATCCAAAAACATGTATCTTACATAAGTAATACAATAGAATGAAATTTTCCAATAATGTTTTCTGGTAATTAAAGTTATTACGATATTTCAAGTAGAAACTTGTTGAATATATTAAATTATTTAGAATGTGAAAATTTAGAGCTACTTCAAGTTGATTAAGGGACAACGACATTTTCTTCTTGGAAATTCATCATCCTAGTAATTCGGTGAATTTATTTATAAAGTGTTGAATCATTTTATTTTGGACATTTTCAGCATTTATTAATTGTGTTTTTTAACATTGTATGAGTTTTTAGAGGTTAATTTATTACATCACCACATGACACTACCCGTTTTATGCTGTGATGTAAAGACTTTTCATGGTGAAATCAATGGATAATATTGTGTTTATGAAATAGAAGTTTATATTTATACTCTTATAGATTGGAATAATTTCTCAACTTAAGGAATAGTGTCTTAAATAAAATTGTTCCTATTACCATAATCATTGATAATATCAATGATTTTCATTACAATAGTTTATTATTTTGTAGTAATAAACTTTCATCTGATGATGTTCTCTATCACTTTTCATCAGATCTTCATAGTTTGATTTTTCTTCAATGTCCATGTTTTTACTTCAATATCATGTCAACCCATTCAAAAGCATAATTTTTGGGGTGATAACCTTGTTTCCCATAACCTTTTTTAGGATATATTTTATTAACCCTTTTTCTGATATAGGTTTCCCAAAAGGGAATTTTCAAGCATCAACCTTTAACATTCAGAGTGTATTTTCGAATAGTGAGGATGCAATTCCGTTTAAGGAGTAATAATGTAACACCCTAGTATTTTGTATAAAAATTGAAAATAATTTAATATTAAGTGTTTTAAATAATTATAATTCTTATAAATATATATCATTTATAACTTTCACATTAATTAATTAAATTATTAAATAAATAATTTTAAAATTTTGTTTTTTGTAAAAGTAGTTTTTAATAAGAATGTAGGTATTTGATCAATATATTATTGAATTAAATACATTATAGAATAATAAATATATTTATTATTATAATTATTTTGATAAATACTAAATTATTTTATGAATATATTCAATATTAATATAACACCCTAAGATTTTATGGAATGTTCTTATTAAAAAATTTTATTTCATTATCTAATTAATATGCACAAAACATTGAATCATTGTGAAACAATACATTGTTATAACCTAGAAAATGAACATAATTTTTCTTCTTATATGATTTAAAGGTTAAAAAAGCAACATACACTATTGAGATGAATATGTTTTTTAGAGTCTAATTGGATCAACATAATTTTTTAGTGAAGAGTAACATGTCCCTTATCAAAATTAATATACTCTTTTGAAAAGTAACATGACCCATATAAAATGTAATGTACCCATATGAATTGAATCATCACCCATGTAATTTTAAATAAAATTTTGGCAACTAATAAATGAATGTGAATATTCTCAACATTAATAATTATGTGTTGCTATTTTTGTGAGAAATAAATATTTAATTAAAATATTAAAAGTAAAAAATTATTTGAAAATCATAGTTTATTATAAAAGTATTTTCAAAAAATTTATACCATTTTTAAATCCTATACATTGGAAAATGTTTACAGTGAATTTTTGGGACTCCAATGAAAAAAATGAATTTTTTTTAATAGTGAAATTCGATAATATAGGAAATATGGTAAAGGAATTTTTTCATGATGACCGAGTCATGGCTGATGTAAATAGATATGGGTTCCACTCACATAGATTTATTTCTATTTTTAGTCACAGGAATCAAGACTCTTCATAGTCTTTTTACAAAAAAAATTAAATAATGATTAAAATAATGGGGAAACCCTCCCCTCCCCCACTATAAAAACCACGCTCACCACCTCTTCCTACCACACTACTGAAGTTTTGAGCCTTATATTTGTTATTAAAAAAACACTTACCATGCCCCCTAATGTAATGGCCCAGAACAATACAATCCATTACTATGTGCAAATGCTGTGTTAGAGGTGTTATGGGAGGTTAAGGTGACATGGGGGTGAGTTGGGTGAATCTTTGAGGAAAACTAAAGGGATATAGCTTTCGCATGGGAGGCGCATGGGTTGTCTAAAACATGCATCCAAACCATGCATGGTTGGTCATAGAGGTAGTAGCTAACACATGGTTAGCGCACGGTTTTTCTAACCATGCGGCCTAACCGTGCGAGGAGTGTTTGACGAGGCAGTAGAGACTGTAGGGTTAGTGCACGGTTTGTCTAACCGTGCAAGCAAACCATGTTGGAACTTAAATTAGATCCTGAAATTGTGGATCTCAACAGTTTTGCCTCTAACATTCCCGTTTAAGCTCCTGAGCGGCCATAAATCAGGATTACTCTTCCTTGAAGGTAAGAGAACCTCCCCAAAACGTTTTGGAGGCGATCCGAAGCCTTCTCTTGGTGAATCGAAGCCGGTTACTTGAGTAATGTGATCATTCTTGGTTGGTTTCATAGATCTATGTAGATCTAATTCTCCTCTTCTCTCGGTTTATTAGATACATGCCCATTATGGGTAGATCTAAATGTGTGGTTATCAAATATAATGAGATTTGGTCTTGATCTTGCTAGGAGAAGAGATCTAAGGCGGGGTTTTGGAGAATCGACCCTGGTTTCTTGAGCGTTCTTCGACCATTGTGGCTTTCATAAAAAACCTTTGAGGTAGGTGATTCCTTTCTCCTCTTTCCTTACGTACAACTGTATTGTTAAAGTGTTTAATCCCACTGGATGACAATGGAATTGACATAATATATATATTTTAACCGGATATTGAAATTGTATCGATCGTATGTTATTGCCTCTTGTTTTTATAGATGGTGTGGTATCTATTTTTGCTTTGCTTAGTTGTTATCCTTTATGGAAATTGGTAAAGAACATAAATCGGGAATAATTGGTATTTTATTGGCTAAAGATAAAGAGGCATGTGAACGAATCTTGTCCTTGTTGAAATTTGATGTTAGTCAAATTGGCATAGTAAGCGTGTTTAATCATTTGTGATATGTTACCGATAGGTTCCAAATTTTTGGAACCAATCGATTATAAATATGTTAATTCAAGATGGTTTAATGATTTGATTGTTTGATAATTCCTTGATGGGTTCTGATTAACCCTCAAGATTGTTAAAGGTCCAAGAGCCCAATTGATGTGATGATTTCTTTCCTTCTTCTTGTGTTGTGATGTGATTATGGATGGTTATTGGGATATGTGGGGGCATAAAGGCCTTTTGGTTGTGGCAGTAGACGTCACCTAGAGTGGTTAGTTGCATCAGTTTATGCATGTGGGTGTCGGGGTGGACACCAGGGATTATGGAATGGGTTGGATGTGATTGTTGGATGCTTGCTGTTTCTTTTGGTTGATTGTCTGCTTTTCCATTCCCCACGGTTCAAGGAAGCTGGTCTTTCTTACCCTTCTTCTAAAAGAGGTGAAGACACGTACGGTATTCCACGTGCTTTCCGTGTTTAGCTTCTCAAGGGAGGATGTGTCTACGCTCTTTCTATAGGCAGCAAAGACTCGACGAGTAGTGCATCTACTCACCATGTTGATCCCCTTGTGTTAGTAGCATAGAATGATTTTCTAGAATGCCTGGGAATATGGGAAAGTGTTTCTATAATAAATGTTTGATTAAATGGTGTTAACCCATGGGGATGGAGTTGCTGGAATATAATTACGAGGTTGTACTTTTGAAGGACCAATTGACTTTGGGTGTGATGCTAATGAAACCTAATGTGGAATTATTCATGGTTAATTAATGTTTAAAGAATTAATTAACATATAGTGAAACTGATAAAAAGGGAATGATGTAATCTAATAATTCTCTTTAAATGGTTGTCTGCATATTGGATACCTTGTCTTAGAAGTGGCATCCCAGAGTCTACGATACGTCAGTCGTAGTTTTGTCTAAGACTAGGTTATACCCATATGTGGTTGTGAGATATAGTATATTTTGTACTTTTGTGTTTATATATGCTACTCCACACTTTCAGTAAGGGAAACTGACACCCTTGGGATTCTGAGCCCTGGTGGGGGGGGGGGGTGTTTTCCCCAACATTCTATGGGAGGATGAATGGATGACTACCCCCTTTGCCCCAGCTCTCTTCTATTGAAGATACATGTGCTGCTAGGCATAATGTTTAGTTTTCCCCATATCTGTGTGTAGATGGCTGTAATGGCTTGTGGTTATTCACACACATATATTCAGGATATAGTATCATATGGACTACTATAGGTGTAACATGTATAGGCTGTGATGTCTTGAGGATTTTTACTCTATGTATGGGTTGTAATGGCTTGAGGTATAATACATGACGTATGATACATGTTATGTGAGTTGTGGTGGCTCCTAGAAACTATCTGGTTAACTTTGGTTAGGAGGATGGTGCGGTGCTTCGCCCAGGTTTCTGCGGGAAAGGATTTGTGGTTCACGAGGTACAGTTGTGGTGCTTCACCCAGGTGTCTACGGGCAAACCTTTTGGGAGAGAGATGCTCAGGACATGCGACGTTGGGGAAAAGCAGCAAACCAGTGGGAAATTAGTAGTAGGGTACCCTTTATATTCTTTACTATATTCTATATTCATGAATGTTTTACTTGGTGAGAGTATCCATGGTGAGGTTGGGAACGTAGTATACCTTTTTTGGTGACGAGTTAGTTTCACTTTTTTGTTCACTATGATTTTTCAAGCTCTACATAATTTTTCACGAGAGGCTTCAGGGAGGATCCTACTGTGTATATTGTTATACTCACCCAATGTATATATAAATTGTTTTTCAGGTCACTTGGAGCAGGTTAGAGATCAAGATGGTTTCTACTAGCTTGGGGTTTCAAGAGCTGTTTGGGTTTGTGGTTGCTATTTTTTTTACTTTCTTTTGGGTAATTGTAGTTTTTCACCTTTCAGTTGTAGTGCTTTTTCATGGAATTACATATTTGCACTTGGATTTCTTTTATATTTCAGTTCTGAGTTGGAGTTCTTTGGTGTCTATCTTATCTCCCTCTTCCGCCAATGTTCCCTTAGAGGGTAATGCCTCCCATTTGTGTGTTTATTATACCCTCGGTGCAAGTCGCCAACCTGGGGCCTACTAGAGGCGGGACTCGGGGGGTCATTATCTCCCTTTTCACATTGTTGGCCTAGGAGGGGTACACTTTGTGGGGAGGGGGGCGTGACAGAGTGGTATTAGGGGTCTGGTTGAGGGACAGGTTGGAGTTTGGAGTTAGGAACAGGTGAGGTTGCATGGGTTGGTAGGGAAACGGTGTCGTTCGTGTTTAGAAAGTGTGGTAAACACCGGAGACCGGCTGAGACATAGGCATTTGGGGCCCCCTATGATATGATGTACGGACCTTTTAGTTTACAATGGATACTAAACAAGGTGATACTAGTTGCATGGTAGAGACCTAGGAAAGGATCATGCATCATTCTTCTTTGTGCCTATGTTTTAATGGGTAGACCTTGGGATAGGTTAACCTAAAATGAATAAAAGAAAACAATTAATTAATTAATGTTGAGTCTCTTATATTATAGGTTTAGGAGCTCAAACGGTTTTTTATTTTACAGTTATGGCTCCAGGTCGACGACCTCATCAGGATTGCGTAGAGAATATGTAGCAGGCTGTTCCATTATATCACCGCATGGTAGAGGTTGATGATGAAGACACTTGGAGGAAGAAACTCTGAGAGTTTCAGTGCCATAGTTTGCAGAAGTACGAGGGCTCCGTTTCAGATGCAGTAATGTAAGACTGATTGGAGGAGGTCGAGATAGGATTCAGCTAGATCTGGGATTTGAAGGAGCACTGGGTGTCCTTTGCTGTGAAGATGCTGCGGGGAGTAGTGAGGTAGTGGTGGTTATTGTTCATTAGGGACTGTGAGGAGTCAGTGATGTCATGGGAGGAGTTCTGATACAGGTTTAGAGTCGAGTTTCTTTCTTCGACTGCGAAAGAGTCCAGTTTCCAGGAGCTTCTAACCCTTCGAAAGGGGAGTTCCATTGTTTGAGAGTTTGGAATCCATTTACGATATGCTTTAGACCTATTACCAGACGAGGAGGCCACAACTAGTCATTTCAAGGGGGATTGGTGTCCATAGATCCAGCACCAGGTCACTCCATTTATGCTGAGGACATATATTGAGGTGCTGGTGAGGGTAGAGGTTGTCGAGGGGACTTTGTTCAGGACATGATAATCACGAGAGGGGGATCATCATGATCCCTAGCGAAGAAAGGTTGTGGTCCGGGGTTCTTGGTTTTCAGTGCAGAATAGTTTCTGTTCATCCAGGGGTAGGTCCCAGCCCTTCACATCTCGTTTCTCTAGAGGTAGCAACTCTCATGCCTATTCCAAGGGATCAGGCTCTTGTTTTTCATGTGGTGGTCGTGGCCATTAGCAGAAGGAGTTCCCGATATTTCAAAGTGGTCATTGGGTAATGGGTGCTACGCTCGAGGTCCCTCTGTCGATGCAGTTCTATCAGAGGTAGCAGCATCCAGTTGCACCAGATTTAGATTAGTATAGGGTAGATGGGGAAGAAATAGGACAACCCCATGATGCTCCCCATCCTCAGAGAGCAGAGCGCAGCCATGGTGGTGGTTTTCATCAGGGTCAGAGAGGCCGTGGATGAGGTCATGGTCAGCTTCATGATCTAGCATTGCCAGCACCAGATGAGATAGACAACATTCGAGGTACCCTTTTCTTGTTTTCTACCTTGGTTTATGCCTTGTTTGATTCAGGATCCACACACTCCTTCGTATCATCTACCCTTGTCCATGAATTGGGACTTGAGGTAGAGAGGCTTCCAGTGCCTTTGGCATTGACAACACCAGTTGGAGGTCAAGCTGACTTGTTTGAAATATGTAGAGACTGTGAGATAGTGTTGTGGCAACACCTCTCTTGGGGAGATTTCATATGTTTACGAATACAACCATATGATGTAAACCACGACATGGATTGGTTGTATTCGGGGAGGCTATCATGGATTGCTTCAGAAAGAAGGTCATTTTCTTTGGCGCAGATGGAGAAAAAGTGGTGTTTGTTGGTGAGCGAGATCCGCATATGGTTCATAGGCGCATCCCATCCTTATCATCCATGATGTATGAGATGATGCTGAGTTCTTCAGAGGTTCAACAGATGGGGTTTCCAAGGGTCGTAGTGGAGAACCCTGATGTATTTCCAGAAGAGGTTGTATCAAACCCCCCTCGACGAGAGATCGAGTTTGGGATCGAGATAAAACCATGAGAATCTTCTATCTCTATGTATCCATATAGTATGGCCCCTTCTGGGTTGCGAGAGCTATGTATATAGCTTGATGGTCTGTTATAGAGTGGTTTTGTTCGGCCCAGTGTGTCACCATGGGGTGCACCAGTTTTGTTCGTGAAGAAGGCCGATAGTAGTTTGCGGTTGTGTGTCGATTATCGCCACTTAATCAAAGTGACAATAAAGAATTGATATCCACTTCTGTAGATTGATGACTTCTTCGATCAACTAAAGGGTGAATGTTGGTTCTCAAATATCCACTTGCGGTTATGATATGATCAGATGCGTGTGAAGGATGGGGATATTCCGAAGATAGCTTTCCGTTGTCATCATGGGCATTATGATTTCGTTGTAATATCGTTTGGTTTGACGAATGATCCAGTAGTATTCAAGGGATTGATGAATGTTGTGTTCTGTGAGTTCTTGGACAAGTTTGGGGTCGTTTTCATCGATGACATCCTTGTGTACTCTAAATCAGAAGAGGCGCTTTCACAGCATCTTCAACCCGTTTTGAGAGTTCTTCGTCAACATCAGATGTTTGGGAAGTTGTCTCAATGTGATTTTTGGACATGAGAAGTTTTTTTATCAGGGCATGTTGGGTCCCAACTGAGAGTGTCTGTGGATCCATCAAAGATAGAAGCAGTTGTGTCTTGGGCATCCCCCAAGACAATTTCAGAGGTGTGATGTTTCCTTGGTCTTGTAGGCTACTACAGGAGGTTCATAGCCAATTTTTCAGGAGTTGCAACTCCTATGAAATCTTTGACAAGAAAGGATCAGGCATTCATATGGACAGATCATTGGAAGGCAGCTTTCGAGTACCTAGAGGTGAAGTTAGTAAGTGCTTCAGTCCTTTGTCTTCTAACTGAGGGAGTTCATTTTGATATTTTCTACGATTCTTCACATCTGGGGTTAGGCTATGTCCTCATGTTTCAGAGGTCATTAATTTCTTATGTGTCTCGAAATTTTAATCCCCATGAATGAAACTATTCCCCCCATGATATTGAATTGTCATTCATGGTGTTTTCTCTGATGTTGTGGAGACATTACCACATTGGGGATCACTTTGTGATTTTCACCGATCATAAGAGTTTGATGTATGTTTTCTCATAGTGTGACCTGAACTTACGGAAACTTTCTTGGATAGAGTTCATTCAATAATACAACTTTGAAATATCGTATACATCTGGAAAAGGGAATGTTGTAGCTGATGGGCTGAGCTGAAATTCACTTAGTGATGTTGTGCATGAATCCGGTGATTCGTGGAGAGTAATGGATGAAATGTCAGCATTACATCATGATATGTGAGAAGTTGGGGGTAGATGTTGCCTTTTTCAGATGATGGCATGGTTAACCCTGATGCAGAAGGTGGAAGAGTCCCATTTGGGGGATCTAGAGGTGGAATTCTGGAGAGACCGAGTTGGTTGTGCTAAGGCCCCTGATGGTTGGTCTGAGGATAAACAACACAGAGTGTTGTATCACAGAAGGATTTTTTTTGTTCTTTTTATGATGCGTTATACAGTCCTCAAAGAGTTCCATAGTTCGCCTTTAGTGGTACATCCTGGCATGATAAAGATATACTGATCCTTGAGGAGTCATTTTTGGTGGCCTGGGCCGAAGCATGCAGTTTTGGAGTTTGTGTCTCGATGTTTAGTCTACCAGAAGGTGAAGGCTGAACATCGTGTCCCATGTGTTCTTCTCCAGCCATTAGAGATTCCTCATTGGAATTGTGAGGACATATCAGTGGAATTCTTTACTAGTTTACCTCGAGCTCCGGGAGGACATAATGTTATTTGGGTTGTAGTGGATCGTTTAACAAAATCGGCCCACTTCATGGGAATCAAGGAGTCATTCTCTGTGTAAGTTTTGTCGAGGCAGTATCTAGAGGAGGTGGTGAGACTTCATGGAGTCCCTAGGATGATCATTTTTGATGGAGATTCTAATTTTACCTCCAGAGTGTGGAGAGTTCCCCAACATGATTTCTGTTCTCAACTATGCCTTAGAACTGTTTTTCATCCTCAAATGGATGGTCAGACAGAGCGAACCATCCAGACTCTCGAAGACATGTTATGTTCTTGTGTTCTTGATTTCAGAGGTTCGTGGATGATGCACATACCCTTGGTGGATTTTTCTTACAATAATAGTTTTCACTCCACCATTGGAATGGAGTTGTTTGATGCCTTTTATGGATGGCCTTTCCATCCTCCGTTGTGCTGGACTGCGGTCAGAGAGTTAGAAATTCTTGGACTGGAACTAGTGCAGAATATAATAGATATGGTTCATGTGATTCATGAGAGGATGAAGGCAGCACAAGATCATCATAAATCAAATGTTGATCAAAGAAGGAGGCCCTTAGAGTTTAATATTGGGGATCACTTCTTTCTGAAGGTGACTCCCTGTCATGGGAAGCAATGGTTTGGCCATGGAATCAAGCTTTCTCCCCAGTTTTTTGGGCCTTTCGAGGAGTTAGATCGTGGTGGAGCTATGGCATATCGAGTAGCACTTCTCCCTCAGATGAGTCGGATACGCGATGATTTCCATGTATCACAGCTCTATCATTATCTTCACGATGCCTCTCACATCATTGATTAGGGAGAGATCTGTGTTGATGATAATGCATCCTTTGAGGAGCACCTGGTGGAGATCCAAGCCTATAAGGATAAGGTGTTGTGCGGGCGTTCTATCCCCTTAGTTCATGTCTTATGGTGACACGGTGTCTTGGAGGAGAGTACTTGGGAATGTGAGTCATAGATACATGCTCAGTACCTAGAGTTTTTGATGTTTAACATTTTCCATGTATCAGTGTCGCTTTTGTGGTTATGAAAATTTCATGTTTATGAGATGGCTCCCTTTTTTTCTTTTGTGGCTTGCTGGTGGTTCAGACCCTGTTTGTTTTTCACTTTAGGTGGGTTTTGGATCCTCGAGTACAAGAATGTTTTGAGAGGTATCTAATGTAATGGCCTAGACCTCTCCGGTCCATTACGTGGTGAAAATGCAGTGTTAGAGGTGTTCAGGGAGGTTAAAGTGACTTGGGGGTGCGTTGGGTGAACCATTAAGGAAAACTAAAGGGCTATAGCTTCCGCACGGGAGGCTCATGGTTTTTCTAAACCATACAGCCAAACCGTGCGAGGTTGGTCCTAGAGGCAGTGGATAATGCATGGTTGGAACAGATTATGTCTAACAGTGTGGCCTAACCGTGCGAGGAGTGTTTGGAGAGGCAGTAGAGACAACACAGTTAGCACAGGTTTTGTCTAACCATGCGAGAAAACAGTTTGGGCACATAAATTAGACCCTAAAATTGTGGATCTCAACCATTTTATCTATAACATACCCGTTTAAGCTCCTAAGCAGCCATAACTCGGGATTACCCTACCTTGAAGGTAGGAGAACCTCTCCCTAGAATTTTGGAGGCGATCAGAAGGCTTCTCTTGGTGAATCGAAGTCGGTTTCTTGAGGTATGTGAATGTTCTTGGTTGGTTTCTTAGATCAACCTAGATCTACTTCTCCTCTTCTCTCAGTTTGTTAGATCTATATCTTTTATGGGTAGATCTAAGTGTTTTGATGTCAAATATGATGATATTTGGTCTTGATCATTCTAAGATAAGATATCTAAGGTGGGGTTTTGGAGAATCGACCCCGGTTTCTTGAGTGTTCTTCGACCGTTGTGGTTTTCGTCAGATACCTTTGAGGTAGGGGGTTTGTTGCTTCTCTTTAATTACGCGCCACTATATTACTAGAATGTTTAACCCTGGTGGATAACAATGAAATTGACATAATTAATATTTTTCAACTGGACATAGAAATTTTATCGATCGTATGTTATTTCCTCTTGATTAGCTAGATGGTGTGGTATCTATGTTTTCTTTAATTAGTTGTTGTACTTGATGGAAATTGTTAAAGAACGTAAACCGGGACTAATTGCAATTTGTTTGGCTAAAGATAAAGAGGCATGTGAACAAATCTGGTTCTTGTTGTAATTTGATGTCAATCAAATTGGCATAGTATGTGTGTTTAATCATTTGTGATAGCTTACTGTTTATGTTCCCGATTTTTGGAAGAAACGGATTTTAAATCTGTTAATTCAAGAGTGTTTAAATTTTTGATGTTCTAATAATTCTGTGAGGGGTTCTGAGTAACCCTCTTGATTGTTAAAGTACCAAGAGCCTAATTGATGTGTGGTTTTCTTTCCTACTGCTGGTGATGTGATGTGATATTGGATGGTTGTTGTGATATGTGGGGACAAGGAGGCCTTTTCTATGTGGTAGTGGATGACACCTAGAGGGGTGAGATGCATCGGTTTATGCATGTGGGTGTCTGGGAGGAAACCAGGGATTATGGAATGGGTTGGATGTGATTGTTGGATACTTGATGTTTCTTATGGTTGATTATCTGCTTTAACTTTCCCCACTACTCAAGGCAGCTGGTCTTTCTTACCCTTCTTCCGAAAGAGGCGAAGGCACGCAGGGTATGCCACGTGCTTTCTGTGTTTATCATCTCAAGGGAGGATGGGTTTACACTCTTACTATAGGCGGACGAGACTCGACGGGTAGTATATCTACTCACCATGTTGAGACCCTTGTGTTAGTAGCATAGAATGATTTTCTATAATGCCTGGGAATATGGGAAGGTGTTTCTGTAATAAATGTTTTATTAAATGGTGTTAACCAATGGGGATAGACTTTCTATAACATAATCAGGAGGCTGTAATTTTGATAGAACAATTGACTTTGGGTGTGATGCTAATGAAACATAATGTGGAATTGTTCATGGTTAATTAATGTTTAAAAAATTAATTAACATATAGTGTAAAAAATAAAAAGTGAATGAAGTAATATAATAAAGCTCTTTAAATGGTTGTGTGCATATAGGATACCTAGTCTTAGAAGTGGCAGCTCGGAGTCCGAGAGAGGTTAGCTACAGTTGTGTCTAAGACTAGGTTATGCACATAGTGTGGTTTTGAGATATAGTATATTGTTTAAATTTTTCATTTCTATTCGCCACTCCACACTATTAGTAAGGGCAACTGACACCCTGGGGATTCTGAGACCTAGGGGGTGTTTTCCCCAACATTATAGTGGGAGGAGGAATGACTGACTACCCCCCATTGGCCCCACTCTCGTCCGCTGGTAGATACTTATGTCGATAGGTACAAGGATCAGTTTTCCCCATATATGTGTGTTGACGGCTGTAATGGCTTGTAGTTATAAACACACATATATTCTAGATATAGTATCCTATGGACTACTATAGGTGTAATGTGTATAGGCTCTAATGTCTTGGGTATCCTTATTCTGTGTATGGGATGTAATGGCTTGAGGTATAATACCCATAGTATGATACAAGTTATGCGAGCTCTGGTGGATCCCAGAAACTACCTGGTTACCTTTGGTTTTGATGATGGTGCAGTACTTCTCCAAGGTTTCTGTGGGGTGGCCTTTGTGGTGCATGAGGTGCATATTGTGCTGCTTCACCCAGGTGACTGCGGGCAAGCCTTTTTGGAGAGAGATGCTCAGGATGTGAAATGTTGGAGAAAAGTGGAAAACCAGTGGGGAAGAAGTAGCGGGGTACCCTTGATATTTATTACTATATGATATATTCGTGTATGCGTTCCTAGGTGAGCGTATCAATGGTCATGTTGGGAACTTAGGATACATGTTTAGGTGACGAGTTAGTTTCACTTGTAGTTCACTGTGATTTAGCATGCTCTCTTTACTTTTGGAAGAGAGGCTTTGGGGAGGATCCTACTGAGTATATTTTTATACTCACCCTATGTATATATAAACATTTTTTCAGGTCACTTGGAGCAGGTTAGATATCATGCTGGTTTCTACTAGCATGGGGTTGCAGGAGATGTTCGAGCTTGTAGTTGCTGCTATTTTTACTTTCTTTTGGGTACTTGCAGTTTTTCCCCTTTCAGTTGTAGTACTTTTGAATGAAATTACATACATGCACATGGGTATAATTTATATTTCGGTTCTTAGTTGGAGTTGGTTGGTGTCTATCTTATCTATCTCTTCCTCATGTGTTTTTTTGGAGGGTAATGCCTCCCATTTCTGTGTTTATTATTCCCTCAGTGTTAGTCGCCAAACCGGGGCCTACTGGAGGTGGGACTTGGGGGTCATTATCTCTTTTCTCACATTGCCGGCCCAGGAGGGGTACACATTGTGGGTAGGGGGTCATGAAACCTAATCAGGTCTGAGACCTTAAGGTCAAACCCATAGGCCAAAACCAAAGGTCTGAATGTTGTTCTCATGGAGGAGTACTCAATTGGTAAACCTCTTTTCATTTTTCATTGAATTTCATCTACATGTTCCATTCAATTGTTTCTCTCTCCTCACCTCCTATCATAAAAATTTTACGATAATTACAATACCTCAAATATTCTATAATGGCATTATTCTAATGGAATATTTCATCATAATATATCTTTCCACTCCTCTTATACTAAAAACGAAAACATCATCCGAGATGTCTTAATATATCATAGTCAAGGATGATGGGTTTTCATTTTCTATTACTATATTATATTATATTCATGAAACCATTATTATGGTTGAAACAATTCATAATATATGTAATATATCATATTAAATGATCTTGAATCAGTTTTTACACATTGTATTAAATTAAGATACCAAATGAGTTTGTGGTGATCAAAGAGACGCCAAAAAATTCCAAGCAATTATCATTAAAAATATATCTAATGATTCATAATATCCTAAAATAACAAATGGTTTTATATAATAATTTAACCTAATATATTATCAATAATAACTAAAAACATCAATTCCAGATTTGAACTTCCATTTTAAAAGAAATTTCATACCTTTATAAAAGAGAACCGGTCATGAAAACTAATCAAACGTGCACTCCTATATGATGAAATTGAATTTCATGACCCATATAAAAGGCCATAAATGAACAGAATAAATATATAATAAATAAATTAAATGTATATATGTTTCTGGTATTATTAATTAATGAATCTAATTTGATTATTTAGGACATTAATATCAAGTAATGAATACTTTTAGACATAAGGTAAGGGCTTTATCAACTCACATTCATTTCTATGAGATATAACTTAATCACCAATATTTAATTTTCATGGTCCATGTATAATTATCATTGATTTATCATATAATTAATCTCTTTATTTTCATATTACTCAATATATCATTTGATTATTATTAATTTTTGGGGCATACGATTTGACTGATTTGAATGTGGTAAGGTATTCCACCCAAACCTTCATCTTTTCCTTCGATTTATTACTTCAGTATACTTACCCAAATGTAATGCTTATTAAATTTTTCTGAATATTCTATATTATAATTTTATGTACCAAAATCATATATTTAGATCATTTCGACTTTTTTATGGGGATTATATGTTTTAAACTAGTTTCGTTTATAATTCCTCCTGATAAACAAGCCCAATTCCTGGGATCATCTCAAATACTTGACCATTTACAAGTACACAATATAATTTGTTATCATCCATAATTATTTTCCTAAAATCTCACATTTTATAATGAAAAATTATATACGCTAATTTCTGGTTTTTTGAAAACAAACATTCCATTCTTCTATAATATATCTTAAATATTTTCCTTTAACATCACTAGAATGTTTCAATTCAAAAGCTTCTTTAAAAACACTTTTTATATAATTTCAATTCATTAGGAAATTATTTATGAGTAAAATATAATTTAATTGTCCATAACTATTTTTTCTAGGATATACATTTTTAAAATCTGATTTCCTGAAAAATAAAAATGATTTTCCCAAGTAACTGTTCTTCCCATAGTAAAGTGGATTTTTCTTGGGTCACACTAACATTTATGAGATATATAAATTGTTCACCAATTATTCCTCACATGTTTTTAATGCACTATACATTTATATATCATATAATGATTCAATTTTTTTTCAAGATATTGTAAGGGGTTATTATTTGAATGTTTCAATATGGTATGGAATACTTTGGAATTATTAAATATTATTTCCTCACGAATTACCCAATGGCCCAATTTAAAATTTTCCTCATCAATGTAAACACCCTTCATTAAATATTGTACTTCATTGAGGTCTAAATCCTGTGATATCATCTCAAATACCTTTTTGAAGGGTTTTTTATATGTTTGACAGTGGATGTGCTATCTTAATTCCATTGATTGTATTACTCTGAATGGTTAGTTTTTATATTTATAGATTGGGGGAAGTTATTTGAATTTCATACGTATATAATTTATATGTATAACCCCATTCATATAATGTATTAATTGGACATAAATTTATTTTTGGGTCCCTCTATATCCCCTTGATTCATCAGTAGGTCTCATGAGACAAATTGATATGGACATTGCTGAGGGCCTGCTCAAGTTTAGATATGGTTTTAGCTGAGGCCTAAATCATTATTAGATGCCTTAGACGAGGCATTGATGGTATGTTATATAATTTCTGGTATTTTAATTTACCTAATTATGATATAATTAATTGATAAATCATGTTATTATTCGACTAGTATAATATCCATGGTGATGTTTCATGTGATTATTTATATGGAATTATTTATTTAGTTTTCATTCATTATATATTATTCTCAAGAGTATGTTTTAGTGGAAAAATTTATTCACTATTATTTATTGTATATGATATTTTATATTGTATTACTTACCCTTACTAAGAATATTAGTTCATACTTTTCTTATGTTTCCTTTCTCTATGTTATTAAGAAATTTTTTTTGAATAAGATTTCATGAATGCTGTTTATTTCGTATTGTCTCATGTTTGATTTAATTTTTAAAATCTGAAATAGGAATCCTAACTAAAATATGGTCTTATAAGGCTTACAAATTGATCTGTCCTTCGAGATTTTATTCCTTGAAATCAGGCCAATGTATTAAAACAATGCACAAGATCTGGGATTCTAGGGTCATGTTGTTACAATGTGAGTACAACTTATTATACCATCACCAACGACATATGAAATAATATCCAATCAATAATAGTATATTTATTTGTCTAAAGAATAATGTCCAATGAATATGTAATGAGTTATATAATTTTCAATTATTCTTTAACTATCCACATAAACACAAGGGTTTTCGAGGATACTAGAACCCTCAAAACCATGTTCGGCTCGTGATGGAGTCTAAACCTTATCAAAATACCATGTTTAGAATTTATTCTTTCATTTAATATCATATAACGAAAAATTAAATCTATAGTTCAATGCCAACTCATGGGTGTATAATGTTGTTACTAACACGGAGATGGTATTTAGAACCTCTGTCCCAATCCTGCACCATAATGTCATATGGTTATTTTCATCCTAGTTCAATGTTCCATACTCTCTATCTCATATGTGTATTTGGATCCTTGGTCCCTATGCCACACAAAATCATCACAAATGGGTATTTTGGAGCATAAGTCCACTTCCCAAACACTTTTATCACCTATGGGTATTTGGAACCTCAATCCCTATCCCACACTCAATCACATATATATCACATATATCACCTCAATCAATTTTAATTGACAAAACCCCCTTTATTAAAATTAACAACAATATATACCCTTACAATTCATCACAAAAACATGGTTCATTAATTTAATCACATGCAGTAGTATGAATTTATCACCGTTAAACAATTTTACACTAATTAAACCAAATTTACCTTATACCCATTAATATTAATCCATCATCTGATAATCCACATTTTCTATTACTTCAAAATAAAATTAATTGACCAATTCCACAATCCCAATATTTTATTATTTAATTCACTAATTAATTATTCCAATTTCCCAATCCCAATATACCACCAATTCCCCATTCAAGATTTGACATAAATTAAATCACAAATTAATTAAACCAATTTCACAATCCCATGTTTATACTAATTAATTCATTAATTAATTAATACAATTTCAGAATCCCAATATGCTATTAATTAATTCACTAATTAATTAATCAAACTTCACAATCCTAATTTTTTATCAATTATATAATTCCATTAATTAATTAATCAAATAACTTAATAAATTCAAAATTCAATTTTCAAACATCCCAAAATAAATTTTCCAAAAATATACATGAAATTGGAATTTAAGACTATGGGAAATGAATTTAGACCACCTACATCGAAATTGTTAATAATGATCACCAATGGAAAACCCAAATTAAAGAAAAATGTTCTATTGAATAATGAAGTACGAGATCAATATCCAAAACATTGATCCATGATCAAACTGATTATATCTAAAAAACCTATATCTAGATCCAATAAAAACATAAAAACATCCCTTGAAAGGGTGGGAGAAAGGGGAGATAGGGTGAGTAAAACATATGAGATGAGAATATATTACTAGGATTTGTATTGATCTTTAATTCTGGATTTGATTTTCCATGAACAGAAGTCATAAGGCCATATAATTCAACTGGGAGCCTAAAAATGTGTTAAATCATTTAGGGTCGAAATGGGTTGAGTTAGGGTGAAGTCTAGGGGGTTTGAGGTTTTAACAACAAATTTTGTGATTATTTAAACTCGTGTGCATGGTTTCCTGGGTAAGGGAAGATGGTTTTAAAAGATATTATCCCCATATAGGGGGTTCATAGTTACTATTAAGAGGGTGTAGCATTACAAAAACCTTGAGCTAGTAATGAAAATCCCCTCTATCTAGGTTCATATGGTTTTCAGGGTTGCGTGCATGGTTTGGGAAAACCATGCACCAACGGTTCAGTGCCCCTCTTCCTTCTAAAATTACCTAATTTCACAAAAAACTCTAGAAGGTAAAACCCCAAGAAGATATTATAAACAAAAATAAAATATTATCATAAATCACTCTTTAGACAGCTCTAGAAAAGGCCAGGATCAAAGAATTCAACACCGCTATAGAACACCATTCATATTTTTGAAATAATACTACCTCTTTCACATGGCTTCTAATATATTAACTGCCTAACACTGATTGGTATCCTTTCACCCCCATAATATTCACATTTCCACTTTCACGAACAACCACCCCACCATCCTATAGTCACCGTTATGTTCCATCAAAAATTCTGAATGCATAAAATCATTCCCCCATATATCATGGGGCCAAAGAAGAGAAGTATCTAGTATTTAAAAAATGACCACATAGATGTGGTATAGTTTCTTGCACCAACTAGGTACTGGATGACTTTCTTAATAATGATATTAATAATAATAATAACCATCATCATCATCAACTTAACATATATTAAGTTATTGTTCATATAATTACATTAAACAGACACACCACACACTCAAGACATAATGGCTATCTATAACCCCAAGGGATATCCCACCCCTAAATACTTATTTATTTTGTAGATATACCAAATGAATAGGGGGTATAAAGACCATTACATGGCCCAATGGCCTAGTGTACCATTATGGTTTCATCATGCCTATGTCCCCGTCTTCCAGTGTCATGCATGTCCTACCGTCTTCCTACGTCATGCCTGCGTCACTTCTAGCCAAAGGAAATTCTATCCCACCTAGATTTGATTCTGGGTGTGATGCAAGATTATAGGGAGCCTTTACCATAAGTCCCCAAATACATAAACAAATCATCAGAATATTTCCGAATTTCAAATAAAATAAAATAATAACATATGTAGTATAAAGAAAAAAAATATCCAAAACAATCATGTTTGACCTCATTGTATCAAAAAGGAAAATAAAACACTAAATTATATTTAAACCCATGTATTTTAGTCCAAATAAGTAATTATATGACACTTGATATGCACATATCAACATGACCTATTCTTGGAACCTAAAAGACAATCCCCTCAATGTGGTACCGCCAATGTGACTCAGATTTTTACTGGTACTATGTTTGTAACAAAAAATTTCCCCATCAATCTCTTATGTCCAAACACCTACTCTATACCACTCTTAATTTACCTTTCTAAAAATATAATTAGTTAGATTCCATTTTGTATTTTCCCAACACGGAATACCCTAGATGATGAATGAAACCAGTAAATGATCTCTAATGTACCCACATTACCTTCCATGTAAAAAACATATAACAAAGATTAAAACAAATAAAAGGTGAATGATTTACCCCATTAACTATATTTAGTGTATAAATTATAATTATGCCAAAAAATCATACAAGCTAAAACTAAAAAATATATAATAAAAAATATACATGACAAGATTAAATAACACAAATCCTATATCATTAAACTTATAAAAAATATTTTCCCTCCATATACAATATGAGATATATGTATAATGATCTATATATACATCCCTAAGAATAAAAATACATGTGTACACCCAAAACTCCCAAAACATCATAGATGTATGGGTGATCATAAAAAAATACGTAGGAATCTATACACACCATAACTCCAATTTTAGAATCTATATAATGTTTATTTATGTACTAATATACATGGTAAAAAATAACTTAATCCAAACAAAAGAATAATATAATAAGATTATTATAGATATAAAAATGAATATACAAATATAAAACCCTAATGAAATAGGACATAAGAAAAATAATATAAACAAACACAGGACGTGATGCATGAAATCCATACTAGTAAAAATATTATTTGATACCATGAATGAATAGATAATGTGAGTCACTACACTATCAGAAATTATGAAAAACCATTTTACATACAGCCTAAAACCCATAATTTTTTAAATACCTAAATGTCATTAAACATGAACATCAGTGTAATTACCTAAAAAATATCCAAAAACAATGAAAACATACAGGGTCCCTTATATAGGTTATTTCAGTGTCCAAAAGAATTGAACATATCACCTAAAACAACATTAATGGTCAATATAATGCATCATTTTTTCCCATCCTGATCTTTAAAGAAGGAATAATCTTCCCTATCAATCCCATTATGATATACCATGAATTTCACATGATATCCCATATAATGACATTGATCTCTTCCCAAAAATGATCATTTCATTTATTATCATCCAAAAACATTGGGAAAACAACCATATATAATATTTTCATACAAAATAGTTAGTTTAACCCTTAAAACACTAATGATAAACACCAAAACCATGAGGCCCAATAAAGTGGTTGGATTATATCACCCACATTAATCTTATACATTATCATTTTGTATTATAATTATATAAAAACAAACTTGATGGACCCCAAAAAACATGTTATGTCATGTTGCACTACCTATGTACATATATAACTTATAGTATTTTGATGATAATAACACCCAACAACTGGGGAATGTTGAATTAATCTATTAATTCTTCCCACCAAATGATCATATGTAAATTAATTGTACTATAGTGATAGAAACATTCATATATTGGTTATCATTGAATGAGTTGACTCATTTTACACACCCAATGTACATATATGACATAATAGTACTCTAATGATAGATATTACATTATAGTATCCCCGAATGAATGGGTGGATTCTTTTCATCCGTTTTGTATAAAAGTATAACCTCCTTTTAAATTAGTAATTGAAAGACCTACCTAATGAGGCCTATCAAATATGTCAGATCCAGTCACCTAAAATGTGTTAAGTTATGTTACCCATCCTAAGAACCAACATCCGATTAAGTTCACTCTTCAAATATTATTGTAATGACAGTCACCCGATGAGGACCCCTAAACATGTATGGTCATTACAACCACCATGAAAACTCAAAAAAAGTAGATTGAATCAGGTTAGACCATTTACTAATTGTGTTCATCCAAAAATATTTAGTAATGTAATCACATGGTTATATCTCACTATCACACATAATCCAAACCAATCACCCCTACACGAGACGTTTACAAAAAAGCTCACATTTAAGCTTCTATTATAATGATTTGACATCCTAGTAGTCACAATGGATAAATAATCCACTCATTAATAATAAACCTTTATCATAAAATAAAAACACATTTAAACTGAAAAGGATCTCAACTAGTGTATTAGAAAATTCTGTAAATGTTCCATGGTATAATTACCAAGTTCTACCAACCATAGGGATTTCATTAAATCAAAATTCCCACATGAAATAGTCATTTAACCACTTTTTGTACCCTAAATGTTCTTTTTTATTATTTAATCATAAATTATATTTTCTATATAAAATATTAAAAATATTTCACCTCCAACTCCCCATTCTCTTTATTCTTATATCATTTATCTAGTCATAAAAACATTATATCCTCAATATTTTAAAATTTATATAATATATTCTCTAATCAAATCCCCTATTAATTTTATTATATACCATAAAAAATAGTGTAAAAACCCCATCATAATTATTATTTATAGGTATATATCCATAAATCACTTTATTTCAATAATTTTGAAAAATTATTAAGTTATCATCAATAAATAATTAATTCATAAATTTTAATTTTTTTTAAAAAGTTTCAATATTCTTCAACAAAACCAAGATTTACAACACATATTTTCTATAAATATAACATTAATCCTTAAGAAAAAAATGAATAACCCTACAATTAATTGAAATTAATTTTCATAAATTCAATGAAATAAAATAATTATTCTAAAACTCTATTTATATGAGTTGTATATAAAATTTTATTTTTAACAAGAACATATAAGATAATGTTTTATATGTTTGAAAAATAAATTATTTCATATTTCAATAATAAAATTAACATGTAAATTAAATAAAAAACGAATGAAACACTAAATGATTCATCATAGTTTTCCACAAAGTCAATAAAATTGAATAATTATTCTGAAATCATACATTAGATGAATTATACTAATAAAATTATTTCCAAAATCTAGATAAGAAGATTATATTTTATCAAATCCTAAAACAACACAACTCACATTTTTATATCGAGAGTTAAATTTTGAATAATACAAATAATTCACCTACAACACCAAATTTGTGTAACATAAATTGTAGGTATTATTTCTTGTTATTATTAGGATAGATAATAAAAACTAATAAAAAGATTTTTTAAGTCAACTCTAAAAAAAGTGAAACCACATTGATAATAGTTCCCTGAGTAACACCTGCCTCATTTCATTCAGTGAATATTCATGATAACTAGAAAAAGTATTAGAACAATTGTTAAAAATTATAATATTACACAATAAATATAAACTTATAAATGAGTAAATATTATTTATATCACTAAACTATCAGAGTGTTGAAAACATGTTTTATTTTTAACCCATATAAAAGATGATGTTTTATAAAAACTACTTCAACAAAAAAATTAAGTTGATTAAATTTGACAGAATA
Organism: Viscum album; assembly: GCA_963277665.1. Taxonomy (NCBI): domain Eukaryota; kingdom Viridiplantae; phylum Streptophyta; class Magnoliopsida; order Santalales; family Viscaceae; genus Viscum; species Viscum album. The sequence goes on along the minus strand of OY728128.1, from coordinate 243,258,132 downwards.
ATATTTAAAAAATTAAATATAAAATATAAAATTCCAAAATATTCAATATATTAAATTCTAATAAGAATAATAATTTATAGGAACATGAATTAAGAATAACTGGAATAATTTATTGAATAAATGACTTCCACATGATTTATGTATGAATAAATGTTTAGATGGACACCTATTCATTAATTTTAAAAAAATTATTTTATAGTCAAAATGATTATAAATACCTAATTTATAAATATTTTATCCTAATTTATTTTATGTTCATGAAACAATTTAATATGTACTTGATATATTAAATTATAATTTTAAAATAAAATATCAATGATCGTGAGATATATTTCATAAAATAAATAACAAATTTTAATCCCATTAGTTCAAAATTTATATTAAGACCTCTAGGTACGTAGTTTTGATTTATCAAACAATATATTAATTTTCAATTAATATGTATATATTTTATGATCATTTTAGTGTGTTTAGTGATGTTGAAAAAAAATACTATACCAACTGAAATTCTCGACATCAACAATAGAATTACATCTACCATAATAAAATCAAACATAAATATATTTCATTGATAAAAATGTTTTTAACTCATGGAATGTAGTATTGTTGGTTAAATATATTATAGATTGAGTGAATTATATATTAAGGAAATTATATGACTATTAAGAGAATTATAAAAAGCCTAAAATAGTTAATGATAACACTCATGCTTAAGTCATTATTGTTAAAATTTATGCTTAAAATAAAAAAATTCATTTTGTTTGGAATATTTTATATGAATCTAGAAGATCAATGAGTCTAAGAATATAAAAATAAAATTTCACAATTTTCAGATTCATACATATATAAAATGAGATATAATTTTTAGGGAATATTATTATTCTGAACTATTTGGTTATCATAGAATATTTTTCAGGGCTTAATATATTCCTTGTATCAAATTAGTTGATATAAATAGGAGACAATGGATTTGTTATACCAAAATTATAGGATAACTCCATGTTTTCCATATTTACATTAAATATTTTCTACAAATCATTTCATTGTTTATAATATTGATTTTTTATAAACTTATATAATTTTTTATTATGTTATGATTTTGTTTTATCAATTTTGTACATTAATTATTTTCGGTGCTTTATTGTTTTTAATTCTCGATCTCGTTTCCAAACCTTCTATACCTAGATTTTAACATCTCATAGTTTTTAAATGATATGGGTTTCCTAAATAAATGTTTGTATATAAATTATATAATATTATACAGGTAAAAAATTATGAGAAAAAAAATATCTCATTAATAATGATAGCCACATTATTCATCAGTGAAACCAATTAAAATTTCGAACATTTCAACTGGATGGAAAATATAAAATATATTTGTTAAAATTGAAAACTAAGGACTACCCCAATCTACTCGAATCAACAACACAACGGAAAATGCTATAGAAATTATAAAAATATTAGTAAACCATTCAACATCTTTATTAATGAAAAAAATAACTTTAGGGATAAATTTTAGTGAATTTTGAGTGAATTAATAATTTGATATTTACAGTGTATGAAGGAAAATGTAATCCACGGGGCATTACTATTATATGATTATTAGTAATATATGACCAATTATCAACATAAATGTTTAAAAAACAATTTGTTGAGAAGTTTTTCATTAAAATTATTTTTTATAACTATTAATGACAAAGGATAATTGAATCATAAAGGAGGATTAACGACCTCAACCAGAAAATTCATACAATTTTAATCTAATTTTTCAGAACATGGGAGGGAGGTATCATCAACGGGGTTAGCCATTGATGATGCCCAATTGAGTCTTCAAGAAGATAATATAGATCATGATTTCATGCATTAGATGTTCAATTTAGAGGATATTACCACTTGGTCAATGTTAGTTGAGACAACCAATTAAATTATGACCATAAAACACCCCACACTTAGGGCATACACAAGAGTAATAAGGGGTTACATGTCTATGATTTTGTTTCATAAATTTAAATTTTTAATGTATAAATAAAAATTTTAATCCATCAATTAAATTTAATAAATATTTTTTTATAAAAATATATTTTGAATTGAGATTAATTTACTAAACCCATTTCTAGAATCAAATGACACATACTTGCATTTTTTATAGATAATATATAAAATTTTATAATAAACTAACGTATTATAATTAATATTTGTTTTAATAAAATAGTCTTTCAAAAAATTTTATATAAATATAAATGATAATATAATTTTATAATTTCTTATGAACATTTTTATGAGTGTCAGATATTTTAATATGCCTTAAAACTTCTATTTATAAATAAATAATGTTTTTATATTAAAATTTTAAAACTACCATATAAAAAGAATTATTCTGAAAAAAATATAAATTATATTTTAAATCTATATATTAAAATTAGGTTTGGGTTATTTTAGTATAATTTTTTAAAATACATTATTTTTTCATGAATAGTAAAAAAAATATTTTTGGATTTTTGTTATATTTTATGTCTTCATATATATGTAACAATGATGTAATATTTATTTAAACACAATCCGTGACCTAAAAAAATTGTTTTAAAAATATTAAGTATTTCAATAGATTTTTGTCAATGCTTAATTCTATAAGTCAATTTACAAAGTATTAAAAGGGAAATTTTATTTTTAAAAACATTACTTTGTGGAAGCATTAATTTTCTTCCCTATCAACACACATAAGTTGTCTTTGAGCCCTAATTTTTCCGCACTCAATTTATAAGAACAACTCTTCATGGTAATGGAGATCTCTACTTCAAATTTCCATTCAAGTCCCCTCTTTGTGTAATGTCTTCTATTTTTCCAATAAAAATCTATTTTTACACTTTCTATAATCCCAATACTATAATAATAGTATTTTATAAAATATAAATCATTTTACTATCTCATTTTATGTAGTATCCCCTGGTTCGAGGTATATAAACCTTTTTATGTATTTTTATGTATGTAATGTGGTTGGGTTTCGTTTGGGGGATTTTGGAATGGTTTTGGGAAGGTTTATGGGATTTTAAAAGGGTTAAAGACTACAGAATTGTTAGTGGAAACATTGAAATAAGCCCAGATAACCATGAACATTTAGGAAGAGGCAAAGGGGTGGGCACATGATTAAGGTTAACAATTTACAAATCATGTGGCCAACCTAAGTGATCCATGAAACTGGAGGCAATGGGATTTCACATGTTTGGCACATGGTTTGTCTAATCGTGAAAGCCCACCATGAAGGGAACCCTTGTGGACAGTATCACATGCACTGTTAGCACACAGTTTGACTAACGGTTCGATCGAATTATGTGTGGGTTCAAAAAGGGTTTTTTTAAAATGGTCTTGGTAGGGATTTACCTTAAAACATGTATTTTTCCTCTCGTACTATCCACAATTAGTAATTTCCCTTTTCAAGGGGTAATGACCCTCTTACACTAATCTTAGTGGCATTGGGAAGGGTTTTCATGGATCATTTAAGGAAAATATCCTATAGTAAGTCTCTCTCCTTGGGTTTTTTGCTGTTTTTCATAGATCTACATCTCTCTCTCCAGGTTTTCTAGATCCATATCTGTCAAATGTAGATATAGGTTTTTGGTTGAAAAAAATGTTGAGTTTGGGGTTTTTTTATTCTAGGAAAAGGGTTTGAAGGCAATTTTTGTCAATTTTAACCATGTTACGAGGAGTGGTTGTGTGTTGATCGATTTCTCAAAAGCCCTATGGTCGGTGGATTCTCTCTGTACTATACATTGATAAAACATGAAGGATTAATTTTTTATTAATATTTTTTCAATGAAATTGATGGGTTTTTATGTGATAATATTTATTGAAACACATTTTAAAATTATTTTTGGATTCTAGGGAAAATGTGGTTTTGATGTGCCATGTGATTTTTATCGGATTTTTAAATGATGATTTTAAAATCGATGGGTGGGTTGTTTTACGTAAAATGAGTTGTGAAAATGGTTTCTAAAAATGCGGTTTTATTGAAATGAGGTTTTTAATGGATGTGGTATAATGGTGTTTTTATCTAATGTGATTTTATTGAATGGTTGTGGAATACTATTGAAATTTGGTTTTGTCTTAAAGGGTTGTTTGGAAGGAAATTGGTGTATTTTCATGAATGATGAAAACTGTTTTTTATATGATGTTGAAACTATTTGTTATAATTTTTTATTATTTGAAAATTTGATAAGAATGTTTTTTTCATGAGTGGACAAGAAAGAGTCGGTTTTAATTGATCATGGTTATGAAGTTCCATAATCAACTGTTCATTATATACCAATATAAAAAGAGAATTGATTATGGATGTGTTGTTCCAACATCAATGAACATAGATCTCGTGTGGTTGGTTTGTGGATATAGTTATGTTGTACAGGTGGTCACAAAGAATGATTTGGGTTATTCCCTTGGGTGTTTAGAAATTGGGAAAATATTTGTTCAGATTCATTCATTAAGATGGTTTTGATTTGTAAAACATGTGATGTGATAATTGTTTGTTTGGATTTCTGTATGTTGTTGCATTGTTTAATTGTTTTATATAGACTCTCTTATATAAATTGTGCTAACATGTTCTATTTTTGTTTCATGTCTAGGGAAGTCGTTTGGGGATATCCTACTTAGTACTAGAATTCACCCGTGTTAAGGCACATTGGTACTTTTTCAGATGTTGTTTTCTGACACATGGGTAAAAATAAAGCATCTCATTTCTCGAGTGGTGCATTGTGATTCATGGTTGGTCTTTTGGTTCTTGGAGCTTCATTTAGAGAAATGGAGTTATCTCATATAATATTTTGGTTTTATTATTTATTCATCCTTTTGGTACTCTTATTCGAGATTATTATGGTTTGTTAATGTTGGACATATAGTATTGTTCTATTGTGGTACATTTTCTAGACATGCATAATATAATTGGTCAGTGGGTTTTGATAAAGTCTTCTTTGGTTGGTTATTTTTATTCAAAGGGAAAAATGTTCCACAACTTTTCTAAAAGTCCTTGACATTTATTTGATGCCTTTGGAACCATGGGAATGAAACTTAAGGGCATGTATCACATCCTCCTTAACTCCAGCCAATGAAGAATAGAGGTATGTTCCTATTGGTATAAATATGTCCGGTCATTGACATTCAAGTGAAAGCATTTTCTTTGGTCCTTCAATATCATTTCTCAGTCTTTGAGATGTCATTAGTTCATTGTTTATTCCTTGAGTCGGGATGGTAATAAGGAGTAGAATTTTTAGATCTTGACCTATATATTATAATTGGATATAGCTAACCCTTTTACATTGAACATCAAGTTATCAGAGAGTTGGGTATATTAGTATATCAGAGTCACTTAATGGAGACTAATATACATGTCATGGATATAACCAATGAGAGAAGCAAGTCATGCATGGTAGAAATGACTTCCCACTAGGATTTCATTTTTATTTTGGAATAATGATTTATTTATGTTTTTAATTGTTAGTTTTTGAAATATCATAAAATTTATTTCATATCAGATATTTTGTGTAACATCCCGGATCCGGGTGACACTCAATGGGTGCCCCGAACAAAGTTGGTCACCTGACCTCAAGCGCATTTCCCCAAACACCAAAGGCTGCCGACTAGCAGCGAGGGCCCATGTATGATAGTGGGAAAACTATTCCCTCATTTGTCAAAGTGTAGAACATCAGAATACAATATATAAACATAAAAAACAGTGGAAGCAATGACCATAAAAAAATTTAAATGAAAAACTGCAGTAAAAGATAACCAACTATTATATAGATAGTGATGCAACATGTCTCTAGTCCTAAGAAAATATCCAGAACATGTTACACAACAGTACAATACAATAAAATAGAAACTGGAGGTATAACAGAAAAAAACAGAATAGACAGAAGAATCACGAGCCTATTCTCGGTCCCATGCTCCCCTACACCTCATCAATAATCATGTACCTGTATATGGACCCTTCCCCTTATCCACACCTGCAGAAACGTAATTTGTTTAGACCAACGACATGAACCAAACAGGTTGTGAGAAATAAATATTAGTATGCACCCACCAAAGTCTCGTGCCCAAATGTGTGAAAATATGCAACAACAGTGTGCAGTAGTAATTCCATAAACTAATCCATACTCAAAAGTAACTAACTTACCAGTTATATTTCCATTTTAATATTCATTTAATCATTAATTATAAGGAAATCACCACAGTGAATTTTCTACGCAATTAGTCAGTGTCCTCAAACAGGCAAACCCTTACCCTTAGGTAATCAGAATCGTAACCCATAGGTAATTTCCCACATGCATAACAGATATTGCCCTCAGGCATACAATGTGTCAGCCTCAGGCACAGAGTCTATTGGCCATAGGCACGAAAGAAGTTTCCCTCATGCAAAAATATCCACTGCCCTCAAGCTAAAGGAAACACTGCCCTCAGGATAAATATAGCACTTCCCATAGGATAGACAAGTAACCAGGTCATTCCCAACATATAAACAAGAAATACACATTCAATTCCTCTGAATGTAATTAAATAGTCATTATTACAATGGCATACCCTCAGGTATCCGGCCAAACGTCTAATCAAAGGAACGCATCCCCGGGGTGGTCCTAGATCTATGTAGTGATCCCAAACAACGTTTTATGATTACATTAAATTACCTATACAATTATAGGTATTCAAAATATCCAAGGCCTCAGATACACATCACCCCAACATGGGTTCTTATCACAACTGTACACAAAAATGCACAACAGTTGGAATTTAAACACTAAGCCACCTACCTTGATCACCCCTGATCCTTATACGCGAATAACGATCCTCGAATCATCTAAGAATGACGTACATCTGAGGTGAAAGAAATCCCCGTTCAAATATAAACAAATTCCCCTCAGAAAAGAATTGCAAAGAACGACTTAAGGAGAATGAAGGGCTTACTTGTACCGTTCCAACGAGATCAATGGAGGTGGAATCAGATTCCCAGTGCTCGATCGGGCGGTCTCCAAAGATCCGACCATCTTTCCCAAGCCATACACAGGTTCAAAACCTTCCCTATGAACAAGGAAGGATACTAACCATTTTACGCGAAAAAACAAACTACACATCGTGTTCTATTGACTACACGGTGTGTACTTTTCTCATTTAATTGTTCCTCTGGAGGCTACTTTCCCCACCACCGCACTATTCATCCATCGACATGTTTACATGGTGTGTATTCTTGAATACACGACATGTACTGTCGTTAAACTGGTGGCTGCTTCCACCGACTTACTATTTACCTGCTGACTGACTACGCATCGTGTAAATACAAACTACATGGCGTGTAGTCGGTTATTACACCCTTCCTCATCGACATGTCTACACACCCTATGTACTCATCCCACATGGACAAAGTACATTGTGTGTGGAAAATTACATGGTGTGTAGTCACAAAACTTAGGATTTTCCCCATTTTCCTTATTTTCTCAAAAACAGTTAAGGAAAAGAGAAAACAATAAACCCGTACCTCAAGAATAAGAACCTGTTTCATACAAACTTCCACCTTAAAGCAATTCATCCCCAAATTTCCCATCCATGGGTGGAGAAGATAAAGTTGTGAACAACTTAAGCCACTAAGCTTGTACTTAGGTATCCCGCTCCCAGGTTTCATCCTATACTCGGCCATGCAGCCAATGCCCTCGTATGAGAGGGGCTGACCAGCTTCAGAGGACATTCGTGCTCCTATCAACAATATGTATCAGATGCTCCTCAATGGATGAATCTACCTAAAGCTCAACCTCCTAGGGCTGAAAGACATGAGATGGGTCTGAATGATAACAGTGTAGCTGAGATACATGGAATACGTTGTGCATGTCCTAGTACCTCTTTGGTAACTGCAACTGATATGCAACCATCCCGAATCTCTCCAGAATTTCAAATGGCCCCACATACCTCGGTGAAAGTTTACCTCGTCTCCTAATCCGACTATGTCCCAACCTAAGAGAAACAATCAAGAAAACCTGATCCCCAACCACAAACTCCACGGGTCGTCTGTAGGGATCAACCTAAGATTTCTAACGAGACTGTGCAATAGCCATCTGCTTCTAAATCAAATAGACTAGCTCAGAAGTCTCCTGCACGAGACGTGGTCCCTGTAAAGCTACCTCATCTTCCTCTAACAAGCACAAGGGTGATCGGCATGGCCAACCATATAAATACTTGTGAGGTGCCATCTCAATAGTTTTTTGAAAACTATTATTATAGGTAAACTCGACCAGGGGTATTTGTTTTTTCCATGATCCCCCAAAGTGGTGGATGCATTCACGCAGAATGTCCTCAAGCAGCTGTATCGTACGCTCTGAATGGCCATCGGTCTGAGGGTGGTAAGCTGTGCTCTAAAGCACCTATTTCCCTAGCGCCCTATGAAATCATTGCCATAAATGAGACATAAAATAGGCATCCCTATCTGAAACGATAGAATGAGGGACCCCATGAAGATGTACGACCTCTCGGATATATAGTTTCTCAGTCTCGTCAACACCGAAGGTCTCCTTGATCAGAAAAAAAGTGATCTACCTTCGTGAGTCGGTCCACAACAACCCACACGACATCATTACCTCGAGGTGACTTCAGAAACTCAGTCACGAAGTCCATCACGACATCATCCCATTTCCACTCCGGGATGGGTAACTGCTGTAACAATCCGACTGGTCTCTGATACCCCGCCTTCACCTGCTAACAGGTGGAACTTCTCGTAACAAAACCAGTTGTCTCCTTCTTCATACCTGGCCACCAATACTGAAATCTCAAGTCACGGTACATCTTGGTAACTCTGGGATGAACTGCCCGAGCTGAAGCAGGAAACTCCCACATCAACTCTTAGCGTATATCCCCTAGAACCCACACTTTTCCATGTAAATGCAGTACCTCATCACCGCCTATCGTCCAACTAGGAGGAGGGTCCTCACTTGACACCGACTCTCGTAGAACCTGGCCTTCTAAATTAGATAGCTATCTCATCCTCACTCTATCCAGGAGGGTAGAAGTCATAGGTAGGGATGAAATATAGGTTTTCCCCTGACTATTTTACTCCTCTAAATGCATCTTCGAGAACAAATCCATGAGCTTCCACTCACAACTGGCCTCCGACACTTCCTGTATCTGAGTCCTTCGGCTCAGTGCATCAGCTGTAGCATTACCTTTACCAGGTGTATATGCAAGCTAAAAGCCTAAGGACTGAATGTATTCGACTCACCTTTGTTGTCTCAGGTTCAAGTCACGCTGAGTAAAGATTTACATGAGACTTTTTTGGTCAGTGAAAACCACAAAATTCTCTCCCAATAGATAATGTCTCGAAAAACATAATGCATGAACAACTGTATCCAAATCGAGATCATGCGTTGGGTAATTACTCTCATGTGGCCTCAACAGCCTAGACCCGTACGCAACAACTCGGTTGCACTGCATCAACACTTCTCCCATCCCAATACCTGATGCATCATAGTAAACTTTATAGCTATTCCCTTGTTATAGGAGTATCAGGATTATTGTTGATTTCAACATTCCTTTTAGGTCCTGAAAGGCTGTCTCACAAGATTCTATTCAAATGAACATCACACCCTTATTAGTCAAACCCATCAATGGCGTTGCTAAGCAGGAGAAGTCCTGAATGAAGTTCCTGTAGTAACCAACGATCCCTAAGAAAATCCATATTTCAAACACGTTATTAGTATTCTCCCAATAAAATACCACTTTCACCTTCTTTTGGTCTACTACAACTCCTGCCTCTGAAATAATATGACCTAGGATGTGAATATGGTATATCCAAATGTGGAACTTTGAGCGATTAGCATATAACTGATGCTCTCTCAATGTACTCAATACGATCTCATGATGGGTGGCATGGTCATGTCAAGTGTGAGAGAAAACCAAGATGTCATCCATGAAGACTACGACAAATGAATCCTGATACTTATGGAACACACGATTCATTAGAGCCATGAAAACTTTCGGCGCGTTCGTGAGTCCGAATGGAATATCCATGTACTCATATAGACCATATCTGCTCCAAAAAGTGGTAACCGATATGTCTGATGGTCTAACACGTAACTGATGATATCATAACCTCAACTCAATCTTCGAGAACACTCTTGCTGACCGAAGTTGATCAAAAAGATCATCAATACTCAGTAGAGGATATCAGTTCTTGACCGTCAACTGGTTCTACTGCCAATAGTCTATACTGAGTCTGAGGGTACCGTCCACCTTCTTCACAAAAAGGACCAGAGAACCCCATGGAGGAGTGGTGGTTCAGATGAAACCATTTGTTTGCAACTTCTCAAAACTGCCTCTTGAGCTCCTGCAACTATGGTGTAGCCATCCTATAAGGAGGAATGGACACTGGTTCCCCCTGGAACAAGCTTAATAGAGAATTCCACCTCACGCTCCATAGGTAGACCCGAAAAGTTGTCGTGGGAGGACATCCCTGAAACGATCAACCACTAGAGGTAAATCCTTCTGACAAGTTCCCTGGTCACCCAGATATAAAATCGCAGTCTGAGTTGTGACTCCACCTCACCCATGATGCTCTGGTCCAGCCCGACTTGCCTGAACATCCCACTCGCCCTTGTATAGTAACTCTCCACCCTCTCATGATGTGAAATGCACCCTGTGATGATAGAAGTATACAATGGTTCAAAATAGAACCAACGAGTCCATCCTAATAATTACATCATAGCTCGTCATCTCCAAGACAAAGAGGTCCCATAGAAAGTTAAACCCACCAACCTCTAGGGGCACTCCCTGCACTGATGCACACCAGTCATTCTAGTCCCCAATGCATTATGTAGCGTTATAACATCAGAAGAAGAGGGAAAAAATAGCCCAAGTATCTCCACAACATGTACATATATAAAGCTATGTGTATCAACCTTATCAAAAAGTACTAAAGATAAAACAGAAACAACTAGAATAGTTCCTTTGACAGTAGAAGGTCCGGGATGCTGCTCCTATTGGGTCTGTTGTACATCATATGCCTGCCCAGTGTCGTGGCCCTGCGACATAGCCTAGATACCCTGAGTTGTCCCACCATGTTGCCTTTGAGATCCTGGTGTCTAGCTACCATGGACATGACCACTATATCAGCCATCACACCCTGAAATATTCCAGTTTCCCAACTGGTAAGAAGATGCTGGTCCTGCTCCCGCACTCGGAGTCTGAACAGAACCCCTCTCACAATCCACAATTGGAAACTCCCTGCAAAAGTGCTGAAGATGACCCATCTTGACATAAGCTCGACAATCCACTAGGTCACGTGGACACTGTGGTCTCTTGTGCACCTCTTATCTACACTGGTAGCACATGACTTGACCATCGGAAACATTTTCTGTCTGATACTGCCACTGTGATAGAAGTCCACATGTCTCTTCCTCTTACCGGTAGAAATAGTACCAAAAACTGGTGTCGATCCTCCCTAGACCACACCACTTGATTCCCGAAGGTTCCTCTCTATAATCAGTGCTTGGTTCACAATAGCATGTACTGTAGGCAACCTAAAAAAATTCATCAATTCTCGGATGTCATATTGTAGGCCATCCTCAAAGCGTCTGGCCCTCAACATCTCATCACCCACCAAAACGGGTGAAAAACACTGAAGCTTGGTGAAACAAGAAGAATCATCCTTCACCGACATAGCACCCTGCTACAGGTTCATGAACTTTCGAGCTCGATCTTCCCTCAGCGTCTCTGAGAAGAAGAAATCATAGAAAGATGCCTGAAATATTCTCACACCATGTCTCTGTGATGATCTGTCTGAGTGGTAACATCCCACCACCTCTTGGAGGAATCATGCAGCATATAAGTCGCGAGCTTGACCCTCCTCCCTATAGGTGTCTCAAGATGCTTGAAAATTGTCTGAAAAGACCCCATACAAGAATCTTCCTCCTGTTTTCCTCCATCCCATTAAAACGTAGGCAGATGCTGCTGCTGGAATATTCGAGTCAGCGTAGCCATAGATGTGGCAGTCGGCGGTGCTCCCTGGAAGGTCTGCATGAACCGCATAAAGCCTTCATGGAACTAGGCCTCTGCTCTTGTGTCTTTTATAACGGCTGGCGCCGCATTTGGATCTGCTTGAGGATCCACTGGTAGCCCATGTCCTACCATCTCTAGAGTATAATCGCTTCCTCTCTCCTAGGGAATAGCGTGTGGTCATCTCGACGGCATGACTCTACAAGGTCAAAAACACACCTTATATTTAAGTTCATCAATGACTGAAAAAATAGGGGACCAAAAAGGGAACAGGAGGAAGAAGGCATTAAATATTTTCAAAAGAAGACTACACGGTGTGTATATTAACTACACAGAGTGTACCTAGCTTTTCTTCCCCTACTAAGTCCTTATACACGTCTTCTATTTTAACAAGAATACAGGGAGTGTATGTCATCTACACAACCTGTATGGCTTAATTTCCAACTTCCTGTGTTGTTCATGACACGACCGACTACTCGGCTAAAACTACACGACATGTTACACCTGCACCTGGCGTGTACACCGCCCCATTTCCCCAGCCACACGGCTAAGTCCACACGGTCTCTCACCAAGAAGGACTACACGACGTGTCCCACAGGTATAAGGCGTGTTCAAAAAAAGGTAACACTGACCCGTGTTTGTTAGCTACACGGACGAGTCTCCAGGTCAGACTACATGGCGTGTTCCACAGTGGACACAACGTGTATGTATTAAGGTCTCCTATGTCCGATTTGTTAGTTACACGGGCAGAGTCCAGGTCAACACTACATGGCATGTACATCCAGTACACGGCATGTGGTTCCCAAGCCATTAAATATCCCATGTTCCCACCCACACGGTCTATGACACGGGAAGAGACTACATGACATGTACATAGGGTACACGACGTGTACTTAAAATTTTTCATTTCTTCCCGAACTGAATAACACACTGCATGTGTCCATAGAACTACACGGTGTGTATACTGGGTTTTCCAGATAGTAATAATCTAATACTACTCCGGAACCCAAAAAATACTAAAAAACAACACCGAAGTGCCATATTCCGATCCGTGAGGGCCCATAATCCCCTCGAATCAATATTTGGCATCTTATCTGAGCTATAAATACGGTAAATAGATAGTGATCCACCAAATTCCGGTCAATGAGGGCCCATACTCCTCAGTAAACAAATTTTGGCGTTCATTCTATCATGTCCTCACACAACATACCCTATCAAATAGCTGGTATTTATCAATACAACTATCAAAATAGATTGATTTTTCTAGCACAACAACTATCACAACAACATACAACTTCCAATGCGCCTACATGGCATGGAACTATGCATGAAATGTGATTTCTAGCATGTGCCTAAATGATGCATGAGATGGAATATCCTCATCTAATCAGGTTGCAGCTAAATATAACCCATGGATAATATATAAATAGCACAATCACAAGTCCATCACCCAACGGTGAAAATCAAATCAACTGTAAAATTTTCAAAATCAGTGGAATTGCAAAAATACGAGGTACACTGGCTTTTTCCTGTACACGTGTTACCTACTCCCGGGAACAACTTGTTACCAACTACCATTTCTATCCTATCCCTGGCTAAGGCTCCAAATAGTAAGTCATAGAAAATAACTCCTATGATACCGCTTTTTAACGTCTCGGATCCGGGTGCCACTCAACGGGTGCATTGAACCCAGTTGGTCACATGATCCCAAGCACATTTCCCCAAAGGCCAGAGGTTGCTGACTAGCAGCAAGGGCCCAAGTCTGATAGTGGGAAAACTATGCCCTCATTTGTCAAAGTTTAGAGTAACAGAATACAATATATAAAGATTCAACAACAGCAGAAGCAATAACCATACACAATTTTAAATGAACAAATGCAGTAAAAGATAACCATCATCCATATAGATAATGATGCAACATGTCTCTAGTTCTAGGAAAAAAACCAGAACATGTTAAAAAGCAGTAAAATACGATACAATAGAAAGTACAGGTACAACAGAACAAAACAGAATAGCCGGTAGCATCATGAGCCTAAGCTCAGTCCCATGCTCCCCTACCCCTCAACAACAATAATGTACCTGTATAGGGACCCTTTACCTTATCCAAACCTGCAGAAATGTAATCTATTTGGGCCGAAAACATGACCCAAACTGGGTGTGAGAAATAAATCCCAATAGGCACCCACCAAAGGCTCGTGCCCAACTGTGTGAAAATATGCAACAACAGTGTGCAGTAGTAAATGCAATAAAATAATCGGAACTCAAAAGTTACTAACATACCAGTTATATGTCCATTTTAATATTAATTTAATCATTCAGAATAATGAAATCACCATAGTGAATTTTCTATTCAAACTGCCAGTGTCCTCAGACACGCAAACCCTTACCCTCAGGTAATCAGAATCGTAACCCACAGGTAATTTACCACATGAATAATAGGTATTTACCTCAGGCATACAAAGTGTTTCCCTCATGCACATAGTTTATTGACCACATGCACGAAAGAAGTTTCCCTCAGGCTAAAATATCCACTTCCCTCAGGAAAAAGGATACACTTCCTCCAGGCTAAGTAAAGCACTACCCTTTGGCTAAAAAAGTAACCAGGTCATGCCCAACATATAAACAAGAAATACAAATGAAATTCCTCTCAAGGAAATTCAATAGTCATTATTACAATCGCACACACTCGGGTATCTGGTCAAATGGCTAAACAGAGGAATGCACCCCCGTGGTGGTCCTAGATCCAAGCTGCGATCCCACATAACGTTTTATTATCACATTTAATTACCTATTCAATTATAGGTATTCAAAACAGCCAAGGCCACAGCCAAACAACACCCCCCAACATGGGTTTGCAACACAACGGTACACAAAATGCACAACAGTTGGAATTTAAACACTAAGCCAACTACCTCGATCGCCCCTAATCTGTATATGCGAACGAAGATCCTTGAATTGTCCAAATATGATGTAGATCTGATGTTAATGATTTACCCATTCAAACGTAAATAACTTCCACTTGTGAAATAATTGGAATGAATGGATTAAGGAGAAGGAAGGGATTACCCATACGGTTCCAAAGAGATTGACGAAGGGTGAATCGGATTCTCAGTGCTTGATCGGGTGGTCTCAAAAGTTATGACCATATCTCACAATCCCTCCTCCAGTTCTAAGCCATCCCTATGAACAGTTGAGGCTAGTATCCATTTTAAGAAAAAAAAAACAAACTACACGGCGTGTACTATTGACTACACGGTGTGTACTTTTCTCATTTAATTATTCCTCTGGTGGCTACATTCCCTACTGCCGCATTGTTCATCCATCGACATGTGTACAAGGCGTGTATTCCTAAATACACTACGTATACTGTCTCTCAACTGGTGGCTTCTTCCACCACCTTACTATTTACCTGCCGACTGACAACACAGCGTGTAAATACAAACTACACAACGTGAAGTCAGTTTTTGCACCCTTCCTCATTGGCATGGCTACACACCCTGTGTAGTCATCCCACACGGCCAAAGTACATGACGTGTGGAAAAGTACACAGTGTGTAGTCACAAAATTTATTATTTTTCACCATTTTCCATATTTTCTCAAAAACACTTAAGGAAAAGAGAAAAGAAGAAACCCGTACCTCAACAATAAGAACCGGGTTCTTAAATTTTGAAAAAGAATTTTTTTTTAGAATTTTTAAGATTGGTTGATTTTCAAAAAATAGATTGTTTTTCAAATTGGGTAAACATGGAAAAATGGTAATTTTTGAAAGAATGGTTGTGATAGCTAGAATGTGATAAAATTATAAATTTGAACCCTTTACATTCAGGGGAGATAATAGTATGGTGATTCTTGTGTTGACAGAAATGGGACTGGTTCGGAATCATAGACACCAATCAGAGCATGCTGTAGAAAATGTGGTTTCACCTGAGCCATAAGTGAACTAGAGGCTAGTGTATATCATATTGAATGATTTTCCAGATGAGGAAAGTGATATTAGAAGGGATGAACTAAGACATGTGGACCATGTGATATAATTTTAATAGAATAAACAACCAATATTTCAAATTTATTAAGAACTATAAAGGGTAGAAGAGTAGCTAAATAGGATGAATTGAATATTATATTTCCAAAGCATTCTAGTTGAGTTAAAACTGATGTTGGGGACATACATGTTGTAAGACCTTTCTTGATAGTGGTGGGAGTTAGTGGTACAACCTGGAACAAACCATGTTATAACATGGGAGGGTTTCAAGGAATTTTTAAACAAGCAATTTTATCTTCACACATTTAATATTCAGAGAATAGAAGATTTCTTCAGCCTAAAGAAAGAGAACATGTCGGTACTGAAATATGGAGATAAATTTGTTAATTTAGTCTTTATTTTGACCTGCTATATTGGAATGATAATATTTGAATGAATTCATATTTGAATAGGGATTGCGAGAAGAAATTATCTTAAAAATATTTGTACTATGTATATGTGATTATACCAAAATGGGGAATAGAGATTTAGTGAATGAAAGGAAAATATTTGGGGATATTAGTAGGGGAAGAATGTTCATACCCAAGGGAAATAGTGGGAATTCAAATACAGGGTGTAAGAGGAAGAGGGATACTTATTTCCATAGTGGGAGCATGGCCCAAAATTCAATGGAATGATTGATGTTCTATTCATCGATTCCTCAGATGATGGGAGGATACTTTTAGTGTGGATCTCTAACCCATATAAAGTGGGATTGTAAATAACATCCTTGATCATGTCATAATGGGAAGATGATGGGTAATCCCCAACACTATTATTGTAGTGTTCTGAGGACAGGTGTTCATGACACTCCCTAGAGGTCTTAGTCGTCATATGCCTCGATGGGACGGGTGCAGTAGTGCACCCCTCATTAGCAATATAGAATTCACCATGGTGACTGTAAGAATACCATGACACCTCACCTGGGGTAGTTACAATATGGGAACAAAGAGATGATTTCAGCTAGTAAGCAGGTGTTTAAAGCTGAGTAGGTTGTAAAAGATGATCAATTAGGACCATCCATGGTTAGAGGATGGATTATTTTGAATGCTACAATTATTCAATTGATTTTTTTGATATGGGTGTAACACATTCATTCATTTATTCTAATGTTTTTGATTCATTGAGTTTACATTTGGAAATGATAACCTATTTTCTAAAACATAAAATCCCTCTGGTAATAGAACAGTGTCGAGCCTTTCTATTTAGAGAATTATATTCAGTTTTGTATGGGGTTAAGCTGATGTGGGACATATAAGTTATTAAGATAGATGTGTACGATGTAATCTAGGGTATGTATTATTTTACAATGTTTAAGTACCAAATTTAATATTATGATTGGATGGTGTGTTTCACGATGTAGTATAGAGCCGAGCATCTGATTAAAGGAGAAAAGAGTGAAATGGTGGGTGTAATGAATTTTTTTAGCACTAGTAGTTGGGACAATCAAATATCAATTGAAAGATTTGTCCTTGGAAATGATATAATAGGATGAGAAAAGTAGTTTTCTAGTACTGTTTAATTAGTTTATGTATTTCTATCACAAATAATAATTAGGGTTTCCACCCATGACATAATTTGATCTTACAAATTTTCTCTTTATGGGGACTAGTACAATCTAGATTTTTTCATATTAGATGGAACTAGTAAAATTGTTGGAATTTAAAGTATAGTGGGAGGAGTTTGGAAAATAAAGGGTTGATCTAGAATACTATTTACCCAAGGGAAGTTTCGGTTTTGTTCGTCAAAAAGGAAAATGGAACTCTTTTTTTTGAGTTGACTATCATAATCTTAACCATGTTATGATAAAGAATCGATATCCACTCCCCTGAATTGATGACTTGTTTGATCTGTTGATGGTTAATCATTGGATATCCATGATTGAATTGTAATCAGGGTATCATCTGTTGTAGGTGAAGAAGGACTATATTCCCCAAACAACCTTCACTAGTAGATATGGATAGTGCTGGAATATGGTTGCTCCCTTTGGTCTGACAGATTCACCAGTGATCATCATGGAATTCATGAATCAAATATTTCATAGAAGCATAGATTATTTCACAGTGGTATTCAAGGAAGATATACTTGTGTATTCATGGAAAAGGTTTGAGAATGAGAAACACATGCTGTTAGTGTTTGGATTCTTATATGTCAATTATTTGTATGCCAAATTACAAAGTGTCATTTTTGGATACAAGAGGTACGTATTCTAGGCTATTTTATTTCTATAAATGATTTTTCAGTATATCAAAATAACATATAGGTTATTATCTCTTAGAAAATTCTGAAGAATTATTTAGAGATATAAATATTCTTTAGTCTATATGGGGTTTATCAATGCTTTGTTTGTAAGTTCACACAAATAGATTCATTAGGGAAATCGTTAACCAGAAATTATTTTCCATTTCAATAGAATGAAAAAACCCATAAATATTTTGAATAACATAAGTATTGTCTTAAATCATCAACAATATTTGTTATATGGTGTGTCTTGATGCGTCAGGGTATGGTGTAGGGGGGTTTATCATGTAAGGGTATCTAGTGGTTGCGTACAACTACTGATTGTTGAGGATTAATGAGAATAATTACCCAACAAAATATTAGGATTTAGTGGTGGTGTTATATGCTTTGAAAACATGGTTTCGCTATCTCATTGGTGAGAAATTCACAGTGTATACTGATCATAAGAGCATGAATCATATTTTATCATAGAGATATTTTAATCTAAAGGAAAGGATATGGTTGGAGTATCACCAGATGATTTACTATAACTTTATGTACACACTAGGTAAAGGTAATTCAGTGGAAGTTGCATTATGTAGAAATTCATTTTCTTAGGTGAAAAAAAGATTCAGATCAGTGGTAGTTGATGTCGGTCATAGCCAACATGTGGTTAAAATGGGAGGAACAAGGTGATATGGAGGTTTTCATCCTAGTTTTGTGGGTTCATGGCATGATTGGTTTGGTTATAGAGGAGCATATGTCTAATTCAGAGTGTGTGTCTATGAGTTTGAAACTCAATGATGAGGATAAAATTGAGACCTGGAAACTAGATGGCAATTCAATGTTTTGATTTTAGAATTAGATGATTGTACCAGTGTATTACCAGGAGAAACACCTCATTTCTTTCAATCATTAAATATTTTTTTCATCTAATAATTCATAATAAATATCAGGTGATGAAATCACAATTTTGGTGGGATGGTATGAAAATACAAGTGGTTGAGTTGGTTATGAGATTATTAACTTGTAAATAAGTTAAGGTAGAGTATCGGTGTCTAGATGGTATGTTGGAGTGTTCAATTATCCCTATAATGATGTGGGAAGAGATAATGGTGGATTTTTTACTGGTCTTCCATGAATGGTCAGGAAACTAGATACCATATGGTTGATTATGGATCAGCTCAAAATGTTGGTGAATTTCATTTCTATTGGTTAATCTCATACAGTGGATGATATATCCAAAATTTATATATGTGACATGGTAAATATACATTGTAGAAAAATTTCAATTGTATTAGGCTAAGATCCAAGGTTCATATAACATTTCTAGAAATCATTCTAGAAAGACCTTGGGAATTAGTTGATTATGGTATGGAATATCATCCTCAGACTGATGGAAAAAATGAGTGGATTATATAAGCATTGGAAGTCATGATGAGGGTAGTGTAATGGATTTTGGTGGATCATGGGCAGATAACATTCCTTTGGAAGAGTAATTCTACAATTAAATTTATCATGCCTTTATACACATGTATCGACTTGAGGCATTTCATTGAAATCGATGTCGTTGTCCACTATTTTTGGTGGAAATATGAGAAACATTGTTGGTTAGGTCTATCATTTTAGAAGAGACAATAGAGAATTTAAAATTTATTGGGAAAAAATAGACAAAAATCATAGTTCGCTGAAATCATAAGTAGAAAATCATTGATTTTCATGGTCATTCATGGTGGGGGATCATGTGTTCTTATGAATTTATCTAGGGTTGTTACATCATCGTTTTGGAAATAATTGTATGTTGTCTTTCAGGTATATTAGTCCTTTTGACATAATTGTGAGGGTTGGCGAGGTATCATTTCAGTTGTTTTTGCACCAGTATTTAGTGTGGTGCATAATATGTTTCATGTATCTCAGTTGAAATGGAATATATTTGATCATGTCCATGTGATTTGTAGGGATCATGTTGAGATAGATATGGATGATTCATTGTTTCATGTTCTAGTATAGATTGTGGAAAGAAAAAAGAAGTTATTTTATGGGAAAATCATCTGTTCATTTTGGGTGGTGTCGAAACAAGATAGGTTTCAGGAGGAAACATGAGAATATAAAAAGTGATGGCCAAGAAATGGATTGAACTCTTTTGAAAAAATGAAAATTTTCTACATTCTAAGGATGAAAATGTTAATGTATATGAATATTTAGTACCCCCGATTCATGGTATGTAACCCTTGTTTATGTCTTTTTATGTTTGTAATGAGGTTGGGTAATGTTTGTACAAGTTTGAAAAGGTTTTGTTAGGTATTAGAGTCTTTTATAAAGGTTAACGGTTTCAACATGATTAGTGGAAACTATTCAACAAGACCACATAACCATGCACAATGAGGAAGAGGCAAATGGGTGGGAACATGTTTAAAGCACACAGTTTCCAAATATCATGACCATCCTTGGTATGCCGTTCAACATGAGGTTGTGGGATTTCACATTTTTTGTGCACAATTTATCTAACTCTGTGATTCAGCTATGCTAGAACCCTTTGGGACAGTAGAAATCACATAGATATAACATTGTTTGTCTATCCATGCAATATAATCGTGTTCGGCCTTAAAAAAGGGCTTCTTAAAATGGTCTTGGTTTGGATTTACCCCAAACCTCCCATTTCTCTTCTCATATGGTCCTCCTTCAATATTTCCTCTCTTCAATGATTAAATAATGTCTTCCACTCACCAGGGATGTTTCTAATGGTTTTCATGGAACATTATTGGAAAATATTCCTTAGTAAATATCTATCCTTTGTTGTTTTTTTTGTTTTTCATAGATCTCTATATGTATATCTTGCTCAATTTTTTAGATATACATCTTTTTCATGTAGGTCTTGGGTTTTGGTTACTTATAATGATCAGTTTGTGGATATTTATGCTTATAAAAGGTTTTTATGGTGATTTTGTGGATGATTACCTTGTTTTTAGGTGTGGTTGTGCATTATTTGATTTCATCAAAACCCTAAGGTAGTTGGCATCCCTCATTACTCCATTTTAATAGAACATGAAGGATTAATTTCAAATTAATATTTATTTCTTGAAATTTATTTTTTTGTGATGTGTGAAGCTTGATTAAAACCCAATTTCTGGATTGTTTGTGGATTCTTGGGAAAATGGAGATTTGTTGTTCAATGTTATTTTTGTTAGAATTTAAAATGGTTATTAATAAATTAGTTGGTCGGTTTTTTTATGGATAATTATTTCGAATATAGTTTCTAATAAACTATTAGTTTTATTGAAAATATGTTGGGCATGGATGTGGCAATATGGTGTTCTCAATAAACATGATTTTATTGAATGGTTTTGTAATATTTTTTAATCTATGGTTTTTTATAAAGTGTTTCATGGTTATAAATTGTTTTCATGTGACTATTTTGGAAAAATGTTTGTTTATATGTTGTCATAAATTTTCGTTGGAATGTTTTTTGGTTTGAAAATTTCATTTTCATGGGTTTTTTAAAGTGGATATGAATTTGCTGGGTGGGATGCATCATGGTCATGAAGTACCATCATCAAGTGGTCATGAAGTACCACAATAAAAATGGATTCATTAGGGGCTTGATGTTCCACCATCAATGACACTAAGCTTGTGTGGTTTGTTTTTGAAGATGGGTTTATTGTGCGTGTGGCCACACAAGATGATTTGGGTCATGAACTTGGGTTTGGGAAATTGGTAAAAGATGTATCTGGTTGTATTCCAATGGATGGGGTTGATTTAGGGAACACGTTATTTGATATGGGTTTATTTTTTTTTCATGAATTTGTAGCTTACTTTAGTGGTTTTATATCGACTATTTTATATAAATTTTTCTGACATGTTATATCATAGTGGTATTCATAAGGAAGTCCTTTGGGGATATCCTACTAAGTATTAGTACCCACCCCAACTTTTTCACATTTTTGATTTTTAAGATGTTGGTTTTTAATACATAGGTAATGGTAAATAATCTCATTTATTGAGTGGTGTAATGTGATACTTGGGCAATCTTGTGGTACTTGGAGATTGGAGCATGGTGTGGATTTTCTGAGTTATGTTGTAGCATATTCCAGTTTTATTATTTTGTAATTTACTTTTACTTTTATTATGGATAATTTTGGTTTGTTTATGTTTTTATTATGTTATTGTTGTATTGTCATACATTTTTTGAAAATTCATGATGTTGTTAGTCAGTGGTTTTTGACAAATGCATGTTCATTTGGTTATTTTCATTCAAAGGTAAAATTATTCAACAACTATTCGTGAAGCCCTCCGAATTTGTTTTCATCCATTTGAGAATTAAGAATTTCTCTTAAGTCCATGTAGCACCACTAACCAAACATAAGACAATGAGGATTACAGGGATGGAACATTTACCCGTTTATAAAACCACATTATATACTTATCATTCTGGAAAATTTATTTCTTGAATTTGACTCTTTTATAAGAGAAATAATCTTTTACTTTTTATTTGAATAACCAGTAAACTTTTCTCATAAATGGGTATTCAAATATATGTAACCATGAAAAATTGATTCATGGATTTATATATATGAAATATGAATTCAATTTCCATGGGTTAAAAATGACGTAATAATCCATTTTTTATGAAAATTTGCATGCCATTTTTTTATTAGAAACCCATTATTTATTCATCATGGGTTATTAATGAGATGATTTATTATGATTTATGTGGCTCACAATAATTAATACATATGAAGGGTGAACCATGATATCACACTAATGCATTGGGTATAGAATTTGATTTCAATAAATAAAAAGTTTTACCATAACTTGTTGGATAACCATGGTAATTTTCATTTATGACACCTTGGTGCTAAACCATTGTGATATAATTATCAATATATAATTTAATTTTTGTATCAAAATTTCCATGTTATAATTCATTTCCCTATTATTATGTCATTCATCTTGTTCATTACTTATTGCGGTGCCTCATGTTCTTACTGATACCTCTAATTATTACATGATTTTTTTGTACATTTTTTATTATCATATTGGTATTCATTCTCAGCCCTTTCTATTGATGTATGTCCTCAGGAAACGGGATGCAGTAAAAGTAACTATGTTTTAACCCATGGATATTTATTTCGATGGTATTTGGAAGAATGTTATATGTTTTCATATATTATGTACCTTATTTCCAAGAAACTAAACATTAAAATATCCCTTATATTATACAGTTTAATGGAATGTTATGTAATAAAATGGAAGGGTTTCATAGTTATATCAAATTATAGTTAGTGATTTGTGAACATTTGGACTTCAATACATTTGAAATAACCATAGGGACAAGTGAGAATATAGGAAAACTTCCTGGTATTTTAGAAGGTATTAATCAAGTGGTTTCTAAAAAATTACATCCTTTTCAGGATACTACAAGTTGATGTGTCTCTAGAATAGATTTACCTAGGGTTAAAATAAGAAAAATGAAATTAAATTTGACTTGATCAGGAATAACTGCATGACAATGGGCCTTGTAGCACACTATGTTTGACACTCCTGAGGGTTATTTTTGGTAAATCACAATATTGTTATTAACCATTATTATGGATATAGGGAAATTTTACTTTTTATTGGAATAAATTAATAACATATTTATGCATGATGTTTTACATCAGAAAACGTATTTATAATTTTAATATTCATAGAAGTAACATGTTTCTCAGTAATGTTTTCTTCTTTTAAAAAAATGGTGGGAAATAGGAGTAATTGTGTAAATGATGATTGCAATAAATGAAGCACTAACAGTGTTCTAATGGGTGATGGAATGTAAAACATCATGCAGATAATGAATAAAAAAACATCAGTTATAAACAATAACATAATTAAATTTGAGAAACCAGATTCGCCTCATATGGAAAAAATTTATGTTATGTCCTTTATTCATAAACAAAATCCTCGTTTTAGTGGATCTACCAACCCAATTATTATGGAAGAATGGATAAGATCTATAGAAAATAGATTGTGTTATATCCATTTTTCGCGGAAAGATAAAATCACCATGGTATTATACCTCTTAGAATAAGAAGATGATAATTGTTGGGCACTTATTAAAATCATGGAACCATGAAGAGATATTTATGATATACAGTGGGAACAATTAATGGGAATATTTTATTGTAAATAATTCCCACCTTCGATGTGAACAGAAATTGAGAATGAATTACTAGAACTCAATCAGAAGGAAAATGAATCAATGGGAACCTATGAAATGTTATTTACAATACATGACCAATACACATCAAGATTTTTTTGGGAACCTAAGGTAAAGGTTTATGTATTATTAAGAGAATTGAGTCCCCGTCTAGAGAGGAATCTAGAAAATAGAGTCTCAGAAATCTATGAGGAGATATTTGAGAGCACTCAGAAGCTTCAAATTGAGTTTGGAATGACACAGTGGTCACATAAGTTTAATGAATAGAAGAGATCAGTGGAGCTGATCTCATAGAGTTTCTATGATTATAGAATATTATGAAAGAATTTTCAACTTCCCACATGAAATAAATGCAAGATGTAGCATTCAGGGAACTTGTTTCTTGAATGTATTAAGTGATATATGTGTGAAATAGATGGTCGTATAGCACAAAAATATCATGGTAGGGTGAATACTTAACATGTCAACACTAAATAAATAGGGAAAATGGTATAGGCCTAGTGAGAAGAAGAAACCATCAATTATGGATAGATTGGGGACTTTTTCAATCAATTTTAAAATTAGAAGATAATGTAAGGAAACCACCATCATAATGGCTGATATGGAGGCTCCAAGTGATTTGGTGGAAGCTACACACACTATCCAATAAAATATATAAATTCGATGATTTTATTCGTGTTCTAGTTATTCCATTATTTTATCCTTGTTTTCAAATAATACAATATCAATCCATGCATTATTATAAGTCAAATTATCAGTCAAGTATACAGATGGGATTATCCTAGAATAAACTATGTATAGAATCTATGGTATTAGATTTGGTGAATAAAATCTCATTGTAAATATAGAAAACATTCCCACAATGGAATCCTACACAATAATATGGATGGAATGGCCCTAAAAGAATAACGGTAAGAGAGGTAGAGGTCTCTATT
This sequence comes from Viscum album, assembly GCA_963277665.1. NCBI lineage: Eukaryota > Viridiplantae > Streptophyta > Magnoliopsida > Santalales > Viscaceae > Viscum > Viscum album. Next base: position 243,232,748 of record OY728128.1, on the reverse strand, counting down.
GAACTCATACCAGTATCCATGTCGATATTAATGACCCAATATAGAAGGGTAAATAATGATATATAGGATCTAAAGATACAAATTCATGTTATTTTGGAGAATGGATTTATCCGACTTTGTTTCATTATGATGAAAAAGTTCCCTTTGTAATGAAAAAATATAGATAAATGTGGGTATGAATTGATTGTACAGAATGTCATGCGATCATGGTGAAGACCATGTACCCTCTCCCAAGGATTGATTATAAATTTGACCAACTTCATGGGCCTCAATTATTCTACACGATTGACCTTTCATCTAGGTGACATTAATTGAGGGTGAATAAAGAAGATACTCTAATGATTTCAATCTAAAAAATATATGGGAATTATTATTTTTTGTTATTTCCATTGGCTTGAATAATTCTCCTACTATATTTTATGGATTTGATGAATAGATTCATTAAAAATCACCTAGATAAAATCATGGTAGTTTTTATTCTTGATATTATGATATAATCCAATTTTTTTGAGGAGAAATGAAAATTATATAAGGGTTACATTATAAACTATGAGTATGGATATAGTATTTGAAAATTTCAAAAAATATGTATTCCATATAAGAAAAGTTTAATTCATTGGGAACATTGTAACAAATGGAGGAATAATAGTTGGCCCTACAATGACCAAGGATGTATATGAGTGTCATTCAATAATGGTAAATGATATTTATAGTTTCCTTGGTTTAGAAAGTTATTATTTGCAGAGTCTGAAAAAAAATTCATGAAATTATTATCCAATAACCAGGTTAACTCAAAACGATACAATGTTCATCTAGAAAAAGGAGTTTGAATAAATTTTCCACGAACTGAAGACGAGATTGGTTGTGGCATGAATGTTTACTCTACCCTCTATCAGAGAAGGACTCGTTATTTATAGTGATGAATCTATGAAAGGGCATGGGCGATTCCTCTTGAAATGTTAAAAGGAGATTGCTTATGAATTGTTATTATTAAATAATCTTGATCAGAATTATCCTCTATACGACTTAGAGTTAGTTATAGTTAATTTTTATGATAATTTGAATGTTGTGACATCTTGAAACAACTTATGAATGAACTGGTAGCCAAACTGGTTTCCATATGACCTCAAGGAGGTCACTCCATACGCTAGAGGATGCCGAATAGCAGCAAGGGTATATGGATAGTCAGTGGGGAAACTATAAACTCATATTTTGAGTGAACAATGGAAACAAATAGTAATCTCAGATAACTATAGAAGCATTTGTACTGTATAATCAAGTTAATAATTGAAATAGACAATGCCAATTTATACAATGAATGCATGTCATTCATATACAAAACAAATAGAAGTAAAAAAAACAACATTCTACACATCTCATAATAGAAATAAATAAAACACTCAAATCCCCATGGTCGATTTCCAAGAGCATTACGTTGTCATGATCAGTCTTTTTCTATTAACTCCAAAGTGTAATCAAACAATAATCCGTAGTCCATAGTCCTAAAAAAATGGGACTACTCAGGTACCGAAGTTCCACGGTGGCCCAAATAAGTTTTTAGATATAAATATTTGTAGGTCGAGACTACCAGTCTCTAGCTAAATCTAGACAATGCAATAAATATTAAAAAGCATGCAAGTATGTCAAAAAAATAAAATAATTGAATGAATAACCAAAAACTTATCCAGGTTCATAAGGGACACCAGATGACGATACATGCATCAGCCCATGGCTGGTTTGTCTAATCATTTTAATTATATATAGATACATTGTAACAGTGTATATATATATATATATAAACAGATATATATTCTTAGCATCTTCCTATATGAATATAAACATACCAATTCCAAATTAACATATACCCTGTATGCTGTTTCTGGTTGGACCATGATGTAATTCATAAATAGACATTGCTTGGGGAAGAACTAACGGTCATGCCCTTGGTCCAAACACCAAGATCTCTAATGGTCTCATGGAATTCAACATGGAATCTCAAATGGTCTTCCTACCCTAGTTTGTCACAGTCAATTGGAAAATGATGTTGGATGGGTCAGGATGTAATAAATAGACATCCATCACCATGAGTTGCACACATGGTCTATCCCTTGGCTCAACTCATGTGATCTCATGATCACTGGAGGATCATCTAAAAACTAACATATTGATTCTCCCCATGGGATCTCACGGTCTCTTGGCTCACATACCTATAAAAGGTGTAACCATTCACAACATATAATGCACGATTAATTTAACCTATCATGCATTTAATTATCCCATTTCAATTAAATATATACAATCATATTCACATTTATGTTTAAGGCAACCCATCATAGGTGTATGATTTATAAAATTAACATTGTCTTCACATTCCTCTAGAAAAACATGAGGAAAGGGCCTCTTATTTATCTTAGTAGCCAAACTCAAATACATTAGTTAACTCAAAAGTTATCAAAGTACACAAATTACATTAATTAATTTATCAATCAATTAATCAACAACACAAATCATATCTCATAATTAATTTTCCAGAATTTTTATCTCATTCTAAAAGTCATGTATCCATAATTAATTCCACAATTAAATATCATGATCAAAATATCGAAGGCCGCTAAAAAATTCACAATTAATTATATCAACATAGCTAATTCCATAACTCTAATTAATCAACTAATTAATTATCAATATTACAATCTCAACGCATATAATTAATTCATAGTTAATTATTTCAATATATCTAATTTAATATATATTATTGTTAATGGCTTGATTAATTATCTCAGTTACAAAACTCAAACACAAAATTAATGAACAATTAGTTATCTCAAGGAAACTCTTTCAATATCTCATATTTTAGTTCAAAAAATAATTATCTCAAGAAAAATGTTTCAATGTCATATAATTAATTACCTCTAATGAAACTATTTCTATATCACATAATTAATTTCCCAATAAATTATCTCTATGTAACTATTTCAATATTACATAACTAATTAACAAAATAATTATCTCCAGGCAGCCATTTCAATACAACATAATTTATTCAAAAAATAATTATCTCAACTTATCCCAAATCAATATCTCATAATTAACCCCCTGATTAATTATCTATATAATAATCTCCTAACACATAATTAATTAAATATTAACTATCTCAACTTAACAAGTTTAATATCTCATAATTAATCCCCTGATTAAGTATCATCTCAACGAAAATAATTAATTTGAAATTAGTTATATCATCTTAACCAAATTAATATCTCACAATTCATCCCTCGGTTTATTATCATTTCAATGAACATAACTAATTCATAATTAATTATTTCATCTTATCCAAATTAATATCTCAAAATGAATTCCTCAATTAATTATCATCTGGATGAACTTAATTAATTCATAAATAATTATATCAAATTAACCAAATTAATTACTCACAATCACTCCCATGATTAATTTTTATCTAAAAGTTCCTAATTAATTCATAATTTATTATCTATACTTAATAAATTAATTACCCATAATTAATTCCTCAATTCAGTATCATATCAAAGAACATAATTAAGTCAAAATTAATTATCTCAATTTAACAAAATTAATTACTCATAATTAATTCATAAATTAATGTTCATATCAATAACATAATTAATCCATAATTAATTATCACAACATAACCAAATTAATTATTCACAACTAATACCTCCATTAATTATTATCTCATAGAACATAATTAATTCATAATTAATTATCTCAACATAACCAAATTAATTAATCATAAATAACTCTCTAATTAATTATCATCTGAAATAACATAAATAGTTCATAAATAATTTTTTCATTATAGAAAATTTAATATCTAATAATTAATCCCCTATTTATTTTCTCAATTGTTATTATCAATTCCCATAATTAATTTATAATTTGTTGTCTCATCATGCCAAATTTGTTTGTCATTATTAATCCCTCAATTAATTATCTCAAATAAAAATCTCAAACAGAAAATTAATTCACAATACATTATCTCAACTTAGAAAAATTAATTACTCATAATTTATCCGTTGATTAACTATCTCCTCAAGGCACATAATTAATTCATAATTAATTGTCTCAACATAACCAAATTAATTTCTTGTAATTAATCCCCTGATTAATTGTCTATTTTAAAACATTATGTATCATAATTTAATTAAATTCGTTCGAACTAAATTTAATTTAATAATTTATCAAATGAATTTTATTTAATTAAATTATATGAAGAAAATTTTATTTAATTAGAATATCTAACCCAAAACATTATTTCATTAAATTATTTCAACCTTTGTATAATTAAATAATAACCCCCATTTCAAAAAGTTTAATTAAATTTTTCTTAACCATAAATTTAATTAAATGAAACCCCAAATCCTTATTTACACATCATTTAAACATTACCATTTAATATTATCCTTCATTGATAACATAATTCCCTCATTTTCATTCCATTTAATTAAATTCCTCATATGAAAATTTAATTAATTATAGAATCTGATTAAAATCCTTTAAAATAAATTTATTTATTTTCCTATAAATTTAATTAAATAATTTTATTTTTGAACATCATTTATTTGAATTATCTAAACTTTAATTTTGTTAAATGAAACTCTAAAAAACTCATTTAATTAAATTCCTTTCAACAAATAATTTAATTTAAATTAATTAAACCTGAAACTGAAAACTATGTAGGACACTTGGCCTAACTAGCATGGTCTGACAGAATTTTTGTAGAACGTGCGTCCGCTAATGGAAACATATTTTATCAGGAAAGGCTGACCCACATGGTTTTGATTCACCATACACAGATCATGCGAATGTTACTTCCAGGTTCTGTTCTTCTAAAACCCATCCTGCCATCTGGGAAAATCCGCAAACCTTTACCAAATAACATTATCAATGCGTTAAAATATCCCAACTCGCAAAACATATTTCTAAAGCATGGTTTTAAAACTGAACCATGCCAAAAATGAAAATGATCAAAAGCATTCATATTTTATAATGATCTAGAAACACGAGACTTGATAGAAGGGCTATCTTTATGGGTAGAAATGAGATGTATACACCGAACACTAATGTTTGGAGTTAATTTTCATGAAAAAAGAGATAAAAATGAGACAAATGATATGGTTTGATTATCATAAAGATGATTAATGTTCAATTAATTTTCACCCTAGAAGATCTAACAAATTCATTTATTTGTTAATTAGGAAATATCTTGTTGTTCTAGTAATAATGATAATTCAAGGAGATCATTTTATCTAGGACATAGTAAAATAGTTCACGAGAACCATATGGAAAGGGACATTATATACCCTATCGCAAATTATTTCCCTACCATTATAACTAGCTAATATCCAGAAAGATAAAATGGAATGTCATTTTTTACAAAATAATATAGATGTTGTGGGGAATGGGAAGTTTCATTAGTTCATTATAGATCAATAAGCTGTATTTAAATTTCATACAAGGATATCTGTTCCATCTATCCCGAATATAAAAAATGATATAAAGAATGAAGATAAAATATCTACATTATCTATGCATCTTAGAAGAACTAATATTTAAGGGGTCCTTTGTGATAATTATTTGTGGGATAATATGAGCATGGATATTACTGACTACACTACAAGATTCTTGGTGGTCAGCTAGTGAATGGTGAGTGATATGTTCACAAAGGGCTATTGCTACCACTACTCATACCAATATGGAATTGGGAAAATATCACCATGGACATCATAAATGGTTTCCTCGGAAAATAAAATTGAAATAATTCAATATGTTTTTTAGTGGATCCAACCTCCAAGACTGCCCATTTCATCGAGATTCAGGATGATTTCTCTCTTGATAAACATTTCAAGATATATGAAAAGGATGCGTTAAGGTTAAATGAGATTCCATTTTCTATCATTTATGATCATTATATAAGGTTCAAAATAATATTTTATAGAATTATTAAACATTATATGAATTGGTAATTGAATTTATATATGACATATTATCCCCAAACTAATTGCCAATCTGAAATGACTATTCAGACACTTGAGGACATGCTGAGAACATGCTCATTAGAATTTTAAGGGGGATGTGATCAACAACTCCCATTAGATGATTTCTCATAAAAAATAGTTTCCACCCACATATTCAAATGTAACTATATAAATACCTGTATGATAAGCGTTGTAGAACACTTACATGATGGTATGAAGATTATGAGAGAAATATACTTGGGACTGATCTTGTAGAAGAGACGATTGAAAAGGTGTATACCATCCAACAACAAATAATTGCTACTCAGAGGTGGAAGAAGATATATGCTAAAAACATAGATGGTACATGGAGTTTAATGTTGGATACAAATTTTTTCCACCATATATCACCGTTGAATATATTCATTTGATTTGAAATGAAATTAATTCTTCGCCCAATGAACATTGCTGCATTTGAAATCCATGATCGCATAAGTGCAGTGGATAATCCTCTAGATCATCAAAAAAAATATCTAATGTTCTTGATGTATTCCATGTAACTCAGTTGAGGAAGTACTTTCATAAAAACTCACATGTACTAAATAATGGAGGTGGTATAACTAGAACACGACCTCTCTTATGAGGAGCATTTGGTAGCGATCTTGGACCACATGGAAAATGTTCTCTACAATAAGACTATCCACCACATAAAAGTGTTTTGGAGGATCAATAGATATGAAGAAGTGATGTGGGAAATAAAAGAGGTAGTGAGTCAGAAGTACCCTCAACATTTCTCAATTAAGACAATAAGATGTATTTTTTATGAGGAAATTTAAATAGGGGGATTAATGTAATGACCCCGACATTTTAAATGAAATTTCATTCCCGAATAAATATTGGTTACATATTATATAATATTATACATTTACAAAATAATTGGAATCTAATAGAATTTTATCTTATTTACAGCGATCATTACAATATCCAACTATAAAACCAATTTAAATTCTAAATATTACAAATGGAAAAAAATATAAAATGGAATTGCTAAAATGATAAAATAAGGGCATCCCAAATCTACTAGAATCACCATCCCCACAAGAAATGATATATAAATGTAATAAAATACTAGTAAATATATCCAAATATTAACAATAGAAAATTTAACCTTATGGTGAAGTTGTTGTGAATTTTGAGTGAACTAATGATGTGGTATTTATATGTTAAAAAGGGAAATGTGACAGTTGGGATTCAGTTGTTATATGAATATTTTTCAGATATGAATGTTTATTAATATAATCTTTGGTCAGTATGACCATTTAAAACAATTCCTATAGTTTAAAATTATTCCATTATAATTAGGGATTATAAGTAGTAATGAGAAAAAATAAATATCTTAGAAATTAGGATCAATGTCATCAACCATAAGAGTAATGTAATTTGAAGCCCATTTTTCGAGCTTGGGATGGATCTAACGTCACTGGGGTTCACCCTTGACCCAGACCAATATGAGATTCAACAATTGACATCTGATCAAAATTACCTATGATATATGTTCAAGTTAATGTATATTACCACTCATTTGATGTTAGATAATCTACCATAGGAAAGTACGACCATCGCACACCTCACTGTTAGATATCACATGGGAGTAATAAGGTGATACATGTGTATGTTTTAGTTTCATAAAGAATAATTTCCCGTGTATAAATATTTTTTTTATTCTAACAATTACATATTAGGAACAGTTTTTCAAAGTTAAATATAACATTAATTAAGATTATGTGGCTAATTTTTTTTGGGATTTAAATGAAATATAAAAGTATATTTTTTTGAAAATATATGAAAATTATAATAAACCCAAGTGTTATGAATAATATTTTTTCTAATAAAATATGATTTAAAAACACTTCCATAGATATTAGTGATATAATAATTTTATAACGGCCTAAGAAATTTTTTTTAAGTGTGTGATAATTGATTATGCCTTAAAAATGATATTTTTATATAAATAAGGAATTTTATATTAAAATGTTAAAATTATCATATTTAGTGTTTTATTATGGAAAAATAAACAATACATTTAAAATAAACATGTTGATATTATTTTAAGATGAATTTATGTGATTTTTCCAAAATACTTTATTTTTTAATGAATAGAAAAAAAGAGTTTTGAGTTTTTGATATATTTTATGAGTTCATAAATATTACATAATAATTCTAATATTTTTGGAAAATAATTCATATCCTAAAAAAATTTAATTTATTAAAATTAATTAATTTAATTGATTTTTATTTATTTCTAAATTTATAAGTTAAATTTCAATGTATAAAATGTGAAATTTAATTATTAAAAATATTACTTTTTTTAATCATTATATTACCATGAAAAATGAACTATTAAAAAATTGTTGATTAATTACTATGGATTAAAATATCATAAAATATTATCCAAATATCTAAAACCATGAGACAAAACCACTATTAGTCTAATGGTTTTTAATGTTACAAATTTTGGATTTCAAAGACCTATATATGGGATTTATTATATAAATCCTACAATTTTTCTATAAATACCCACCCATTTCACTATTCCCCTTCACTAAAAATCCATCTTCATTGAACTTATGGGGATTTTATTTCCAAATAAGTCATACAAGGTGTGATAAATCCCCCCAACATTATATCCTCATGTTTTAGGAATAACTCTTCAATGAAAGGGAGGTCCTCACTTCTCTTTTCCATTCATGTTACCTTTTGTTGTATGACATAATTTTTTTGAAAAAAAAATTCCCACTTTCTATTGTCCCAATACTATTATAATAAAATTTCATTAATCGAAGATCATTTTATAACCACATTTTACCATTTTATAAAACTATGTTTTATATCTGTCATGCTACTGAATTTATTTCTCAAATCTGTCTCTTTTACATGATTAATTCTATTTTAATTTTTATTTGTATACCAAAACCCCTTTTCAAAAAAATGGGTATTTAAATAGTTTTAAATATGAATAATATATTCGAGTATTTACATACATGAGGTCTATATTCCCATTCCTTGATTAATATTGAAGTAATGATCACTTATTTATACAATTTTTGGATGCCATGATTTTGATAATAAACTCATTTTTCTTATTCTAAATGTGTTATTAATGAAATAATTTATTATGATATATGTGGAAGAAATTAATTAATAAATATTAATGGTGTGTCTTGATGACACTTCATTTCATTTGTTAAATAATTTAAACTCTTTGGATGAAATGTTTTATGATACCGTGGTGAATAACCATGGTAATTATAATTTATGCAACATTTGTGATAAACATTAGTGATATGATTATTAGTTACTAATTTAAATGATTAATATAAATTTCCATGCAAATATTCTTGTTATTATTTTTATGTGATGCATATTTTTCCTCCCTTATAGTTATTCCTCGCGTTCTTGTTGATAAGTCTCATGATTAGATGGTGTTTTCCCTCTTTCTTATTTCCTTACTATGCTTCATGCTCACCCATTTCCATTTTTATATGTCTTCAAGATATGAGATATAGTAAAACTAACTTATGTTTAACCCATCAATATTTATTTCATGTATATTTTGAATATTGTTTTATGTTATCATGTATTATGTACCTTATTTCTGCTAAAATAAACCTTAAAAGATCCTGTATTTTGTACCATGTAATTAAATGTTACGTAATTAAATTTGTGATTTCATATATATTCATACATGAAAAAATTAGTTGTTATTATTTATTTGAGATATTTATTTATATTATTAATTTAAATTTATTTATGTTACTTCAATTTGGAAAACATTTGGAATCAGTTCCTTCATATATGTTTTTCTCATAATTTTTGATATACATGATAAGACTTTATGGTAACTCATTATTTAGTTGGTAAGTATGTAAAATAAAATATTGAAAATCCTCTATTATTTTTCAAAAAATACCTGGGGTGTTGGAAGGGATGTATTGATTTATTCATTACCCATCCTTTTATTAGTCATTATATTATTCCTAAAAAATGATAGAATTTTATCAAAAAAATCCACGTTATTTAGTAATGATGATATAAAACACTCTACTATAAATTATATCAAAAAATTTTAGAATCATATATCTTTATATAATAAAAAAATGATATTTTAACAAATATTCAAACTCCTCATTTCTGAATGTTAAAAGTACACAAGTTTATGAGGGGTATTGTTTGTGTTGAATATCAAGGGTTGTTTAGTTTGGAAGGATCTTGTTTCAAAAATGTATAAATGATTCATGATTATTTGTAAAGGGAAAAAATATTTAAATAAATAGATATTATAGGGAAGATAATGGTTAATAAAATCATTAATATAGTTATTAATGAGTGGGAGACAAATATAAGGACACATTAATGCACCAATCATATCATTAATATTAATGTTGTATAATTAATCATAACACAAAAATAATATGAACTTTTACTAATGGGTTATGATAAAATGGAAAATATAAATATAAAATGATTAATATTAAAATATGAAAAAACTAAAAATTCTATGGATAGAATTAATATTCAACTATGTGAAGATGATTTGAAAAAAAACCAATTAGTCAAATGGAATGAATGTTTTGGAGTATATGACCATATAAAAATCAGAAAGAAAGGTGAAACCAATATGAAAATTAAGATAAGAATGAAGATGAATGGGATTAGAATAAATTCATATACTGTATGTGAAATAATTAATGGAACATGAAGATAAATTATCCCCATCAATACATAGATTACAATTGGTATTTGGGATCATCAATTATTCAATGAGAGGGGGTGAATTAGGGGACAATTTATTTATTCCTAAACTATAAAAACCCATTATCCCCGATTATGATCAATTACTTTCTTCTTTTTTTTAAATATTTTATCAATGACATAATGAATTATGATCAATTTAATCATATAATAATGTTGAAACACACTCCAAAACACAAAAATGGTAGGAAAATTGAATTTCAAAAAATAAACATGAATGGTTAATTCATGGAATGATTTTAAGATCTATAATCACACGACCATATAACCATTACAAGTATAAAGGTAACGGTTTAACATATAAATATTATTATATTCAATTGTATCCCATATATTTTAATGTTTTTAGGCATAATAAAAAATATAACAATAAGAAAAATAAAAACATTTGAGTCTCTAACCAAATAAAGAAACTATAATTTATTATATATGAAATTCAAAATATTTTCACTTCATCAAAAATTAAATTAATGAACTAACCTAGAATAAACAAATATAAAATCACCAAATATTATCTTAAATGATCTTCTATGAGATAGATTAATAATAATGAAACTATTCTTAAGTCAATAATAAGAATCATAGAACCTCTCCATATAAACCATAACAATCCACTTACTCATCAAGAGAAACTCAAAAACATAATTTTCAAGTGTTTCAACTTTAAGAATTAAATAGATTCAGATTCTATAGTCTTTTTTTATTTCATGGGTTCTTTATCCTTAAACTTCTAGATGAACCAACCATAACATATATACATAATAAATAATTTTACCTAAATATCAATTATATTTCCTAATAAATTAGACCCTATAACCTATAGGTTTTGTTTCTCTAGATATTTTTTCATGCACTTATTATTTTATAATATTTAATTAAAATCCATAAAAATGTTTTCTACAAATGATATTCTTCATAGATTATTACCCCGAATACACCTATTTATTATATAGGGATTAAAAATTTAATAAATTGATGAGGTTATAATCTTAGTAAGGGTAAGAATAAGAGATATCAATCACAAATAATAATTGAGCATAACACAAACATGTGGTAATGAAAACTTAATCAGGGTCTATGAACATATCCTATGAAAATCATTACCAAAATAACATGGTTAATACATTCACAATTTCTCATTTATACATTGCAATACAATATTAAATTATTTATAGAAGTGTATAAAGATAAAGAAATAATCATAACCTATGAATTATAATATAGAAATATGTAATAACATAAATTTGTGACATAAAAATAATCATAGAAAATAAATTCTTTTGAAAAGGCTCACTACCAAGATGATCATCACAATGTCGGGAAAACCCCATATTAAAGTATATTGGGTTCACTCCCAATTCCCATAAACCTAATGTATTGGGGTCAATCCCCAATACCATACACATCATATAATGAGACATAATTCTTTACCTAATGAATTGGAGGGATATATAATTCCATACCTACGAATTACGTAATGTAAACTGATACATATATGTGTCATATGACCATAAAAACGTCCAAAATTAAATCATATATTAATTAACACATGATAATGAAATTATGTACACATGAATCATCCAAATTTATAAAATTAATAATCTAGAGTTAAATTATGTGAATCCATGTACAAATATACCTAGTGAAACATAAGAAACATCAAATAATTTTGATATTGAAGAAAAAATATTTATAAAAGAAGCATAATTTTTTCTATAAAACATGAATAAATACTATTTAAAATTTTATAAATTTAAAAAAATAAATATTTATAGATATTTTTTATTACAAAATATTTGGAATGAAAATAAATATTATCTTCATTTATCATTATACATTATAACAGAATCAATGATTATAAAAAAAGAAAATCATCGGAGAAAGTGACTATACAGAAAATTATAATCAATATCCCTTTAAATTTTTTTAAAATGGAGTGAAGAAAAATAGGAAATGAAATTAAGATATCATAAATGTGGGATTAATAACACAAATAGTTGAATATAAGAAATATAGTCATTGAAAAAAAATATCCCCAACTGAATAGAATAAATAAGGATTGTTCCACCTTCAAGCAGCATTCAGGATGAATTATATACTAATGAGAGCGTAAATAGAAATAATTAATTTAAATAAAAAAATTATATAGGAGGGAAAAATTTATTTATTTATATAAATAAATAATATAAAATTTCAACTGATGGTAATTGGGATATAAAAACTCGATTACAATTCCTGTTTGGAAGATAAATGTTTTCTTTTTCACCTAACATTCATAAAATCACATCCTAGTATAATAATTATAAACGTTCTAATTACTTATTTAAAAACATTTTTAATTTATATTACATTTTAAAATATTTAATTATAATAATATTTAACACATATATTAGATAGAGATAATGTTACTGTTTGTATCATAAGGGTCTTTAATGACATATAAAATAAGAGGTGGTTGAATATGGGTATGAAACTCAATTTAATTTCATAACATAAATATTGATGTCAAAAAAATATAAATTATCATTACCTAAATGATAGTAGAGTAAATCTTGTTCTCTCTTATCAATGACAATCTGATTGAGAATTAACTTATCTTAGCCTTAACCTAGTTTGATTATGGAGCACTAAACCCACACAAAAAAATTTATGTCAAGGGAAAAGTAAGTAAAGCATTCACACACTATTAAGAATTTTACATGGATTACTCATAATTGATTAATCCAAGGATCATATAATGAAATTTTATTGAAGCATTAAAATCCACTAAATCACCTTCCAGGGTGGGTTTTTTCATGGCCAATCTAATACCTTTACTAAATCACCTAAAATATTTCGGGATGACTCACTACCTCTCAAGGGTCACACCCATAATAATGATTTGGGTTCAGTAAATCCACACCTAAGGCCACTCCATAACATCAAGGTACAGTCACTTATTTAATACATTAATCACTACTATAGAGTGGATAAATATTTCAGACATAGTCTAATGCAAGTCTTCACTCTCTATATTTTCAATAAGAATACTTATGATCTCATTGGTCTCCACCAAACAATTCTTTTCATAATTTCTTTGAAACCTTCCATAAAAAATCCGGATTTTCCCTAATATTTATTTGTATTCAAGGAAAGATTTATTCCTTTATTAATGTCTATAATGGGTTCTTGAATCAATTTCTATACGGTTGACTTATTAAAAAACCCCAATAATAAATTTCACACAACTCTATATTCATTTATGTATGTCCTTTTATATGAACCTCTTAGGCTTATTTGTTCAGAAAATAATTTCATTAACTGTAAAAAATGTTTCATGTAAACTATATGTTTATAAAACATGAAGTTTTGAACAATCAGCTCAGGGATGACAATGATTCATGTAAATATTTTTCAAAACATAACTTTATAAAAAAGAGTGTTTCATGTCCCAAGAAAAATTTTATACCAATTACCAATTAATTATTTTTCCATGGTTTGAGTATATATATGAAAATATGGACCATTAATGCATTATGAAACAATTCTATCCTGATACTCCCCAACATTATAGTTGAATAATACTTTTAATTCACATTACTCTATTTCGAACAACTTCCCCTTGTGTAGAAACATCTATTTTTTTAATTTAATTTTTATATGGTTCATTTTAAAAATTGTTTGACTCTATACTTTTGAGAGTACATAAATGCCGTTACATGGAAATTCTTCTATACATTACCTTTGAATAAAAAATTTCCTAAAACCTTAAACACTTCCAAACCCATTATTTCATAAATATATCCAGATCTCTATAGCCCTAGAATATCATAAAAAATTTAATGATGTAGATATATCTATATTCTTATCTACCTTGAGAAATTCATCATGTATTATCAGTGAATGGATATTTTTCACAAAGAAATATTTAATCATGACATATTCCAACACTTCTAGTTCGATAGTCCCTAAATATAACCAAGATATATTCAGGAAATGTCCACATATAATTGTTATGATAAACATTTTGGGTTCAAACCCATCTTCATGAAATATTATTTTATGATTTTGTCCACATAATAACATCAATTCTCATATTGGATGTTAACATTCCCACTTTATTGAAAACCCAGTAAGTCATATAACTATTTTCGTGGTGAAAAAAAAACTAACTATATCCAACTCACTCTATAAAGGATAAAAAAACACATCATAGAACTAGATTTCAGTAGTGGAAAATAATTATAGATATTTTAGGTATTTATCAATTAATTTAAACCCATTTACCTCATTTACCCCCGTTGTGGAAACACAATTTGTGCCTCATCATCTTATTTTAATTATCCAAAAATAAAATTACCCCTCTCACATTATTACAATCCCTTGAGTCCAAAAACGGAATTATTTTTAATAAATTAATTTTCTAAAATTTATAAAAATTAATTTTAAAAATGTAATGAAAAACAGATAATAACAAATTAAAAATTATGTATTTATTTTAAGAATAATAATGACATTGTTGTTATTCCATGAAATGTAACAATCATTAGATGATTGCAAGTTGAAATGGTAGAAAATATTAGAAAAAAAAATTCATTAAATTATATACTTTAAATAATAGATGTTTATCTTCTGAAATTTGATATATACTATATAATGAAAACAATTTTTTTTTATAAATTATTTTTCATTGAACATGAATTATTAATTTATTATTTTTCATAAATACATAATTATTTACTAGTTTTTACTAACATGTTTTATATTAATTATTTGAAAATTTTTAATCTAGTGCCGTTAAATTATTCTTTTAAACTATTTAATTTAATTTGAAATACATTATATACAAAATTATAATTTCATTAAAATAATTAATATCTTCAAAAATCAATTTTTTTCTTATTATTTTAATCTAAAATTATTTTTCATAATTATATTTCGAACATTTTATTCATAACACGATATTTACATATAGATATAAAATAGTTAATATTACTATTGGATATATGTATACCCAATTAATATATATCTAAAGACCATAAGTATAATGGTAATATTAAATTACAATATAAATATTTACATTGTTCACTGAAATTAATTCATCCTATTATTTTTACTTCTCTCCAATAATTTCTATTATATATCAATTTTTTTCATTCATTCCATTTTTAAAATTGGTGGAATGATTTTCATGGAATACTATAAGGCTCAACAATTCATGTTCATTGGATTTTGGTGTAATTTTAACTTTATTCCTATCATAATTTTAAAAAATATGATTCATATTTCATTTGCATATTGTATTATATTTATCTTATTGTGAAATATTGTATCTTAATAAATCATATAATGATTCATATTAGTTTTTTGTCTAGAGTAATGGAACTACATAACATGTTAATGGTATAAAACAAGGGGGGTGTTACATTCCACCTTTCTTAGAATAAATTTTACCC
Organism: Viscum album; assembly: GCA_963277665.1. Classification (NCBI taxonomy): domain Eukaryota; kingdom Viridiplantae; phylum Streptophyta; class Magnoliopsida; order Santalales; family Viscaceae; genus Viscum; species Viscum album. The sequence continues at coordinate 243,216,505 of OY728128.1, read as the reverse complement.
ACAAATGTTTTTTACCAAGATGATTAAATAATTGGGTTCTATTGATCCATGTTTTTAAAGATTTTGATAGTTTAGAAAAAATCGAATTATTTATTGGAGGTTATGATGTGTATAATAGTCATTTTACCCTCTAATATGATCATGGATAATTTTTTCACCACATTTTTGGTCCTTTAATAGGGTGTTTACCTTAGGAAAAGAAATCAGTGGAATTCTGAGAAGTTTAAATTTTGGTGGAATATTTAAAATTTAATTAAATAAATATTATATTATTCATGTGTGTTGATGTGATGATAAATTTTGAACAGATGCTAAAATTTTGATTCTAACTCTTTGGTTAATTCTATAATGGGGGGTTCTTCTTAGGTGAGGGTTGAGGTGTAAAACACCACAGTGTTCCATGACTTTGGACGGGCATTTTAAGTGGGTATTTAATTTAATATGTTAAAACACTACCCCATAAATTTTTCTTCTTATACATGGTAATAGGGGAGAGGAATTATAACATGCATGATGGATGAATATAATGGGAAGGGGGATAGGTTTTACTGTACTTTGTACAAGAAGGTGATCGAGACTGGATTGAGTTGTAGCAGCTTCATAGCATAGATTTGGACTCAAAGATTCATCGTTTTTACAATGAGGTGGTATATATTTAATTTTTATTCCTCTATCAATGTAGATTCATGGATTCAGTTTTAAACACCCTTTTAATACTAATATGGTCCCCGGCACATTTAATATATGATTAATCAATGAAAAATGACCATTTCAAGAGATTCATAGTGGTTTTCTATATAATGATCCATAGCGCATATCATGCAGTTTCATGAAAAAATTCCATGGGTTCTTATAGTTTCTAGATGGGGAAATTTATTGAATTACACACCTTTTACATAGAGTTCATGTCAGGTAATATTATATGTAAATGTGGTTGAGTTGATGGGTGGATGGTGTTTTTTATTTACTAGTTGTGAACACAAAGTATTGTTCATATAGTGGGATATGGCCATGTGGTCGATTACTTGGGAAGACATCCCATATCATGTTGACAAGGCCACGTGGTATTACATGGTAAGAACAGAATAATTACTTGGTTGTTCGGTAGTACACATCCAGACCCTAGGTGCACCCAAGCCATGTAGAAGTACAAGGCTGGGATGGAGGTTTGGTAGTACATGTCATGTACATAGGATAACTGTGTACTACCCCATTAATTCTTTTTTGATAGTTTGGGATGAATTTGTTACTAGAAGATAAAATGAGATATAATATGAGTCTAATGTGAGTTTTTTTCACACAGAAGGTGATGTTATATCCCTTGGGTAATTTTGAGGACATCTAAGAGGCGTTTCAGGGTGATTTAGTTGTGACTGAGTGATTTGCCTTTAAAAATTCGGTCAAGATGTCTAATAAGGATTATATATGTGATTTTTACCCATTAGAGGATCATGAGAATTATTAGAGGGCATGAAATCGGTTCATAAGTGTCCTCTATTGGTGTTATAATGGGACTTCCCAAGGCTAGTGGGGCTGTTTTGTCACTGATGCTGGATTGTAGGTTAGGTGTTCAGAAAACCCTAGGGTTGAATGGAAAGGGGATTTTATTGAGGATATTTCCAAAGTGTGGTCTACCATATTTTTTCTTATGAGTTCATGAACTTATAGAAATTAGGTTGTGGGATATGTGACACATGAGAGACAGACATTGACCTAGGATATTAGTTGTGATCAAGGGTTATAAGAGGGTTGATTCTACTTACGTTATGACCCTATGTTTTGGTATTATTGGTTGTAGGTGTCCCCTTGGGACATAAACTAATGTATGAGACAATGGGAGAAATATGTTGATTAAATTAATGGTAATTATCTATATAGTGATATTTATTCTCTTATTTTTTATCTTGAGAAATAGTTTATGCAAATGGGGTTGAAATGATATTGTTGTGTTGAAAAGTTTTGAATCCCGGTTTACTACTAAGGGATCATGTGGTTCAGAGAGTTTGAAATGATGTTCCAAATTCCAGGTTCTATATTTTAAACATGTAAACCTGCATATTTAGTTGATAGATTTGAAAATTATGTTCCAAATTTATGGTTCTAAATTTCTAATGTCACTCTCTATACCCATGATTGAGAATTATTGATATAACACTCCATGTCCAAGGGATATGATGGTATAAATGACACTATGTATTGATACCAATATTTTTTAGGGTTTGGGTGATAAACCAAGGTCCCATGAATGATTTATATTTGATATATTTTATAATGGTTGATATTTTTTTCCACAAATGAGGTTGAGATGCGAGACCAAGCCTCTGAACATGGGTAACATACTATATGTTTTATGTGTCAATCTGATGATATGGACAGTGATAGTATAATCTATGGTTTATATTTAAATCTATAACACTGGTAAGTGATGGTATACCATAGATAAATTTATTTTGGAGTTATGTTCTTCATATTTTCATTGATTCTAGAATGAATTTATAGGGACAACCATTGTTGAGGTAAACATAGATGCTAAATTGATAATCTATAAAATTTTCTATTGGGAACATTTATTATATTTAAAACTAACACTCTGTGTACTGGTTGAACTCTTACATGTCATGATTACTTGAAACTAATGTATCCTGGTTCCATGTAAATTATAATTAGTGAATTCATGGAGACATGTTGGGGATTCCTTGGAAGTGGAGCCAACATTTTACTTGGGATGATGAGTCATTGAGACATGCTTAGAGACATCCTGACGTTGGTTGAAGAATGTAATGTTGATCAATGTATTGGACCTAATGATGAATAGTGATTTTGGAATTGTTAATTTCAGTTGTGTTTATGTAGGTATAAACATATGGATTTAGCATGATGTTATGAAAGAAGATTATAAGTTCACCGTTAAAGGATGATTTCTATGATTCCTCTCTCACCTACTATACATGCACCCCCGATTTTCATGAAAACCTTATGTATAATTTTGGGTTGATCATAGATGAATGATATAAAGGACAGATGCCTAGGGTTTCATGAATTATTAGGTACTCTCATGTCAAGTCTAATGATGAGGATAGAGTCGATCAATATGATACTGGTGACTGAATATGTGTCACTAAACAGTGTTTGTTGTATGTCCAAATGTATTTATTCTTTAATTTTTTATTTGGTACCTATGATTGATCTAGTGAGCGATCTGTTTAAAATATATGACATTGATGTTCGTGACATTACAATATTTTATCTGATTATAAAATTCTCCTATTTTAGTTCCTTTATTATTTTTGAGACCTCTATTGAATAGGATTAAGGGTTATTAATTTATATTTATTCACTATGATATGGGGGTATAGTCACAATAATTTACCACCATATAACAATGTTACTAGTTGGTATCCTCTGGTGTACGAGGAGGTGCGACTATGTTCATAGGGAGAATTAGTCTGGATATGATTCATAGAGTGATCTAGGGTGGGATATTACAACATTATATAAAATGGTTTAATTTACAATAATTTTACTATTTTGGATTTTTTAGATTGTAGATGATAGAATGTGTTAGAGCTTATGAAAATTATTAGGTTGGTGTGTTGATAACACATAATCCAATGGGATGATCAGGTTACTAGGGCATGTGATCTATGTTATTTGTTTATGATGTTATATTTCTACATGAATTATTCTTCAAGTAATAAAAATTTGTTTTATATTATATAACTTGGGATAAATTTATGTCCCTTATCCCATTGGGAAGATTCCATTGATTGATTTTGACTCTTTTTATGTAGAGGAAAGTGGAATGTCATGCATCGTTATAGGCATGAAGGATCCACATGTTATAGGCCCTATAGTATGTGATTTTCTTTATGACCATGACTCATTTGTTTAATGAATCAAAAACCATCATTACAAAAATTTCCCATATTATTACTTTGTGGTATTCTTCTCAGATGGGCTAACATGTATATGATCCTTTTTCTAATAATAGGTCATATGGATCAAAATTGATACCCTCGATAATAAGGAAAATGATATTGTCCTTATGCATCTCTAGTATAGCGAACATATTGGGTTAACATGGAATGAATACCTAAACATTGAGACCCATTATGGGTGGTTGGTATTTGAGTTGTTATTTTTAGAGTTATCCTCTATAATGCATTCTTATGAAAATAATTTTTGAAAGGATAAGATCCCTATTTATGGGCTGTAAATTAGTTAGGTGATGTCATAATTTGTAGGACATGTGAGTATGAGTTTTTCAGGATGATTCCTGTTTTCATTTGGATTGGAGAGTTATTGATTCCCTATGACTGGTGTCCTTATGTGATATTTCCTAGACCTAGGTGGTTATACCTAGCGAATAAGGGAGAGACATTACTAGTAGGGATGGGTGGGAGAGCCTATTGACCTGTGACATGACTCTAGTTTTTTACAGTTTTTAATATGTGACTTTTAATGGTGACATGTGATTGGGTTCATCCTAATTTTGTGTTTTAGTTTGGTGGAACCACAATTAGGTGCCTAAATGTTTTGGAATAATTCACAATTGGTTCTCAATTATTTCAAGGAAGTATATAAGGATCGTTGGTATCCTGATTGGCTTCGACAGTTTGGAGAGTTTAGGTGCCTAGCCCCAGTAATGGGTATATATGTGGGTTGTTCCTATATTTTATAAGATAGATCAATATAATATAATATTCTACAGGTTACGGGTTTATAGTTTCTGAGTCATGTTTCCATGGGGTTGAGACTCTGAATTTTGAATATGTTTTTTGTTTGGGAAACATAAGACTATGTCCCTTTTGGGTGTAAACCGGACCTTGAATAAACAAAAACATGGTGAAGTGTTTTATTGATTTGTTTATGGATTTGGTGATATTAAAATGTATGCTTGTTATTCATGAATTGATCAGGAATCCATGAGTTCACTGAGAATTGATGTGGGTGTGATGAGTTTCTTAAGGGAAATCTAACAAAGGTTTTCAAGAGAAAAATATTATGTTTTTTGAATGGATAGTTTTGTGGTGGTATTCTTAGACTACATATTAATGTACTCCAAATATATATATGAGCATTCATGATATATTGATATAATCTTGATCACACTAACACCTAATCAGTTATTTTCCATGTTATTTAAATGAATCTTCTTGTTTGATGAAGGGCCTCTGCGGATTCCATGCTCATGGAGTAGTGAATGTGAATTCATATGGTGGGATGTGAAATATAATTCATTTGTGAGTGAGGTCATTGGGATGGAATGAATATCAACAAATTTCATGGGTTCCTTTTTAACAATCAAGGAATCAGTGATAGTTGACATTTCATTTTTTCACTTGATTGAGAATGATATGGCTGAATCTAGTTCTGAGGTTCGGCAGTTGTTGGAGAATAGTTAATATTGTGTATGTTGGACTTAATATGTCATGTATTAATGAATGAGGAAGAAAAAGAAGGGAAGGGGATTCAACTGAATTTAAACTATTTTAATAACATTAATATTAAAATACAGAAGGTGGCGGATAATAAGAGATATTGAAGATGAAACTTGTATTAAAACAGAATTACAAAAGAAAGGACTTACAAAATTACAAAAATGAAAAACACAAAAGTAAGTGAAAACAAAGAGTGGAGGAAAGGTCTCTCAAGTGAAAAATTGAGTATGGAAAGTCCTCCCAAGCCTTTGGAAAAGCTTTGGTCGTGCCAATATGATATCATCTCTTCTGAAATGCCAACCCCTCTCAAGGAGAGAAGGGGAGAGTGTTTATAGCCCAAGGAGTGGACTGTTTGCATTCCTAATCTGTCCCCCCACTTGCATCGCCACTTTGGCTATTCAGACAGTAGAATATCCAAATATCTCCTTCTTCAAAGTTGTAGATAATAATGTTTTCAAACTACTGTCAAAATATGGAGGCATTTGGACAAGTGGATCCAAAGTTATACTTAATATTAAAACATTAATATTTCACACAAATTATGCACATTTCATATAAAATAAGTAAAGGGGGAATATAATAAGTCATGAAAATATTAATAACATCAACTCCCCCACACTTAGATTTGTGCGTGTCCTCATGTGAAACAAATATAAAAACATGAAAAAATCATTTTCACTCACCAGCAAATATTAAATTTTTTTTTCTCCAATCAGGGGAGGTTTAGACTATTTCACTCATCCATGTTGAATTCCATCACAAATTTGGTTCACAATAATGCATCAGAAACAATTCATTTTTTCATGTTCAAGGTTTGAATTGTAAAATGTAGGCACTCAAAAACATACTCCACTCAAGATGATAAAAATGTATTTTATGAGGTTCACTCATTCACTAAAAAAAGTGAAAATCAAGAGTTTGTAAGTGCTCTCAGATTCCATTCCCAAATCTAATGTGTACAAGAATCAAGAGGTCTTTTAAGGGGTTTTTCAGTGGCTATGGGATGGTAGGTATATAATGTCCAAAGGAAAAGAGGGGTTAAAAACACCAACATGGAAAAATCATTGCACATTTTTTTTGAAAATTGATTTGAAAGGAAATAGAAACACATATTTACAAGGGCATGAATGTGTGATGAATGAAAAGTGAGGGAGATAGAAAATGGAATAGGGTGAGATGATGGAATATGTACAACATGGAAGACTTCCAATAATGACACAATACAATATGATTCAAGTGTTCTTTTTTTTCTCTTTTTTCTCTTTTTTCGAAAGTTGTGCTTAAAACAAGTCTCACAGTCATCTCCCAACCCATGCTTGATCTCCTCATGGAACTAATTTTAGTAGTTATAACACGATCAAAGGTTGATGATGAATGATTTTTGACCCACCGAAGACACAACCCATTCCTTTTTTTCATTTTTTTTGAACACTTTTCAATGACTTTTGTACAAATGAAAATTACACATATACACCCCAAAGCTCACAGAATTACAACCTCTCCCCCACACTTTAATGGATGCTTTCCCTCAAGAATATGATGACACATTGGAAATCAATGAAAGTATTCCAAAAAATGAAGTCCATTCCCCCCAGACTTAAATTTCAATAAATTGTACAATGATAATCCATGAAGATGTTGGGTGGGACAAGGTATTAGGCTTGTAATGTGGCTATCAAAAGAAAGGTTTTCACAGGCTCAAAGGGGCTTTCAAAAGTAGGATCAATGTAAGGGTAACAGGAGGCTATTTGGATATTCTGATTCTCATGTGGCTTAGAAAATTACTCTATCATATTAATGCACACAAAAGATGGAAATTCAGCTCGAATGTCCACAAACTCAAGACTCACAATCAGTGGTGAAGACACACAATGAAAAAGATGGCCATAGATGACCTTGTCATGAAGGCTAATTTTATTCCTCATGGTCGGAGAGAATCATTTTCCACCAAAAATTGTTTATTCAAAATGTTTTTTATTGACACAAAATTGTTTACCCAAGTTTGAGATAAAAATTCAATATATTTGAGATGAAACCAAGACTTTTGACTCCCCAAAATGGTTGGACAGAATTTCAATATTGCATGATGAGTAATTATGACACGCCTTTTTTTTAATTTTCATTTTTTTTAATTTTTTTTAATTATTTTATTTTTAATGACACATCCACACAAAAGAGAAAATAGAAAAAAGGTCGTGGAAGAATGTTGTAAAAAAAATGAGAGGGAGAGAGGAAGAAGAAGAAATAGAGAGAAGAATAGAGGGAAGAGAGATTGAGAGAGAGAGAGAGTTAAAGGGAAAGAGGTTCCCCCTGGTTTGGATTTGGTGGGTCGCCGTTTCCATCTAGTGGTGGGTCAATGGAAGTCGTTGTGGAACCTGAAGTTAATGGCCTCTCATTGTGATTCTTTAACCGGTGTCCATTTATCGTGAATGTTCTTTTTGAAGAAGGTTCTTGGACCTGCACTGCACCAAATGGGTAAAAATTAGTAATAATAAAAGGTCCATCCCAACGAGAATTGAGCTTACCTGGGTGAAGTCAAAATCGAGAATTGAAGAGCATTACCTTTTCACCTTCATGAAATACCTTTCGAAGAATGTGCTTATCATGGAGTGACTTTGCCTTTTCTTTGTAGAGAATGGTGTTCTCATACGAATTGAGTCGAAGCTCCTCCAATTCAGTCAACTGCAACAATCTTTCTTCACCATATTTTTCACAATCAAAATTACAAGTTTTGACAGCCCAAAATGACTTATGTTGGAGTTCAACTGGTAAATGACAGGCTTTACGAAAAACTAGCCTAAATGGAGACATCCCAATGGGTGTCTTATAGGCTGTTCGATAGGCCCAAAGTGCTTCACCAAGTCTATCGGGCCAGTCTTTTCTTGTGGGCTTAACAATTCTTTCAAGCACTCTTTTCACTTCTCTATTAGAAAGTTCAGCCATTCCATTTGTTTGAGGGTGATATGAAGTGGATGTTTTATGTACAAACCCATTCTTTTTCAAAAGTGACTCCATGGTTCTATTACAGAAATGAGTTCCTAAGTCACTTATTAAAGCACGTGGTGTTCTGAATCGATGGAAGATATGGGTTTTTAGGAACTCACTCACAGTTTGAGCATCATCTTTCCTAGTGGGTTTGGCCTCGACCCACCTAGAAACATAGTCAACAGCAAGGAGAATGTAGGATAATCCATTGGAAGGGGGAAAAGGTCCCATGAAATCGATGCCCCAAACATCGAAAAGCTCGTAGAAGATTAATGGTTTTTGAGGCATTTCGTTTCGTTTGGAAATTGTGCCAAACTTTTGGCAAGTGGGACATGATTGACAGAACACGTGTGAGTCCTTGAAGAGTGAAGGCCAAAATAATCCAGAATCTAGGACCTTTCGAGAAATCCTTTATGGTCCAAAGTGGCCACCTCCAGGCATTGAGTGGCAGAATTCCAAGATGGAGGATTGTTCAGTTTCATCAACACACCTACTAATTACCATGTCAGCCACAGTTTTCCAAAGTTTATTATCTTCCCAAAAATAAGGATTTGAATCACTTTCCATCTTTTCTTTTTGTTCTTTTGAAAAATATTCATGGAAAACACCAGAAACCAAGTAATTGAAAATTGAGGCATACCATGGTAACTTTGGAGTGAGAGATGAGAGATGTTCAGTTGGAAATTCACGATCAATTATTTCAGAATGAGAAGAATTAGAAATTCTACTCAGGTGGTCAGCCACATGGTTTCCTTTTCCAGGTTTATCTTTTATCACAAGGTCAAACTCTTGGAGCATTAAAATCCATCTTATTAGCCTTGGTTTGGAATCACTTTTCTTAAGTAAGAACTTTAATGCTGAGTGGTCCGTGAAGATGCTGATTTTGACACCTAAGAGATAGGGCTAGAATTTATCCAAGGTAAAAACCACAGCTAAAAGTTCTTTTTCAGCCACAGTGTAGTGTGATTGAGTTTCATCCAATGTTTTTGAGGCATAAAAGATGACATGAGGAATGTTTTATCTTCTTTGACCAAGAACAGCCCCAATGGCCCTATCAGAAGCATCACACATCAATTCAAATGGTAAGGACCAATCTGGGGGTTGGATTATTGGAGCAGATGTGAGAGCAGATTTGAGTTCAATGAAGGCTCTCTTGAAAGCCTCATCTAAATTGAATGTGACATCATTTTGAAGTAAACCAGTGAGTGGGAGGGAAATCTTGCTGATGTTCTGAATGAATCACCGATAGAAACCAGAATGACCAAGGAAGGACTGAATGTCTTGAACTGATTTGGGTTCAGGAAGTGATTGGATCACCTCAATTTTGGCTAGATCAACTTGGATACCCTCTTGAGAAATTATGTTCCCCAGAAAAATCCCATTTGAAACCATGAAGTGACATTTTTCAAAATTCAGCACAAGGTTGCACTTGACACACTTTTGAAGGACCAAAGACAGTAAATGTAAGCAAGATTCAAATGACTTGCCATAAATGGTAAAGTCATCCATGAAGACCTCCATGCAATTCCCAATGAATTCAGAAAAGATACTCATCATACACCACTGGAATGTTGCAGGAGCATTACAAAGGCCAAAAGGCATTCGCCTATAGGCATAGGTTCCAAAGGGGCAAGTGAATGTGGCCTTTTCTTGGTCTTGAGGTGCGATTGGAATTTGGAAGTAGCCGGTGTAACCATCAAGAAAGCAATAGTGTGACTTTCCGGCCAATCACTCAAGCATTTGGTCAAGGAAAGGAAGTGGGTAGTGATCTTTTCGTGTTTCATCATTCAATTTTCGATAATCGATGCACACACGCCATTTGTTTTTCACTCGAGTTGTGACCACTTCTCCATGTTCATTTGTGACAACCGTTATCCCACCCTTCTTAGGAACAAATTGAATTGGACTAACCCATTCACTAACAGAAATTGGGTAGATAATACCCGCTTGAAGAAGCTTGGTAATATCTTCCCTAACTACCTCAAGTATGAGGGGATTGAGTGTTCTTTGAGGTTGACTAATTCGTTTGGATGATTCCTCTAGATGAATGTGATGCATGAAAAGGGTAGGGTTGATTCCTGGAATATCCTCTAGGGTCCAACCTAAGGAATTTTTGTTTTCCTCTAACACTTGAACAAGTTGGGACTCCTCAATTTCAGAAAGTGAAGAAGAGATAATGACAGGGTAGGAGGGATCATGGAAAAGGAATGCATACTTGAGGTGTGAAGGAAGTGGTTTTAGATCAATTTCAGCCTTGATTTGAGAGCTAGACATGTTAAGAGCAGGAGAAGGGATTCCAGATTGGTTTGGATCATTTTCCTCAACACTGTCCAAGGTCGAGCAGTAGAGATGAGAGTTGATGTGGGATTCAAGAGAGTTTTCAAGTTTCTCTAGATTGATGGAGTCTATGAATGAGAGGTCCACATTAACATCACCATTTATGAATTTGTTAATCATGGTGCAGATTTCACAAGACCATTTATCATTAGAACATGAAGAACATGGTGGATTGGGGTTCGATTGAATATTAGAAGTGTCCTCAAAAGCATGGATTGAGAATGCAGAGTGATCCCTAGATGGGTATCGCATGGCTTGGAAAATGTTGAACTTGACCAGTTGGTCTCTGAATTCCATGGATAGGATGTCTGAATGGACATCAATCTTGGTTCTCACAGTCATGAGGAATGATATTCCTAGAATTAGGGGAGATCGAGAAGAAGTCGTGTCACCTTCCATGTCAAGGACATAGAAATCAGCTGGGAAGATAAGATCATTGACCCGAACAAGAACATCCACAATTATCCCCTCAGTACTGGCAGTGCTTCGATTGGCTAATTGAATGAAAACAACTGTTGGGTGAAAGGGACCTAGACCAAGGTTGGAGAAAATGGATTTGGGCATGACATTTATTGAGGCTCCAAGGTCTATGAGTGCGTCATCAAAGTTGGAACTCCCTATTTGACATGGAACCGTGAAGGTCCCTAGATCTTTGCACTTCATGGGAATGGACTATTTGGTTGAATCATTTTCAATGTTCCTAAGTTTCCTCTTATGGGTGCACAATTTCTTAAGAAACTTGGCATACTTAGGGATTTGTTTGATGGCATCTAAGAGGGGGATGTTCACTTCAACACATCTAAACATGTCAAGCATTTCAGGATCAGGTTCAAAGGACATCTTAGACTTGGAGATGGCTTGAGGAAAAGGAATTGGGTTCCTTAGAGGAATGAAAGGAGGTGAAGGAGTGGATTCAAGTTCCTTTTCCCGCTTTTTGTTCTTTTTATTTTCTAGATCAACATCGAAAGGGGAGGTAGAGAAATCAGCATGGGGCATAGCAATTTGCTTTCCCGATCTAAGTGCAATTGCACTTACATTACCCTTAGGGTTGGGTAATGGTTGAGCTGGGAGTTGGGATGAATTGGATGGTTGTTGTTGGCTAAGGTGGGTTGCAAGTTGGCCTATTTGGGTTTCAATGTTCTTGAGGCTAGAACTGGTGAAGGAATCAAGATCCTCTACATCACTTTCCCATGGTTGTTTAGAAGAACAGGCTTGTCCCAAATTGGGTTGGCCTTGATTTTGGTTCTTGGGAAAGAGATTGTATTGGTTGGAAAATTGGGAAGGCTCGTTAGGATAGTGGAATCCAGGAGGAGGATTGTTCCTTTGGGGTTGAGGAACAAAAGGATAAGGTTGATGGATGTTACCACCACTTTGACCATATTGGAACTGGTTTTTATTTTGATGAGGGAACTGAGGAGGATGAGAAATGGGATTACCATACCTCAGAGGTGGGTTAAAGGTAGAAGAGAAGGGCTCAGAGTGGGGTTGGTTGAAGTTTCTAACAAACCGACCTGATTGTTGAGGGTTGAAGTTTCGCTGAGCATATGCCGCATTGATCTCCATTGGACTAGATGAATCAGATGGATCATCTTGAATTTGTGGACATGTGTCAGTCGGATGAGATGGAGAGTTGCAGATTCCACAATTCTTGATTGGTCCAGGGAATAGTGACTGTGGAGAAGATGAGGTTGGGGCTTTGGTAGCCACCGCTAGTTGACGCACAAGACCTGTAAGTTCACTCATCCACTCAGTCATCTTGTTGGGCTCTATGGATTGATTCTCTTGGGATTGTTTCACTTGATCATGTGCTCAAGTATGGAATTGTTGTGTGTTTGCATCCATGTTGCTTATGAGTTCTCGAGCAGCTGCTAGAGTTTTGTCAACAAGAGCACCGCCACTTGCGGCATCAATGAGAGTTCGCTCCATAGCCAATAACCCCTCATAGAATTATTGGATCATGAGTTGGTTAGGGATTTGATGGTGTGGACATGTTGTCACAAGCTTTTTGAACCTCTCCCAATACTCATGGAGTGATTCATTAGGGAATTGACGGATGCCGCTTATTTCCTTTCGGATAGAAGCTATTCGGGAAGCGAGAAATAACTTCTCAAGGAAAAGTCTCTTCATGTCAACCCATGAGTTTATGGAACCAGGTGCGAGGTAGTAGAGCCAAGACTTGGCAGAATCTGCTAGGGAAAAGGGGAAAGCTCTAAGCATGATTTTTTCTTCAGAAACCCCTTGAGGCTTCATGGTAGAGCATACTACTTGGAACTCTTTAAGGTGAAGATGTGGATCCTCACCGGCTAGCCTGTGAAAATGAGGGAGAAGATGAATCAAACCCGATTTGAGTTCGAAGTCAGCTTCAATGTTTGGATATTGAATACCAAGAGGTTGGTAATTCATATCAAGGGCAGCAAGTTCTTTCAATTTTTGTTCCCTAGGATTGTCCATATCTAATTCAATTGGTAGGGAAATGATTGGTTCTTGGGTGATTTGGTTATCCCTAATGGTCCTCCTAAGTCGACGAAGTGTTCTATCAATTTCAGGGTCAAACAAATCCGAGGGATTGTTTGGGCGGCTGAGGGGCATTCAGAGAGATTTATAAAGGATGAGGAAGACGAATTTTCCTTTGTATTTTTTCAGTTTATGATTTTTAAGAGGAAGACGGGTTTTTCTTTGTGTTTTTTTTCAATTTTTATTCAAAAAGTTTGATTTTTTTGATTTTTTTTACAATAACCAGAAACTAATGACTACTTAAAGCACCATCCCCGGCAACGGTTCCTTTTGAAATGCAAGGCCTATTTTCACCTATCGACCGGTCAAAGTTCCGGTGCTCTGCTAATGTGTATAGCAGCACTTGGGTCAAATCCTCAGCGATGATACTTTATAGTAGTTGTTTGTTTTTAGTTGATTTTATTTTGATTAGGGGGGTTTGTTGCAGAGCATAATTGAAATGATTGATTTACTATAATTGATTGAACAAATTGATAAATATTGCGGTGGGTTCATTATTAGGGAGTTAAGCTTGTGATATCCTTGACCTTTGCTTTATATTGCATTTAAATTAACACCCACTTCACAAGTTGACGTCGATTAGAATTCCTAAGTGTTAAAGCTTTAATCCAAGCCTTAACTTAACTAGGATTCTAAAATCAATCAGTACTTGTTTATGGTAGTGTATTTATGGTTCCAATAATCCATGGAAACCACATGCTAAACAAAACATGTCATTAATCAATGACATATTAAGTCCAACATACACAATGTTAAATTAACGAATACTCATCGAGCAAATACTCTCAATCACTTAACATCCCTAAATTTTGACTCACCCCAATGAGATATTTACTCAGAGATTTGGGTGTTTAATATTCTGGTTATAATACTTATGATGATAAATTAATAATAGAAGAAAAATAAAGGGATTATAAAAGAGTGGTATGTTGAACACACACACACGAACAATGATTATAATTAAAAACAGATTTTCGATTGAATGAGGAAGCAAAATAAGGGAAGGGGATTCAACTGAATTTAAACTATTTTAATAACATTAATATTAAAATACAGAAGTTGGAGGATAATAAGAGATATTTAAGAAGAAACTTGCATTAAAACAGAATTACAAAAGAAAGGACTTACAAAATTACAAAAATGAAAAACACAAAAGTAAGTGAAAACAGAGAGAGGAGGAATGGTCTCTCAAGTGAAAACTTGAGTATGGCAGGTCCTCCAAAGCCTTTGGAAAAGCTTTGGTCATGCCAATATGATCTCCTATCTTCTGAAATGCCAACCCCTCTCAAGGAGATAAGGGGAGAGTATTTATAGCCCAAGGATTGGACTGTTTGCATTCCTAATCTGTCCCTCCATTTGCATCGACAATTTGGCTATACAGACAGCCGAATCTCCAAATATCTCCTTCTTCAAAGGTGTAGAAAATAAATTTTTCAAACTACTGTCAAAATATGGAGGCAGTTGGACAAGAGGAGCCAAAGTTATGGCGGTTTTATTAAACAAAAGTAAACTGTCCATTTCTATCCATGCTTTTTCAATGGCCAAATTGTGAATGGGTTTTTGAACAGGAAGATGCCTTCAAATACGAATGACTTCTTCAACAATGTCGGCCACATATATCTCCTCTTTACCACTGCAAAATCTCATCTCGATTTGATTCTTACAGCATGAAATATTTCATGCATAGTATACTGATTTTAATTCTCGGACAGAATGGTGGGATGGACTTCAAAGCTTCATTTGGGCCCCTTGTACTTGGATTTGGGCCATTCAATTTTTATCCATGATGACATGTAGTGTCCCCAGAGTTATGGTGGAGAGTTAATGTTTTTGGACTTCTGTAGTGAGCCCAGTAAATCAATCTTCAAGGATGGTCCAGTTTGTTCACAGATTCTTTGGTCTTGTTTGTGTGGACCATATGACCCTTCAAATTGAAGAATTGGATCATGGTTCCTTCTAATTAAATGTGGTATATTAAAAGGAAAATCCTAAAAAAGAAGAATCACACAATTTGGATCAGTATAGTGAATGTTATAATTAAAACATTTAACTGTCTCAATTGGACTACTTCTAAAAATGCTCAAATATTATACTAAATATTAAAACATTAATATTTCACACAAATTATGCACATTTCATATAAAATAAGTAAAGGGGGAATATAATAAGTCATGATAATATTAATAACATCAGTGTTTTGTGATAAGAGACTCTAATGGCATGAAATGAAATGGATCAATATAGGAAACATGAGGGTGAGTTCTATATTGCGAGAAACCATGAGAATAATGGGGATTTTTTGATCAAAAATGTTATTTCTCAGGATGGATGGATGTAGTTATGCAACATCATGTTAATTTTTGATGCAAGAATGGAGTGGCATGAACCTTTATGGGTTGTGTGTTTTATAATTGGAGTTATACAAAGGAATTCAGTTTTAATCCTAGAGTATAATATAGAAATTTGATCATGAAATAATTATTGTGGATGGTTATGATGTGTGGTTTAAATACTAGTGAGGTATCTTGATGATGTAGATATTTATAGTGGGGAGGTTGTAAAGAACAATGGTTTTCTATATTTTGATATTTGATCAAAATTTTATTTTTCATCATTTTGTTGCTCATGATTTGTAGAATGGATATTTTACAATTGAAGAAAATCGTAGGAATTTTTTTTACCACTCATCTAGTCCTAGAATTGGGTTTTTCTAGTAGGATAAGTGTTTGGTGGAATTTCGATTATTTTCAATTTTGGTGGAATATTAAATATTTAATTAATTAAATATTAAATTATTTATACAGTTTAAGATAGATATATCTTTTAAAAGGAGGATCGAATTATGATTCCAACACTATGATTGAGTCAAAAATGAATGTGTTTTCTTAAGCATAGTGTAAACTTACTTTGGGTTCAAGGAATCAGGTTGTTCTTTTTAAATGGTAATTTAATTAATTAAGTATGTTAATTGAAACACCCCCATATTAGATTCAAAAAAATGGAATCACCATTTTACAATGGCCAAACTGAGAGGGAATATGGAAGGAGGTGCGGCCAAACATTGTCCATGATGATGATCAATAACAGATCAAGGCGCATCAGCTTCTAGGCATAAATTATGTAATTAGGCTTCAACGTTTTCTCAATGAGGTATTATAGTTTTTATTTTTATTCCTCAATCCCAGTAGATTCATTATTTTAACTATATAAATCCAATTAATAAATTCAAAGGAACCCATGGGGGTCGAATAATGACTAATCATGGAAAACATGGGTTTTCAGGATGTTCAAATAGGCTTCTCATTTAGTGATTACAACAACATGGTTTGTGGTTTTGAGAACACATTCATTGTTTTCTTCCTATTCTAAAAATATGAAATTTTTGGATGTACATACCATGTAATCCAAGTAAACACAATGTAGTGGTTCATGTATATGTGGATGAGTAGTGGGGTAAATGGATTTTTTTAATCTACTCATCATGTACATGAAGTACATGTTTTTTAGTGGGACATGGCCTTATAGACAAGTACATTGAAAGATTCCCCATGTAAGGGGGACATGACCATGTAGTAGTATGTAACCAAACCCTATGTATTCCATGGAAATGTAGTGGAACACCAACAGACCATAGGTGGACCCAATTCATGTAGATGTATCATATGGATTTCAATTCTATGGGTTTTCCACATCATTTCCAATGTATTTATGTGTTATAAAAGGAAAAAAAATACACTTTAAGTTGTTATTTTATGAATAGTGATTAATATGTAAGAATAATATTAAATTAATATATATAATTTTTTAATTTGATTATCATGTTTTATTTTAAAACATTTTTAACAAATGAATTCTTCATCCGATGATTGATTTTATTTGAAAATATTTACCTGGTGTGTTTTGAATTATTTGTAGTGTTATTTTATTTAATTTTTTAATTTCATTAATAATTGTAATTAAATAAATAAAAGATTTAATTTTTGTCACACAAATAAATTATTTTAATGTTATTTAATTTTTTTTCATTCAAGATTTGTTTTGGGGGGTTCCAAGATTTTATGTAGGAAGGAATGAGTTTTCATGAATTGGGCCAAACCATAAGCGCAATTCTAGATTTAAAACTAAATTTTCTTTCTTTTAAAACACATTCATTTTACTACATTTTTCATCCATTAAAATTTATACTTGGCCTCCATTAAACTATTAACACCACCATTTAAATTTGAATCCATTAAAAATAAATAATCTTGTTAGATTTTGGTTTTTATTTAAGGAGTTGGGCCACCCTAAAAGCACATTTCCATTTATAATAAACATTTTGTTTATTTAATAACATATTCAATTTTAACTATTTTTTGGTGATTCCACCTCTATCCTGATACCACTAAATGTAGGCGCTTTCCCAATCTCTTCTCACTCTCTTTGGAGCTCGGTTTCTTCGCAGAATAGGTAGAAAATTATTAAGCTTTCTCAATTCAAGCAGATTTATAAAGGTAATTTGTTTCCTTCATAACTCCTTCATTTCTCACTCTTTTTTCCCCATTAAAATTCGTTCATGGTCTCCTTATCCATTTTCTAACCTCACATGAAATTTTGTCTGTTTTCAAATTTATTATCAGGTGTATATGGGGGGATTTCTACAAGATCCCTCAAGTATGTTGTTCTTCTTCATTCTTCTTTCAATTTTCTTACGGTTAAATTAAATGTGATTAGAGTTTATTTCCTTATCCATGCGGTTCCTAATGTATAGAAGTTAGGGTTTGAACCTATGGTTTTATTACTGGTCTTTTGGGTGAAATATTGTTGCTTTAGGTTGAATTTCACTTCCTAGAGGTGCGGCGGTGGTGTGTTTTATGTTTCGCACCATATTTAGAGGTTTTTGGCATAAAGGGTAGGTGGTTCCATGTGTAAAAAATTATTGATGATTTATGTTTCTATATTTACTCAATTTTCATATTCCTCATATATTGGGTGTGATGTGAAAAAAATTTATAATTGATTTGGTTACGTGTTTAATTTTATAGTTGGTTTTTAACTTGAAATTGATTGTTTTCATGTGTAACTCTTGAGGTATTATTTCAGTGTATTTTATAACTTATGGAATTGTTTTACTAAATATATTTGTCCATAAAATTAGGGTTTGGTAATTTATTACTGTCATGTGGGCCTAAAAAGAGGGTTTTGGAATAGGTTTTATGTGTAAAACATTGTTATACTTCTTGAGAGAATATTATGAAAATGTGTGTTTTAATTTGTTTATTTTTTGGTATTATTCAAGGTGATTTTATAACAATTGAATCTATTTTTATAAATGTCTCTAGGGATGACTATTATAATTTGGATATGAATTGGTTTGTTTTTGGTCAGAAATGGTTGTTTTTAAATGTGTTTTGTGTACAATACATATTTACACCACTTGGGTTCTTTTTATTGAAATTTTAAATGTTTTAGAAGGTTAAAAAAAGTTCGAAAAGGGTTAATATGTAATATTTGGTGTGTCTGTTCACCTATTAGGGGTATTTTAAAGGTGAAGTGATGTTTTAAGATTCCAAAATTTTTATAATGTTGTTTTAATTTTGTAAATGTTTTATTAAATTGTGATGTTGGATGGAAACCTGTTTGTGGGTTATTTCATTTAAGATTGATGATAAAATTATTTTGATTGGAAAAAGGGTATTATGTGGTATGTGTGTGTGGGATGTTATATGATGTGTATCACCTTTTTAATGTTTTTTAAAAAATATTAAAGGATGTTTTGACGTGTTGTAGTGATGTGAAAAGTGTTGTGGGCTATTTTGGTGTGTGTATGATTTCAAAAAGCATTTGAATGAAAAGGTTAATTTTATGACTTGTGTGATGTACATGTGTTCTGTTTTGTGAATATGTGATGTGGAAATGATATTTTCATGTGAAAATTATACTTCTTGTCTTGTTGATCTTTTTTGAGCACAAGAGGGAAACCTGGGTATCTAGGTTGGTGGACTTGTACAAGTATGCTAGTGATCCCGTGAGGTTTGGCCTCAGTTTCACTTAGCAATATTGAAACATACAACTTTAAATAACCTATGATGATGGTGGTGGTGGTCCAATAGGTTAGGGGTACGTTCCCTAATAATGTATCATGCATGAGAATATATATTTATGATGGTTAGTTTTACTGAGACACAAGGTACCTGGGACCCATAGAGAGCAAGTTCCTAGGGGTTATTTCCTATGGCATGTGTTCATTAGATGATTTATGTTTTCCATAGGAATATCGTGTGTTGGGTAGTAAATTTTAATATATTTGGAATTTATTTGAAAATCATTTATCCATTAAATTAGTCCACTTGAAAAATATTTTAATTTTTAAGATGCATCTTTTTGAAATTGTAACTAGCATTTAATTTTTTTTCGAAAACGTGTACACTTTTTATCTTTAAAGGTTAATCACATGGGATATCATAGTGTCAGTGTCCTACTAGGATTTGTATCACACCCTACATACACCTTTGTGTTTATTGTAGACTTTCTTATTTTGTGTCACTAGTTTGTGTACAGTTTTAGGGCCAGTTGTTTGTGTTCCAAGAAGTCATTCATGGCTCGTCTTTGTGGAGATGGCTTAATGGTGATTACCTATTTACTTGAGGGGATCTTGGCTATCCATTTTTGGTATTTTACCTTTTTAATGTCCTTTTTATATTGTTTCAAATCATTTAATTCTGTTTTTTAATATTTTTTAAAGATTGTTTTAGTTGAAAAATTCAGATTTGGTTTATTGAGTTCGTTTGTTGTTTAGTGTTTAAAAAATCGGGTAACTCATTCCCAAAAATTATTTTATGATACACCGGAAATTTTTCCCACCCATGGGGATTGGGAATGCCCTTTAGGCCTTGCTATGAGTTGGGTTTGGTGTCCGTTTTTATGGAGACAAAAATTGGTTTGTGACAAAATGGTATCAGAGCAGGTTCAAGTTAACTCCTTGAGTCATGTTATTTGGGGAGCTTTCGGGATAGTCTAGTGTTAGGATTTTCAGTACATGGAATTCTAGTTATGGGAAGTGTGCCTGATCCCCACACCACATGATGATATTCGAGTAACCAGGGGTGTCAGGACTTATCTGAGTCCTTTGGTTTTCTTTGATTGATGATGATTAATGGAAATGAAAAGAGAGTGGGGTTAATGGTCTCAGTGAGCTCATGGGGCCTAGAAAGCTATGTGGAGCCGAGGATATTTCCCTAGAACAATATTTATGATGGTGAAGTGATTTGAATATTTCTTCCAATCATATGTCCATTTCAAAAACCGATGCTAGTTTTCCCTCGCATTGTCTTGTTTCATTTAGTTTTGAAATCATTAAAGATCGATTTTAAAGGATGAATTTCATGGTTTTAAGAAGAATAATGTTTTGAGAAATGATTTTATAATAATGTAGGAATGGATTTATTAGTGAAAATTTGGAACTGTGTTTTTAGAATGTTATTTTTTGAAATGGGAAATGGTGTGTTTATACCTCTTTTGAATGTAGACAATTTTGTTAAAGTTGGTTTTGAAAAAGTCATTCCCATAGAGTTTTCTAAACTGTTGAATAGTGTTTTAATGAGATCAGATGTTTTTAAATTAATGTGTATGACATGAAATTGTGTTTTCATTTCAATTATTGATCCTTTCTAAAATTTTTGTTAAGATGTAATTTGGGTTTGATTTCGTGGATAACAATTTAGTGAAAACGGAGGTATTGGTCGACCGTTTTGGTTTTGAATAGTGGAAATAAAATTTATTATAAACATTGGTATTTCCAGGAGAGACCACATGCATGGGGTTGTGTAGGATGATGGATGGTTGATGGCATAGATGGATGACTTCCTAGACAGATACGAGGATGGTGCCTGGTTTGGGATAGAAACATGCATGTTTCAGGCCCATGGGGTACCATTGGTGGATATGCTAACCGCTAAACCGTTTATTTTCAAAAAGATGATTTTAAAAGAACAAATTGCTTTCTTGATGAATATTTTGTGATGGTGTGTATTACTTGTTTTTGATAATTATGATGTTGTGGGATGTTTTGAGACCAAGAACCCCTCTTGTTTGAACTCTGTTTTGGGTTTTTGTTTGGTCGGTAAGCTGTGTTGAAGGGCCAGTTAGTGGACTCTTCTGAGAAATGTTTTGGGATGTCTTTATAGTAGTTACCTTCATGTGTTTGGATCAGGTTTGTGGTATCTATTGACTAATATACAATATTTTTGGGTCTTTGGGTTCTATTTTTGGACAAGGTACACCCCATTAAGGGTTAGTTCACAACTGACGTGCAACCCGTATTGTTTCGTCGTTTGAAGACCCTCCAGTTGATCAATATAGGGAATATTTTTCTCCTGCTTTGTAGATTGAGTCTAAAACCTTTCCATTCAAGGTTTTGTGGATCCTATTTTAGTGGGAGAGTAGTCATGGAAGGTTGAATGATAGATTAGCTTCATAAGTTTTCTGATTTGCTAAAGGTGGAAGTTTTATGGGGTTGTAAGCATGGATGAGTATCCGGATGGTGTTTAAGAGGAACTATGGGTCCTTCATTGTCTACTCGATGAAGGAGTTCACGTTAAACTACTAGTGTGTGAAATATGGTTATGTGAGGATATTTTGGCCACATTTAATAATTGTGTGTTGTTTGAGGATGTTGTATAGGATCCATCTCCATGCATTGATTATATCATTCGCAATGGTCATGTTCGGTGATGTCTTGTGATTTCATGTGCCCGATTGACCATAAAGGTGAATGTAGTGAAATCCTATGAGTTATGTTGGGAGAATGTATACTTTAAAAAAAATCAAAATCTACCATTTTATAGGAATGTGAGTATAGGTGGTCTTTACTTCTATTGTTTCTCACCTGAATAAACAAGGTCTGATGTGTGTTTATTTACTAATCCCTTGTTTCAATGAAATATCAGGATAGGGTAAAGTTTGTTTGGAATGTGTTCTGTCGTGGAAACTTATCTGGGATCGATGTTTATTTTTTGGTGGAACCAAAAAATTAATTCTCCTTCAGTAGATTTCCAAAGCCTAACTGTGAGCCTGAATATGCTTCAATAATTTGAGCTCCAGTCATAGGTCTCGGTGAGAATATGGCTCATAGTCAGGGGAAATACTAGGGTCATTTAAACCATTTTATAAATTCGTATCCTCAGTATGAAATATAAGAATGGATTAAACCTATGATATCACAATCTTTCTTCTCTTTTTCACGTTTGGAAGATATAGGTGTAGGGCCTTGTACCAATGTCACCACCCAATGTCATTCCCTACACTATTGGTTTCTATTGATTCTTTGGAGAATGGTTGTGATTTGGCTGGAGAGGCTAAGAAAATAGTTTTTTCACAATTATGAGTGATCATGTTCCAAGTATCAAGGAAGGAAGAATGATCTTCATAGTTTGTTCATGATTTCACAAACTGTGAGAACTAACCATGAAACCTTCCCAAGTTGTTAAATTTTTGTGTCTTTCTGTGTCAGCCCATGCTGGTCGGTTTATATGGTTGGTTCTTATGGTGGGGAGACCCACTATGGGTCTCATTTATGTTATTTTGGAAATTTCTAATGCATTTCTACCCCTATTACTAGGGATTCCATTCGGGCCTCCCCTAGTAACTGTCCTAATTCTGTCTCGGGAAAACTTTAAGTTGTTTGTTATGGTGGGGAGCCCATCGGTATCTCCCCGTACCAGGTACATAATTTTTTCCATGGTTTTGGCATGGTTGTATTTATTCTAATTTGGAGATATCTTGCTACCTATATATTTATTGGGAAATACTGAGACTGGAGAGTGCCCAATGGTTTAGTTATAGCAGGGTAAGTGTAACAATGTTCAAAGATGTTGTTCATTTGGCTGAATTCCTTGAGTCTTGTTTGGATAGTGTATAAGGATTTTTCTTTTGGGATAAAGTATAAATGTTATTGATAATTTCATGAAAGTGGATTAATTTTTGGTTGTGAGAGTAATCCTTCCTTAATTGATCACTGGAGGCGTTTTGGCATTTGGGGGAGAAACCTGGCAAAGAAGTACCTCTTGGTTTCTCAGTTGGGTTTGGTTGTTGCTTTGACCTTGGTATGACTTTCCGAGGAACAATGGTTTTATGGTGGGTAGCATTGTCCCATGAATAACTTATTTTAATGGTAATTTTAATTTATTTTCCATTCGTGATTTGTTTTGGGTGTTTCCCAAGCGTTTATGGAGGAATTTGTGAGTTTTCATGAATTGGGCCAAACCATGAGCCCAAAACCATATTTAAAAATAATTTTTTTTCTTCTATAACTTATTAATTTTTCAACATTTTTCATCAGTTCCAATTCCTACTTGGCCTCCCCAGACCTATTAACAAAACCATTAAAATTTTGTGCCTTTAGAAATCTATAATAATTGAGGATTTGGGTTTTTATTTAAGGAGTTGGGCAACCTCTAAAGCCCATTTCTAGTTTTTAAAAATAATTTTTTCAATTAATTAATAATTCAATATTATCTATTTTCTGTGATTCCACCTCTATCCTGAGCCCACTAAACCTAGGCACGCCCACAATCTCTTCTCCCCCACTTTGGAGCTCGTTTTTGTCTTAGAACAAGTCGAAACTGCCTATGCTTTCTCAATTCGAGAAGATTTATAAATGTAACTTGTTTCCTTCATAACTCCTTAATTTCACACTCCTTTTCCCCATTCAAATTCCAACATAGTCTCGTTATCCTTTTTCAAACCTCCAATAAATTTTTTTCAGTTTTCAAATTTAGTTACTGGTGTATTTGGGGCAATTTCTACAAGATCCCTCAAGTAAGTTGGTATTCTTCATTCTTATTTCAATTTTCTTAGGGTTACATTCAATGTGATTAGGGTTTCTTCCCTTATCCTTGAGGATCCTAATGTCTAGAAGTTAGGTTTCGAACATAGTGGTTTCTTTCTGGTATTTTGGGTGAAATCTTGTGGTTTTATGTTCTATTTCACTTCCTTGAGGTGTAGCGGTGGTACACCTTAGGATTCACACCATATTTTGAGGGTTTCGACATAAAATTTCAGTGGTTCCATGTTTAACAATTATTTATGAGTTATATTGATGTATTTACTCAATTTTCATATTCATGATATGTTGGGTGTGGTGTGAAAACTATTTATGATTGATTAGGTTACGTGTTTAATTTTATAGTTGGATTTTAACTTGATATTGAGTGTTTTTATGTGTAACTCATGGGGTATTATTTGTGTGTATTTTATAACTTATAAAATTGGTTTAATAAATCAGTTTTAGACTACCAATTGTATTTTGGTAATCTATTAGTGTTATGTGGGCCTAAAAAAAGGGTTTTAAGATGTTTTACGTGTAAAACATTGTTATACTTCGTGAGAGCATTTTATGAAAATGTGTGTTTTCATTTGTATATTTTGTGGTACTATTCAAGGTGATTTTATAACACTTGAAGATGGGTTTATATATGTATCCAGGGTAGAAAATTCTATTTCGGATAGTAATTGGTATGGTTTTGGTCTTAAATTGTTGTTTTGAAATGGGTTTTGTGTACAAGACATATTTACACCACTTGTGTTCTTTTTATGAAAATTCCAAATGTTTCTGTCGGTTAAACAAAGTGGGAAAAAATGAGCATATGTATATTTTGGGGTGTTTGTTCACCTATTATTGGTTTTTGAATGGTTAAGTGAGGTTTTTAGATTTCAATCATTTTTATAAAGTTTTTTAAATCTTTTGAATTCTTTTATTAAATTGTGATGTTGGAGCAAAACTATTTTGTGGGTTGTTTTGTTTAAGTTTGATGATAAATGATTTTGAAGGTAAAAAGGGTATTATGTATCATGTGTGTGTGGGATGTTATGTGATGTGTATCACCTTGTAAATGTTATATAAAAATGTTTAAAGGGTGTGTTGAAGTGTTGAAGTGATGTGAAAAGTGTTGTGGGCTGTTTTGGTGTGTGTATGATTTCAAAATGCATTTGAATAAAAAAGTGGATTTTTTGACTTGAGTGATGCACATGTGTTCAGTTTGGTTAATAAATGATGTGGAAATGATATATTCATGTGAATATTATTCTTCTTGTCTTTTTGAACGTTTTTTTTCATAAGAGGGAAACCTGGGTTTCTTGGTGGGTGGACATGTACTAAATTGCTAGTGATCCCGTGAGGTTTGGCCTCAGTTTCACTTTGCGTGATTGACACATAGAAATCTAACTAAACATGGAATATAGTGTGTTGGGCTAAAAATTTCATTAGATTTGGAATTTATTTTTAAAATATTTATCCTAAAAATTATCCCACATGAAAACTGTTTTAATTTTTAAGTTTCCTCTTCTAGAAACTGTAACTAGCATTTAACATTTTTTAGAAAACATGCATAATTTTTTGTCTTATGTTTATCACATGTATTATTGTAGTGGTGGTATCCTACTGGTCTTTGTCTCAGATCCTACATTAACCTTTGTGTGTAAGTAGACTTTCTTATTTTGTGTCTTAGGTTTGGGTATAGTTTTAGTGCCAGTGGTTTGGGTTCCAAGAAGTCCTTCTTAGAACGCCTTCGTGGAGATTGCTTGAGGGTGATTACACACTGACATGAGGTGGTTCTTGGATATCCTTGTTTGGGTTTTTACCTTTTTAATGTCCTTAAGATATTATTTTAAATCATTTAATTTCGTTCTAAAATTTGGTAAAAGATGGTTTTATTTGAAAAATCCATATTTGTTTTATTAATTTCGTTCATTATTTAGTGTTTATAAAATCAGGTAAATCATTCCCAAAATTTATTTTATGATACCTAGTCACTTGTTCCAGCCCATGGGGATCGAGAATTCTCTTTGGGCTTTGTCATGGGATGGGTTTGGTGCTGGTTTTTAGGGTTACCATTATTGTCTCGTGACAATATGTATATATTTTTAGTCTTTTTTAATATTATTAAATTTTAATAAAAGTAAAATTTAAATAATTATTACTTTGAAAAATAATTTAATAACTAGTTTCATTAATTCAGAGTTTAATTATTTTGTAATTTTAAATTCTATTTTTAGACAATTAATTATGTAGTGAGACATGGGTTTAATTATTGATTCTAATTTTGTTAATTTTTAGTTTTAATGTAATATATATTATGAGTCCTAATTTATGTTGTCTAATATTTTATTAACAATTTAATTTTAAAGTTAATTAATTTATAACATTAGATCTATTTTTTACAATCTTATTGATCTTAAGGTGTTGAAAATTTTGACAGAATAAGATACTAAACAATTATTGTGTTGACCACATTAAGGATTTCAATCAATTATGTCATTCTAGGAGATGAAAATATTACATAGGAAAAATGCATTGACTGCATGTTATAAATTCATTGCCATCATGGCTTAAAATTTCATCGACCGCAAAACTATTTTGAACATGGGTGGAAAGTCCTTTCGACTAAAACCTAATATTTATGGCCATAAAACACCCATACCAGTCATCTATGACTATATTCCATAGATTGATTGACTATACATGTTAATCATGAATTGACAACGTGACTGAGGTGAAAATTGAAAATGAAAGATATTTTCTTGAGGGATCACTGAATAACCCCCAATGTCTATAGGACATGAAGGAGAAAAACCAACTAAATCATGATATTTGAGCCAATTAAGAAGACCCTAGAATGAGCATCCCCAGAGATCCAATCTGAATGAATCTAAGACATGACCACCACCACATAGCCAATAATTCAGATGGGATGATTATAATTGAAACATGTCCCTAGTATGGATGATAAAAAATTTGTTTTCACCTATCTAATAATGATAATTATTTCAATTAGTGTTCTATATAAGACATATGAAGTAAAAATGAAATTTCACCAGTCGATATGAAGTTGTGTTTGAGTTGTTGGATTCTTTTTTGTTCTTTTTTCAGGGATGATTCAAAGGAGATGATGGGACCATGGGCTTTAGATTTCCCATTTTATGGTTTGATTTAAGGTGAAGTTCACCAATTCATAGAAATATTTTTATGAGTTGATTTATGAAACTAAAGCTATATCTGAGAGCCATGTAAATGAGAAATCAAGCCTTGAAATTAGAAAGGTAAAATTGAAGGAAGTATAAGATCGATTTTGAATTATTCTTTCACATACAGTTGGAAAAACCACGTTACAATTTTAGTGAAATACTTTGACCAGTAGATGTGAATCAAAAGAATTATGGATGAAGTCAAAAATTTTCCCTGGTATGATTTGAACAGATTATTTCGGGGGGTCATTCATGGTTGTTGGAGTGGGGTTGAGCAAGTCATATGAAGGTACAAAAATACAGTAAAATCCAATTTGTGTTTGGAGATAAATGGAAAATGATTTGATTCGTACAGAAAATGTCAATGATGTATTTCAAAATTACTATATATAAATTTGAAGATGATGTTGGATATTGAATCGATGATCATTCATCGGGATAAAACATAGTATATTGAAGATCAAAACCACACTCAGAGTGGGAGATTGTGGATTTTGAGATATAGAGAGGATTGATTCTTGAAATAGAATCCTCTCACCGCTATATTATTTCTATTATATAGTTTTTAAGATTTATTAATTGAATATTTTTATTGTATTATGTCTGAATTTTCATAGATTGAATTTTTTTTAATCAACTTGGTATGATTTCAATTTATTATATTTTTTGATCAAAATTCATTATTTTTTATGTGATAATTCAAGCTAATAGATATCAATTCCATTCTCAAAAAGAATAAATTTTAATTTATTCTACAAAAAAATATGTTACTATAGTAAAAAACAATGCCTTTAATTTTAACCAATGTACTAAAAATGGAAAAGGTATGAATTCTCTTCTCCATAAAAAATATTATTCTCCTAACTTATGATTTATAAATTATTTCTAAGAATGATCAATGAGATATGATGAAAACTAAAGAGAGATATCAGTTGATCCTAAAAAATCTCTTAATCCCTTATTCAACTGTGTCAATAATGTGTAAAACATAAAATATTTGAATTCAATTAATATCAATATGGTCACTATAGTTTTATCCTATGATTATTTCTATTTTTATAGTTGTTGGTTTCCTTACATAACTACCAATAAATTTTTTCAAAACGGCTACATCATCATATCATCACTTACTATGTTTTATTTTTTTCATGTATTTTCTTTGTTTTGGTCACACATATTCACTACAAATCCTTCCATGTAGAAGATAATACACTTGATTACCACTTTAATAGTAGGTTTTTATTTTAAATATTTAATTAGAGTCATTCTAAATGATGAAGTGATTAAATTTTGGCACTCTTAAAGGGGATGGAATGAGGGAAATAAACATTAAAAAATAAAAAAATTAAAAAAACTCATAAAAACATCTCATATAAAATATATGTTATGAAATACTAGTCTATATGAAATGTATCAACTACTTAGTAAACTTATAAATTAATTTTTAATTCTGAACTAGAATCTATAATTTTTACAATTAGTTAAATTTTTTTACGTAGAAAAAAGAAAAAAATATAAATTTTGGAAAATAGAGATATTATAAGATATGAAATTCAAAAAATTCATATACCAAAACCTCTAGTTCATTCCCTTAATATACCTAGACTAAGAAAGGTTAAACTTCCTATAGTTAAAAAAATCCTACCTATTTAAAGATATCCACTAGGTGTAGGAATTATGAGATCAAGAAGCTGGATGTTTCTTTGCTTCCATCTTTAAATGACCTACACATGAAGGA
The DNA here is from genome assembly GCA_963277665.1 of Viscum album. Lineage (NCBI taxonomy): Eukaryota > Viridiplantae > Streptophyta > Magnoliopsida > Santalales > Viscaceae > Viscum > Viscum album. Next base: position 243,187,489 of record OY728128.1, on the reverse strand, counting down.
TTCTTTAGATTTAATTAAATACTTTTGTAGTTAGGTAAAATAACCACCTCTATATGGTATAAGTGGGAGTTTATCTATCATTTGTAATGGGGAGGTCTTGGATATTGTTACAAAACCATGATGGGGTGATTTTTGATAACTAGGATGAGTTATTAATATCCATTTTAAGTATGTTTTATCCTATAAATACTACAATTGAGGTAAGGGAAAAAATAGTAGGATCAGTTCATTATGAGAGGGATATACTTCATGATTGCTGTGATAGGTCTATAGCATTATTTTGATGGTTTCCCAACCATCAATTGGATCCTGATATTTTCCTGGATACATTTTATAATTCTCTTTCCCCATAAATTCAAAATATAGTTAATCAATCATGCAGGTGTGACCTTATTGAAATGACAATGGATGAGCTAAAAATTCATTCCTATGTTGTCAAAAATATATTATCATAATTTAATATTAAATAGAAAATTTCAATGAACTGAAATAATATCCAATGTTGTTGTCGTTGATGATAGAGTTCTTAGAAATAAATTTCATTATTGTGGGATGTATGGTCATAATAAAAAAAATTATAAATTTTTACATCCATCTCTTTCCAAATAAGAGTAACTAGTTCATTGATGTTAGCTCTAAAAGTCAATATTTCAATGATATATTCTCAAATCAATCCAATTATGGATAAAAAATAGTCCAAAACTAATTAATGAGAGATAAAGGGGTAATAAAATAATTAATCACCCAAAATTTTATAAAATAGCCCAACCAATATTTTAAAAATTATTATATGGTGGAGTCATCTAACTGTCAAGGAGAAAATATATATATTTTGTATTAGGTGTTGGGTGATATCAGTTCACTGTGGAAATATTTATATAATAGGATTAATATTATAGAAATCTAAATGGGTCATATGGATTGAGATCGATGTGGTTGAGATAATGAAAATCATCCTAGAACTACGTTTCCTAATCTGAGAGAGAATGTTATGGAATTTAAATAAATCCAATATATTAAAAAATTAACATTGAATTCAACTAGAGGGAGAATAACAATATTTTCTGGATGTATATTCCCACAAAAATTAATTGGGGGAAGAGTCATAGATTTTTGATGCGGTCATCATTGAATTACGGGATTTCAATTTTAATTAAATATATAATAATTGAGGTGTTAGTATGATAACCTTATAACTTATTCAGATATTAAAGTATGGGTAGAACCCGAATCAACGAACACATTATGAGATCTAGATTCAATGTTCAGTGTCCCTTTTTACACTTCATTTCTACAGGCCACATCATTAATAGTAATCACATGAGATTTCCCTATTTTAATAGGATTAATAGGTTATTGATGTTGATCATCATCAATAACATTTATGTCTGAGCACATGTTAGTATAATTACCATAATCCATTCATTTAAAACAATGGAGTTTTGGTTTCTCATTTTGTTGTTCTTCTCATCCATAAATAGACAACCTCTTTTAATCACAAAAACATTATATTTCATGATGACCTTTTATTTCTACACTTAAAACATTTACTAGTACCTTTATGAAATTTCTACCTTGATTCCTTCCATAGTTTGAGAATAATAGAATGCTCGTATTCTTCTATCAATCTTTTTTTATAATTTCCTTTTAATTCCATATTTAGTTTATTATAAAAAGGATGAGTTTTATGGGAAACATAAACTTCTATTTCCTCATTGATATAAAATATAATTATTTCTTCATATAAAATGAAGTATATTATGGAAAAAAATCTTCAGATACTTGGTTTTAAGCCACTAAAGAATCCATCTACCTTAATTTTATTTTGGATGATAATACAAGAAGTAAACCAGACATGTCTTGAAAAATTTTCACCATAGGTACTAATGGACTCATTATACTCATTATTTTGATCATTTAATTCATTATCAATGTATATACGAGGAATATAAAGAATTTACTTATTTAAAAATAATCTTTTCCACCCATCCCACTCCATGGAGTAAATTTCATCCCATTGACTCATGTTATTATTATAACTCCACCGATGATATGCTTCAAACTAAAAATTATAAATAGTTAAAATAACCATTTATTGTTTAATATACTTGAGAACAGAAAATGAAATTTCATTGGTACAAATCCATTATTCCGAAACTAAATGATTAGAAGACCCACTAAAAATGTGGTTGTTTCCTTTTGAAAGACTCGATAGAACGTTATTCCCACAATTTTTTTTTGTAATATCAGTAGTATTTATATCTTGAGAATGTGGAATATGAATAGTATTGTAATTTTTCATTACACATCCCTAAAAATTCAATTTCTCTTGAGTACAAATATTTCATTTTAACTAGAAATCAGTATTAATATGATTCCTTTGATTTTCATTCATTGAATAATACCAATAAATGTTGTGGGGGAAAAATTAATCATAGAGGGAAACCACAGTCATGAAAATTGATTTATTAGGCATATAAGTCATGAAATATTAATTTTAATCTATGAAACCTTAGGTTTTACTTTGCATATCCATATCATTACAAAATCATTAATATGTTATCTTACACTTAGACTTATCCCTAGGGATCTCAATAATGTTTTCTAATACAAGTCTCCAAAGTTAATTAAAATTTTATCTGATACCAAAATATAGTGACCCATAACATTCATAATTAGATATTACATATTATCACATGAATATTTATTATATAACATTATGATTCATGTAGTAAAAATACAGTTCTGGTACCATTAGAAACAATAAAATATAATCAAATTGTTTATTTTAAGTTTATATAATCTCCCACTATGATTTTTTTAATTATCACCCTTCATAGAAATATCATACATAAAATATTTATTCATAACCTAGTGTAAACAAATATTTATAAAGGGTGAGGTTTTATTCTCAATATGGGTTAACATAGGATATATCAATGATCAAATAGTCAAAACATGAGAATATGGGTATTATAATATGTGATTCAAATTTGAGAACCATATCCTACATATAATATATTTTAATCATAGGCCACGTCACAAAGCATAGAATTTAATAAGACATGAATCATAAAGTAATAAAATAATGTAAGTCATAAAATCATAACATTTTAATAAGACATTTATTTTTGACATACAAAAAAGCAAAGAAAATAGTTTTTTTAGTAGTAAAGGATCACATCAGAAATTATCATGATAGATTGGGTTCATTCCCCATTCTATCAAACTAGTTTTGGTTCACACATAAGACTTTCAGAGGGGATACAGTCCCTTATTGAATGGGGATTAATCCCCATTTCGTTAATTTTTACCTCATGTGATAACTAGCTTTATCCAATTCTTTTAGAAGTATATATAATTGTAGGCTGACCCATCACATAATTGAAATCATAAATATGTGTTTCAAAATATCCTAAAACATTAAACATATTATAAACAATGAAAATTAAAATGGTTTCATTAATATTTTGTCACCATATATCCAAAATAATAAATAGGATTAATAAACATTTCATCATTTCATCATATCATAACCCTTGTAAAAGAAACGAGTTTCATAAACATTTCATCATTTCTTCATAGAATAACCCATGTAAAAGAAACTAATTTGATAATAATATTTTCATCATAATCATATACCATATAGAGAGTGGACCAGGATGATATCACTAAAATATATCCCCATTATAAATTTATATACATCAAATAATGTCACTATAGATGAAAAATTCCATTAAAAGATTACCAAAATATTGTCTTGATGAAAATAACCTTTTCAATTTGAAATCACTTATATTAAATAAAATTTTTTCCCAAAATTAAAGAATTAATTTTCATTGAAATGAAACATTCAAAATTGTAACATAATCTTCTATGTATTGTGTTTTTCATTATATAGAGATATTTTATTCAGTCCTTATAAGTTAAAAATCATTCCTTTCAAAATTTTGTAAAATAATGAAAAAATAATTTATTCGGAAAATGTTAAGAATATTACATTTAATTATTTTTTAAAAAATAATTTATATGTAAAAATAGCTTTAAAAATTATATTATAATATTAAAAATATTAAAAAAATTAGAAAACATTTATTTCAAAGAAAAATGTCTTCTCGACTGAAGAGTGAAATAAATTAGATTTTTATTTAAATTATTCTCTCAGTCCTTTGAGTAATTAAAGTGGTGAAAATTAAGGGAACAAATTTATTATAAATAAATAAAAATAAGATAATAAACTTAATGATTTTATTGTGGTAAATCATAATATTTTTCGTTGGAAACATAATCATAAGCATTTCTGTTAAATAGTTAGATTGTAATGTAATACCTTACCTCGAGTTTAACTTACATAGAAAGCACTATAACACCATGAATAATAATTTTAAATTTGTTATAAAATATATAACAGAGTCATGCACATAATAATAATATCATATATGATTTACTTATTACATTTTATAAACTCTTTATTACTAATTATCTATTAAAATAAATGTTTTTTTGTGATAAAAACTTTTTTAATATATATTTTAGTTCTGTAGTTTTGGTTGTTATAATTTGATAATGGTTCCATAATATCTAGAATTTTAATGATGTTATAAATTTCATATGTTTTCAATATATTTTTATATATATATTTGGATTCATCCGTAAAATTATATATAGAAAAATGAATTACACCATTCATGGAGATGGTAGGTCTTACATACGCATGAAACTTATTTTCCCTTTTTGAAAGATTGAAAAAAAGAAAGGTAAATAATAATTCAACATTATAGAATCACTATTATATCAAATAGATATTATATATTCACTAAATCAGCCATTATTACCATTCATGTAATGTGGAAATTAAATGTTAAAAACATCAACTCGTATAGGTGGTGGTCTACATATATGTACAAGTGATGTTATCATTTTCCGATGGATTAAAAAGTAAAAAATGTAGATATGATATTATAATTTCAAAATATTTCTTTCCTAAAAAACATATATAAATTTAAAATCTATCTTAATACCCATAAAAAACATAGCTATGAATATTTAATTTTATTGTTATGTGGAATCAATAACCCGAATATAAACCAGAGTGATATATTCACATTCCATTTAATGGAAAATAGTGTGGGAAGGGTGGATTAAAAATAATAATAATAATTAAGTATATTTATGATTTTAGGTTATTATTTTATGATAAATACAATATATTTATATGAGGTAAAATAATTAGTACAAAAGAAAGTGATTGCTTAAGGGGATTTACACTTCTTCAAATGATCTCTTTTACAAATCCTATTAAGGATCCTAGGATTTATATTTGATGATGAAAAAAACCAATGTAATGGGGATAATTATTTTTAAAATATTTTTTACAGGGATTTATATATATTTATATATAAGGCCAAATTTGGGGTAAATAGGATAAATGAGGGGTTCCCTTTTAATGGATAGGGGAGGGTAACTCTTCAATTTTCTAGAATGATTAAAATATAAAAAGTTATTATTTAGAAAAATTATTCCAAATGGATAGAGATTCTAATCAATGGTATGATGTGGTTTAAATCCCCATAAATAATAAAAAAATTATAGGTTTTTGTTGTGTTTTTTACCTTTTCTATTACTTTAACCCATTAATTAAAATATCTTGACCATAACTACGGTTACATATTTTTAACAAATAAAGGGTTTTAATTTTAAATATAAAGAGACAATTGTATCATAAATATACAAGGTATAAAATGTTATAAAATATCTTATGCAACATGTCTTACTATTTTATTTTAATGTTTTTCAAATAATTTAATAAAATATTATTTAAATTAAATATCATTAATTCCATTTTTGAGACTATTCATGTAATTTGACATTGAATAAAACAAGAAAAATATATAATTAGAATATAATACTTTCAAACCACACTAATATATCATATTCATCTATAAAATTCATGTATCACTATAAGTCACTAAATTATATAAAATTTAATATTTTTAAAAGATTTTATTTTTTTTCTTTTAATTAAATAAATTCTATGTCGGTGTTGCATAAGAGTTATTGTAATTATATAGTTTCTAGAAATTAAAAATAAATTTTAATCAGGAAAATAGTTTCATTGTTCTCAAAATAAATTTTAATATTAATTAAAAACTGTCATTTTTCCAAATATGTACACAAAATTGATATTTAAAATTAAGTGAGTGTCACATTGTATTTTTTTCATTAAAAGTAATATATGTCATTTTTGATTGAGAAGTGTTCCATAAAAAATTAAATTTAAATACTAAGGAAATAATCGAACAATTCCCTACATCAAATAATAACCAACATGAAAAATGTTGACCATTAAATATATATTAACCTAGGTTTACCCAATTTACCATTTACTAGGGTGATACTTTTTTCAAGAGTTACAACTTATAATGCATAAAAATAAAATTTACCTATTCTCCAAAATTAGAACTCTTTATTCCAAATAAGGAATATATTTTTAAAATTATATATTTATAAGTGGTATAAATTTGTTTTTAATTTTTTTAGAAAAATGTGATGAAAGCAGTTTTTTAGAATAATACATTTGAAATCATAAAAATAAATTTATTCCTATCCCAAAACTGAAAAATATATAAATTTGAAAACATATATTTATTATATAATTTATACTTTACATAAAAAATCATCCAATAGTGATTAATTTAATTAATTTATATAAAACACATTGTATGAATGAAAACATTTTATGTATAAAAACAAATAATTTTTTTAAATTATTTTTATTTTCCCTTCTAATTAAATGATAATTGATGAATTTAATTTATATATATGTTGAATATATGGTTTTCATAATTTAGTTCATCCTATTCATAACCATCAATCCATTTTCTATATGATAAATATCAAATTAAATAAAAATATCTTAAAATTATATCATGTTTTTTCTAAACTCAGTGTTACATTTGAAGAATGATATTCGATAAAATATTATAGATAACTATATTATAAAATATCAACATGTTAGATATATTCCAATTAAAACCCCAAATAAAGATTCTTAAAACACCAGTCCATGTCCTCTAATCATTATTATGACCCTCATTTGGTTGCATCTCATGAATCACCCTCACGAGGTATCTAAAAATAATTATTAGAGTAAAACCCCCATATCAAAACTCAATCACCACAACCCACATTATATAAATGATAATAATGTTGAAGGTATACACCATCAAATTATATTTTGAAAAATTCAAAAATTATAATCAACTTGTTTCCAATTTTGTCTCCAAGGAAAAAAATAACCCAAAACCATCAAATGGGTAACTAATGGTGTGTAAACCACGAATAACCTATATACATATCGTGTACTCCCTATCCTATAACATGACCACAAAAATTAAACACATTGTCATTGAGAACATGTAATTCAGTTATTTCAAACCTATAAAATACTAGTAATGTTGTATGTAAGAATATCGTATTCCATAGGGAATGATTTATAGTAAATGATAGTGACCAAAAAAAGAAAAATAGAAAAAAACTAAAAAGAACGGAAGAGATGAGATGGTGATATGATAGATGAGAAAATGTGAAAGTAATGTGATGAAAGGAAAACAACAATCAGAATGTAAGAAAAAATCAGAGGTTGAAATTATGGATATCATATAAAATTTTATTGATTTTAAATATTTAATATTCTATAGAAAATTATTAAAATTTTATAAATACTTAATTGAGAAGTTGTGATCCACTATTTTCTCACTTGATTATTCAATAAAACTCTTTCATCTTCAACAGAAACAATCTCTTGATCACCACTTAAGTGAAGAAGATTTCTTTACTGGATAAGAGAACAATGTCCTTCTCATATCCAATTTGAATTTCATTCATGTGGTCAATGCATGATTAATATTAATGGTCGACCGAAGTATATTATATAGTCATGGTCAGTGGGTTGGTGTTTTGTGTGGTAGTAATTTTAAGGGTGCAGACAAAAGTCCTTTACACTCATGGTTGTTCAAGATGCAAGACCAATAAAATTTTATTACATGGAGTCAATGCATTTATAACATGTGGTTAAAGGATTTTTTCCATAGTCATATTTTTCTCTCCTTGTAGGGAACGACTGAGTGAAATCCATCATGTGGTCAATACCAAAAGTGTATGGCCACTTATTCCATTTCCATGTTCAATAGTTACAGATCATCCTTATGGTGAATAATATATATTAAATATTATAACGTCTTTAAAAATAATATTAAATAATTAATACACCATTCAAAAACATATATTATGTATTATATTAAATGGTAAATTCATATAAAAAATAAAAATAATAAAAGTAAACAAATCATTAAATCCATTTATCATTAATCCATTAAATAACTAAAAATAAGTTGATAAAATTAATAAATAATTAATCTCTGATATAATGAAATTAATTATTAAATTATTAAGGAAATGAATGATTAAATATATTAATCAATTTAAAATTAAAATATTTTCCAAAATAAAATATTAAAAATACATACAAATTAAAACTATTAAATAAGTAATTAGAAATAAATTTCAATAAATTAACAAATAAAATAATAAATATATAAAAATAATTCAAACGCCAAAGATTAATATATTAAAATAAAATTATTAATTAAATAAAGTAATTAATTCTGGTAAATTTTTATAAATAAAACATAAAATCATAATTTTAAACATTAAATGACTAATTTAGTATTATACATACACACTAACAACTATTTAATAAAAAACCTCTTAAAGTCTATTTTATGATTTTATAACAATAAAAAATAACCAAATATAATGTGGAATAAATGGATATAAAAGCCTCATAAGATTCTGTCACACTTTATAAATTTCAATCATAGTAAATTCAATGAATATTATTTATTTCCAAAGGATTTTAGAAGAAATTGGGTTAACCTAGCTAGGTTTTAAATTACACCAAAATCAAAACAAAATAAAAAACCCCTCTTACGATTGAAATAATCATACCTGATAGGTGAAGATAACCAGATTCTTCATTCTCTATTATAATATGACTTCCAATTCATGGAGAGAAAAATTTTATATAGAAGTGAAATTAAATATTTTAATAATAAAAACATGCAACTTTCACTCTCCCATAGGTTCAAAAAATTGAAAGATCTATTTTCACTTCATTGACTCAACTCAAATGATTGTTTTATAAGTCAATCATATTATCCTTTATCCATGTTTAATATTACCCTCTCTTTAATGAACTCATTTTTTATTATTAGGAACTTTTTTAAAAAAAAAATATTTCCCAAACATTTATGTGCACTAAACTGTGAAAAGGGACTTATTTGAAATATATTGATGGATTACACACAACCAGTGGTAAATTTCCAAGGGAATCAACCTAGGATCCCCATTTCTCATTTTACTCCATTTTCAATCGAATATATTATTATTATTCGAGTTGGCTCTTTGATTTTTTTTCAAAAAGGCGAGTCACCTAGGTTCTATTTCATATTTAATGTTTTCTCGTCTTATAATCCCAAATCCAATGAAATCATTTTCAATTTAGTGTATTTATATGTTCATTATATAGATCATATCTAAATATTGTTCTACAAAATAAATAACAAATCACATTATTCTAACAATTATTCAATTATTTAAACCTATTAAGTAAGATTTCAATTATGTCCTAGGGAGGGGGTAGTTGGAATTATTCAAAACCCCTATAGTAATAAATAAATTATGAACAAGGAAGGGCACAATGAATTTTTTTAAATAATGATTTTATTTATAAACACAACAGTTATTCAAAATAATATAGAAATGATACATGCCATGTAGAAATATTGAAACTTTTTATGGGTTTTAGGGGTTATAAATATGAAAGGTTTAACACAAGTAAAACCCCAACCCCACACTTCAAAATCAACAATGTCCATATTGTTGACTATATTTTTAGATAAAAAATTAAAAAATATTGCAAAACAAATTTAGAAATTAAGAATAGTGAAATAAAATTGAGGGGTGTCAAGAATGTTCACAATTGTTTTTACAAACCAAAATAAATAATCACAAATCATGAAAAAATAAACCCTACTAGACACAACTAAGATATCATAAAAATAAAATGGTGTTTCAAAATTATTCATATAAGAGGTGAATTTAATATTGAATTTAAAATAAATCTTAAAAATGGAATATCAATAAAAATACTACTGTATTCAGTTGTTATTTTAAAAATGTATAAGTGACCAAAATGGATTAATCACACAATTAGTATTTAAGGAATATTTATAGAAATAAATTTATTATTGTGATTTCAATATAGAAAGTGGTAGCCTTAAATCAGTTTAGAAATATTTGAATTAATTAATCCAGTGATATATATAAGCTCATTTATCTAGTTATTATAAAATATTTAACCTCCATCCAATTAAATAGTTCTCTTGTATCCAATAATAGTTCCAATAAAATGAACAAATCATAATGATTTTATAATATAAATATAATAGTTAAGGATTAGGGATGTTTCATCTTGTTCATTGAAATAATAGCTCCTTCAGGAATTGAATTTAATAATGATTCTAAAATTGTTAAATATTGTTTTTAACATTACCCTTTTGATTCTTATGGTTACATAACATATTGTATTCCCACTATTCAAGGACATTATAGTTTCTACACACTACCTTCACCCCATGACCTATAAATACTAAAATTGAAAACAAAAAACATCATATAAGAATAATAATTTTCAAAAAAAACTAAATAAAAATATTAAAATAAATCAACGAGAAACCTACCTATGCGAGAATCATATATTGAAAAAACATTAAAAGAAAAAATAAATAAAATCATGGTTTTACTCCCATAAATTGTTGAATTTAATGTCATCAAATATAATTTTTCTCAAAAGGATCTATCCCTAGACATTCAATGGGTATCAATTAAGGATTCATTGATAACACTATTTTCTATGAATTCATCCATAGGGATCTTAAGAAGTTACCATATCCAAAAAAAATCAACCTAAATTTTATAAATCAACCATAGGTAACTACTTGGAAAACTCAAAATAACCCCCAAAACCCTCTATCATAGCTCTTAAAAAGTCTATCAACTGTATAGAAAAGTCACCCATTTGAACAAAAAAACTCTCCCAAGGATTCCCCAAATTTATAAGATTAAAAAAACATATTGTAAAAACTAAAACATTCTAAGAACTCATCTGAGTTTACATAAGAAATAAATAAAATAGATTGTAGATTGAAGAGAATTAAATACTCCCTTTTGAATTATTTAAATTCCATATCCAAAGTATATTTTCCAATGACAAATACATAATAAAACAATGTGATGAATTCAAATTCATGTTGGATGTCATCAAATAAAATTTAGAAATTAGTAGGTAAAAATATTTTAATGAAGTATACTTATTCAAAATGAATATAATATTGTATTCCAACCTTAATTAAAGCATAAAAATACCGATATTAAATTATTTGTAATTAATCAAACATATGTTAGAAATTCCCATCATCCGTCTCAGAAAGCACTAGAAAAATAATTTTCTTTTTTCCTTTATAATTGGTCTAAGGTTGTAAATTTCCTCTTCAAAAATATTTTATTTGCTTGGATAAGAGTCTAATATCAATTTTCTAGGGAATTTTAATCACTATAAATCCATGATGGGAAGAACCATACTTAGATATAACCTATATTTTAAAGCAACTATTCTCTGAAACATCAATCTGGTTGCAACCCTCCTCATCTTTGGGTTTTTTCAAATACCAACATCTTCTCCGCATCATCCAAAACTAGAAGGATTTTTTATTTTCCATTGGACACATTATCTATAGAAATTATAGTAGTAGTAAATGGTCTACTTAATATAATTGGTATTTTTCTTAACATGGAATATTATGAATTAGAAAATATGTGAGAAAAGTAATCTTCCCTATATATACAAATATTTCATTGAACCCTGCATTGGGATAAGTGAGTGACCTATAAGTATGTTTATGGTAGGAAGATATTGGTGGTAATTCCCTAAGACCATGCAATTTGAACATAGAGTAAGACATGAAATTAACACTTTCTCCCAAATCACATCAATAGTTCACTTTATTACTACGTACTATTTGGTATTATGTAACAAAACTATAAGGGTACTTCAACATTGAAGGAAAATTTCTTAAAACAACATCACTAAAAAACTCATTAATATATATGGTATATAATTTATTACATTAATTGTTTTATGAAAAATCATCTTAGTGAATTTAACAAATAATGGAATTTTATGAAATTCATACAAAAATGGAATATTGATGCTAAATTTTGGAATTATTTTTTCAAATATATATTAGTTAGGTTCATTACACTTTTTAGTTATTTTGATAAATGGAATTCAATTGTAATAATGTTTTAAAACTGATTGATTGATCTCATAATCCTCCAATATCACAATTTTCACTCCCTCTTTAACCAATTCCCGCATAATTTTTCATCATTATTTTAGCTTTTTTCAATTGATCATTCACCACATTAATCATGATGGACCTTGTTGTCGATAATTTTATATTTGTAATTTCATGTAATCTTAATATAGGATACAACTTGTTCATTAGTTTTTTCTTCATCTGGTTGATTGAAAACGTTTTCTTTATTTTTAAGTCCACATCTTGTGGTATAATCCATAAACATATAATTATTTTATATAAGGCATACATGTAATTATTCCAAACTCTTTTATTGCATAATAAAATATTATGATTAATTGAAACTATGTTTTATGATCTATGTGGAAAACATAACGATGAGAATGAAATGAAACTGATGGTTGAACCCAAAATTATATAGCAGTCCGACACATTGGGAAATGTTTAGTCTCATGAGATATCATGTTGGGATAGTGAGTGAACATTATTCATTTATAGGAATTTCTCTATCATGATGTCTTGGAAGTTAACCTTAAACTATGTTTATTATTCAATGTTTTATATTGATTCTATATTTACAATGATATGATTATCATGCTATATCACGTCGTATTGTTTATGTTCCTCTTATTCCCAACTATTTTTCCTATTTTATATGATGTTTATCCTTATTCCATGATTATTAAATTAATAGGGTTTATGGATCAACCATTTCCTATGTGTGTCCCCAGGTTATCCCAAGCATTTTTAAATGTCATGGAATATTCTGATCATGTAATGAAATTTTTCAATAAAGCTGATGTGGTTTTTTTGTTAAGTTGTTATGTAATGTACGTAATTAAAAAATACACTATAATTTACGATATTACAGGTATTATTTACTATAACCTTTTGTAATATATCATGTATTAATGTCTACTAAATATCAGGTTGGTTATAGTTGGTATTAAAGAAAAATTTTAGTTATTTTTTGTATTATGATTATAAAATTATTGAGAAAGCCTTGGATATTAGACTATGAATATGCAAAAATACCGTAATTTTGGTAAGTATATATTAGATTTATTATAATCAAATACATCCATGTATTGATACATTATGTGGATGTGGTTATTGTACAGATGTGCCTAGGTGTAACAACTCCAACAAGGTGTGTCACGCCTGACTCAACATAACCTGGTACATGAAAATGGGCATTACTATGAACAGGTTTTTACACTATTGAGATATTTTCATTGTTAAATTCATAAGATCATTTTGAAAAATTATTAAGGGAATAAATAAATTCCAAAAAGAATACATGTATTAAAATAGATCATGGATATTTTAATACTGAATCCTATAAATTTATAAGATCAGGAAATAAATATGAGAGATAAGTTGTCAATTTAATGTAATTATATTTTAATTTACATGTTTAATAGTTTAAAAATAATCATCCCTAATTTTCCTTTTATTATATATGTCAAAAAAATAAGAATCTGGTAAACAATCATTATGATGGGAAACATTATTATTGCACCTAATGAGATGCCCAACCACATGGGAGAGGGAATCAAAAAAGATTGAGAAGATACTCTCTTAGATGACATAGGTTCTAAATACAATCCTAGATCATGGGGATCACCCATATCCACGAAATAAAGGCCATGTTACAATTTTTTCCTTTACATGATAAAGGCCTCTGACATTGAATTGATCATTTGATTCATTAATCATGGAACAATGGATCTACTTCATCAATAAGATCATTTACATCCTTCATTATTCCTAACAAGATATGGTTATACTGGGTGTTTATCATATGGAGTGAGAATATTATTAGGGATGGACATTGATCATGAAAATAAATCTTGAGGAATATATTGAATTGATGGGTGGAAAGAATTTGGGAAAATGTTTTTTGGTTAAATATTTTCCTTACACTATCGATCTTAAAATGTAAAGGGATTTTCCTTCCCTCAAACAAAAAGATGATGAATCTATGAGGGTTTATAAGGAAAACCTCACAAGACTTGAATGATACACCTATTTCATTGTCGTTACCTCTAAATGTAGTGTTGGCCACATATTTGGAGGGATAATACCACGCCTACAAAACAGTATGGAGATCCAAGACATCGATATCCATAAGTAAATTGTCTAATGTGCGCCCAAAGACAAAATGGAGATTGGAGAATATCAAGGGTATCACAGTGATAAGAAGTGAAAATTGGAGTATAAATTTTGTAGTCCTGTGGATAAATCTAACGGTGCTATGAAATTTCAACATCCCACTTGTCAAAGGTTCGGAATGAAGCATCCCAAATATTATCTAGGGGGTGAGTAAATTCTTTATATACAAGAAGGAATCCTATTTAATGTTTGTTAAAATGAGAAACCCACTAATGAGATGGAGGAGAATAATTATCTTGTTAACCCTCACTTCAATTTTAATTATTTCATCAGTAAGGATCCATGGAAATTTTCAAATCAAGTCCCCAAATAGATGGTTTTCAATGATAACCAATAACCTCTAAGGCTGTAAGGGTGAACTTTTTCCGTCACAATCACTATGGTGGATGTAGAAAATGAAGAGGTGATAGGAATGATATTTATTCCATCAATAATTCTAAATTTACTTTTTGATTTTGATTCTACACATTCCATTATATAATGAATGTTTAGTAGACTATACAAACACCACCACAAAGCATGGTTGTAGGGAAATCAGTTAAAGAAAAAAATGGGGAAATAATTGAATCCCATGCATATAATTCGTCCCCAGTCAAAAAAAATGGGATAAACTTCCTAGATAACTTTTTCAATCATTATTTGGTTTAATTGGAAGAATTTTTATTTATTTATTTTATTTCCTATATATATCCAACATAAATTTCTATGAGAATGAAATCACTCTCAATATTGAAAATCATACATTGAATCAATACGAGTGAAATGAGGAGGATGAATATTCTTTATCACCACTAACACAAGAATGGATATTATATCCCAACAAGAAAGCATATATAGCTCAATTGATTGTGTCTATATAAAGAACCATCCATAAATACATTCCTATTGTGAGGGGATACACTAAAGTGTTTCCCATGGAATTTTCTGGTCTTTCTCCGAGCCGAGTGGTTTAATTTTCAATTTTTCTTTCACATAGGGAATTATCATTATCCAAGACACCATATAGAAATTTTGTTCTGTAAATTGACCAGATAGAGAAAAAACTATATGAGAATATGGATTAATGTTTTATACACCCAATTGCTTCACCCTAGCGTACAACAATCCTCTTCAACATGAATAAGGATGGTTCAATGTTCCCTTTTTCCTATTATCCTGAGCTCAATAAGATCTCGATAAACAACAAGTATCATATTTCCTAGATTGATGACTTGTTTGGTCATCTACATGAGGAAAAATACCTCACTATGTTTAATTTATGGTCATTATATTAACACGTTTGGGTGAAGAAGGTTGATTTCCCCACGACTAGTTTTCTTACATGGTACGAGCACTATGATTTCATAGTAATGCCATACGGTCTCACTAATGATCCATAAATAGTCATGATCATGATGAATACAGTATATATATATTACCTAAACATTTTTAGTATTTATAGAATATATTTTAATATTCTCCAAAACTGAGGAGCATGAAGATCATATTAGCATTATGCTAATGACCTTATGAAAGGATAAGATTTAGGCCATGTATAGAAAATGTGAGTTCCGGTTAAATTTAGTCTCATTCATGTTTCATATCATCCTAATAAATTTTATATTTTTGGACCCTTCAAAGAAATTCATAATTTAATGATGGATGAGACCAAAATTTGTGAAAAATTTCTAATGACTATTTGTTTAGCTTTGTAATATCATTGATTTTTGTGAAATTTATCATTATTGTGAAACCCTATAACAAACATAACATAGAAAGGATTCATGTTTTCTTGGATTGATGAATGTGAAGAGATATTAAAGGAGTTTAATATGAGTATTGTCAATGACCATGTCCTCACACTTCCCACAAGCAGATAAATTTTTGTAGTATTTAGTGATTCTTTAATGAGGTGAATGAGTTGTGTTAATGAAAAATTAAAAATTCGTAGATTATACATCATGGATGTTGAATGTTCATGAACTAAAATACCCAATTCATGATATGGAGTTGGATGCAACGATCTTATATTTGAAAATATGGTGGAATTATCTCTCTGAGTTGATATATGAAATATATATAGATCACAAAATCCTCCGGTATTTATTCACATAGGAAGAGTTGAATATTGGCTAATGATGATGGATTTGTGGTGATAAAGGGCTATGACTGCTCAATCCACTTACATTTTGGTAAAGAGAATAAATTCGTGTACAATCGAATTAGAAATTATCTAGAAATTCTATCATTAATGAGAATTGAAAGGGATCTAATCTTATTATATTTAGAATGTATGGACCAGGGAATCATAAATGAAGGAACATAATCAATACTTTCACATATGATTGCTCAATTGTCCCTTCTGGAGAAGATAATTTATTATTGATGAAATGATGTGGTAATTCAAAAGAAATTGGAATCTATCAGGATATGGAAATCCTCATAGTTAATTGTTAATGAATAAGATGTTGTTGGATTTGGTTCAAGACTATGTATACAATAAGAGTCAAAAAATAATTTTTTGGATGATGTACATTGGTCATCCTTTTCTATCAACCTGGGAATCAAAAATATGTATCTATTTCTCAAATAACACTATTGGTGGGAGAATATGAAGGATATTGTGGAATATACCTTAGTATGTCTTTTATGTCATCAAGTGAAAGCCGAATGGAAATATTGAAGGTAATGATGAAACAATTACACATATCAGCATGGAAATGGGAAAATTCACCATAGAGTTTTTTATTAGACCTCCAAAGACATCAATGGGAAACAATTATATCTAGGATGTGATGGATCTTCTTACAAAGACTGAAAATTTAATTTTGATTCGTGATGACTTTTCACTAGATCAAATATCATCGATATACATCAAACAAGTGGTGAGGCCGCATGGAGTACCACTATCAATTGTATGAAATCATTGTTTGAGATTCACCTATATGTTTTGGGAAAGTATTAAACAAGCTGTAGACACTATGTTAGGATTCAGTGTGTCTTATCACCCATAAACTAGTGGCCATTCAGAGTGGACTATCTAGACACTAGAGGATATTTTTACAGCATGCTCATTTTTATTCAAAATGGGATGGGACCAACATCTTCATCTGGTTGAGTTCTGTTATAATAAAAGTTTCCACTAGAGCATCGAAATGGCTCTCTATAAATCTCTTTATGAGAAGAGGTGTAGAACACCTAAATTCTTGGTTGAAGTTGGGGAATGAAAACCGATAGGTCGCTAAAGGGTTTAGGAAATGGTGGAAATGGATAAGAAAATTCCACAACACATTAAGGCTTTTCCGAGTTGATAGAATAGATAACCTGTCAATCATCAATGATACCTAGAGTATGATGTTAAAGACATGGTATTCCTTTTCATATCCCCATGGATTAAATTTATGAGATTTTGGAATAATGGAATGATTATTCTATGATACATCGGCCCCTATGATTTCCTTTATCACATTGGAGTAGTGGCCTACTGACTAGTACTCTCCCCAACCCAATCTCAAGTACATGATTTACTAATTGTATCCCTCTTAATAAATTAAAAACCAGACTCCACACAAATACTAAATCCATAGGTGGTAGAGTTTTAGAATAAACATTATTATGAAGTGTATATGTTGATGATCTTAGATCACAGATGGAAAGTTCTTTGAAAAAAATATAATTCACTTCATCAAAGTGTTGTAGAGAAACCGCACGTTTGAATAATTATGATGATAACTGGAGGAAGTGATGAAATAAAGTTACCATCATTTTTTTAGTTTGGTGAATAAATTTTTGAGGTAAATTTTCTTAAAGGGTGATGGTTGTAATGACCCGAACTGTTATAAATAAAACTTTCCCTATGATTTTAATTAAATTTCATATTATCTAACAAGGTTATAAAAGACACATGCACTTATTTTCTTTTATAATATTAAAGTGGATTTTAAAGGACTATTAATGTATCATTACCATTGATAATATAAACATTAAATAGTTATGACATGGTTATTATAGATATAGTGGTTTAAAAAGTCCAATTGACATAGACAAGGAAAGTTATGGACTCAACCAGAAGGATCATACCCTATGAAGACCATTTATAGGAACTTATAAGGGAGATAGATTCACTTGGAATGTCCCTCAACCAAGAACAAGATGATATCCAACAACGTAATCATGAATAATCCAATTTATGGGATAATTTAAAGCACATCGGGATCAACGCCTAAACCATGTATGTCAAACCTCCTAATTAAAGATTCACAATCTGAGACCTTACACATAGGGTGTAGTTGGGTTTATTAAAATAATATGTAGATTGGCCCTAGAAATATTATTATGTATATTCTTTTTTATATAATAATGAATGTATTTGCTTCCCACTTTTTTTAATTAATATTTTTTTTATTTTA
The DNA here is from genome assembly GCA_963277665.1 of Viscum album. Taxonomy (NCBI): domain Eukaryota; kingdom Viridiplantae; phylum Streptophyta; class Magnoliopsida; order Santalales; family Viscaceae; genus Viscum; species Viscum album. Next base: position 243,168,486 of record OY728128.1, on the reverse strand, counting down.
ATAAAAACCATATTTTGGGGAATATTATAATTCAATTAAGTAATTTATTTCGATCAATTAATAGTTTTTTTAATAAATAATATTTTAATTAAATATTATTATTAAATAATTTTAATTAAATAAAAATGAACATTTTTTATGAAGTCAACTATGAATTGTTTAAGGGTTTGAAAACTGTTATTGTCAAAACCACCTCATTTTATCATAACTAATTATTTTATTTTAAATTACAAATTTAGAATATTTTCAAAATTATATACATAAAATAACTATTATTTTATTAATCAAAACATTGATATTATCCAATGGTGAATATTTCCTAATATTCTATGAGAGTCAAATTTTCGGGTCTAAATTAAATACCATATAAATATACATCTTGTATTATTAGATCATAATAACCCAATAGGGATGTAATAAATACAATAAAAGATATAAAATACATAATATAAGTTTTTATTATAAATATTAGAATTTGTGTTTATTAAGATAATTTTATAACCTCATTATGATTCCTCCAAAACCATTAATATATTTTACTATTTTAAAATCATTTCTTTAGGATTCTAAATCACTTCCACAGAATCAAGGGAATTATTATTTTAAGTTAATATCTTATCCCTATAAAATAATAAAAAATAGTCATTTCGTGGAAAACATTAGCAAATCCCATGGTAAAGAATGTGGATTTGGATATTTTATTATATAGAGTCCAAAACCTATGTTTGAGAAAGGATAAATATATCCCCACTCATTCCCTAAATAAACCCACCTAATATCCCATTTATATTCATTAAATATCTTGGGTGGACAACATTACTCTTCCCTAACTTCTCTACTGTCCTCTCAATGTGCCCCCAAAATCTCCTGAAGCTCCTCCCAAACATTTAGAACCACACACTCATGTAAGGGATCGTCACATTCCCTTATTTATTCATGTTTTTTAATTATTTTATGCCTTATATTTAAAATTACTATTGTTTGAATATGTATTTAAATTTTTCTACTACTTTCCATTTTATTTTCAAATTATGAGACACTCATTTCACTCCCATCAAACCATTTTATGAATTTTTATGTGATGTCGTTATGTTTCCAAAATTTCACCATGAAATTCCATTCCAAAATATGTGTGAAGTGAATAATATACCAATTTCATATCAAAGGTATTCACCTTTATACAGTTATACATAATTTAATTGGGGGTGAAATGTTTTTATTCCACAATTTTTGATCATGGAATAAATGATTATGATGAATGAAACCACGTTGTATAATCAATGTGGCATACTTAATCTTGATAATGATATAAAAGTGATGAAGGTGCCTAGAATTATATATCTCTACAATGCATTGGGTATTTCTTAGACTCCAGATACATCATGTTGGGATAGGGATTGAAACTAAATCCTGTATGGAACTTTTCCCATCATGATTTCTTGGATGTTAACCTTGACCAATGTTTATGATGTAGTGTTTTAAGTTGTTTACACATTTTACTTATTTTGGTTGTCATGCAATATAATGACTTATTATTCATGTTCCATTTATTCCCCATTGATATTACTATTTTATAACATGTTTTACTTATTAAATTTTTATCCCCTTACTAGGATTTATATTTTACCCATTTCTTGTGTATGTCCCTAGGATATTCCATGGAGTTCTAAAATCCATTGAATATTATGATCATGTTAAGGAATGATTAAATATAGCTGATTTATTTCATTTTATATAATGTTATGTAATTTACCTAATTCTAAAATACACTAGACTTATCGATCTTATGAGTTGTATTAAGTGTAACCATATGTGATAAATCATGTATTAATGTGTAATAAAGAGCAGGGTTGTTATAGTTCATGTTTAGGTCTATCCATGAATCATTTCTTGGAAAAATATGGTATCTGGGATAGAGGAAAGAACATGGTGAGAACATAGTTTACCAAACCATTTGTGTAAAACCCTGAGATTTTATGAAAAATATTCTTTTTAATGTATTCTGTTATAAGATACACCAAAATTATCTTGTGATATATGCAACACCGTATTTTCTTGTAGTATACGCAACACAATTCTCAGCTCGCGTTACACACAATTTCAAGTTCATTTTGTAGAAACTATTCTACGCAACATTATGTATAGATTTTGTTTAACATATAAATGAAATAATTTTTGATTATGTTATACACAACACCAAATAGAGCATTCACTACACGCATCCCTGACTTGGCTTGCATTACATGCAATAAAGACCTTCCTCGATAGCGTGTGTAGTACGTAATACCGAGTTTCACTAAACGAGATATTATTATAATATTATTATGAACTAGCCATTATGAATAGTAAAACCCACTTTTTACAATTTTATAAAATTTAACTTTCAAAATGGACTTCATTTTTCGATTCGGAATATCGAAATTATCTTAGGGTGAAATTTTGGTACTTTTCGGATAACTTTCATTTTCTGATGAATAGTGAAAATTACTAAATTTTAATTAAAAACAAATTTTTTAATCGAAATAATTAATAGTGATAAATTATTAATTTGTGTGGTTTTAAAGTATATTTAGAATATATTTTTACTATTTAATAAAATTTTGGACATTGGATGTAATTTCACATTTAAACCAGACATAAACATGTGTCAATCTTTTGATAGTTATTATCTCTTATGAACACGCTATTTGTTTTGACAACGAGAATTAATTTTTAAATTAATTAATTCAACTAATATGTTTTGAATCTGGTAAAATACACATCATTTTTGAATTCATAATATCAAATATAGTTTAGGCCTAATTTTCGGTATTTTTCTGGAAACTTTAATTTTTTGATGAATAGTGAAACCACTATGTGGTAGTTAAAAAACCGATTTTTTCATAAAACTTAATTTTACCGCTTCTATGAGGGGAATTTAGAAAATCCGATACACACGGTTAATATCAAGGACTAAAATATGGTTCAATGAGATGAAAATAATTTTTGGTGAATAGTAACTTTTTACTTTTTTTACCACGATTAAAAGTAAATAGGGTAATTAAGGGTAAATTGATATTATTATTACCCTAACACATGTCTTAATTCTATTGGATAAGTGTAATTCGGCCAAAAACAACTTTAGGAATAAAATATGACCATTTAGGCCCATTTGGATTAGATTAGGACATTTATTTTTAATTTATTTAAAAGAAGGGTTATAATAGTTAAAATCAATGTTTAATAACTAAATATTTTTTAATATAGGGTTATACATAAGATAAATTCGAATATAAATATTCCTTAGAAAGAAGAAAATTTTTCATACATAATGGTAGTTTATTTTTAATTTTTAGACTTAAAATAATTTAATTTATTTATGACACAATGATAATGCAGTAATTATCTTATTAATGAAATATTGACATAATTGATGTTATAAATACGCAAATAAATGTAATTTGAGACTTTTTATGAATTAAAATAATTTTCTATTTTAATATGTCATGTTAGTATTTATTTAATTCACTTTTTGCGAACTAATATTTCTATTATGATTTTCACAAAAATCAATTACTAAATAGTGTCAAAATTGACATAAAATAGTTTGTAAAACAAATATTATATTATTAATTGTTATTTTATTCCTAAAAATATATGGATCGGCCAAATGAATTAGATAAGGTTATATATATTAATAATAAACAACTTGGGGTTCATTTGGCTTTTTATAGTAAGTTTATTATCCTTATAGTGTAAGAACACAGGAAGACACGATAAAAGTAAAATTATTTAACTTAAAGTTAAATTTAAATGATAAGGTTAAAATAGGAACAAAAACTTGTCTAAATTCTATTGGATGATAGTATTTAGACCCATCCCCACCTTATCTTCGAAATAAATAAATTTGGAGCTATTTAAAACCAAATATGACTTTATAATAAAATAATATTTTTTGTTTTTCCAAAGGTTCCCCTCTCCTCCCTTATAAAAGGGAACATCCCCCACTCTTCCTCACACCACTTTGAGCCTTCAAGATAGGCCTACCCCTGCCAAATTCTCTTCTACACTTCCATATAAACATCCTAGAGGTTCTTTTATTCTTTAATGACCAATTTTAGTGCCCTAATAGGATGTCTCAAAGAGGCGCTTTAAAGAAGAGGTAATGTTCGTTATCGATTCTTTCAACATTATTTCTTCTCCCACTTATCCTAATTTATTTATTTCATTATGATGTAATAACATCAGTATAACTATTATACTGATATGTTATTATAAGTATGAAACAACCCTATTTCACCATCTATCCATCCTACGGAAAACGAAATCACCAAGAGTGCGTACGTACAGAATACTGTCCCCACGCCGTGGTGTAATCTATTTTCCACCACCACCTTACATGGATGGCTATAATGGTGAAAATAAATAACTATATATGATTATTTTAAAGTGTTATTGATTATGAAATAGTATACATACACTCCAATACAATTCCACGATCATGGGAACGATATAATCGCTCGTGCGTACGTACGGAATACCGTCACCACGATGTGATGCGACTCGTTCTACATGATCTTCATTGCATAATGATTATATAAATGAATTTAATGAATTAATATGATATATATTGCACTAATAACATTCTTTAAATGAGGTATATATAACTTAAAAAGAAGAATACGAATTTATTCGACAAAACACACATAAGAACAAAAAGAAATAAACACCCGAATAACAAGTAACAATGAAATATTACTAATAAGAAGCTAAAAATATGAACATATATGATATCATAACAATGAGTATGATTCTGGAATAAGTCAATAACATTATTTAAATCATTATACAGGAGGTTCGGACACTTACCAAGCAAATTGGACCTAAGGTAAGGGATAATTTTTCAAATCTCATTTTTATCCGAGATTACTTATTCCTAAGTATTTACTGGGGCTATTTCTATCATGTCCATGTTTTATAAAAGTGTTTTCATGTAAGTTTAAAGTCCTTTTTATCCATTTTTGTCTTTTACTACATGGTATGTAATGAATCTTTCTTTTGTTTACGTCACGAGGTACTTTATTGACTTTTCCGACAAAAGTACGAGAAGAATGTTTTTTTTAAACTTATACGGAATGAATGGATTTTTAAAACATTATTTCCAAGTAGATTCCTTTAAAAGTTTTCAAGTTAATTTTTAATCTACTTCTTTTAGTTTAAAATTGTATGACATGTTAAGAAAGGAAAAATGTTTTTGAAGTAGAAAGGATATTTTCCTCAAGAATGGAGTTCAAGTGTTTTATCAAAATTATTTTTGATCTAAGATAATATAGGGTTCTGTTTCTATCCCTATTATTACATTGATTTGATTATGTTGTGATGGAATTATTTTTATGAATTCCTTTATCTTATATGAATTGTTTTATGATATCATGATGTTTAAGAATCCCATTTTTATTACATGGGTTATGCAATGATGTATGATTTTTTTTGGATTTTTTGGCACACATAAAAATGGTATCATTATGAGATGGGTGGGACTTATATCTCCCTCCATTGCATTGGGTAAATATTTTTTATCTCATGAGATAGACATGGCTGGAACGACAGGTTAAACCGGTTCAGTGAAACAAGACTGAAACGAGGAGTGAACTCGGTTTAGAAATGTACTTTGTCCGCTAAGATAGTCTTGGCTATGAGTCATGACTAATAAGAAATGATTATATATGATATTTTGTGTATGCCAAAAAGTTTTATGTTTTATGTTATGATTATTGAGATTACAGTTCACTACTATGATTTATCCCATGCTATGAAATTATGATCTCTTTTGCAGGTTAAAATTTACAAAATGTTATGTTCTTATGAATATCATTTGATTGATATTTCTTTGATTACCCTTACTGATCATTTGAGCTCACCCTTTATATGTTTTACTTTCCCCAGGATATAAAGAATGGTTTTAGGTAAGAAAACAAAAGGGGGAGATTTTTATGGAGATGTTGAAGATCTTTCACCACGATTATAAGATTATGTTACGAGTTTCCAAAGACACTAAACTATTACGGTCCTTGTGTGTCTGTTTATTTATGTATTAATTATTCCGAAAAAGTAATGTAATGTACATGTACGTCAGTCATCGGGTCTCTACAGTTGGTATCAGAGGAAAGGTTTAGTCAACCATTGGAAACTAAGATGTGAAAGCATTAGTGAGATCCCTAGAGATATTTCTAAGGTATGTCTAGGGATTTTTCATAAGGTTAAGTATAAGTATAGGTTATAGTCCTAGAATTATGGTAACAATATTAGATTAAACCTAAGATGTTAGATAATGAAGTTACTCCTCCTTTATTATGATTTTTTCCTATCACACTATTCATTTTGGGTTTTAGAAAATGGCTGGAAATAAGATGATTCATGATAATGGAGTATATTATGGACAATGGAATGATATTCTTCATGAGAAACCAAATGAAATGGGATTTGGAAGTCCAAACATCATTATTATGCCAAATCAGCAATCTCATAATATGACCAATAAACTCAAATTTGGTAAGTTTCCTGTCTCAGATAATAAGAGAAAGATGGAGTTTCATAATGATCATAGAGAAAATAAAGTTCAATTTCCCCTATGTAAATCATGTGGGAAGAGGAATCAAGGAGAATTTTTCAATGTAACTGGAATGTTCTTTGGGTGTGGAAAAGGACACAAAGCCAGTAAGTGAAAAGGAAAAGGTTCAGTTAACACCATGGATGAGGATAATGGTATTGCTACAACATCAACAATGGTTAAATGTTTTAAATGTTGAATGTATGGGCATTATGTTAACCAATTCCCTAAGGGAATGTCTCATGAAGAGAATTAGTATGGTCGTATGGGTAGTATTTATGTTGATGATGATGAAGAGACTACAAATGATATGTGATATGAAAAGAATTGTTGAATCTCGGTCAATGGTTTAAGAAGTTAGTGGAATGATTAAATGATTATCAAGTGTAATGTTGTATAACTAATATCATGGTACAATAAAATAAAGAGACATCTAAGGATTGTTACACTGTTGTCTTTCCTTATGTTTTGAAAGTGTATGATGAATGGTACCAGTAACCATGAAAGGTTATTCAGATATTTTTTGAAAGTAGATGATATGTGCATAATGAAGGTATTAGGAGAAAATTAAATTTTTTATAGTATTCATGAGCTCATGACTGATATAGGAGAAGGTTATATCATGGTTTGATTATATAGAATTTTTGTATTTTTTTATGTGGAAAGAGTTAACTTTTGATGGAATCCATGTTTTCACTATACTTTAATGGGTATTAATTTTTCAAGAGAAAACATGATTAAGGTATTCACATGATTGGAATGTGACCAACAAGATATATGGGGGATAAATGATGGTTGGTTGATGACATTTCAAGTAATCGTTTTCCTTATACTATGAGCTTTGACCGAAGTATTTTAGATAAAGATTAGAATGGATTATGTTGAACATAAGTTAGTATTGATTAAGGATAGAACTTTTTTTCGATATTATTGATGGGATGTTATAGTAATGTTGTTTTAGAAATAGGACAACCTGCAGGACGGGCAACAACCCATCACGTTGGACAAGGCTGTGGGAATCGAACCCACAACCGAAGTGTGACTGGCCTTTATTGGCTACCACTGGCCTACAGGAAGTCCCCGATTAGTAGAAATTAGTTTTAGTTTATTAAGAGGTATGATATATGAAGTATAAGTTCATTTTTTGAATCATATATGATTAACCTCACCATAGATGGACTTATGTATATTTGATAACTTTTTCTAACCTTTTGTTTGAAACAGATGGAATCACCCATCATTCTAACACATGATCTATTAACACTTCACGAATAACAAATTCAATTTCATTTCTTTAAGATATGAAGTGGAAATTGTTCAAATCACGAACAATAGTGAGATTGTACCAAAATCAAGAAAATATTTCATCTAATTCAATATTTTCAACTTTAGGGAAATGATATTGAAAACCCAAAAAATGTTGTCCTAGTGATCTTATATCTGATGAATTAGATGGTACATTAGATCATCACAAATTTATGGCTTTGTTATTGATGGATTTTTCATAGCCATTTTCTATACCACTCTTCATCAGAACATGATGGATAGATTTCTCCTCCATATCCATATTTTCACCTATGTTCTCCTATGTGGACAGCCAGTGATGAGTTATTTGGGTATCCGTTATGTTTCTAACGTTCCTTTTTTAAATGATGTTTTAGTATTCCTTTTTACGATGTGGGTTTCTATGAATGAAACTCTCGTGTAATAAACCATTTATAACCCCGATGAATTTCGAGGGAAAAATTCATTTTAAGGGGGGTAGAATGTAACACCCCATGATTTTATGAAAAATATTCTTTTTAATGTCTTGTGTTGTATGCTACTTCAAAATAATCTTGTGATATACGCAAGACCATATTTTCTTGTAGAATACGCAACACTATTCTTGGCTCGCGTTACACACAATTTCAAGTTCGTTTTGTAGAAACTATTCTATGCAACATTATGTATAGATTTTGTTTAATGTATAAATTAAATAAGTTTTTATTATTTTATACACAACCCCAAACATAGCTTTCAATACACGTAGCATGGACTTGGCTTGCATTACACACAATAAAGACCTTTCTCGATAGCATGTGTAGTACGCAATACCGAGTTTCACTAAACGAGATATTATTATAATATTATTATGAACTAGTCGTTATGAATAGCAATACACACTTTTTAAAATTTTATAAATTTTATCATTCAAAATGGACTTCATTTTTGGATTCGGAATATCGAAATTAGCTTAGGGTGAAATTTCGGTACTTTTCGGATAACTTTCATATTCTGATAAATAGTGCGAAATTACTAAATTTCAATTAAAAACAACTTTTTTTAATCGAAATAAATAATAGTGATAAATTATTAATTTGTGTGGTTTTAAAGTATATTTAGAATATATTTTTACCATTTAATACAATGTTGGTCATTGGATGTAATTTCACATTTAAACCAAACATAAACAAGTGTCAATCTTTTGATAGTTATAATCTCTTAAGAACACGCTATTTGTTTTGATGACATGAATTAATTTTTAAATTAATTAATGCAACTGATATGTTCTGAATTTGGTAAAATAGACATCATTTTTGAATTCATAATATCAAATATAGATTAGGCCTAATTTTTTATATTTTTTGGAAACTTTCATTTTTTCGATGAATAGTGAAACCACTAAGTGGTAGTTAAAAAACTGAATTTTTCATAAAAATTAATTTTACCACTTCTGTGAGTGGAATTTTGAAAATCCGAGAGACACGGTTAATATCAAGGACTAAAATGTGGTTCAATGAGATTAAAATAATTTTTTGTGAATAGTAACTTTTTACTTTTTTTACCACGGTTAAAAGTAAATAGGGTAATTAAAGATAAAATGATATTATTATTACCCTAACACATGTCCTAATTCTATTGGATAAGTGTAATTCGGCCAAAGACAACATTAGGAATAAAATATGACCATTTACGCGCACTTGGATTAGATTAGGACATTTATTATTAATTTATTTAAAGAAGGGTTAAAATAGTTAAAATCAATGTTTAATAACTAAATCATTTTTAATATATGGTTATACATAAGATAAATTCGACTCTAATTATTCCTTAGAAATATAAAAATATTTCCTACATAATGGTATTATATTTGTAATTTTTAGACTTAAAATAAGTTAATTTATTTATGACACAATGATGATGCAGTAATTATCTTTTTAATGAAATATTGACATAATTGATGTTATAAATACCCAAATAAATGTAATTTGACACTTTTTATGAATTAAAAAAATTTCTTATGTTTAAATGAAATGTTAGTATTTATTTAATTCACTTTTTTCGAACTAATATTTATGTTTTAATTTTCACAAAAATCAATTACTAAATAGTTTCAAAATTGACATAAAATAGTTTTTTAAACAAATATTATATTATTAATTGTTATTTTATTCCTAAAAATTTGAGGTTAGGAAAAATGACTTAGATAAGGTTATATATATTAATAATAAACAACTTGGGGTTTGTTTGGCTTGTTATAGTAAGTTTATTAACCTTATAGTGTAAGAACACAAGAAGACACGGTAAAAGTAAAATTATTTATCTTAAAGGTAAATCTAAATTATAAGGTTAAAATAGGAACCTAAGTTTGTCTAAATTCTCTTGGATGAGAGGATTTCGACCCATCCCAACCTTATATTTGAAATAAATCAATTTAGAGCTATTTAAAACTGAATATGACTTTATAATAAAATAATATTGTTAGTTTTTCCAAAGGTGCCCCTCTCATCCCTTATAAAAGGGCAACTCCTCCCTCTTTTCCTCACACAACTTTGAGCTTTAATGATCGGAAAAACCTTGCCAGATTCACTTCTCAACTTCCATAGAAACATCCTAGAGGTTCTGGTATTTTTCAAAGACCAATTTTAGTGCCCTAAGAGGAGGTCTCAAAGTGGCGCTTCAAAGAAGAGGTAATGTCCCTTACCGATTCTTTCAACTTTATTTCTCATTCCACTTCTTCTTCATTATCTGTTTCATTATGAAGTAATAAAATCAGTATAACTCATATACTGATATGTTATTATAAGTATTAAACAACCCTATTTCACTATCTATCCATCCTACGGAAAACGAAATCACCACGCGTGCGTATGTACGGAATAATGTCTCCACGCCGTCGTGTAATCTATTTTCCACCACCCCTTTACATGGATGGGTATAATGGTGAAAATAAATAACTATATATGATTATTTTAAAGTGGTATTGATTCTGAAATAGTATACATACACTCCAATACAATTACACGATCATGGGAACGATATCATCGCTCGTGCGTACGTACGGAATACCGTCTCCAAGATGTGATGCGACTCATTCTACATGATCTTCATTTGATAATGATTATATAAATTTATTTAATGAATAAATATGATATATATTACACTAATATAATTCTGGAAATGAGGTATCTATAACCTAAAAATAAGAATAAGAATTTATTCGACAAAACACACATAAGAACAAAAACCAATAAACACCCGAATAACAAGTAACAATGAAATATTACTAATAAGAAGCTAAGAATATGACCATATATGATATCATAACAATGAGTATGATTCCGGAATAAGTCAATAACATTATTTAAACCATTATACAGGAGGTTCAGACACTTACGAAGAAAAATTGTACCTAAGGTAAGGGATAATTTTTCAAATCTCATTTTTATCCGAGATTTCTTATTCGTATGTATTTACTAGGGCTATTTATATCATGTCCATGTTTTATAAAAGTGTATTAATGTATGTTTAAAGCCCTTTTTACCCATTTTTGACTTTTACTACATGGTATGTAAGTAATATTTATTTTGTTTACATTACGAGGTACTTTTTTGACTTTTTCGACAAAAGTATGAGAAGAATGTTTTTTAAACTTATACGGAATGAATGGATTTTGAAAATATTATTTCCAAGAAGCTTAATTTAAAAGTTTTAAAGTTTATTTTTAATCAAATTATTTTAGTTTAAAATTGTATGGCATGATGGGAAAGGAAAAATGTTTTTGAGGTAGAAAGGATATTTTCCTCAAGAATGGAGTTCAAGTGTTTTATCAAAATTATTTTTCATCGAAGATAATATAGGGTTCTGTTTCTATCCCTATTATTACATTTATTTGATAATGTTGTGATGGAATTATTTTTATGAATTTCTTTATCTTATATGAATTGTTTTATGATATCAAGATGTTTAAGAATCCCATTATTATTACATGGGTTATGCAATGATGTATGATTTTTTTGATTTTGTGGCACACATAATAATGGTATCATTATGAGATGGGTGGGACCTATATCTCCCTCCAATACATTAGGTAACGATTTTATATCTCATGAGATAGACATGGCTGGAACGGCAGGTTAAACCGGTTTTGTGAAATAGGACTGAAACGAGGAGTGAACTCGGTTCAGAAATGGACTTTTTCCACTAAGATAGTCTTGGCTATGAGTCTTGACTACTAAGAAATGATTCTCTTTGATTATGTGTGTATGTAACAAAGTTCCATGTTTTAAGTTATTATTATTGGGATTACATTTCACTACTATGATTTATCCCATGTTATGAAATTATGATCTCTTTTGCAGGTTAATATTTCCAAAATGTTATGTTCTTATGAATATGATGTGATTGATATTTCTTTGTTTACCCTTACTGAGTATTTGATCTCACTCTTTATATGTTTTATTTTCCCCAGGATATAAAGCATGGTTTTAGGTAAGAAAACAAAAGGGGAAGATTCTTATGGAGATGTTGACAATCTTTCACCATGATTAGAAGATTATGTTCTGAGTTTCCAAAGACACTAAACTATTACAGTCCTTGTGTGTCTGTTTTTGTTATGTATTAAGTATTCCGCAAAATTAATTTAATGTCCATGTACGTCAAGCTTCAGGTCTCTACAATTTTTCTGAACCAATAATGTTCATATAATTGGTAGTAATCCTCACATGGTAAATTCAATATGTAATTTAACATTCATCCAAATCATTATTTCTGTTTTTGTCAAAATAATAATTTATTTTTAAACCCAAACCTCCCCAAAATTACTCATTATTCCTTATATTCCTAGGGATATCGACCCTTGGGACTTTGGTTGTGGATTTTTACGAATATTATCCCTTTAAAACCTAATTTTCATGAATCAATAGACTTTGGGTTTTGATAATTAATGGTATGTAATCATTGTTCTCTGTTCGTCTTCATCTTCAAAGATATTTCCACTTGCTCTTGGGTTGAATAAAAATATTTGTTGATATGGAATGATATATGAATCCATATGGGATCTAATGAATAATTCCAATATTATTTAATTTTTATATCATGGTTTATTATGAATATATTATTCCCTCTCAAATGGATCTGGATATCATGTTCGTAGTGGATCTCATTGGGTAAACATAATCAAATTCAATAGTTCCAAGATTTATCATTCTATAATCCTTATTGGGATAAAGTAGGATTTCATCTGGGGATACATGGTGTGTGGGATTGATTCAGGTGACGAATCTTGATGGATATTAATGTTTTCATTAAGATTTAATGATTTTGGAATTTCCATATGATATGGTTGTTGGAATTATATGATGGTATATACATGTGTGAATTGAGACCCATTCCTAATATGTGTTTCATATGGGTTAATATGTGACATTTTGTGAATCATGATTGTTATAACTAGTTGTAATTTTTATGATATGAATATTTTGTGGGTGTTTTGAAGCATGTGGATCATTGATTCTGGTATCAATATTGTTGGGTTTCCTGGAATTGTCCAGATGGTCCCTTTGAGGGGGGAAAGGGTGTTATGATAAAGTCCAAGTACATATGTGTGCTTGGTAAATACTAGTCAAATATCACGAATATGACCAGACAGTGTGGGAGTAGAACATTCAGGGGTTATCTGTATCCAAAATGGTGTGATGCTGATAAGAGAGAAAGTACTTGTAAGGGTGATTTCAATCTAATTCGTTGATCCTGAGATGTAGGAATACCATCAAGTGATGTTAGATGACCACATTTGGGTCAGGATTGATGTGTTTCTTAAAGGAGGAATGTGAATATATGATAGAAGAAAGAGGGACTTTGATCCAACATGTGGACCTTACGTAATGTTCTATGAAAATTTGTAAGTTACACTGGCATCCTTGTAATGTCTCGGCCTGGATTCCACCAAAATGGTGGTTCGAGCAGGTTCATCAGGAGGCCTAAAAAACGACACCCCATAAGGGAGAGTCTATCGACAAAAAACGTTTTCCTATGGTTTGATAGTGGGGAGACAATTCCCTCATATCAGAGTTATAAAACAAAAGAAATATCCATGTATCATACATAATAGTAAATAAAAATAACCGAGAAGTAGTATATGAACTAAAATAAAACATGTTTTAATAATAAATGAGATACTATTAAAATTAAAAATCATCTAAACATTAAAAACAACAATGTTCACCCACTCGGATGACCAGATAGATTCATGAAGACTAAGGAAATTGAAAAAACAATATTGGTCTCTACTAGTAACTCGGAGACAGACAACGTACCCAGTCTCCACACAAATATCTAACTACACATTCCCAATCAAGAGAACCCACAGGAGAAGCACCAATCAATCATGTAACATTATTCCTTAGTGCTATCCACCATGAATTTTTGGCAACCGAAAAAACAAATACAGTCTGTATTAAAACCAAAGTTAACATATAGGGGTGAAAATATAATCTCATTATGACACCCAAACAATGAACCTATAACATACTTCCATAACTACATTCTCATGAAATATGCTCACCCTAGCTAAGACTATACTGAAAAGATAAATAACTCATATAATGCGAATCCACAGTCGAACTGTCAGTTTGTGATCTCGGTTAACTGGGAAAGGTACTATCAAGTATATTAACATTTATATGAATATATATGTTTAGTCCCATACCTATACACATATTTATAATATTAATATACCTAATTAAGGTTATGTAATAACATAAAAACATTAGCGGTCGATCCTTTTGTTTGTAATCCCAATTTCATGGACATCATATTCAAAGTAATTGAGCTGGATGTCATTATAGTCAGGCAGTGAATCAAAAATTTGATCTCAGGGTTTGTAATATAAATTTAAATATACCTACTTCCGATTCTCTCAGACATTTCTCTAGGAATGATAGACCACAATAGGGGTACACTCATCCAAACATTGTGCTCACCCATACTAACCTCCAATTATTATATAGAAGGATTCCAGGGAAGTTCATCTTGATATCCTATAAATCTCCTTGGAGATAGATTCCATGATTTTCATGCCATGTAAATCCATTCCAATTTATAATACCAATGTCCTAGTCTATATGTGGTCATGATATTGAGACATGTATAAACTATAAGGTTCTGACCCATAGGCAATATGTAAGGACAACTAAGTGGGGAGATTCAATTCCCTCCTCTAGCGGTCTCTAATTATGGAGACTGTAATCATCCATATTACTCAAGAGAGAACAATCATCTACAATTATCCAATGATGTAAAATTCTATTTCAAACACCTCAGTTATGTAACCGATTTGGGAGAGTTTAAGCGTCCTAGAAACTCAGGAGTTCATAATCATCCACGAGTATAATATGATCCATGAGAGTGTCATCATCCTCATCACATATCAATTAGAGGAGAGATGAATCATCCTCACCACATGGTAGAGTATAATAATATATGAATATCATTTGTCAATATTCCATGTACATATATCATATTGATAGGATCAATAATCAGATCCCATGAAGAAACATTGGAGACCCTAATAATATAGTAATAAATTTAAAGGTTCTATATCCAGATCCTAGGTAGTACCTCTAGGTATAAAAATAATAAAATAGTAATAGTTATTAGATGATAGATCCAACGAATGTATGTCTAAGAATCCCAGAAAAATAATAATATGGATCCTAACAAAAATGTATGGGAATAACAAGTAGAATGAAAGACACCTTTCATCAGGCTTGATAGACACTAACTAGTAATCAACTCAACTAAGCATCACTGAATTAGTAGTTACTATTCCGAACAATAGCTGGTACTATAGCAGAAACTGTTCAAGTGGGGGCTAATTTACAGGGGTACTGTAGTAGTACTGAAGCAGTACTGTAGTAGGTACAGTAGCAGGAACTGTGCAGAACTGTAGTAGGTACTGTAGCCAGAAGTGTAGCAGGCACTATTTGACAATGTAGTAGCTGGGAATATGCCCCTGTTTGGGCCTTCAGGCCACTGATTTGGTCCCCGAGTCCCTTAAGGCCTTCAGGCCACCCAGGCCTTCAGGTCAGTAAGGCCTTTGGGCCACCTTAAGTGCAGATGCAAACCAGACAGCCTACAGGGAACAATCTTCAGAAGGAGGAGGAGCAAGGAGTTTTTACCATAGCAGAAGCTAAATGGATTTCAAGAATGAGAGGGTATGGAACCTGCAATCAGGACAAGCCTGTGCATGCATGGGAAAGCCTAGCCGAACAGGCATGCGAAGGTGGAGAGCTGATTTTATGATGAAGATATTGGGGTGGAGTGTTCCAAGTAGTTATTCTGGGTTGTACGTAATGTATGAAGCCTACGGGAAATGAATTCCTCTAAGGCCTATGGGCCATTTAATACTTACGCCTATAGGCCATGTAAAGGTTCCACCTCACCCATTGAAAGGTGCATTATCAAAAATCAATAAAAAATGAAGTCCTTCGGGCCATTAGAGGATGAGGTGACACCGACTACATTATCTACCAAAACACGATATAGTAGCTAAGGGTCAGTCAAATATGGGGTCACCCGTTGGGTCCTTCAATTCAAACCCTGAGAAGAATCCTACATTGAATCATCAAGGAATACATTTAGATGATGTAATCTCACTTGTGATCCTCAACTGTAATGTTTAGGGAATAATCATAATTGGGATCCCTAGTGGAAATTCAACAGTGGCATCCTACAAGGGTTCCTTGGAATGGAAAGTCAGTAGAGGAATCCTACATGGGATCCATAGAATGGAAAAAAGATAAATGAATCATAATAGGGATTTCCTAGGTCAATATGAAAGTAAATTCATCCCATAGAGGACTCCAGTATTAAGGTGAAGATATAGTAATCCTATATGGGATCCTCTAGGTCAAAATATAAGCATTTATATCCTATAAGGGATCCTAAAAAACAACGAGACTCCTGATATCACTGCACATAATGGAAAATATCATAAAGTAGATTTCTTTGAAGGAAGATATAAAAATGTATCAAGAAAAAGAGATAACTGACCTATCAACTCTAATCGAAGGGTCCCAATATCAGGCGACAACTAGATTTGATTACTGGAGGAAGAACCTCTCAGTTCATGATACACCTAAAATGCCATATCGGAATCCTCATAACACCTCATGAGTCCTAACATCATGATATATGTGAGAATATACTGCAAATGGACAAATTATGGTTTCAATTATAACTTATAGCAAAAAATATAAGAAAAAAATCATCGAGGGGTAGCAAGGGAGGATTATATGACATATGTAGCAAGGTACATGACATATACCCACAAGGCCCCACCTAGGTGTCTACCTATTTATATACGTGGATAATAAATGATTAATTATATGATTTTTAGAATAGGTGCACGTCATTTAACCCACATGGTTTACCTTCCCATGTACCTCACATTATCTGATATCTATATTGGATGGCCATGTATTGATACACACCATGTGACCCACACAAGGTATGGTCTTCTACATTACACGGCGTGTGCCACTTACACAGGAAACCTGGATGGGTACATAGCTAAATGGAAGAGCGCCATTAAAATTCATGTGAAACCCATACATAGAACGTACATAAGAATGATCCTCTTCCTTAAACAAGAAGAACACACATCCTGTGTTCTCTGAACCATACATTTTTTAGATGGGTTTTCACAAACAGAAAACCCTTCAAAACTCCTAAAACCCACATTTCTCCCCACAAAAATGACTAAACTATGATGGGTTATAAAAAATAATACAAGGGGACGTGAACTTGAAAATAGATACTATATTGGGTTCTATGAAATAAATTTAAAAATGGCCTATCAATGGATGACATTCTCTAAAGCTTCGCATGGGTTTTTACTCATCTGCTACTGGAAGATCATCTAACACATCCCAAGCTCCACAACGGTACTCTTCCTCCTATATATCTCCTTCTCTCTCCACCCATTCTCCATTTTTATCTCTTAGACATGTGAAAGGGAATACCATAGGGGAGTTCATGAGAAAGAATGGGACAAAAGAAGAAGAAAAAAAGGAAAATAAAGAAAACAAAAATAAAAAGAAAATAAAAAAAATAAAAGAGGACCTGACATGGCCCCGATTCCCAACATGAGGGTAGGCCCCTACTAGAAAATATCCCCATTAAAAACCCAAAATCAGAGACAGACTCAAAAACTTACTCATTGTTTAGAATATATAGCCACAAAACCTATGGGAATAAATTTATAATTAATTAATTAATTATTAATTATTAATTATTCTGCAAAAATTTGACCAGTACAAATTTCCACCAAACTCATGTACTAGGGTAAAAACCCAATTTTGGGACCAATAGAGTGGTCAAAAAAATATCTGAGATCCTATGATTGGTAAAATTATCAATTTAACCCTTACATGTATCTCGATGTAAAAAATTCAAGTTTCTTCTCAAAATTATTGTCTTGAAATGCATGGGTCCTTACAATATCACCACAATAAACCTTCTCATCCCTAAAATTCATAGTAATAATACTAGAATCCATTACCTCAACATGATCATCTACAAAACCAAGCTATATTGTCATTCCAATAACCTATCTCAGAATATCCACAACTATCTCCTTCGTGGGATACTTTCAACTAAGACTGATCTAGTACTTCCTACCATAGTAATACACTTATCATTCCCTCAAAACCATACTTTGATTCCATAAAACCATGAAAAATAACAAATTTTAAAAAAATAAAGTCCATGACCCTCAAATGTCCAATGGTGAATTCACTACAATAAGGCTTATTGTATACATATACATAATTATAAACTCATTTGGCTCCTCTATCAAATTAGGAAACACATTTAAGAATAACAGAAGATCAGTATATATCTAAAACTCTCTCATCAAACTCAACAATATGTAATGATATATAAAGACCATACCTCACCATGAGAAAACTATAATTCCATCTTAGGACGTGTACAACTCTCTTCAAGTCAAGATCACATTGAACCAGGCTAGCTTACCTTTAACCAATTCAAAACACCACATCTCCCAACAATTCAGGTACATGTCCATCCATCAGTTAACCATTTCCTGGAACTCAATTCATTTCTAAAGTATCCTCTACTATGGATGGATATTTATCATTTAACGAAAAATATTTGGAAACCATTTGCATGACATGTTTTTAATACATTAGTCCTCATCTCACATTTTTCCACTCACCGATTAAGATTCAAATAGTACCAAACACAACCAATGTGTACCTTTATCACTTGACTTATACTCCAGTGAGTCATATAACCCAATGTTATGATAACCGTGCTACAAGGAATTCTAGTTTCATTATTTTAGAATCTTCTTTGAAAATTATATTCAAAATAAATAACCTCACATATCCCATACTCTATTCCATGATTTCCCATTACCCGGTGTCACTCTATCCACGAGTATCTACCCACACTCTCACTTTAGAAACAATGGAAGAAATGGTCAACCAAGCTAAGAACAAAAATATTCCTACACAATGAAGCTAGTCTTGATACCAAATCATCCTAGGTTATTGATGAAGGATGAAGGAATCAACTTGTCTATATAGAAAAACCTGAACACTAATCGTGCATTAGTCTCAAAATGAGCATTTAACCAAGACCACTACCTAAAAATGCATCCACAAATAGGAAAAAGCTCTCACAAAAGATTCCTAAAATCAAAATGAAACACATAGCTACCACAATATTAGTCAAAACTAAGGGCCTATTGGTCTCCCACATATCCTTGTAGATCATGTATAACAACTAAGATACATGTTCTAACGATCTATCCTAAAACATAGAACCTCCATAAAATAAGAAAATATCACAACGTAACTACATGGGTCAAAACACTCCACATGACCTTTAAAGTGTTGATCCTCACTAAGAATCCTCATAAGGAACTGCTCATGGGATTTCACAAAACAAATATTAGACAAAATTAAAAGACACTCCCATGGAATCCACATATGATAACACCCCTTCAACGTCCAATTTATGAGTAAAGAACTGGTACATATTGAATAGATTTTTTCTAACACTTTAAATAACTAGACCGTAGATAAAACCCTATAAGGGGAATAACACAAGGGAATCATGCGCCCTATCAACCGAGTAGTGTCACTGAACCTCTTATCCATGGGGGATGAGTCATTATCCTCATCACTAAATTCCTCAACATTGATCCACATAGCCTTATATTATAAGGAAATATAAATATACTTGTTTGATCATTTTATTAGTATACCACCAAAAACCTATAAGGGAAAATACCATTTATATTTTTTTGCACATTAATCAATTTTCTTAATATCGTCAACAATAATGAAACTCTAGAAGGCATGTATCTTTGGAATCCTGTGTTCCAAATAAGATACCAGAGATGCCTCTTTCATTTTCTATCCAGGATTCAAAATCAATCCCTATATCATTGTTAATAGGCCCAAAGCAATAAATCTATGAAAAACCAGAATACCCCAACAACATCTGTGTCTCCCGAAGAAAAAATCATCTAAAATTGTAATATCGTATATTAGAATAGAAATTAAATACCCCTAGAAACTAGGACTTCTTATTGGAGTAGGTTTTCTCGATGCACAAGTCTGATATCCATCAAAATTTCTAACACGTTTTTACTACTAATGTTTACCATATCCCAAATATTAAATTACACAAATTAATATCTTCAATACCAGTTTGTAATGTACCAATCTGGTTTCCACTAAACTGGTGCTCTAATCCATTTTTTCATGAGGCCTCAAGAACACCACCCCATACGCTAGAGGATGATGACTAGTAGAGATGGTTTGGGATGTGATAGTGGGGAGACTATATCCTCATATATGATTAAGAAAGCATCATAAATAGCTATGTATCATACAAAACTATAAATAAAAATGGTGAGTAATTGGAAAATGAGATGAAATATAAAATGATATAATAATAAATGATATTATATGACCATAAAAATACAAAAATATAAAAGAAATGTAAATAAAAATATAGGGTAATACTACTAATTCTATGAAATACCACATAATTGATCACTAAAAACATTTTAACTGCACTAGCCCAATCATAAGTATCCCCAAGAGCATCACTGATTAATCAAACAACTCTAAGCCTTTGTCCTATCCATCATGCATATGTACTCAACCTAAAAACAAGATATAAGGACTTTACGCAAACCGAGGTGCATGTATATGGGTTGGAATATAATCTCAAAAGTCCAACCTAATAATGAACCTATAATTTGATGACATAAGTTCATTCCATTGTAATATTCTCATCCTAGCTGTGACTCAACTGAAAATATGAATGAAGAATATAACATGAAACCACAGTCCAACCCTGGCTATACGATCTCAAACTATTAGAAATTGTTATATAAAGAATATACATATTTATATTCTTATATATGTATTCTCACATACATATACACTTACACATAAACATGAATATTCCTGATTAAGGTGAAGTAGTAGTAGATATATATTAATGGCCGATCCTTGGGTTCATAATCTTGGTCGCTTGGACATCTTTTGCAAGGGCATTGAGTTAGAAATTATTACACTCAACTAGTGTATCTTTAAATCAATCCCTTGGTCTATAATAATAATATATATATATACATCCTTCATCCACAACCTAAAATGCCTCCGATAAATCTACGTCAATAATGGGGATACTCATCCTAACCATGGTCTCACATGTACTCACCAATATTCACTATAAAGAAGGATTACAGTGAAGTACATCATGACGTCCTGTAAATGGTTATTGATTTGGATAACATGCCACTCATTCCCTGTAAACATATTCCAAATGTTTGGGACCTAGGTCATAGTCCATATGTGGTAATGATATTGAGACTCAGATGAACCCTACAGGTCTGACACTTAGTTGATTTGTAATGAGATCTCACCATTTATATTACATGCCCTCCCCATAAGGTATATAATCTGGGATACCTTAATCATCCTTATCACTTAGAAAGCATAATAATCCATGAGTATCTACTGATGTGAAATTCCATGTTTGACACCATGGTCATGTAACTAATACATGAGAAAAAAAATTCCTATCACTTTAGAGTGAATAATCATACATGAGTATAATCTTATCAAGGAGATCAAAATAATCCTCATCACATATCAACCAGAGGTGAGAAGAATCAGCCTTACCACTTGGGAGAGAATAATCATACAAGAGTATCAAAATGAAGGACACTATGCCCATATATCATAGTTATAATATAAGTATCTAAAAACCAAGAATTGTGTTTGGATACTATAATAATGTAATAATCATATAAATAAGCTTAACATCAATATCACATGTAGTATATCTGTGTATACAAATAATAAAAAATTATCAAGGCCTAAAATCCATATCACAGGAACGAATTCTTGGGAATCCAAATAAATGAACAATAAAGATGACAAGAAGAACTTATAGGCATCCCAAGGAGAAATAAATATGTTTTGTTATAGGATCAAAATCCACAATCAAGGAAGCACCTCTGGTATACATCGGTGCATCAACAAAAACAAAAGTGAAGTATAAATAAAAGAGTGAGGGTGTCTAAATGCATGAACCCCCACAAATGACATAGCCCTACAGGATTCCATGAATTGTATGAGTTATAATGTGAAACCTTCTACCATATCTACCTACACCTGATTTACTATCTTAGGGTAGGTCAAACATCAGGTTACCCACTGGGTCCTATAATTCAGACACTGAGAGGAATCCTATTTTGGATCCTCAAGGTATTTACATAGGTGAATGTATCCCAATTTGGGGACTTTTCTGTAATGTCAAGGGAGGTATCCTTCCTAGGATCCTCAGTGGCATGTTATGAGAGGCATCATGTATGGAAACCTTAAAATGGAAAGTAAACAAAGGATTCCAACATGGGATCCCCTGAATTAGAAAATTGTATATGAATCCTACTAGGGATTCCCTATGTAAGAATGTAAGTAAAGGAATCCCATATAGGAACCTTGGTAACTGGATGAATATAGATTCTTCCTTCATAGGATCCATTAGGTTTTAATGTATTTATAGGAATCCTACAAGTGATCCATGGAAACAACAAGAATAACAACCACTTATTCCATAAAAGAACATCTCATAAGGAGGACCTCCTAAAAATAAGACCTAAGAAGGAATAAAACATGAAAAAAAGATGAAGGAACATCTTAGATCAAAGGTTTCCACTATCATGAAATAATTGGATTTAATTATAGGTGGAAGAAATTCTCCATTCTGGAAACACCACCTAGGAGTGCTCAAAACACCTCACAATACATACTATAAAAATTTTATTGAATATATACTCATAATTTACTAATTATGGGTCTAATTAGGACTCATTGATGAAATAAAAAACCCTTAAATGGTATCAAGGGAGGAGTACACGACATGTGTACCATCAAGGCTATACATGGGCCTATACTCTTCAAGTACTTTCCTAGTAAAATCCCTAGTGTACATCATATTGAATGATTACACATTGTGAAACACACACATATTATATACCTATGTACCGCATACTTATTAACCATGTATATAGGTTTTCCATGTATAGATACATAGTGTGTGACCAACTAGGGGATTAGCCATATAGGTTACATGCATGTGCCCATTAAACAAGCAGCCTGGTCTGGTACATGGCTATAATGTTGAGTACCAGTACATGATGTGTACTTATAAAAAGTAATATTCCCAAAATTTGATGAATCATTGTGTGTTTTCTCTGAACCACATTAAATGTCAATGGGTTCTCCCAAATAGAAACCATTCGAAATACCAAAAACCCGTTTTTTCTCCCCAGAACAACATATTGTACCATGAGGAGTCAGAAGAAAGGATAAAATGGGATTTAAAATGGAAAATATAAAATATAAGAGGAGATATGGAGAAAAAAATAAAAATATAATACCTTTGGGAAGAATATGTCAAATCTTCACTAGTTTCCATGCACCACAACAGCAGCATGATTATCCAATCTATCTAAAGTTTCATGGAGGTACCCATTTTACTATTCCTATCCTTATCTCACTCCCCCTTATATTTTTATCTCTTTTTCATTTGAAGGGGAATAACACATGGAAATTTATGAGAATCCAATGGATAAATGAAGAAATGAAAAATAAAATACTGAAATTCAATAAAAAGAAAACAAAATGAAAATAGGGGCCCGACCCAACCCTGGACCAACAAAGGCGATGGAATCTCACTATAAAAATCCTATAAAATTATATTTCCAAAAGAATGTGAGTTAATAAATTAATATTTAAATAATTACTAATTAATAATTAGTTATTATTTATTACACTGAAATTCAAATAGCTCTGATTTCCACCAAACTCATTTTATTAGGTAAACACCCTAGCTGAGACCTAGGAAATGTTCAAAAAAATTATTTGATATCGTATTAATGGTGAAAATTAAAATTATTCATATCATGAGAATATGGAGTTAATAAATTAATATTTATTCCAAAAATTATAATCTAAAAAACATGGTTCATTACAATAATTATCAACATAGGGTCGAATCATGTGGGGTCGGGGTTGGTGGTATCTTTTTAAGGTCATTATGATTTATCACTTGTGTGGATGATTTTCTTATGCATTACATTTATGTTGTGAAATACTCCCTATATATATATTAACTTTTTTTAGGTATTCATTTGTGGTGTCTTATTAGTATTATACTCACACTGTACATGGGTATCATGATGCAAATGTACAATTTATCATTTGGGATCTTAAAAAGGAATGGGGCCAACGATGGGGAGTTGATGAGATAGAGCATGGTATTTGGAGGTGTTATTGGTATGGAAACTAGAGTGATTCCAAAATTCGTTATTCATTTTATTTTTTCCTATTTATAGTCTATTTTTACCTACCATGTAACACCCTGTCATTTTAGGATATATTTTCTTTCTAATAAATCACTTTGATAGCTAGTGACACTTGTAACGTCAATTCTAAATGAACTGTAATATAGTATGTCATTCTAACATAGTCATTAAATTAGTATTAGGAATATTAATAACCATTTATTAAAAATATTTATATATTATATAGATAGATAAAATATTTTTATTAGTAAATTCTATATATACTTCAAAACGACATCTTCCAAAAAAAATTTATTTATTTTCGTTAGAAAATAATATAAATATTATTAAGACATTTATAATTTTTTTCTGAAAAAAATAATTTCATTATTGAATTCTTCTTGGTAAACATATCCTGGAGATAATGTTTTAAATTTACCGAAAAGGATTTATTTTTGGATGAATAGTTAAAAATACCAATTTTTTTTAAATTATCATTTCATTTAATGGATATAAAAAGATAAAAAAATTTTGAATTTATTTTAAAATTTTAATTAATAAAATTATATTATTTTAAATAAATTTTTTGTTATTTAAATTAATTTTACTTTTTCTTTTTATA
Source organism: Viscum album (assembly GCA_963277665.1). Classification (NCBI taxonomy): domain Eukaryota; kingdom Viridiplantae; phylum Streptophyta; class Magnoliopsida; order Santalales; family Viscaceae; genus Viscum; species Viscum album. Next base: position 243,143,109 of record OY728128.1, on the reverse strand, counting down.
TAAAAATATTTTATTCTAATGAAAAAAAATTGTTGGAAAACCTTTTTTTCATCTTGATTGTAATTTAAATTTAAAATTAAATCATCCCAATTTTGTGAATATAATTTAATAATTTTTTTTACATATTTGGAACCATCATTATTAATATTATTTAATTTTTTTTATTTAATTTTTTTCATTAATAATTATAAAAATAGTAAAAACTACTTTTACCGAAGTTAAGGATAAAACTCATTAACAGAGAAATTAAACTAAAACAATCGTAGTTAAAATAACCTAAAAAATAGCTAATTTCTTTTTTTTGGACATATTTTGAACTTATATAATATAATTTCACTAAATCTATTAATTTTTTATATACTTGTTACAACAAATTATCTTGAAATTATTTTAAAACATTAAAACATTACAAGTGTGTCACTCACCTCATTTAAAAAGGGGCACTCCTCCCCTCAATTATTCACTCTTCATAAGCCATTTAACTCGACCAAAAAAATATCTCTTCAAAAAATAATTATCCATTTTTTAGTTCTTTTATTCTTCCCAAAATACCAACCGTAGTGTTTTTGGAAGAGATCCTCATCAGGTTTTTTATACGAAGGTAATTGTCTTTATCAAGGACATTCATTCTTAATTCTTATTTTATAGAAATTTTTTTTGGTATTTATAATCATAATATAATAAAAATAGTATATAAAATATTTTTATATTTCATTATGTTAATTTCATAACCTATATCTATCCCATCAACAATCAAATTGGATATGAAACCATGGATCAGGTTTCTAGTTGACTGCTGCCTCATGAACCGATTTAATTTATATTCCATCACTGTCTTGAATTGATGAATATAATTATTATTTAATATATATATATATATATATGATATTTATGAAATAATTATACATTTGGAATTATAACATGTCATCTACCTTCATACCATAAATTTATTGGAAAATGATATAGTCACATGTACGTACGTTTGGACTAGCGTCTCCACGAAGTGGTTTGATTCATTTTTCATTTCTACTTTACCTAGATGCTATTCAGGGTATATTTAATTAATATATATCATATATATGAACTAATAATGATTCTATAATTCTTAAATAATATTTACCCTTATTTCGTTCCATTCATCGAAATCTAAAAACAATGTTCATACGTACATACATCTTACTATATCCATAAACGGTGTAATTCATTTTTATAACACTATCCTTTATGGTTGACTATATATATATAATATAAATATTTTTAATTTATATCATTTTTAAAATTATATATATAATGGAACCGTGGTAAAATTATATGAAAAAATCTAGTGAACTGAATCTCCCATGAAAAACAAAACAGTTAACACTAGAAATAGTGATTTAAATAATGAATTTTTGAAAAATTGAATTTAAATATTTTTAGTGGATAAATAATGATATAATAAGTATTTAAATTATTATATTAAATAATTATTATAAATTAAAATTTATTATATATGAGTTTATAGTTCGTTCGAAGATAGTGGAACTTGAGGTAATGCATTTTCATCTTAGTTTTACATTTTTCAGACACATGCCATATTCGCCACATATTTATTTTATATTGTGTATATAATTTCCATGAATGTATTTTATTATTATAATCATTAAAATTATTAAAATTGTAATATCAATAAAATTTCTCTCAGTCATGATTTATTGATTGGAATGTTACCAAACTGGTACGGGGTTAATGTTAAAATATCATTATTTATCTAGACTGGTTATGATTAATATTACGATGATGAAATAATATGATATAACTCCCAAGAAACAAATAAATTTTATTAAATAATGGTTATTTAGTTATAATAAATGTTTTTAATTCATTTTCCACACTCTATGAACTCGAGATCCCAAAAACATTTGTAAGTAAAACCTTCGTTATTTCTCTCTTCGGTCAAAAATATTTTTTCTTCCATATCCATGTTTCATAAAAGATTAAATACTATTTTTAATGTTATATAATGATTATTTAAAGTAATTTTTAAATATTAATAACCTTTTAAAATGGGATTAGATTAATATTCTTTTCATTTTTTGAATGATGTATTTTTTTCTTTTTAAAAAGTGTATATTGATTGATTTCCATTAACGTATATGGCATGTATAGAATTTATCATTACCATGGATTCTATATGATTTTAATATTTATTTAAAATTTTATAAAGTTAATTTAAAATTAAATATATTATTTATTTTTTGGATAATTTATATATATTAAATAAGTTATTTCAAATCGAATAGAGTATTTTCCTTAGGAAATATTCTAGTGATTATTTTAATGGAATTTTTATATATGAAAACATAAATTGTATTAATTATCTTTTAATGAGGATATAATCCAATTATACCATCCATATTATTCATATATATGGGGTATGAGGATGATATTTTTATGAAACACATTTTTTTTGTGTTTAATGATATGATGAATTAATGAAATGTTTACGAAACTCATTTTCATTAAAAGGGTGATGATGCGATGATGTGATGAATGTTTTATAATCTTATGGAACACATATGTATGGATTTCATTATGTGATGGGTGGGCCCAAAATTATATATCACTTTAATTTATTGGGTAAAATATTATATATCATGAGATAATTATGGGAATCAAGTTGATTTGCTTGATCCATTATGAGAAAAATGTCGATGTTCTTGATTCCCCATGGGATGAAAGTTTATGTGCCTGATCCACTATAGGAAACATGTTTTGATGCATAATATGTTATGATTTTATTATTTTGATAGTTAAACATGAAATATTTAATTTTTTTACTTATTACACTTGCTTACATTTATGACATAAACCTATGGTTCATGATTTTGTTATGATGATTTGTCACTATTATGATAAATTTTTATTAAAATAATAATGCTTTATTCTATGAATCATGTTTATGAAAATTTAAAGATTTGGTATTAACTTTGTATGTTGTGGTTATGATCGTGTACCCTTATGCCCATATTATACTTTCAATTGATCATTGATTAATATCTCCCTTGATTATCCTTACTGTCCATCTAATCTCACTAGTTATTATGTTTCCATTACCTAGGTTATGAATAATGGTTTTTCTAGGGTATTTCTATGAAGAGTTTTGAATTGGAATATATTTATGAGATATGTTTAAGATATTTCATGAAAAAATTTTATTGAGTGTTTATTTAATTAATAAATTAAACCTTTATTGTCCTAAGGTGTGTATTTATGAAATTTAAGGAATATTCACACAAAAATATGTAATATTTATGTATAAAAATATTAGGTCACTATTGTTGGTATCATAGAAAAAGTCTAGAGAATCTATAGAGGTTGGGATTATAAATGTTTATTAAAAACACTTGGGATATGTCTATGTATATGATAACATGATTCATTTTTGGTAATGACCATTGATAACCAAGGTTACTCCTATGGTCCCATAGACTTAGAAGAACATACCATGATTTATATATCATATGAAATATATTTTAGTATTTCATGATACATCACCATAATAATTGTATATTTATGATTAAAAATTGATTTTTGGTTTTATCAAATGTTGGAATAAGGAGACATCATGCAAACAAAGGATGCGATGGAAAATGTAACAATTTTCCACCAAAGTAACCAAATATTACCAGAGTATGAATGAATAATATTGTTGTTATGATCACACAACTTTTATAGGACATGATTTATATTGATATTAAAAGTGACCGATGGAGGGTACAACATACTATTGATTATTTCATGAGGAAATATACACATAATTTTATTGGTCCCTTTGATCAACTAGTGGTTGATTGATGGATTAGTTCAATTGAAACGATATTATCTATTCTCTAGTGAATGGAACCTGAAATGGTTTTCCTATCAATTTATCCTTTTTGTGATAGATCATACAAAAAATGTATACTTATTATGTATATTTGATAATAAGAATAAATTTACCCTTTGTAATTATATGATTTTAAGTGGTAACTTTTTTGTACATCCCTTATATACTATGTAAAAAGGTAGAGAAGGAATTCCTTAATCATATGAAAAAAGGAGGAGGAATCCATTGAAACTTATGGGGAATATATTATAATAAATTAAAGGTATAGTTTTGGTTTAATAATTATCCCAAAAATTAATGATTTTATGGTAATATAATACCATGTATCTAAATGGAATTAGCTATAAGATAATTTAGAAGCTATGATTAAACAATTTGATGTGCACTCAAGGTAGAAACGGAAATTATAGATTCCAACCATTCACATGGTTTTTATAAGAAAATGAAGTTAAATTATTTCGAAAAAAAATAAATATATTGGTTGAAATAAATTACATCCATTTACATGCATAAAATGTTGGAATTAACATCAAGGTAATTAATTAAATGGAACCAAGAGGTGTTTTAAATGTGGAAAGGTGGGTCATAACTCAGGTTAATATAAAAAGTTGATGAATGGTAATCTTAATTAAATGAAGTGGAATAAGATAATTACTAATTCACTACCCGCACTCAAATGATCCAAATGTATGGTTTAGAGTAATTATTATAACCATTTCATGAATTTAGAGGTTTGTGATGATTAATAGCACAACCAACATTTTATGATGAAAACCAAAGGGAAATATCATTTCATAATGGTTTCCAATGTGGGTTGTGAGAATGACATGGTGAAAGGTACACTTATCACCCACTCAAGAACATATATTGTCTTATTTTATTAGGTTACACCCACTCTTTTATATATAATGAATTTTTAAAAGGTATCAAATTATCTGTTCAAAGATTATATATTTCGATAGAACTGAAAAATAAAAATAGAATGATGGCCTCATTTCATGTCTATTGTTATTATCCCATTAAATATTGTGGGAATTTACATCCAAAAAATATTGTAATTTTCCAATTACTTCAATTTTATGTGATTATATCCATGTATTGGATTTCATTATATGGAGTAAATAACAATTGTTGGGAAGGGAAGTCACATTTAATATTTCAAATAAAGCTATGATAATTTATTGGTTTGGAGATAAATATGAACATATAATTGAAAGTTATTTAATATTATGGTTCTCAGTGCCTATTCATAAAGGAAATATGTATTAGGTTGTTAAGGAGAAACTAAACATTGAAGATATTCATATCATTCAGGAATTTTTTGATGTCTATCCATAAAAAATTCTTGGTATTCCTCCAAGTAGTGAATTTGACTTTTCAATAATACTCATACATAGTGTTACACCTATTTGAAAGAATCCTTATAAAATGGCCCCAATTGATTTATAGGAATTTAATAAGATACTAATGTGAAATTTTGATAAGGGATTAATTTAGAAATGTGCATCACCTTGGGGTGCACCAGTTATTTTTTTATAAGAATGACTGACCAATGTGACTCTACATTGACCACTAAGGACTAAACAAGATCATTGTAAAAAACAATTAACCTCTTCCACATTTCAATAAATTTATTATCAGTTACATTGAACTTAATAATTTACAATGATTGATCTTTGATATTTTTATTGTAAGTTGACGATAAAAATTGACGACATATCCATGATATTCATCCATAAAAGGTCTAAAAACTATTAATTTATAGTGATGCCAACTGATTTTACAAATTCACATTTTATCTTCACATATATAATTAATAGAGTCTTTAGGGATTATCTTGATCAATGTTTGGTAGTATTTATAGATGATATTCTAGTATATTCAAATATAAAGGAAGATAATTAAGATCACTTGATAATTTTTCTTAAAACCCTATGAAATGATAAGTTGTATAAAAAATGAACAAAGTGTGAATTTGGGAATCATAATGTTTCGTTCATGTGTCATATAATCTCATGTGAGGGTATTTCGATGGACCCTTCGAAGACATATTTTATTGAGAATCAAACCACCCCAACCATGGTTACTATGATAGGTAGTTTTCTTGGTTTGGATGGATATTATCGATCCATTTTTGATTATTTATCATGGATGTCTGATCCACTCACCAGGTTATGTTAGAAGATAACTATGTTCCTTTGGACACATTATTATGGGGGAATTTTCATGAACTAATGTGAATGTTAGTATTTTCACTTGTACATAATTTACCTTATAGTGGAGATGGATTTCTGATCTACAGTAATGCATGAAATAAGGTATCTAGATGTTTTCTAATGTAGAATAATATAGTTATGTCTGACATTTCACTCCAATTTATGTTTCATTATATAAATTACCCATATCATTTTTTCTAGATAACTATTGTTATTTTTACATTAAATATATAAAGGAATTATTTTTATAGAGAAATATGGAATATATATATACTGATCATTAGAATATTAAAGAATATAATCAATCAAAAAGAGATGAATATGTTCCATAGAAGATGGTTATATAATATTAAATATTATGACTACATAAGAGATTAAAACCTTGGGAAATGAACAAGGTGGTTGATACTATAACAAAAAATTATCATGTTATCTTATCCATGATGAGGATCATAAAATATACATTTTTTATTTTCAATGGATGGATCTGTAAATATTTATGAAATGGAAGAAATATTATCTTTTTAAATAGAGGGATCAACCATTTATCCATTTGAGTATTAAATTGGCTTTGAAATAAGATAAGGAACTATAGAAAAAGTTCAAAAATATTCTAGAGTTCGATATTGACTGTGATGTAATTATAAGGTTTAGGAAAAGAGTATGATTTCCATCCATAAAAAATTTAAAGGAGTCATTGGTTGAGGCTCATATTTCATCATTATCTATTAATCCTAGAAGTATGAATATGTATAGTGATATGAAAGAATATTTCTAGTGGTACACCACTATGAGAGATATTGTAGAATATATATCTCGGTCCCTTGTATATAGACAATTTATGCCTAGTAGATAGAAGAATGATGGGATGTTACAACCATTACACATTATAAAATGGAAAACATAGCCATTGATTTTTTCATTGGACTCCAAAAAAACCTTAAATGGGAATAATTCTATTTGGGTTGTAGTTGATCACCTTAAAATTCTAGAAAAATTAAATTCTATAAGTTAAAATGTCTCACATGATCCACCTTCCAATATATGCATATATGAAGTGGAAATGATTTTTGGAATAACACATTCTACTGTATCAGATCCAGATTTTAGGTTTACCTCAAAGTTCTATTAATATCATCAGTAAAATATATAAATAGAATTGAGTTTCATTACAACTTATTATCTTTAAATAGATAATTTGTCTATGAGGACCACTTAAACCCTACAGTACTTTTTTGAGCTCTTATTAAATTAATTTTAAAGTTGGATGGGATAAACAACTTCCTATAGTCATTTTTTATTACTACAATATATTTCACTTGAGAATTCTTATGGATATTTATGAATCCCTCTATTTAAATAAGTGTACAAATCCAATGTGTTGGGATTATGTTGGATAAGGAAATCTATTGGGACATAACCAAGATGAGAAAAAAACTGAGAATGTTATAATTATAAAACTAATATCAACGTAGCAAATAGTCGATAGAAAAGTTATGATGTTAATCACCAATGATTCTTGGAGTTAAATACTAGCGACAAGGTGTTTCTATGATTTTTTTGAAAGAATAATTTTATGATATTTTGAAATAAATGAAATATAATCCCTAGGAATATTATCCACTTTGAGATTATTGATCGTGTAAAAATGGTATCTTATGACATTGTGGTCTTATTGATCCTCTTTCAAATTAATGAATTATTCTATGTATCAATACTACTGATGTAAATACAAAATACTTCACATTTACTAAACTCAGATATCCTACCAATGGTTCATGATAATTCCTATGAAAAACAATTAGTATAAATCATGGATCATAAAGATAAAGTTCTACGAAAAAAGATGACTCGCCATGTTAAAGCCTTATGGGGGAATCATAAATTAAAACAAAAAAAATTATTAACCAAGGATGAGATAAATCAGATATATCCACATTTTTTGGTTTTATAATAATGCAATTTTCATGTATAGTTTTATTTTAAAGGGGTAAAATGTTACACCCCAAGATTCTGTGATATATCTCTGCTTAAAAAAATCTAGTTGTTAACTTATGATACATGAAACCCCAATACTAAATGAAAAAAAATATAATATTACATTTTAAACTATCCATTAAATTTTTGGTATTATCAATAATAACAACATTTTAAATATATTTTGAAGTAACAAATATATTTTTTTAGAAAAGTCTTTTTATAGATAAAGAATATCCTTAAAATGGGTTTTAATAATTTCTGTGAGAAAATAACATAATAAATTTTTTAAATTTTTATAAAACATATTTGATTAAATTATATTTATTTTTAAAATCATCATTTCAAAAATACTATATATTTATTTTAAAAAAAAATTTCTTAAGTAAATTAATTTTTTAATGAAAAGAGAAAATACTAATTTTTATTAAACAATTTCTTCTATTTTTAAGCATTTACAAATTTACATTTTTTTAACTTGATTAAAATGTAAAATTGTGTCAATTATATTATTTTTAATCCAATTTAATTCATTGTAATCAATTTAATGTTTAATTTTGAAATAAAAAATTAAATTTTTTATAACTTTTTCTTTGGAAAACCTTTTTTTTGCGATTAAAGATTTAATTTTAAATTAAATTATGAAAATTACATAACATTAATTTGATAAAAATATATTAATAGTTTTTATAATCATAGTTAATATTATTAAATGATATTAAATTAATTTTTTTATAATGAATTGTAATACCCAAAAAAAATTGTTACTATAGTTATGGTTAAAACAGGTTTACCAGGGGTTAAAATAATAAGGTAAGGGTTACCGTTGCGTAACATCATATATTATTTGTAATTTTATGACATATTTAGACTATATATCATATATGTTTTGGAATGGTCTGTTTTCTAGGACATTATTCTATGAAATTGACATGACATTATTTTAAATTGTTGACAAAATGTAAGTGTGTCACTCACCTGAATTATAAAAGGGAACCTCCTCCCATCACTTATTCACACCTCTTAATAAACTTTTTTCAACAAAACCCTACAAAAAATATCTTCCCAACATACTTATACATGGTTATAGAAACATTTATTCCTAATATACCAACCCTAATGTCCTTTGTAAGAGATCTAAAGGAGGTTTTTCAAAGCAATGATAACTTTCATAATCAAAAAAATGCATTTTAGTTATTATTTTAGATCTGTAAATTATGTATTAATAAATAAAAAATAACAACACTAGTATATAAAATATACTAATATTTTATTATGTTAATTTTATATCCTACAACAATTTCCACTTCCAACATATAGGAAATGAAACAATCGATCACGTGTATGAAGGACTACTACCTCACGAACCAATGTAATTTGTTTTCCATCACAACCTCTCACTGAAAGATCTAACAATTTATCTAATTTAAATATATGAAATTTAGAAACAAATATAATTCAATAATTATAATATAACATCTAAATTCTTCGTTACAATTCTTTTTTGGAAAATGATAACATCGCCTATTTAAAGGAGTGGACTACCATATCCATGGAGAGATGTGATTCATTTTTCATTTTATCTATTAAAGGATGTTAGTATGGGTATATTTAATGAATATATATGATATATATATAATAATTATTTTTAAATATTGAATCAATTTTCACCATTATTTTATTTTATTCATCGAAATGTTAAAACAACATTTTTGTGTATGTATGGTATACAATCTCCATGAATAGTATAATTCATTTTTTATCTCTATCTATTATGGATAGATATATATATATATATTGTAAAATATTATAATTTTAGAGTGGTATTAATTATTTTAAATTCAACTAAACATTTTTATAATTTTATTTTTTCCTACATAGACTTTGTTGACCCATCGTTTAGGTCGGTTGGTTTGCATCTAGGAAGGGGATAACTAGAGGGTTGAAGGATGGATAAAAGAAAAATACACATTGGATATTTTAATACACTATTCTTAATTTAAATACATAATTTTTATTTTTCTAGGCTAAACCATTTCACAATGTGAAATATAATTTCGTAGAAAGGGAAAAACCTATGCTTTACCCGACGTGTATTACATTAAAACAACGTGAAGAGTATATGACGTTTATATATAATAACCATAATGAAAATTGAATTTATAATTTTTCAAGAGAGATGAACCCCTTATTTTATGAAGGGGATTATTTCTTCTCCCTCATGTAGTAGGTTCTCCATTGTTGGAGCTCCCCAAGACAAAAACATCCTTTGAAGGATCTTCCTCTTCTAAGCATTGTATCCTTCTCCCTTGGTCATGCTGGATCCACAATGGAAATACACTCATTCCATTTCTATCCTTTCCATGTTTATCATTTCATCTATTCTACTATTTTTGTGTGAGATTAAATGCCCAATTTTAGATATTTTGAGTGTATTTTCTTTTACTTCCATACGAGCTTGACTCAAAGGCTGAAAATGGATGAGTGGTCATCTAATATAATATGGTAGGTGGTATTGTAATTTTCTTTAAAATTATTATTGTATTTTATCATGCGATATTGTTCTTCTTGATAGAATCCTCCACTATCGCATCATTGAAAGATAATTGATTAAATTAAATATTATTATCATGTGCAACGTAGTCCTATCCACCCATGGATCAATGTCGTGGGGTAAATTCCATAACATGATCCACCCTTATTGGTGTTCCCTAATTAATGGCCTGAATCCTTTTGAAATAAAATCAAATTTAAATGATTTATCCTGGATGTTTTAATTTATATAAAGGAGATTATTGTCCAAGTGTTTCTGTCATTTTAATTTATTCTGATTCTTGTTTTACTTGAATTAGATGAATTTTCCATCTTGATAAAAGTGTTTGATTGAAATTCCTTGTTAAATGATACGAGATATTAATAGTTAAACCAAACCATTAATTCAAAACGATGGTGTTACCAGGGTCCAAAAATAAGGATTCCTTCATTGGGCTCATCGTTATTTATAATTATATTTTAAAATGAATATTAACACAATGAGAGTGATACTTGGAATCCTTATAGGTTTCCATGGATGGGCTCAATGATTATATCACTTATTTAGATATTAGTAATACTGGTACCCTATGGGAGTTACCTTGGTCATGATTACTAGGAACTATTATTATACCTTTCAATGACTGATACTTGGTCCCCTATGTGGTATACGTGGGTCATTCCCATAGGGATGTGTTTTTACACCATGATGAGAGTAAAAATTTCGAATCCTTTTTACATATCACATAGGATGACATCTTAAGGTGATGAGTATTTATAGAGCTCATGAATTGATATTTGGGGTCCTTTTTACAAATAACCATAGATGGTTTTAGGATTAAATTTTATTAATTATAAGTTTTCCTTGTAATAAAATCATAATTCAAGTCATATATCTCTGGAGCTAACTTGAAATCTCTTGATCTTGCTTAGTTTCAGTCCTTATTTACACTTGGAACATTTATCATCCTAGTCATGTTTCACATACATTTATTCTAGAAGACTCATATTATAAATACACACACATATATATATACACTATATCATTATATGTTTAATTTGGTAAGAAAAACCCATCTTAGGTCAAAGAAGGTTGTGTTGGTCAAGGGTCCCTTGAGGAATTCAATCTAACATGGTTATTTATTTATCTATTTACTATATTACCATTACATGTACTCTGCTCATTTTATATGCATGGACTAGATTTTTCACGACACTATAGGAGGTGTATTATTGTGTATATGTCACACCCTGAAAAAACATCATGGTTTCAAGGGTAGATAAAAGGAAGAACCTAGCTTCTAATGATTGATTTTGGTACTAGGATGGAGTATGGGATAAGAGGACTGATTCTCTACTCATGATGCCATTGGATGTATCTTTGGTCATTTTTTATAACATATTGTAAATTATTTTACACCATTTATCCGGATTACATAATTGTTTTCGCTTAGAATCATGGAATGATCACCATTTTGTATGTGATATTTATTTACAATCTCATACTAGTTATATTGGTCAGTTTTTTGGTATTTTGTTGTTAGTTATTTTTTACTTTGTCCTATACATATCATTATTATCTATGATTTTGATAAACTATAATATAGAGGTCATAGTGTCCCCAAAAATGCATCATTGATCCACATTACTTGTCGGAAGCCTCTAGCATATGGGGAGATGTGCCTGAGGACATGTGGCAAACCCGATTATAGAACAACTCTGTGGATTATGGGTCAGGATGAAACAAAATGGTATTAGAGTTTTATTTTTCCCTTTTTATTACTATTTGGTTATTATATACGAGACTTTTAATGTGTCATAATTTTGTAATAATCATGTGTATGGGAGCTGAAAATCCATATAAATGGAAAATCCAAATATCATGGGATGGGATGTTATTGTTTTCGTTTTGTGCCTATTAAAGTCGTACTAATTTAAAAATTGGGTGAAAAAACTCATTATGAAATTTTAATTTATTATGTTATTATTATGGGATTATTTTTCCTTGTCTTGGTACGTAAATAAAGTGTGATATTTTGCATTATTATTGGGTCTTAAGTATTCACATGTCATGAATTATTCCATTACATATAGGTATATCATGTTTCTCTCATTGCCTATATTTCTTTTGAACATTGTGAGTGCATTTATTTTTTTTATATGGAAATCTGATAACATTCTGTGCAATGATAAAATAATTGGATTAATTAATGTGTTTTCATCAATCTAAATGGTTTTTTTCTCGTATATCCTTGAACCACTGGTTCTATAAGATAAAAATTTGTTGATTTTATTAGTTGAATTCCAATTGTAATTTATGAAGCATTTACTTCTAAAAATTGTGAAGGGAAATTCGTTCACTAAAATCATTATGCATGATCTATTACATATTGATACCAAACATAATGATTAGGTCACGGTTACATGACATGCTAATTACTTTTTATAATGAGTATATACCTTCATAAATTAGAAATGGGGATGCATCTAATCAAACCATATTACAAATATATGTATAATATTTGAAAAAAATTAAAACATAAAGGAAATTTTTACCACTAAATTAGGATTCCTATTAATATATGAAGAGTTTTTTCTTCTATACCTTGAAAATGAAAATCCATGTAAGATAACCTCTACAATGTTATACGAGACCCTAACCCAGACTCGACCACAGTACTGGGAAGAAGAATTGTCTCCTTTGATCCATCATCATATTTTTTTATCAAATAGTCCTAGCGTTAGGAGTAGGTAGGTGGGAGTGAATCATTATCGGAAGTTTGTGTAACTGTCCTTTTCTATTATCATTATTTCTATTTGTTTTTAAATTCAATATGAGGCATGAATTTGGAAATTATATAGCTATGAAACTATGAAATCCTTGATTCATTCACTAGGAGGGTGGAGATGACCATTCACTAACAGTGGTGCACCTTAAGCCACTAGTACTAGCTCCTATAGTGCCACCGGATGTACCTTTTGTTGTTCCTCTAATAGGTGTTAATGCTCAATTTTAAGATATATTCTTACTCTTTATCAAATATATATAGGGTTCTATGTGACCTTCCCCTTCTATGGGAATATTTATGTGGGATTATAGAAGTATCATTCTCCATCCTTCTCTAGGTATGGCATGCCACAAGATACTGAGTCATGGATAGAGGCTATATTCATGATATTAAATTATTTGTTGATGAATTCATATAATAGGGAAAATGTCAACAACAATATTCTTCCTGAATCATCTAATAATTGGTGGGGGATGTCATCTATTTGGTCGGTCATCATTAGGGTATGTTCTGAGAGTGCATATAGATAATCATCTAGGACTACTTATTCATGTAGATGATGAGAGAAGACAAATCTAGAGAGTTCATAAACCTACATCATGATTTTATGTCCATGTTGGAGTATTCATCCCATTTCACCTTGTTTTACTGCCTTTCACTAGCACTAAACAGTGATGAGTTGATGATTATGAGATAGCTTGAGGATGGACACGCATACAACAACTAATCAGAGGTGAATTTTTTTTGACAACTAATATTTCAGAGATTGTAAACCATGACCACATAACTATGTACAACCTAAGGGAATATAGAAGTTTGATTTAAGGAATTTCAAATTCTAGTAATGGAGTTAGTTTTTCTTGTGGTAGGAAAATTCTATTCATTGTTTCTCTTGGGGGAAAAACCAGTTAGATGATAGACACCAACAGTCATCTGGTGTTTCAATTGTGTAGTAGGATAGGCCATAAGAAGCCCTAAAGAATGAGGAATCCAATTGAGTGTCGATCTTGTGGTAGGATGGGTCATATTTAGTGTTTTTGTTGGATCTTCCCTCCAGTGCCCATTGAGAAGGGATCTATACTGACACCACACTCAGGTATGAGATCTGTAGCACTACTTTATGTATAGCGTTGTTCCAGTACTAAAAATTTAGGATGAAGAGTTGGTTGTGGACAAGGTATTTAGATCTCAATGGTTTAGCACAAGTATAGTAGAAATGATCAGGCTAACCAGGAACCATCTTACATTCATGGATCTATCCAAATTAATGAAATATAGTATGCTCCTAAGGTGTAGATTCCATGTAATTATATTTTTTGAAGAACTATAATAGTGGCCTCAGCCATAGTTTATACAATGTCTGAAACAAGTGATTTATAATATTTTATAAATGCTGAAATAATGGAAAATTTGTGGATAGAAAAGGAATAATACATGGAGTAATGACAATCAACAAACTATTATGTGTTTGATCAAATAGTATATTCCAATATAGGGATTCCCCTCTAAGGTTTGTGGATATATCGCCCTCAAGAATATTTTTTTCTTTAATATTACAATCTTCAAAATCATTCATGGGATCGAATGGTTGGTTCTATACCACTCACATGTTGATTATTATCACTGGAGGGTGTCTTTTAGAACACCCGAAGGTGGTAATTATGTTAATAAGGTAGAATGGTATGTTCGCGCAAGTCGAGACAGACCTAAGCATCATGAGTTTTTGGAGATACAACATATATGGACAGTATCTTTATGAGAGACTAGGGAAATAAATTTATGGAATGTCATCCCTTGGTGGATTGTTACAGGGTTGTTATAAATGATAAATTTTCTAAGATATCTCTTATGAGATGGGTGGATTTCACCATTGATCTAGTGTCGAGAGCAACATGAGTGTCCATTCCTCCTTATAGGATGGCACCTTCTGAGATCCATGAAATAAAAAATTAGTTAGTAGGCATAGAATATATGTGGTTTATGTAACCCTATACTAATCCATATGGTTCACCTATACTTTTTTTATAATAAGAAGGATGGTACCCTTAGGTTATTTTGGGGATTACCACTGGTTAAACCGTCTTATCGTTAAGAACTGATATCTGCTTCCTCGTATAGATGACCTCTTAGACGAGATATAAGGAGTGATGGTTTTCTTCAATTTCAAATTGTGGTTGGGATACCATTAGGTGCATGTAAAACTATTATAAAAACCAAATACTGTGTTTCAATGACGGTAAAACTTTTATGAGTATCTGGTTATGATTTTCATCATTTTGTATGCAATAGTTGTTTTCAATGATTTGATGAATAAGTTTTTTCACCTGTTTTGGGATTACCAAGAAAGCGTGGGAGATGACGAAAGTCAGACCCATAAAAATATGTTTGAAAAATAGATTAAAACAGAGCCAATGTTACAAGGGGTTATTACATATCCGAGAGTGAATCACACCACACATATCAGAATTCTCCATTGCTTCACAGTAATTAGGAATTGTAAAAGTCCAAAACATAACCATCTCACTGATAGCCTTCTTGGACAAAACATCTGCAAATTGATTTTCTTCTCGATAAGTTTGGAAGACTTTCAAATTGAGATGAGCACTCTTGTTGAGACACTCAACCCATAGAAGAATAATTTTCCACGGTACATCTCATGTCATTGCCTTCAAAGCTCTCATAGCAACCTCAGAGTCAGATTCAGGCCACAATGTTGTCCAGTTGTACCGAGCAGCATAATCAATTGCATATATCATGGAAAATAACTCTGCCTCATACACTGTTTTAATTCCGGTGGGGTGATAAAAACACCCCATGAAGAATCCACGATGATTATGAAAGACACCTCCACATCCCAAGGTGCCTAGAATTCCTATCGCAGCCCCATCTATATTAAATTTTAACCATGATGCAATTGGAGGAATCCACCGAATGTATTTAACCATTCTGGGTTTTCTCAGTCGACCTGCAACACCCAACAATCTAAGAATGTTCAACTCTCGGATCGTGTTTAACATACCTCTAGGTTGCACAACTGATGCACTATAGACCTCATTGTGTAGCACCATCATCCCTACATAAATAGAAGGCTTCATTTTATTGAACAACACCTGATTACAGGCATTCCAGATGTGAGATACCACCACCTTAGCAGCTGCAAGTAGCAGGTGGAAAACCTTCTCATTGTAATTGGCCATAAAAAGTGCCTTTATGCACTCTTAAAACTGGTAGTTCCTGTCAAATTCCATATCAAACAACATTCAAATATATTTCCAAAGTATATGCGCAAAGTCACATGCAACAAAAAAAATGATTTGTTCCCTCTTCAGCATGTTATCAGAGACAGGAAATGGAGGTCATATTAAATCTAGCCTTCTTAAGTCGATCCTGAGTGGCCATCCTTCCTTTCCAAATTTTCCAGAGCAACACAAACCTTGAAGGCTAAATGAATGATTTATTAAACTGCATTCGTCTTTTGGGATTATATTATGGTAGTAATTATCAATGAAATATTATTTTATTCTCTTGAAAGACTCGACCATGATAAGAATCTTTATATCATTTTGAATATACTAAGAGAGAAATTGTTTTATGTTAATCTTATGAAATACCACTTTTGGATAGATATGTTTCACTTCCTCTATCATGTAATCTTGGAGGCAGGATAATCCATTGAACCAGAGAAGGTGAGAATCGTTGATTCCTTGTAGAAATTATTGAATTTATTTGAAATGTGAAATTTAATGTGGTTTTATATCTATTAAAGGAATTTTATTCAATACTTATCAGACCTAGATTCACCCCTCAAGGGATTGACTAAAAACAGTGTTAATGTTTTATGGTATTAATACTATAAAACAGATTTATTTGATTTGAAAGGGACATTGAATTTAGATCCAATCCTAATTCGTTAAATTTCGGGAAGAACCCATATTATTTATGGTTATGTATTAGGAATCAATAATTGAATGGTTTTAATTGATGGATATCTAGTTGTATCTTACACGTCACTCGATTTGAGACGTCATGAGAAAATATCCCTTATGCATGACCCTGAGAATTCGTATGTAGTTCATGCATGGTGTTGTTATATGCATTATCTATTCGTAGAACACTTCATATTATAAAATGACTATTAATATCTCAGATGCATTTCCACACAACGTGAATTCAATCAAAACAAGCACAGGTTGGTAGAATACCGATAGTATTTTTATTTTGAGCTAACTATTAAAACTATGAAGGTTAATAGTTTGTCTGATGTTGTGATCTAGATATATCAGTAATAGGCCATCAAAGAGAGATATTATGGGTGTAAATTGAATATCATGTTTTATAATATACACTTGGAGTTTCAGAAATATCATGGAAAAGTATTTAAGTTGATTTGGTTGTGGAATACTATAACGACCCTAGTCTTTATTACTCATTTAATCATGATTTATTACATAAAATTTCACTTAATACATAAAAAAGTATATATAGGTCTAGTGTATTTGGGTATTTGGAGAATTAGATAAAATCATAATACAAAAAATAAACACATCATTATTAAAATCATCTTTTACATGTCCACCACATTCTTCCGTACATAGCATTGCATTGGATAACCTGAGGACATACATATGAAAAGGATGATATATAAATAAAAATAAAGGATTAGAAAATCCGTAACATTAAAAATACCAAAAATGTAATGAAATTTTAATATCAATGGGGAACAAGGTAAACATGATCATAAAGGCATGCTATAATAAGATCATCATAACATGGGAATGTGGAAACAACTTAAAGAACAGTATCATTAACATAAGGAAATTAGGTAAACCCCTATCCCAACATTATGGGAAAATATCCTAAAAGGAATTACGTAAACCCCTATCCAAACATGATGAATCATGATACTAATCATTACCCAATGTACTGGAGTGCTAGCAGTGCACACCCTTCTTGAACATTTCAATCTAACACTTAAGTGTGCCACATAGATCATATAAAATGGATTCATTCTACATCATAATTTAATCCATGATAATTTATCATGGAATATAATTTATTATTTAATTTAAATACCTCTTTAGACTGGGTAGAGGGAGACCCATTACCTATCCCAAAGGCCCAAGTCCATGTGGCATGAATATAGGGCTTGAAAACCCATTTTTTTGGCCTAAAGGGCCCCTCGGTGAATAGTACTGCTACAATACCCGGGCTGCTACAGTACATGCTACAGTACCACCACCAATACCGTTCCGGCTACAGTACCTCTGCCTTTACAGTGTTGTTGCCGCTACAATTCTTCCACTACTACAGTACAGCTATACTTCCCTTCTACAGTGCTGCTAGAGTACCTGGAAATTAGTCCCTGCCCGGATTTGATCCTGGGTCTTTTGGATTCCATGTAGGAGCCTTTACCACTATGGTACATGCTTGTTGGCTAACATGGAATACATATATGAATTTATGTAATAAATTTTTTTATTTTCATATAGTTTAATACCATTGATAGTGAAACAGATATGGTATTCACTACACAATGATTTTGCCATGGAAATCGTAGCATAGTTTCGACAGCAAAACTATATCACAACAGGATTCATAAAATGGGTTGACAATAGAGAAAGGAATATATCATCATTAATACTTGAAATGGAAATTATGGAGATCATGGATAATAATATCCCATCCTATGAAATTAAATTTGATAAGCATAATAAAAAATAAAAACTTGAATGGAAATGAGGAGAGAGAAACCCCTTAATGAATTTCTGCATGGTAACAGGTCTACATTGGAGGGATTAATGAATGTTACAGGGGTATCTAATCATTCAAACTTAAAAAGGTATTTATTTTGGAGGAGAGAATACATACCCCATAATTTTTAATTGAAAAATAAAATGGTATAACAATAGAAGGAAACTTGGAAAAAATGAGAAAGGAAAGAAAATGAGGACCGCTTATTTGGATGTGTTATCATAAGGGCTTGGGAGAGACAACACAAGAACATGGGGAACCATGGGAGGACTATAGGGAGTGTATAATGGATTGAATATATGATTCAATGTTTTTTAGATAAGGGTAATGTTTTTTTGGGTGGGTGTATATAGGAAAGATGGTGGAATTATTTATTATTTTGGTTTTTGGACCCTACACAATAAAATATTCTAAAACACAATCAATACCATTTTTATTCCAATATTTTATGGCCAAGTGGAGTGAAATAAATTATTTTATAAGGAAGAGAGCCAATGATATTAAAATATTCACCTTTTTTATGTGGAGGTGATTCAAAACCTCAAAGAAATGAATTTGAAAAAATAAAATATATTTTATATTTAAGAGGATTTACTATGGGATTATAAAATATGTACAATAAACATAAAATAATATTATGTTAAAGGAAAAAATAAATTTTTATGAAGAAACATTTCATAATATTCTATTACCTAACAATTTGGTCATTATTATGTCATAAAACACATTACATATTTATATGGTATTTAATATTTAACCAAAAGATCAATTGTCTAAGAAAATAATAAAAAATTCACCATTGGTTAATATCAATGTCTTGAGTCCAAAAATAATATTAATTTTATCTTAATAATTTTCTAAATATGTGATTTTTCACTATTAAAATTGAAACCGATATTTATTGAATATTGATGGGTTTTTTCAAAAATTGTTTTTAATCCTTAATAAAAATTACACTTTAATTCATAAAAATTATATACAAATTTATTTCTAATAAAAGTAATCCGATAATAATATTTCATTATAATATTAATTATTTCAAAAATTCATTAATTCCATAATTTAAATTCATTAATTAAAAAAACACCTTCTGTGTTATCGTATAAAAATATAAATCATAACAAACTGATTTTCTAATAATTTATAGATATTGAATTGAATTAATCATAATTTAAATGAATTTTATTTATAATATTATTAATAAATACCTAAATATATATATTTATCAAAAGTAGAATTTTTACCCAAAAAATCAATTTATTTAATTTGTGATTTTTTTACAAAAGAGTATTCTCATAATATAATTATTGGAATAATAATTTTATTTATCAAAACAATTAAATAATAAGTAACTAATACCTTGTTCTCTAACCCCTTATAACAGCCGCATAATTCCTAAGGGTAAGGTATGTGATGGTGAATGATTCTTCAGGTAGATTAGACAACATCGCTTGGGTGGTAATATCTATTTACATGAACTTCTCCTGTAGGAGATTATGTTCAAGCTTAACATGTTGAATCTCATCTTGGTCATGGTCAAGAGAGAAACCTTGTCATTCTACCTCTATTCGGATCTCCAATAAATGAGAATCATACAACCTGATTCTATTGGATGAGTTTTTTATCTCCTTTTTCTATATCAAAAGGATTTGTTAAAACCATATATCTATTCAATTCATGTGATCAGTATTCAATGACTATATTATCAATGGTAAAGATACATGATAGTCATTTTAATCCAATTGTATATAGTAATAAAAATTATTACATCTGTTCTCTATATCCATAAGACATTTAATTAAAATGAAGTGAATTTTGTTCACAATATTTTGGGTCATTACAACCTCCCCCCTTTACATATTTCACCCTCAAAATTTCCATTTCCCAAACTACAATATATTCGGATAACACGATCGAATCACTTCCTCCAGTTATCACACGTCTTCTTCAAACATGTGGTTTATCCACAAACAAATTGACGGGGGTAATTATCTTCTTTCATAAAATGTTTTCTCTATGATATAATATCTTCACCAAATTATCTTCGTAGGATAGGTCAATTCAAAATGGTACGACCTCTAGATTGAGTACATGTGATGGGTATAGTAGGTACATCATTAGGATTGATACATGGAATACAACATGTACTTGAGATAGGGTCAATGGTAGTGGTATTAAATAGGCCACTACTCTGATGTGATTAAGGATCTCAAAAGGGTCGGTGTACCATGAACTATGCTTTCCCCTATTCCCAAATTACATACATCTATTCCATGGAGATACGCAGATGAATACCATATCGCAAAAATCAAACTCTATGTATAATCAATGATTTTCATCATATCCCTCTTGTCGACTCTATGAAGATTTGATGTACTAATGTATAATCTTAACCTTCTACATCGTTTCTTCGACCATTTCTAGACCTGGAAGTTTTTACTCTCCAACTTCATCCCAACATGCTGGCGTTCTACAACTCTTCCTATAAAGGGATTCATAAGGTGAAATTTGGATGCTAGAGTGGAAGCTATTGTTGTAAGGGAACTCCAATGAAAGATTACGTTGGTTCAATCTACCGTTGAAGTATATTGAGAAACCGATCAATATATCCTCAAGTGTCTGGATTGTCCATTCATATTGGCCATTAGTTTGAGGTTGATTGTTCGTGCTGAATTTCAACTCAGTGTTCAGAGCATATTTGAAAGTATTCCAGAACATAGAGGTGAATCTTGGATCTCGACCACATACAATCGATAGTCGTACACTATGAAACCATACCACTAATTTAATTTATATCCATTTCAGCTTATCGAGTGTGAAATCCTATTAAATTGTAATGAAGTGAGTTGTATTTTTAAGATGATCCACAACAACCCAGATATCATTGTTTAATTTCGATGTTGTCTGAAATCTGTTGTAAAAGTACATGGTGATTTTATTCCATTTCAATATTGGTATGGATAATTGTTACATCGTCCCCTTATATTTCTACCTCTCATCCTTCGCAATCTAAATTACCAGGGACTTTGAAGTGTATTTGGAGATATCCTTCTTCACATTATCCCACCAATAGTGTAACGAGAGATCTCAATACATATTTGTATCTATAGGGTGAATTGAGAAATTTGAACAATGTACATCATCCATTTTTTTTAATTTACTCCAGATTTGATGGAACACATAGTCTCAAACCTAATATTACAATTCCTTCATTATTGGAATTGAACTCAAGGATTTCCATTTTTGATCGTTTCTACTTTCTATTGAATTCCCACAAAATCTTCTTGAGCTACCATTAACCTTTCCAAAATTGACAGTTGAGAAATGAGTTGTGAAGTGATTGAAGAAGTTATCTTCTTTAGGATTCCCATGTCAATATTTATCAAATATGAGTTGATCAGTTCCTTTTAAATTATTATCAATGATAGATTTTCTGGGCCCCTTCTACTTATACCATCTTACTCTTTGTTTTCATTCCTTGGGTGGTAATTGATTGATGAATCAAAATCCTGTATTTCCTCTAACTATCATCGTTGGAACATATTCTGATCTTTTTGTGTGAATATATATTTTAGACTGTTTTGATATGTATATATTTCACACTTCTCCCAAAAGAGATAATGCTGCCATATTTTCAACACAAATATCACCACTGTTAACTCCAGATCATGTGTGGGAATGTTTTTCTCAATAGTTTTCTAATACCTTGAGGTGTAGGCAACGAATTTGTCATTTTTCCTCAAATAACACCAATTGGAGACTTCAAAATGTGATATAATACTGATATAAAGTTTCCATAATGATTTTATATCATTTTATGCAGGGACTCAAAATTCATAGAAAACCAAAAAGATATACTTAATGAACATGATTCATTGCACTTAAAATAGAGCATCATCTTGGATAGTGCTCGAATTATCCTCATTTATGAAATAGATATGTGTATGATTCTTAATATGGAACATTGTTTCAATTAATCATATTATCCATTTTTTCATGAAAATTTGCTACCTTGTTCCCTGACATTCCACACATCTCCTAGTCTTTTGTGACATTTCCTTGGTGCCTCTTTTCACACTTGTTGCATGGAAGAAATTAGGACTTTTTTACATTATCACCATTATCATATGGACTTTCTTGAGATGTTATCTTACTCTTAATTGACTCCTTTAGACATTCAACAATGTTCAAATTATTTATTGTGATTTTTGATTGGTATTTTGTCATAATCACGATGTCTCCTTTATGATCTCCCTTCTAATTGGGAATCTCATTTTTGCAGTCATCACGCTGCCCTTCGCATTTGTTTTTAATATGATTCATCCTCTTAACATACATTAGATTTAATAAAAGAGAAATTATGGGTAATTATTTTAAAATATATACCACATAAATGAGAATTCATTGAAAAAATAGAATAACTTATAAATCACCATTATTTCCTTAACTAAGTGAATTCTAGGCTTCAATATATGTTATCCATGATCTATTTTCTAACATATATTCTTATGGTATTTTTTTATACCCTTAATAATGGTTCATACTAAGCATTTAAATTTATTGATCATATCCTCAGGTGTGTCAAACCACAATCATAGAAAGGCCCATTGTTGTGCTCCAATTCCCATTTGAGTCTAGCTCAATGAGTTGCTTTTGGGGTTAACCCCTAGATACATATGTTCCAAAGAGACCTCTAATTGTTTATATCACATCTGGGATTTACTTTTTTAACCCAATTAATATATACTAAATAGAATTTTTGGATTCATTCCTTATATTATTATTATCTCTAAGGATTTCACTAGAGTTTTCTAATCTAAATCCAAAAAATATCAAAATCTATCCTCTGATGCCAAATATAATGTCCCAGGACTTTATTACACATTTACAAATGATTTATTAAATAAAATTTCACATTAATAGAAACCCACAAGATCAATAGTTCTAGAGTCTTTGTGAATTACGAATGTTACATGACAAATTAAAAGGAAAATAAAAAATTTTGTATTGAAAACTTCTTTTACCTGACCACAACATTTTTTCAGACTTTACTTTTCATGGGATACCATGAGTACTAACATAAGAAAAAGTAGAGCTATAAATCATAGTAAGGGAGTAAACAAGGAATATAAGGATCCAAACAATAAAATAATTTTTTCCCTATTTTTGTGGGTTATTTTATTTTATACTCAACAAAACTATTTCATTTATTTAATGAAATGATTATAATTAAAATTATATTGTTAGGTTTCAATTTTTATATGATTTTTTGTCAATATGACCATTGGTCAATATAACAATTGGAAACTAAACTCTTAATGATGCGATTATTGTTTTTAAATACAATTGATAGTGGTTAGAGAAGAAATATTTGATGGCTTCATCCAGTAGTCTCGGGTCATTCGAAGCCCATCTGACGGATCTTGGGAATGAGGAAGCACCACTGGGCTTGGTTCTGGACCAAACCCAAGCCGATCTTCATCGTGTGGAGCTGGAACAGAATTTCCTTCAACAGAAGTTCAAGATGATAGAAATTACCACTCGGGAAATGTTGGCCAAGCCACCCCAAGATTCTAACACATTAGACCACCATAATCTTAGGTCCTATTGTGGAGTTATAAGGGGATATTTAACGAGACCTTAGCTGCTTTATGTAATCCTTAGATATATATATATATATATATATTGATTTCTTCTTATGGTGAAGTGTGTGAATTTTAAAATGTCCGGATAAATATGGGATGCATATTATTGATGAATTATTTTTTAAAAAATGATATTTTAAAATATTTATGCAAACCTTAAATAATTAATAATGTGTAATTATTTTTAAAAAATGGTCTGCTCTAGTTGTGTTCAGTGATATATTTAGAGTCTAATAAGATCAATATAATTTACGAAGAATAGTAAATTATGAATAGTGATTTTACACATATGATCTTTAATGTGACCAAATGGATTATGTAACCTCACTTAAGAAAGTATTAATATAATTTAGGCTCCTTGATTATGTAATGTGATTCAATATAATAGGTAAACAACTATTTCAGAAATTATTGGTTAAACATTAGTTATTTCAGGTGAATAATGTTTTTTTATTTAAAATTTAAATTAAAAATATATAGAAAATAATTTTTATAAAATGGAGTTCATTTTTTATTTCAGAGCATTGATGTTAGGTTATGGTGATTTTTGGGGTTTTTTTAAAACAGTTGAATTTTCAGTGAATAGTGAAATTACACTATTGAGTTTTAGGTGTTTAAGGACATCATTAAAGATTTAATAATTGTGTAATCTTTCTGGTCGACTTATGAATAGTAATATATGCTATGAGGTGTCCCAAGTGGAGAATACCATGGTAAAATACCAAGGGAACACCCATGGTTTTTCCAATACCACAGATGAGGTGTCCCTTGGTAATTATTGATTTGTTCCCTCACTTCCCCTATAAATACCAATCCATTCCCTCATACATTTGATTCAAAAATCCTCCTCAACGATGTTCTAGTCTCCTCAACTTCCAAAGATTCTTCCAATGGTTCCCTCAAGCCATTCAATGTCATGACATTCAAACATTCGAAGTTACTCTTCTGTGTTAGGGGTTTCTTATATAACTTTTAATTCTATGGGATTTCTATTTTCCGCCACTAATTTATTGAATGTGCTATATTTTTTCCTGCCATTTGATATATATTATCATGATTCTATTTATATTCTTGTAATTGTGTGGATATTTTTGTGTTTATTAACATTCGGTCATATGACATGATTGATTACAACATGGTAAGGGATTCTTATCTCACTTTTAATTTCGTGAGATTTCAATTGTTCACCACTTATTTATGCCATGTGGTGTATTGTGTACTACCATTGAATATATTATCATTATTCACTTTATATTCATGGTATTGTGTGATTCTTTTGGTGGTTAGTAATTGTTGGTCATACGACTCACTTGAATACATCGTGGTAAGGAATTTTAATCTCACTTATTATTCATGTGTGATTCATGGTCTATTTGCCACTATTTCCTTTTTTTTTGTTGTAGGTAATTTCCATGATTGTAAACTTTGTTTAATATAATTTAATTTATGGGTATTTACATATTCTTTATATGATCCATCTTTCATGGGGTGTATGTTTCGAAAGTTACCAAATCGGTGAGGGATCCTTTCACCCTCCTATTTTAATCATGACATCCTTTATGTTATGTCTTATAGTTCCATTTAATCATGTGGGGGATTATTATTATATATCTTTACTAAATTCCATTTCATGTAAAAATGATGAGATACATTTTTCTCTCTCATAAAATGATTTCTAGAATCTTTAAGTGACGTCGTTAGACTGCTAAATTTTCGTAAAAGAAATAACGTCTTCTATTTTCCGTCGAGTTTCATTTTCATATGGTATTTCCATAAAATATCCATACCATGAACTTATTACTTTTTATTCTGTACCCATACTGTATTATGAGATCCTTTTTATTGGGTGACCCTTGTACCCTCTCTTTTCAATGTTTTCTAAAACCATGTTATATAACCGTTATGTTGTAGAATTTTCATCTCAAAGTCTCTTTCTTTGGTATTATTTATGTGAATACCCAATTCTATTTTTCGTATCCAAGGTTATTAATGAATGAATAAAATTGATCTATTTGATTTTGGAATCGACATACATATAACCAGCACTCCTTTTCCAGGGGTTATAAATTTCTTAATGATCAAGTTTTTAAGAACTTTTAAAACATCATGATTTTGAAATGAATCCATTTCATTTATTATCTATGGGTTATTTATGAAATTATTGATTATGATCTATGTGTCTCACATGATAGTTAATAAATATTAATGGTGAGCTGTGATAGTTCTTCAATGCATTGGGTAAATAATTAAACTCTGGAGATAACAAGTTTCACGATACCTTGGTGAATAACCTTGGTAATATTTATGACACCTTGGGGATGGACCTTGGTGATATTTTCATGAAGGTATAAATTAAATTTTGAAGCCCCATATTCATGTTATACTTCATTTTTTATCATGGTATTCCTATTCTCCCATTTCTCATGTATTTTTGTTTTTATTCAAGTTCTTATTGTTAAGACAAGTAAACTAATTCCCTTGTTTACCCTTACTAGGAATTCTGCTCAGCCTTTTACCTTGATGTATGCCTCTAGGATATGAGATGCAGTAATTGAACATATGATAAACATATGATGAAGCATTACTAGTGATTTATAAGATTGTTTTATGTTTTTTTCATTTATTATATCCCTGATTTCCAAGACACTATACTTTTAAGATCCTCTGTATGTAAATGTACTGGAATGTTATTTAATAAAAATGGGGAATGCCATAGTTGTTATAAAAGGATAGTTTAGTTATTTAAGGAAATTAAGATATGAAATCATTAGGAAGAACCCTATAAAAAGGATTAAATAAAGGAAAAATTCCAGGTATAATGGTGAGTATTGATTAAGTTGTTTATCAAGAAAATACAACCCTGTCTAGATACAAGCAGGTAGAGGTGGCTCTGGCCTAGATGTACATTGGGGTAAAACTCGAAAACACCGCATTGAGCTAGAATCGAATAGGAACTGGTACACGACAATGGGCCTTACTGCTCTCTTGGTTAGGACACTCCTGGGGATATATTTGGTTAATCGAAAGCTTTTTATGAATCAATATGGAGTAATTATAGATAAATGTAATTGTCTAATCATGACGTTTTAAGACATAAAATCCTTTATAGTTAAAATAATAGTAACTAAAATAAGTTTCTCAATATGGTTTTATTCTTTTAAAAAATGGAAGGAAATAGGAGGAACCATTCAAATAGTGACCACAATGGACCATGCATTGATGGCCCTCAGATGGAATCCAGAATGGAAACATTCATGCGAATGATGAACCGAGTGACTCAAGTTATGGAAAATAACTTAAATCACAATGATAGACCAATTTCACCGTGAATGGAACACCATTTTGTTGAGTCCATTATGCATCCATGACCACCGACCATCAGTGGATCAACTGACCCTTAGATTGTTGAGTAGTGGATCAGCTCCATCGATAAGATCTTTTCTATGCTCTGCTCTTCAGAGCAAGAGAAGTTCACCATGGCTATCTATCGCTTAGAGGGGGAAGTTGATCAGTGGTGGGAACTGATTAAAAACATGAGGCCATGATTGGAGGTTGAAGTTATAGATTGGGAAAACTTCAGAGGGATATTTTTCAGTATATATTTCCCTTGTTCCATGAGAACAAGAATAGAGAAGGAGTTTCTCAAGATAAAGTAGAAGGACAATGAATTTGTCGAGATCTATGAGATAAACTTCACCTAACATTCATGATATACCTCTTGATTTTTAGTGTATCAAAATGTTAATGTTGATAGATTTTTCAGTGGGCTGAGACCTCATCTACAAAAGAATCTAGTCAACTGAGACTATGATAGTTATTAAGAGATCATGCAGAGTGTGATGAAAGTCGAACTCGATTTTGGAGAGACGCAGTGGTATCATAAGTCCAATGATAAGAAGAGATCGATGGATCCCAAATTATGGAGGAATTTTGATCTGGGAAGAGGAGGAAATAAAGTGAAACTTTCTACATGTAAAAAATGTGGAAAGAAGCATTCAAGGAACTACCTATTTGGGAGAGGGATTAGCTACAAGTGTGGAAGAGATGGCCATATTGTGAGGAATTGCCATAGTGAGGTGAATCCTCAACTTCTAGACACAAAAGATAATGGGAAGTTGATATAGGCCCTACTTGATATGCAGTTCTTTAAGTGTGGACAATGTGGGCACATTTCCAATCACTATCCAAATCCGAGGGTAGTGGAGGGAAACACCATAATCCTTAGCAAAGACCAAGGGATCAAGTCCGTGATTTTTCTCTCACAACAACTGATGTTGAAGCACCAAATGATGTGGTGGAAGGTACTCTTTTTGTTCTCCCAATGCTAGAAAGTACATTTTTGGATTCTAGTTCTATACATACCTTTATTTCCTCCACATTTTCAATGAATTTAGATTCAACCCCAAATTTGAAAAAGATAGAGTTAACAGTCATGCCTCATGGTGGGACTATCCAAGCATCATCAGTGTTTAGAAACTACAGTATTTACTTTAGGGAGAACAATATTTTCACAAATCTAGTAGTCATTCCCATGATAGAATTCGACATTATACTAGGGATGGACTGGATCTCAATGTATAATGCTAAGATCAATTGATGAAGTAAGGAAATATCAGTAGTATTGAATGGAAAACCTACAGTTATCTTCCACAGAGAGATATCTCAAACCGATCTTTGTTTAAAGAACCCCCTATATCGTTCTTTATGGAGTTGATCGGTGAAGAAGAAGAAGTAGATGAGTGTTTAAGGATAGAAAGAGTCTCTATCATCTTGGAATACGTTGACGTATTTCCTAAAGAGTTACCTGGAACTCCCCCAGAGAGAGAGGTATAGTTCTCTATTGAACTTGTACTTAGATCTCATCCAATATTAAAGACCCCCTATATGATATAAAATATGGAACTATAGAAATTAAAGAAACAACTCCAAGATATTTTGGAGAAAGGGTTTATCCGAACAAGTGTGTCTCTATGGGGAGCACCGGTTCTCTTTGTGAAGAGGAATGATGGATCAATGTGGATATGCATTGATTATAGGGAACGTAGTGGGATCAGAGTGAAAAATAAATTACCTCTTCCATGAACTGATGAATTATTTGACCATGTTCATGGGGCTCAATTCTTCTCTAAGATTGATCTTCGTTTTGGTTATCATCAATTGAGGGTGAAGAAATAAGATATTCAAAAAATTTCCTTCCAATCATGATATGGGCCTTTTGAGTTTGTTGTTATGCCCTTCGCCCTGACTAATACACCTACTATTTTTATAGATTTGATGAATAGAGTCTTTAAGGACTACCTTGATAATGCTTTCGTGGTTTTTATTGATGATATTCTGATATATTCCAAATGTCGTGAGGAGCATGAAAATCATCTATGGGTTATTTTGAAAACTCTATAGAAGGGTAGGGTTTTTGGTAAGTTCAGTAAATGTCAATTTTGGTTACAACAAGTTGCTTTCTTGGGGCCCATTGCAACCAATGAAGGAAACACAGTTGACCCTAAAAAGACAAAAGTTGTAGTGGAGTGGCCTTAACCTACAACAATAACTGGGATTCGTAGTTTTCATGGACTTGCAATATATTATAGGAGGTTTGCGAAAATATTTTTCAAATTTCTAATCCATTAACCTAGTTAACTCGAAAAGGGGTCAAGTTCATCTGAAAAAATGAGTGTGAGGAATTTTTCGAAGAGCTAAAAAATAGATTTTTTACTGCACCCATTTTAACACTTCCCCCATGTGGAGAAGGATTCATTATTTTTAGTGATGCATATTTGAAATGGATTGGGTGAATCCTCATGAGAAATGACATGGTCATTGCTTATACATCTCGATAGTTGAAGACTCATGAGAAGAATTATCCTACGCATGATCTGGAGCTGGTTGCAGTCGATTTTACATTGAGGATATAGAGGCACTATCTTTATGGGGAGAAATGTGATATATACAGAGACCATCAATGTTTGATTTATATTTTCACATAGAAGGAATTGAACATTAGACAAGGGTGACGGTTGGAACTTCTTAATAAATATGATTTTTCTATTCATTATTATCCTGGAAGAGCAAACAAAGTGGCTAATGCATTAAGTAGGAAATACCTTGTTGTCCATTCCATGATGAGAATTCAAAGGGATACTTTGATTAATGACCATGTTAAGATGGACATGGGAATTATAATGGAAGTGAAATCATCAACCCTAACCCAAATGATTTATCAACCATCATTTATAGAGAAGATCAAGATAGCACAAAAAGTAGATCCTTTGTTATAGAGGAAGTTTGAGGCTATAAAGGATGTGATGTTTCCTATGATCAATACTGATCAAGAAGGTGTGATGAAATTTCATACAAGACTATGTGTTCCATCTATTCCAGAAATAAAGATGGAGCTGATGGATGAAGCTCATAGATTTACTTTCTCTCTAAATCCTGGAAGCAAAAAAATGTAAAGGGACCTTCATGATCATTTTTGGTGGAATAATATAAAAAAGGAGATTGCTGACAACACATCAAGGTTCCTGGTATGTCAGCAAGTGAAGGAAAAATCACAACTTCCTAAAGGGGTATTTTACCACTACCCATTCCAGTATAGAAGTTGGATAATATCACTATTGAATTCATCACTGGTCTCACGAGAACATCCAAAGGAAACAATACGATATGGGTTATTGTGGACATTCTCACCAAGACTTCCCATTTTATCTCTATACAGGAAGATTAGTATCTTGATCAACTTTTCAGGATTTATATGAAAGATGTGGTTATGCTTCATGGAGTTCCTCTTTCTATCATATCTGATCATGATCCAGGGCTCACATCAAAATTCTGGAGAAGTCTTCAACATGCACTGAGCAATGAATTGAATTTAAGTACATCTTATCACCCCAAAACTGATAGCCAATCTGAAAAGACTATTCATTCACTCGAGGAAAATCTGAGAACATGCTCAATGGAATTTAAGGGTGGATGGGATCAACATATCCCTTTAGATGATTTCTCTTACAACAAAAAATTCCACTCGAGCATTCAAATGGGAACCTATGAAGCTATATATGAGATGTGATATAGAACTCCTACTTGTTTGGATGAATCTGGTGAGAGAGATCTTCTTGGGAATGATATTGTACAAGAGATGAAAGAAAATTTCCATGCCATCCAACAACACATTAAGGCTACTCAGAGTCGGCGAAAGAGATATGCTGACAACCGTCGAAGGCCCATGGATTTTGATGTCGGTGACAAAGTATTTCTTCGAACAACACCTTGGAAGTGAGTCATGAGGTTTGGGAAGAAAGGGATGCTCATCCCTACGTACATTGGCCCCTATGAAATCCTTGATTGCATATAAGCAGTGGCCTATCAGATTTCACTTCTTCCAAATCAAGCACAAGTTCTTGATGTCATCCATGTATCTATCTTGAAGAAGTACATACATGACCCTTCACATGTAATAAATCCTAAGGTGGTACAACTTGTGCATGACCACTCTTATGAGGGGCATCCGGTGGAGATCTTGGATCATAGAGACATGGTTCAATGCAAAAAGACTACGCACCTTGTTAAGGTGTGGTGGAGGAACTACAAATGTGAAGAAGCCACATGGAAACTTGAGTAATCTATGAGCCAGAAGGACCCACACCATTTCACTTCTTAGGGTACGAGTTAAAAATTCATAGAGGAAATTTCTTAAGGGGGAAGAATGTAACGACCCAAACTTTTGAATAATTTTTGTTTCCTATTTTTGTGTGTTATTTTATTTTATACTCCACAAACATATTTAATTTATTTAATGAAACTAGTATAATTAAAATTATATGGTTAGGTTTCAACTTTTATATCACCTTTGGTCAATATAACCATTGGAAACTAAACTCTTACTGTAGCGAATATTGTTTATAAATACAATTAATCTTGGTTATAGAAAAAAAGATTCAATGGCCTCATCCTGTAGTCTCAGTCCATTTGAAGACCATCTGATGGAACAAGGGAATGAGGTAGTACCAGTTGGATTTTCTCTGGACCAAACCCAAGACGAACTTGATCATGTGAATCTAGAATGGAATCACCTTTGGAAGAAGTTCAAGCTGGAAGAAATTACCAATCTGGCAATGTTGGACGAGCTACCCTGGGATTATATCACCTTAGAACATCTTACACATAGGTCATTTGCTGGTGTTATAAGGGGCTATGTAACGAGACCTTATCTTCTTTATATAATCATTAGATATAAACAAAAAAATTATGATTTCTTCTTATGGTGATGTTTGTGAATTTTCAATTGTCCGGATAAATATGGGATGCATATTATTGATTAATTTTGAAAAAAATGATATTTTAAAACATTCATGTAAACCTTAAATAATTAATAATGTGTAATTATTTTCAAAAAATAGTCTTCTACAGTTTTGTTCACTATGAAATTTAGAGTATAATAAGATCAACTTAATTTTTGGTGAATAGTAAATTATGAATAGTGATTTTACCCTTATGATTAGTAATGTGACCAAATGGGTTATGTAACCTGACTTAAGAAATTATTGATATAATTTAGGCACCTTGATTACGTTTTTCGATTCAATAAAACAGGTAAATAACTGTTTCAGAAATTATTGGTTAAGTATTAGCTTTTTTCAGTTTAATCGTGTTTTATAATTAAAAATTAAATTAAAAATATTTATAAAAATATTTTTATATAATGGAGTTCATTTTAGAATTTAGAGCATCGATATTAGGTTAAGGTGATTTTTGGGGGTTTTTTCTGAAAAAGATGAATTTTCACTGAATAGTGAAATTATAAGTTTGTGTTTCGGGTGTTTAATGACATCGTGAAGGATGTAGTAACTGTGTAATATTTCTAGTATACTTATGAATTCTAATATATTCTATTAGATGCCCCAATTGGCCAATACCATGGGCAAATAGCATGGGAATGCCCATGGTTTTTCCAATACCACCGATGAGGTGTCCCTTGAAAAATAATGATTTGTTCCATCACTTACCTTATAAAAACCAATCCATTCCCTCATGAATTTCATTCAAAATTAATCCTCAATGATGTTATGGTCGCTTTTCCTCCCATGTATTCCTCCCAAGGTGCCCTCAATCCTCCCAATGTCCCGATCTTCAAGCATTCAAAGTTACTCTTCAAGGTAAAGAGTTTCATCTCTCACTTTTAATTCTGTGGGATTTCCCTTGTTTGCCACTAATTTATTGAATGTTGTGTATTTTTTTTACTTCCATTTGAGATATATTTTCATTATTCTATTTATATTCATGTTATTCTATGAATATTTTTCTGGTTTTTAACTTTTGGTCATATGACTCGATTGATTACAACATGATAAGAGATTCTTATCTCACTTTTAATTCCGTGAGATTTCAATTGTTCACCACTAATTAATTTAATGTGGTTTATTTTTTACATATATTAGATTTATTTTACCAGTATTCTATTTATATTCATAGTATTCTATTATTATTTTGGTGGTTAGTAATTTTTGGTTATACGATTCGATTGAATACAACATGGTAAGAGATTTTAATCTCACTTATTATTCCTGTGAGATTAATGGTATATTTTCAAATATTTCATTTTTTGTGGTGTATTTACTGTACATGATTGTAATCTTTGTGTAAAATAAGTTAATTTATGTGTATTTACATATTCTTTATTTGATCATTCTTTCATGGGGTGTACGTTTCGAAAGTTACCAAATCGGTAAGGGATCCTTTCACACTCATCTTTTAAGTCATGACTTCCTTTATGTTATGTCTTATAGTACCATTTTATCATGTGGGGGATTGTTAATATCCATATATACTACGTTCCATTTCATTTCCAAATAATTAGAGAACCTTTCCTCTCTCATCAAATGATTTTTTGAATCTTTAAGTGACATCATTAAACTTCCTAATTTTCGTAAAAGAAATCACGTCTTCTATTTTCCTTCGAGATTAATTTTCATATGGTATTTCCTTCAAATATAAATACCATGATATTATTTAATTTCATCTAGTACCCATACTTTATTATGAGTTATTTATTAGTGTGTGACCCTTGTACCCTTTCATTTCAATGTTTTCTAAAACCTTGTTATATAGTCGTTATGCTGTAGAATTTTAGTCTCGAAATCTCTCTCTCTTCTATTATTTATGTTAATAACCAATTCTATTTTCATATCAAGGGGTATTCATAAATAAATAAAATTTTTCTATTTTATTCTGGCATTGCCATACATATAACCCTCACTCCTTTTCAATTTGTTATAAATGACTTAATGATCATGTTTTTAAGAACTTTTGAAACATCGCGATTTGAAATGATCCCACATCTATTATTATCTATGGGTTATTTATGAAATGTTTTATTATGATCTATGTGTCTCACATGAATGTAAATACATATTAAGGGTTTTTTCTTATAGAGCTCCATTGAATTGGGTAAACAATTAGTCTCCAGAGATGACATGTTTCACGATACCTTGGTGAATAAACTTGGTAATTTTTATGACACCTTGGGGATGAAGCTTTGTGATATGTTCATGAAGGTATAAATGAAATGATAAATCCTCATATTCAAGTAAATTATCAGTTTTTTTATCATGGTATTCCTATTATCCCATTTCTCATGAATTTATGTTTTTATTCAACTTCTTAATATTAACACAAGTGAACTGATTCACCTGATTACCCTTACTGGGCCTTAGGATCACCCTTTTACAATAATTTATGTCTCCAAGATATTTGTTTCCGTAATTGTACATAATATGAACATATGATGAAGCCTTACAAGGGGATTAGAAGAATTTTTTATGTCTTTTTAATGTTTTATGTCCCTGATTTTCAAGACACTAGACTTATAAGATCCTATTTATGTAAAATGTAATGAAAAGTTATCTAATAAAAAGGTAGGATTTCATAAAGAATAAAATGAATATTACAATATATATTTTGAAATAGGCATATAAATTAAACACAAGAGAAACAAACACATAAAGTCATTATAATGCATGATTATCATAAAATGGAATTGTGGAAACTACTTAACACACTACATTATTAACATAAAGAATCAGGTACACCACTACCCCAACATGGTGGAAAAAATTCAGAAAAGATATAAGGAAAACCCCAATCCCAACATGATTTATCTGGATACTAATCATTACCTAGTGCATTGGAGCACTTTCAGAGCATAACCTTCAGGAATATTTCGATCTTATACTTAAATATGACATATAGATCATATAAATGGATTCGTTAAACATCACACTTTATTCCATGATAATGTAATGTGGGATACATATATGAAATTATATAATAAATAAGAATATTTTTGTAAAGCTTAATACCCTTGATAGTGAAATGGGGGTTGTTTTCAATACATGATGATTTTTGCATAGAAAATCAAGTTCCAATTTCCCCATCATAATGACATCCCATGGGGATTCATAAAAATGGGTGATGAGAGTGAATGGTGTATCTCATAATTTATACTTGAAAGTGGATGTAAGGGGATCATGGATCATAATAGACCAATATTTGAAATGAAAATTGTGATGCATAATATTAAATAAGTGCTTAAATGGAAATGAGTAGAGAGAAATCTGTTATCGAATTTTGGTAAGGTAACTCGTGTACATTGGAGGGATTAACGAAATTGAAAAGGGTATATCATCATTCAAATATAATAAGGGAATTATGGGGTGTTTTAAAACATTACCCATCAATTTTAATTTAAAAATAAAATCATATAACCATAGAAGGAAACATGGAAAAAATTAGAAGGGAAAGGATGTTAGGACCCCTTACTTGGATGTGTGATCCAAAAGGCCTGGGGGAGGCTTTGTGGGAGCATGGGGAACCTTATAAGGACTATAGTGAGTGAATATAATAGTGAGGATGGGCCTAAAATCTATTCATTGAAGGGGAATGTGTTCTTTGGTGGGTTTATATATGAAAGGTGAGTGGATATTTTGTTATTTTGGTTTTGGACCCTACACACTGAAATACTCAAAACCTGAAAAGAACACATCATTTTTTTCACTTGTTTTCTCAAATATGGGTGTGGAAAACATTATTTTATATGTCCAAGGGATTAATTCA
Source organism: Viscum album (assembly GCA_963277665.1). Taxonomy (NCBI): domain Eukaryota; kingdom Viridiplantae; phylum Streptophyta; class Magnoliopsida; order Santalales; family Viscaceae; genus Viscum; species Viscum album. The sequence goes on along the minus strand of OY728128.1, from coordinate 243,106,223 downwards.
TTAAAATATTAGACGTACTCATGTGTATGTGAGTAACACCCTCCGGGAAATGAAATTAAAATCATAAAACTAATTATACATTTTTGAGAATTTCAAAGACATTATAAAATGACCCAAATAAATATAAAATTATATTATTTTAAAGGAAAATAAATATATTCATTACTAATATTTTTTTAATATTTTATTAAATCGCTATTTGGTCATTATTTTTTCATAAAACACATTATATATTTATAATAAATTTAATTTTTACCCAAACCTTCAACTAACTCAGAAAATTATTAAAAATTCCCAGTTGGATAATTTTATCATCATGATTCAAATAATAAAATTAATTTTATAACAATAGTTTTCAAAATATGTGAATTTTAACTTTTTAAAAAATGGACAATTATTGAAAATTGATGGGTTTTGACAAAAACTATTTTTAAACCATAATAAATATTACACTAGACATCATAAAAATTATACAACCATTAATTATTAATAAAATTATTTTGATTGTAATATTTTATAAAAATATTATTTATTTAAAAAATTCATTAATTCTTTATAATAAATTTTTAATTAAAAAAATGCACATTCTACTTTATCATATAAAAATATAACTCTTATCAAACAAATATCCTAATAATTTATAGAAAATGAATCAAAATAATCATAAATTATAAGAATTGTTTATATAATATTATTAATAAAAACCTAAACAAATATATTACTAAAAATTACTATTTTTTATGAAAAATCAATTTATTATATTCGTCAATTTTTTAACAAATACTATGCCAATAAAGGAATTGGTGGAATAAGAATTTTATTTATAAAAAGTTATTACACAATAAGTAACTAATACCATGTTTCATAACCCCTTATAACACTCTCATATGACCTAAGGGTAAGGTTTGCGATGGTGATTGACTCTTGGGGAGGCTCTGACAATATCACCTAGGTGGTAATCTCAATTAACTTGAACGTCTCCCATAGGTGATTCTGTTCAAGATTATTGTGTTGAAGCTCTGCTTGGGCTTGGTTAAGAGCGAAGACCAATGATGTTATATCATTTCTAAGCTCTAAAAATGATATTCATTTGACCCGAGTCTAATGGATGTGGCAATTATTTCATGTGTATGTTTCAAATGGATTTGTTAGAACCCAATATTTATTATTTTCATGTAATCCCTATTATATGACTATATTACCAAGGGTAAATATACATAATAGTCCTTTAAATCCAATTGGATATAATAAAAAAAATTATTGAATGATTTTTCTATATCCATAAGATATTTAGATAAAAAAAGTTAATTTAATTCATAATAGTTTGGGTTGTTACAAATACTCCCTTATATAATGGGTAAAAATGGGAATGATTTATAATTTTGAGGGCCATGTTCAGAGGGTAGGTGGCTTAAGTGAGGACACACGTCATGGTTAGTTTATCAATGAGAATGAAATCCTACACTTTCACAGACTATATGGGTCACAAAATAAATTCAATGAGAGTTTTTGTGGGAATATCATTCAACCATTGGGAAGTACACCCTAGGATTACCAACATTTAATGAGACTTATGTTGTTAATATTGGTGGACAGATATAAAGAGGTGTATTGTAGGTTTTATCACTTTTTGTTCCACTTATCAATAGATAACGGTGGAGCACAAGTGGACTGGTATACTTATACAACCTCTATCCATTCCTGAGGGGAAATTTAATGATGTCACAATGGATTTTTTTGATGGGATTATTGAGATCACCTCATATAAGTGATGTGGTATCTGTGATTGCTTATTGGTTGAAAGAGGTTGAAAAAATCCTACCTATCTGAGAGAAGTACTCAGTTGATGAGCTCAAAAAGATTTATATTCATGATATTTTATATCTCTATGGTGTTCCTCATTCTATCATATAATATTGAGATGCCTTTTTTAAATCCTTCTTATGGAAGGTGTTTAAAATAGTATTATTTTCGCATGTTCTCTTATGTATGGCATATCACCCTTAGATAGATAGCCTGTTTGAGTGAACTATATGTGTGTTGGAGGATATGATTTGACCATTTGTTTTAAGTTTCATAGGTTCATAGGAGAATCACATACCTCTCATTGATTATTCATAAATTAACATCTTCCAGGAAACTATTCAGATGGCTCCCTAATATTCCCTTTATGATAGGTTGTTTTGTTCACCCTTTTGTTTGTTATAGGAATGTGAGGTAGAACTATTGGGTCCCCACCTCATTTATGAGACTTAATTGCAAGTATTTTGGATTCATATGTGTTTGGATATATCTAAATCTTGTAATTAGTCGTATATTGATCATTATCATCAAAGTCATGATTTTGAGGAGGGGTATCAGTTGTTTCTATGATTTTTTCCTCTATTGGGTTATAGATGGATTCAGATACCATGAAAGATAACAACTTGTTACATTTTCCTTTTGAGATTGTTGATAGTGTTGGGATGATAGCATTTTAGTTGTTATTACTTCATATGTCTCATTTCATGCAAGATATCTTCCATGTATCATAGTTTCACCATTATTAGTTTGACTCATCACATTCATATTATACAGAATATATTGGGTTGAAGAAATATGCATCCTTTTTGGAGAATATGGTATGTATAATTTATCAGATTATAAGGACCCTCTAAAGAAGGTCAGTTCCTCTAGTCCGGGTGTTATTGAAGAAGAAACATGTATAGGACAAGACCTAGGATATAGAGGAAAAAAACATGTTCAGGGGCAGAATATTTTCTCAGATAATGATTTTCCACACTCGGAAGGAAAACACAAGGATAAGTTATTTTAATGTGGGGATTATGTAATGTCTCAGCTAATTAGAAAGGTATGGATTCTTCTAAATTCAGTAAAAACCTCATAGATGTTTCTTTTTGGGATTAGACCATGATGAGTGGGCATTTAGGTCAGTTAGTTTTCTTCTTGGAAGAACCTAGTTGGAGGGTTGGGGACTGGCCTCAGACCAAATACCGAACTTGTATTTAGATAATTTTTTTTAATTTATATACATTATTTGTTTTATTCAAGTCGTACCCCTTCAATATTGTGAACTGGTTTTTCCACGAAAATTAAAAACACAATCTATAAACAATTTTTATTTCATATACACAAAATGAAATGCACATGAAGTGTGTATATAATTCCCTCCATGTAAATGATGTGAATCATTTTTTAATGGTGGAATAACTCTTAATTTTAGGTATGGGTCATTTATTCTCCCTATCACAATAGGGAATCCTATATTGGATCTCTCCAAACCTAACCATTTATTTGAAAGATCATCCTTATTTGAGATTCATTTCCTTCATCGATGGACACATAAGATCCACAATGTTAAAATCCTCATTCCTTTTCCATTATTTCCACGTTTATCACTCCATATCTTATGATATATGGGTGAAAGATCATATTCCATATTTTAATGGTTGAAATATGTAATGTAATTTTATTCCATTCCTTATAGATTCAATTTTCTTCAACAGAATGCGGTCATCTACCAACCTAAGGTAGGTGGTCTAGTTAATTTCCCTACAAGTACCATTACAGTTTATCATGTTCCATTGTACCACGCACGAGACTCCATCAGTGTTTCCTCAATAAAAGTTAATTAATTAAATTAAATTTTATTATCATGTTTAATGGTCACCTAGCTACAAACAAATCAATATCATGGGGTGATTACCTTAATATGGGACACCCCTAGAGGTGTTTGCTTCTTAAAAGACTATATCATTATGCCTTATAACCAAATTTAATTATATTTATCATGAATCTCTGAATCTATATAAAAGATATAATTATCGATGTATTTTGGCCCTTATTCCATATTTAAAATCATAATTTACTTGAATTAAATGAATCATCCAACTTTATTAAAGAGTATGATTGAAATGCCTTATTAAATGGTATGAATTCCTGATAGATTAACCATGTCTTTACTTATGGATGAGGGAGATACATGGGTCACGATGTATGGATGCCTTATAATGGATCATAATGATTTATAATTATGTCTTGAAATGAATTTTAATATACCGAGAGTGATACTTGGATTCTTTATTGGATTCCTTTGATTGGTTCACCGGGTGTATAACTTAATTATCTATGGGAGATGCTGATTATCTAGGGTATTTACATTGGTAGAGCATAGTGGGAATTATTATTTTACCATTAAAATATTGATATTTGTTCCCCTATATGGTATACCTTAGATTGTGTCATAGGGTTGTTTCTTTTCCACATTACACGAGTGATACTTGATATTTTTTATTGGTCACCTTTGATGGACACTTACACTGACCATTATATAATAGCTCCTTGAAAAATATATAAGATTTTTTATGGATCACATTGGAAGGGATGAAGACTAAATATAGTAAATTATAAGTATACATTGTAATAAAATATTAATAAATGTCATATATTTTCGGATCTGATAGTAAAGACAAAGAACCTGATTCAGTTTATTCCCCCTTTAAACATGGCTCTATAGTCTTCCCCGTAATGTTTTCCAGACATGTCTGAAAATATAATATATATAATATATATATATATGGATATATATTTATGTTTAGAAAATATATGTATAGGTTTTATTTTTTGAGAGATATCTATATTAGGCTAAAGAAGGTAGTGTTTGTCTGGGTCCTCGGAAGAACCCAGTCCAACATGGTTATTTATTTATTTATTTAATATTTTACACTTACCTACACACAACACATTTTATATAAAAATATTGGATTGATCTAGACACTATTGTTGGTTTACTAGTGATTATATCTCACACCCAATTTGAGAAACATATGGTACCTGAACAGACCTCCAGGTTACTGGTGTAGAAAAAGGAAATTGTTGAGCATATAATGTTTTATTTCAGTTATAGGATATAGTCTTAGAGAAGAGAGCCATGGATATGCTCATGTTTCTAGTGGTGGAATTATTTAGTCTTTTTTTATATTTTTTAGAGTAATGTATATTTTTGTACCATTTTATAATGTGTATTAATCTTTTTGTATAACATCATGGCATGATCTCTATAAAGTATGTGATATTGATTTGGCTTCAGCCTATTGGTTATAAATGATTATTTTTTTATTTCACTGATGTTTATCTATTATTGTTTACACTACTTATCATTATTATATACCATTTTTATACAATTTTATCATTATTGTATAGTCTCCTCATGGACACTCCTCAGACCCTCACTATTATTTGGAAGCCTCAGACTTACGAGGAGGCACGCATGAGGTCATGTGGTCAACCAGATCATGGAACCGGTTAGCGGCTTTTGGGTCAGGATGATATATATATATGTATATATATTATCTCAATTAAAATTTTGGAAATAAAGTAACTATGATCTATTTACAAGTAATGGGACTACCGAACTAAAACTCTCGTGAAAAATGAAACATTTAACCATGAAAATGGAGATTTTGATAATGTATTATTAATAAATGGAAATTAAAATATTATAAGATTATCATTTGTGATATTATAAGTACTTAAATTATTTTATTATAGATAAATAATAAATTTAATATTTTATTATAAAATAGGTTATAGTGCTTTGGAAGTAATTGTAACATGAGTTAAATGCCCTCATCAATATTTTATTTATATGATACACATTCCATATTTGCTACGTTTTTATTTTTTTGAGTCCATATAATTACATTGAATAAATATTATGATAAAACTCAAGAAAATTATTGGGATATATATCCATATATGTTTTTATAATTGTTGATATTTTTATTTGAATGTTACCAAAGTGGTAAGGGTTTTATGTTACAATTTCATTATTTTTTGAATTTTTTTTATTATGATTATGATTATGTAATATTCTGAAATTACTCACAACAAAAATAAAATTGATTCTATACTATAGTTATTTCATTAAAATACATGTTTTCCATTAATTTTCTTCACTTTAAATACTCTAGATAGAGGAGGAATGTTTTTAAGGAAACCCCATTTTATTTATCTCTTCGGTTAAGATTATTTTATCTTCTATATCAATGTTTTATAAAAATGTTTTCAATAATGATTTTAATATTATATTATGATTTTTCAATTAATTATTAGCCATGTAATAATTTTCTCAAAATGGTTTAAAATAAATATTTATTTCATTTTCAGAAAGAGCTACTTTTTTACTTTTCACATAAGTGTGAAATATATGCATCCTTTTGACATGTACAACATGAACATAATTTATCACTATCATGAATAATCAATGATTTGAATCATACTTTATAAATTTATATGTATAATTTAAAATAAAATTCTTTAATTAATATTTAATAAGTTTTTAGATTTAAAAGATTTTATTTCAAATGGAAAAGTATATTTTCCTCATGAAATATTCCAGTGTTTATTTTGAAATAATTTTCATATATGACAACATCAATTGATGATAATATTCTTGTATTTTATATATAATATAATTATACCTTAATTATTACTTATTTAGATGGTTTATTGTATTGATATTTTTATAGAACCCATTTATATTTCATGGGATATGCTATGAATAATTGATGAAATTTTTACAAAACATGTTTTATTTTCACATGTTATTACATGATGTTATATTAAATGATTAATGAAGTTTCAAAAAAAATATGTATATTTTTCATTATTTTAAGGGTGGTCATATAATTATATATATGTTAAATTCATTGGGTAATGTATTATATCTCATCGGAATACTATGGGAAATAAGTCATTGGGTCTGATTCATTATAGGAAACATGATGTTGTTCTTGATCTGCAATGGAAACAAGTTAATTTATAAGATACACTATTAAAACTAAGTCTAAATGGTTAATATGTTATGATTTGATTATCTCGATAGTTAACCATTATATATTAAATGGTTTCGATACATATTATGGTGTCATATATTATTATATGAACTTATTGTTTTTGATTGATTTATGATGATTTCTCACTCTTATGATACAGGTCTCTTAAATGAAATCGTTTTATGTTTTTACACATGTTAATGTTCTTTTATATATTGGGTATCATATTTTTATGTTTTGGTCTTGATTTCAGAGCCTTAAGCTTATTTTATGGTTTCATATGATCATCGATTGATATCTCCCGTATTTACCCATACTAGGCCTCTTATCTGACCGTTTCTTATTTTTCCATTCCCCATGTTATAAAGAAATGTTTTTAGGGTATGTATATGAATAATATTAATGTGAAATATTTATGGGATATATTGAAGATATTTCATAAAAAAATATATTTTCCATCAGGTCACCAAAGAAACTAAACCTCTACTATCATTAGGCATGAATTTGTGATATTTATTGATTATTGATCTAAAAAGGTATAATATTTATATATGAAAAATTGGTTTCTATATGCTAAAATGGGTGTCTTTTGTCTAGTAAATGTTCAATATTATGATACATGATGATCCATATGACATTGAGTTTATTATTATTTATATTTTTAGTGTCATTTAGGGTTATTATTCTTCTCTTTTTATTATTTTGTTGTGTGCCGATTGATTTTCGTGGGTATAGTCTCTCGATTATACCATTAAAAACCTCACTACTAGTTAGAAAACTATGACATACTATGAGGTGTCCATGGAATCAGGTATTTCTATAGCCCAAATTTGGTAATTTTGTTCTGGGCATTATAATTTGGTAGTGCATTAGATTAAGAAGTTTCACCAGTCCACTTTATGATATATATGAGTTATCAGATTTAATATTTATATAATTTCATATAATTTATCGTATTTGAATTTAAAATAAGTATTTGAAAAAAAAAACAGTTCATTAAATGTTATTTTAATAGAAAAAAAAATTTAGTTAAATGTAATAAAATATGAATCCAAAGAAAATTTAATTGTTTTATAGAGAGAGTTTTCACTTGATTTTGGATAAGTTCCTTAGTGTTTTAAAAATAAGAAGATAATTTTTTGAATAGTTTTTAAAATAGGTATTAGATTCATGTTTTAAATAATAAAATGAGGATATTTTTTATAAATGGTTTCATCCTCATGACCTAGTATATGTGATGGGCAGTTTGGAAGGCATGTGTTATTTAGTTGTCTATTGTTTGATGGTTGACTTTTAAGGATTCTCTTATTATCCTGATGATACTTGGTGATTTTTTTACCACATGTGACAGCTTCATCAGTATACGGGATTTATTATTCAATATTGTGAATTTATTTCATTATTTATTTCATAATAATTAATACCTTCAAAGGCGCCCCTTTGAATTGTGATTATGTCTAGGAATATTTAGTTTATACATTCATAAAAATGTGTTAGGGAATTTTTGCGATATTTTGATGGTTAATTACACATATTAGTGACCAAATTTTGATTAAAAGCATGGGATGGTGGGAATCCACTTGGTTTATATTGAGATATGGATATGGAAGTTCACTAGCTACCATCTAAGTAGTATTTCTATATTGTGTTTTAGAATATTAATTTTTTAAAATGACTAATAATGTCATTTTGGAAATATAATCCCAGTATTTTTTGTCCCTAATAGAGGCTAGAAACATTAGATAAGAGTGGAGTGGGTTTCAATCAATCATGGGGTTTTATTTTTCCTTATGTTAGATAATTCTACTAGAAACATAACCCTTGAGGGAAAACTGCTTTATAGATTACCTAAATGATCAATATTGGACCTAGCTATGGATGGGATTTTTTAGAGGAAACGTGTAGGATCTTGATTAGACATATTATGGAGATGTAATGTTAGTTATTACATCGAGTATCAGGATTATCCAAAATGGAAATGAAATATTAGAGATAAACACGTGGATCATGATTGATCAGTAGTAGCATGTAAAATATTTTATTTGAAAGTTCTAGTGCATATATAATGATTTTATTTGTTAATGATTGATTATGGTTCCATTATTTCAATTTATATAGTTATTTTGAACATTGAAAAAAATATAATTTTAGTATTGAGAGATATTCTATGTAATTTTAGATAATAATAAAATTATTCCAATAATTTTAACTAAAATTATCGAGGGATCCATTAATGGTAAGTCCATGACCATTGAACATGAGATGTTTTTTATGTTCTTTAATGATTCAACTAAGGGAAATATATATAATAGTAATGATACACTATTATATAATGGGATATAACCCCTGGGATGATGCACAATACGCAGGATAAAGCAGGTGTTTCTCAATTGATAATTTGGCATTGATTGGTCTGGAATGGATTGGTGAGGCAGGATGATTCCTGATGTAAGATATTATATCATTGTTATTTCGTCGATACATGATCTACTAATTTTTATTTCTCATTTTATTATAATAGTACCTTTTCAATACCATTATTCAATTATTAGTCCCATTTTAACTAACCTTTTATAGTTTTTTTCATTAAAAATTTTCCTTATGACGGTTTAGACCTATTTGATTTCCCTAGTTTGGTGTTATTTTGATGATCATTATTTTTCATAATACATAAATAATTAATTATTAATAAAAACTGAGATGAATGATGGGTTATGTGGGACTCTAATGTATTGTGTGAGTTAGGATGTAGTGGATGTGAGATAAAAGAATGTGATTTTAATATTGTGATAAGTGTGTAGTCTTAATAGTTTGGTATTATGGACATGTGATTTTATTTTATACCATATTGACATGCATGTATGATTCTATTTATTTGAGAATTTAGGGGATATCTATTCTAAGTGAGTTGAGTTACACTCACCACATACATAAAAATTCATACACTTATATATTTTCAATTAATTAGTTGAGGATGGGATTGGAATCTTATTATGTTTTTAGGATAACCACAGACCAGGGAATGTGGAGTAGGTTCTAGTGTACATGGATAGTCTTAACATTTCTTGTAGGTTGGGGTTACTATTTGAATTTTGATTTATGGTTTAGGAGGATAAGTGTTTTTGATATCTTGGAGACAACAAGTTATGATGTTAGTGTTGGGATATATGACAATATATTATTTATTAATTTTTTTTATATATATCTTCCTTAGGGCCATGAATTGTTTTATTTATGAATTTATTATTCTATATTATTTTTATAGATATATAAATCATATATACTATAATTTACTTTTTTATATTGGAATATAGGATATAGTTGTCAGCTGCATTTTTAGTTTCTAAATGATTGTATATTAAATACATGGATGAGTCATTATGAATTGTTGTAGATTCGAGCATCAATGTTTTAATTATATTTGATATAATTATCCACCCAAGTTTAGATTATCTCATTGAAATAGTCAGTTTACATAGATATGGGAAGGCCTTCGTGAGTTCATGTGGTGATCCAAACTCTAAAAAACACTTTTACAATTTCACCACAAGTTCTTCTTGAACATTGAATGTTTTATTTCCATGGAAATTATTTTTCAGGAATCACCCTCTAAATTTTCTATTACAATACTCTTATTGGGTGATTGAATATTGGGTATCAACCATTTACATTATTGAGGTCAATTTGGGTGATTCCATTTGGAAATGGTATAAACCCCATTGACTATTTATTATTTTTTGAATTTATGAAATTTTATTGACTTTGTATATGGAACAGAGTTGAATGGATTTTTATTATGAGGTGGTATGGATTTGATAATGATATGATAAGGTTTGGGTTTGATAAATCCACAGGATGTATTTGTTCTGATAGAACCCTATGATTATTTCTATCCAATAAATCCCTAAGATGATTTGACTATGATAAATCAATGAGATGGTTTGGGTATGATAAATTATTAATATTATTTGGGTAGGTAAATCCTTCTTATTAATTAGATAATGTTAATATCTCATGATATAATTATGTTGTGTGTGGATTTTTTTCCACAATTGGAAGAATAGACATCTTGGTTGTTCACAATACAAGGAAAGGACATTTTGTTCATTCTCAATGATTTAATTTCCATATAAATATGTTTGCAATAATGTTCATTGTTATGATATGTTTTAAAATCTTAGTGTATATTAATGTAATATGTGTATGATTGTTCTCTATGGGCATGTTTATCATTTTAGGATTCTGTAGTATTATACTATTGTATATGTTGGTTCATCTGAGAATGCATTTCCATATAAAAATTTATAAAGACAACTCTTATTATTAAATATTACTGTTAATAATAAATTTCCCCATTTCCCATGTTTTATCATATATTTATGATATAACCCATGATTATATGATGAGAATTTTTCCCTTACTAAGTGCTTGAGCTCACCCCTTTCTTCTGCTTCATTTCTCCAAGTTATAAATATATTTACAACATATCTAATGTCTATAATGGTGTCTAGAGGAGTTTTGTTTTTGATATATGTACATATTTTTCGTAAAATTAATTTGTTATGAATCCAGTACACAAATATAATAAACCAAAATATTATTTTTATTGTGTGAGATTATTTTGAGACATAATACTAATATGAAATTTTAGAAAGTTTAGTTTGGATCCTATCAGTTGTTATCTATTTAAATTTTTGAATGTATGTGTCTTTAGAATTGGGTCTGATATTATAGTTATGGGGATCTTTAGTTGGTATAAAATGAGTGTTTAGTTATATTGTGGATTATTTTAGTTATTTATTATTATAGTAATATATCTTTTGGTAAAAACACTATCATAAGACTAAGGGATATGTCTAAATATAGGATAACATCATGAGGTTTTCGTAAATTATGTATGATTTGGTTCTCCTAATAAATTATATCCCTATCTAAATAATAAAATTTTTCAAAACTATGACACATATTTACCTAGGTGTAATAAACCTAAAACGTTTGAATTAGGAATTAAAACCATTATCCTTTAGTGCATGATAAATAGGCCTAACTATAAACCTGATTTAACACTCCAAGAGGATAATCTATGGTTAATTAAAATTCTATCAAATGAATAATTTTTAAATATATTAAGATAGGGGTAAAAAATTATATTAGATAACCTAATAAGAAAATGACAATTGATATTAAATGATTTCTCAAAGAGAGTAATATACTGAAATGAAAGTACTATACATTTAAAAATATTTTCATTGCGGAAGAAGTCATCTAATTTATTTTTTTCATATTCATATTATAGATATTATCAAAATCATATTCTTTGGTAATTGGTTAAAATAATATCATGAAAATAAATAAATTAAACGTATGTATATAAAAATCATAATGTCTTATAACATAATAGGAAAGTATACATAAATGGTGGAGAATTTTAGTAAATTCATGTTATACTGAAAACAAATGAGTTTCCTTGCATTGACTAATGTTGTGTGGTTGATATATTAATTAAAAATAGGTTTTGATACTAAATTATTTTAACTAGTGAGTGATATATAATGATGATAAAATATTATATTCTAAAATTTATGTTGATTCTATGAAACTTATAATGATTGTACAACAATGGACTTTCATTAATAGACTGTAAAAATTTTTAAATGGAATAAATATCCTTGAAAATTGATGTTATAAAAAAATTTGGTGGATAAATATTAGAGAAAAAATGATATAATTATGAATAACACTTAGGATGAATATATTCCAAATTTTGGTAGATTGATTTTTTGGAAAATGATTTCGATAATATGGATATCCTTGGAATTTATTATTTACTTAATGAAAAGGTAATCCATTATATTTTTCCAATATATTATATCATTTTTGGGGTAATTTTATATATTTACTAGTCTATGGATTTATAAAATATGGGATAATACATTTTATGGATAAAGATAGAGTTAATTTTCTGAGGAATATATGTTTTATTTTTATTTAATGACATAGAGATTAATATGGTTTTGGGAAAGCTCTGTTATATAAAATATAAGATTAACATGTATAAATACTATGGTGCATGATTGTGTGAATGATTAATATTATCTGAGGAACAATAAGTAACATGATATAGCCTAATAAAGTAATGTAGATTTCATATTATATGTTTTATATTTAATAATAAACATGTTATGAATACACTCACATAATTTTACTATTGAGTAATAATTAATATATCTAAGGTTGAATTTAGGTAAATATGTTAGAATGTAATGACCTGATATTTTGGAATATATTTTTTATTCTATGTTAATATTGTGTTTGATAGATGTATCCACATGAATCTCTGGACTAAAATGATCCATAACATGCTTATTTTTAAGAAAATTATAAAATAATAAAAATTATGATAAATAAAAATTATTATGATCAACTATAATTTCATAAAAAATAAGATAAAGAATAATTAGATATTCAAAAAATAATTTTTCAATAAAAGAACATTTTCATTATATATGTTGAAATTTTCATTTAAAAGATAAATTTATAAATTTTATAATTTTATTTTTGAAAAATGAACTTATTTTTTTAATTTTACATATCAAAATTATCCTATGATTGTTGTTTTGTGATTTTTTTGATTTAATTGAATCATTAGTTGAATAGGTAAAAACCTTGATTTGTCTAATACCTTCACTTTTATAAGATTATTATAATAAATTAATGACTTGAGAAATTTTGAAACATGTTTATTAAAAAATATAAATTAAAATAAATCATTTAAGGGTATTATATTTAATTTATATAAACCATGTATACTGTCATGGAAACATAAGTAATATTTTATTCTAAAACAAATTTTTATTAAATTATATTAATAAAATAATAAACCAAATTTATAGAAAAAAATTCGAAAAAATGGATTTGATAATTTCTATAAAAATTATAGTATTATTTATTATCTTCAATTTCAATTTTTGTAATGAAATTTTGATTACTTAAATTTATCTTCATTCCCATTATTATGGTAAAACTATTATTTTCAAAGTAATGTTTTATTAATATTGTATAATGGTAATACAATCAAATTAAATAATATCTTCCTAAAATTAATTTATTATAATGTTTAAAACTATATTTTTATATAATAACACATATTCAATTAGGAATAATTTCTAAATAAAAATAAGAAAAAAATGGTAAAAACAAAATTTTATATAATTTTTTTTCTATATATTAAATTTTTTTATTAGAAAATTATTTTTCTATTTTTTATAAATTGAAATTTATTAAATGGTGGATTAATTTATGTTTATAACACATCAATTTTTAAATATGGGTTTTGTATATTTTTAGTAAAATGAAATTTACATAGATAAAAGAACAAGTATCTAAAGTAAGACACGTAATTGGTAAAATGTAATAACCTAATGTAAATTGAAATGAAACATGTTTTAAAATTATATTAAGTGGGTTAATGGACAACATCCAATCCCAAAATCCATTATTTTTTACTATTAGAGCCTTTGAAGCTTTTGTAGTGTCATTACATTATTGAAAAATAATGGGTGATCACAAAAGTTCATCTTCTTCAATTGAAAAATGGGAACAATTCAACCAATTCATACAACACATATTACATTGAATTTCTTACTAAAACTATTCCACTTTTATTCTCATAAAAAAATATATCATGTTCATAATATATTTATCTAATTTAGTTATCCCATTCCCTTCATTTCCCAGGAAAATTTTAAGATAATGTATAAGGTCCTATCTAGATTCAAATGATTTAGTGGAAGTCTGGAATTAAAGTAAGTGTTTATTTTTCTTATTTTTTAAATCCACAGGTAAATTTATATATTTAACTATATAATATCTCATATATGGTGTATTCAATACCTAATTTACTTCATGTATAATTATTATCTTTCATTTCATGATATTTTTTTGTTAATTTCATGGTATCCCAATTTTGACAATTGATAATTATGTTATCATTTTCGTAAGGTTAATTATTAACTAAACTACTATATTTGGGTTATAGTGAATCTTATTAAACATCCTTATTTTAATATATATCAATTTATATCAAATATTTTATATCACATTATATTATCTTTCAATGTGAGTAAATTGAACTTTTGATTCAAATATATCACCTTGATATATTCTGTCCTCATAAAATGTATATCATTATCATGAATAATTGTCATCTTTTTTAATTATGGTTTCTTGTACTTGTAAATATTTTCATTTCCATCCAATAAAATCATTTATGTTTGGAAACTCTATTTTGTGTTATCTCATGAGACCTTTAATTTCTTATAAACATTAAATATTTTCAACCATTTAAAAATAAAATTTTCTATCATCCAATACATTTTAATTTCTTATAAACATTATATATTTTCAAGGACCTATTGTTGAATATTATTTAAAAAATGATTTCAATGTGTTTTGACTTTTACTTTTTGAATCCATTACATAATTTTTGAGGCTACATAATTGAATATAAATTTTAAAAGGATTTATTTTTCAAAGATTTCACTTCACTTCTTTAAGGGGACAATAACATAATCTTTTAAACCAAAGATAAAGGTGTTTTCTAAAAAACGCTTTTATTTTTTGACTACCATTTAATCATTTTCTCTAAATGATTTAATTCATTGAATTTTTTTTTCAAAATTATTCGTCAAAATGTTCATATAAAATAATATTTTAGTGTTATTTGATTTTGTATATAAAATGCTTACATTCTTTATGTAAATTTTGATAATACCATTTTGAAATGAAAAAAAAATCACTTTGATTCTATTAGTTATTCATGTTATGGTATTTGATTTATTTTTTTATAGAACACATGTGTGTATATTTTAATTATGAGATGGATTAGGATTGATAAATACCTGAGATTGTTTGGGTTAGATTTTTCGCTTATATTGTTTGAACTTGATAATTCCCTTAGGCGATTTGGGTTTGATAAATCCATTAGTCATTTTTGATCTGATAAAACCCTAAGGAAGTTTGGTGTATTAAATATCTCAAATTTATTAGTTCAAGTTTATATCTCATGAATTAAAGATGGTATGCATGGAAATTTTTTTATAATAGGAAGCGTGTATATTTTTTGGATTACAACATTAAGAGTATGAATTTGGTTTGTTCACAATATTTTAATTTCAACATGTTAATGTTTTTACAAAATTTATTTATTATGTCAATTTTCACGATCATGATATTTTTACTTCTCTTATACCTATGATTTTTATTTATAGATCATGTTTGTCATCTCACAGTTACAAGCTATTTTTACAGAATATATTTTGGTTCCTTTGATAATTCATGTACGTATTTCATGATTTTAGAATTACTCTTATTATTCTATGTCCATTTAAATTAGATATATATCCCCTAGTTTTCTCCTATTTTTAGTATCCAACCCTCAATGACACATTTATTATTTTTCTATTACTATCAGTTTTATCTATACCATTTCTTATGGTTCCATTACTTATGTTACGAAGATAAGTAAAACTTTTGAGATGTATAGAAGATATTATAGAGGAGTTCAATTATGGAGAAATATGAACATGTGTTCTAAAATAAAATAATTTTTTTCTATTACTCAATGACACTAAACCAAAATATTCTTTGTGTTGTGTGATATTGTTCTGAGATGTAATAATTATAAAAAATGTGTGTAATTATATACCGGATTATCTTACTTGGTATCTAAATGAATTTTTAAAATTATGTGTTTCTTGCACCTTTCAAGAGAGTGTCGGTTTGGGGATCCTTAAAATTGTATTATGGAGAATTTGGTTTTGGGAATTGATTCAGCTGATGGTCGAGATAGCTAGTTGATACATGGAAGGTAGGTTTTGTGAGTTCTTCATTAACAAACCATGACTAATATCCCTATTTTTAGGGATTTTCATTAATATGAGGTGCCATTATATGAATGTGTGGTGTTTTTCCTTAATCATTCTGGGTATGTATTAGATGTAAGCCATGATGAGTTATTGGGTCTGAAAAGGATAATACTTTTATATTTGTTCTTGTATCATGATAGTGCCCTGAATAGTGAATTATACATGTGTTTATTAGAGCCATTGGTCGAAGTGACTATGTTTGGATGATTCAATATTAATTAATGAAAAATAATAAATCTTTAAATTTTTTTCAAATGAATTATTATTGGAATCAAAATTAATCTATATAATAGAAATTTTTAAATATGTATATATATAATTACATTATTTATCAATGATTTTTTAGTCATTGTATGGAATGGATTTTAGTGTTTTGAAATATAGAATAATAAGACTTTTTAGATAAGAGTTTTTCTAATGACACACTTTTCAAAAATCATTATTATAAGTTGGTTTCACATGAAATGGTTCGAGAGTCTAGTGTCATTCAAAAAGAATGCTAATATTAATTATGGTTTACATAAAAAATAAAAAAATATTTCAAAATAATGTAGTGAGGAAATAGGATTTGTTGTTTTATGTTTTTAATGGGAAAAATAATTGGTGAAAAGGGGTGTATTTTTATGAGAAATCCATTTTGAGTGATTTTTATGTGTTTGGTGTGATTTAAATGGTTTATATAACATATAAATTGTGATTGAAACAATATTTATTTATTATAAATAATAAGGAATGAGTTTTCCAAATTTTCTAAACTTTTTTTTCATTAAGGATCTTGGATACACGTGAAATTGAATATCAATGGATTTAGGGTGACTGGGGATTATCTATCCATGTGAGATTATATTACTATGTTATTTCAGCCATGTATATTGTAATTCTGGATGGTGAATCATATGGTGGGGAGAACCAAAATTAAATTTTTTGTTTTTATTACAATTCATTATTATTAGGATAACCATAAGACTGATAATTGATTGTTTGTAATGTTTTAGGAATTCTTGATTCATTGTATCACCATTTCAAGGTCATTATATTAGATTAAGAGTGGTTTGTTTGGGTTATTGGAAGTATAATGTGAAGGTATATAAACATTTAGGATTAAAATATATTACTATATTAATTAATTAATAAATTTGATAGATCATTATATATTATTATGTGGATAAAATGGATTTTTTATGATATGAAACATTATAGTAAGAAGTTTTTAACACCCCATTGATTCAGGTTTCATTAAATTAGGAAATAAATTAATTTTTAAAAATCTAGGTCAATTAAAAATTTAGTATTTAGGTAGATAATTAAATGTCAGTGATTCTTTTATAGAGTAAAAATATTTTTTAGGTATAGTTTTATGTGTATAAGATCATAAGGGATGTATTATAATAGTTTATTATGTGAAAGGATACTGTAGGTTGATGAAGACAACCACCAGCAGATTTTGAGATAACTAGAAAAATTTCACCTTTGGTTTTTTATTTTTTTAGAAAAAAGGATTCCATAAGTACTGGATGTGACACTGAGTGAAAAATTTGTTCCACCAAGTACCTTGTGGTTCCTATATATATTTTTTAATATATATTAAATTATATTAATTTTGGGGTGCTTATATAAAAAATCCAGTTTGTGGTACATAATATTATAGGTCCATGCAAACGGGTGGTCTCCTATGACTCCATAATTTATAACATGAACTTGGGTATTCCAATATGATATGTGTTTTCAATTTAAGGTAGTAAATTCCTATTTATTTATCCATATCCCTTATTCTTCTCTAATTTTAGTTTTACCAATTAATGAATTTGGATTTTTTATTTTTCAAGATCATGGAGAAATCCCTCTGATGCATTGTTATTTTTTCCACAGTTTTTAGAGGATGAATCAAGATTATTTTTGTTTGTTTTTTATCATTATTTTGATATTGGTAAATATTATGATGAGTTTTATTTGGAATCCATCAATTTTTCCTAACTTGTGGTTTATATAAGTTATTAGATACTAGGGTATTCACTTATAATTGTCTGGGGGTTATATTATGAGTTCATTTCACCCTATTACTTTAGCTATTGTCTCATTACATTATTTTGTGATTTTTCATTGGATTATAATTATTTTGGTCTATTATAAATATGTAATGTCTAATGTAATTTATGTTCTTTTGATGTGTTAGGTACTAAATGGTAATGAGGATGTCCAGTAAGAGTTTAGATGATAAATTGAACATTCTATAACGTAAGTGAACATTTCTCATTTAGGTATTTTAACTATATTAAAATGACTTGTATTGCACAATAATGATATAATGTTCAATTGTGATTATTAAAGTGACCAATTTTTTTTGGTATCTTAAGACAGTATATAATTAAATTTTCCTTGATTTAGCATAATATTCACCAATAGATTAAATATCATGGACTAACTGCTCGTTTAGTGGTTCCCCACCTGAATGAGTGTTGTCGAACCACATTATAACTTGTTTGGGTTGGGAATGTAAAGGTTTGGATGAGTTTTATGAAATAAATTATGGAAATTTAAAATAAATAAATAATAGAAATAAAAATTTTTAAAATGATATTGAAATGGAAAATATGGATTGAAATGAAATTCTTCTATTTTTATTTCATAGAGAAGTAAAAAATTTATGAAGTTAATTTTCACTACGATATATTACTATGATTTAATTATTTGAAATAACCAAAGAGGTGACTTTTTAATTTTCTATAAAATAATATTTAGATTAATGATTCAAAAAAATATAATAAGTTTTATTTTTTCAATGGTTTGGACTAATGGATCTGGTGTTAATGATGAACAATTTAGAATGCAAGTATCCTTGATTACTCTCTTAATTTAATGGTTAACTTTTATGGCTTCTATTGTTTTCATGATGATGAATGATGATGTTTGTTATATACATGTAAAACCATCCTTTTTATGAATGATAGTTTGGGATAGAGTGTATATCAGGTTTCTTATTGAACATATGTTTAAAGGGATCATTAAAGGTTCTCTATTATATTGAAATAATATTTGATAAACATTGATTCCATAACAGATTTGAGATAGTTTAGTGTTTTTTAATTTCACATTGAGGGTAAATCATGTGAATATATTCTCGGGTCATATAGTGATCATTGGGATGGTGTATGAAACCTCATTTTTAACAAAGATGTATGTAAATATATTCAACATCAACCATACATGACGCTATTGTATGTTATGTTTTTGACACAATATTTTTCTGATCAATGATTATGGATTCAATGTGATGATATACTGATTTTTTATAATTATAAATTGAGGTTATAGTCTTTTTATTGTTTTAAATAGGATTGAAACCCTTAGTGTTTGTCAGATAGCATGATCTGGAATTTTCCTTTTTGGTAGGTATTCTTTATACATGACCTCATAGATCAGGTTAAAACTAATATGAGGAGGAAATGTCAAAGGTGATCTATAGGATCATTATTGGACCATATGAGGGTAGGAAATGTTAGATATTATATCTAGGATCATGTTTCATGAAAATAAATTTATTATATAAAATAAAATCTAAAGGATCACAATTGAGCTCAAGGGAAACATTGTTTATTTTCCTAATATGGTGTTATGCAATGATGATGATTTTTCACATTGATGATTTATCATTTGGATAGTAATAATATACCTATAACAATTTCAATTGTGGAATAATGATGTATTTTACACTAAGAGATAGGGTGAAAGGTATTTAAAAGAATCAAATAGTTTCATAATAAATATTTAAGTAAGAATTTTTACATGGGTCTACTAATTGTAAGACCATGTCCTTAGAAACCAATATTGTTTATGATCATTTTGATGTTCAATATGTGGGAATTGTTTATAATAGTGTTATTATAATATCTACTTGTGGGAGCCAAACATTATAAACAATTTTAATATATAAAATATATTAAGAGATTCATTATGGATAGTTTGGGGAAAATATATCCCTTAAGGATAAATGAGGTGATATGGTCATTGTGAAATAGATTGGATCTATGTTATTTAATTTATAGTTTTACTTTATTTTCCTATATATTTACCATTATATTTTTATTATATCATTATATTATGTTCAGAAGACACTTGACTACAATTTTGTGGTTTCTTATTATTTAAAAATTTCTTCTTGGTGTATGGATCCTATTTATTGTAATTTTTTGTTTTCATTTGATTGTTGTTTTTCCATGATATTTTGAATTTTAAAAAATAATGGGTAGTGATAAGATCATTGGTGTTGGAACCTACAAATTTTAATGCTCACAAATCTTGTTTAATTTATATCTAATGTGCATAATGTTTTATGATAGTATATCATTTTAAAAACAAAATTTGGATGATTAGAGAAATGGGATAACATTAATTCAAATATGATACTATTAGTAAAATTTTGACATTATTAGTGTAAATATGATACCATTAGTTCAATCTAGCTACTTATAGATATTATACAATCAGACTCATGCCATTGTTACATAAAATTATGTTACCACTATAATTCATCGAATGTCAGAGCCATGCTACTACCAGATGAGCTACTTCCAGATGATCTACAACTAGATGGGCAACTACCATATGACTGTTTTCTAGATGAGATCCCACCATATGAGCTATCCCTATTTGAAATAATACCTGATGAGCTACCAAAAGAGTGTTGATACCATTATTTCAATCATACTACCACAAGATTTGTTACCTCCAGACATTCTACCGTTAGTTCATACTTGGTACTTCCAGGTGTAATTCCATTATCTTGTGCTACTATTGATTTATAATACTTCTAGGCCATTCCACCATCATATTTCTACCATTATTGTTCTTCTTGATTCAAATTTAATGCTTCCAATAACTAGATTATGGAGTTAATGCACACAGTATCCTATGGTATTCATTAAGGATTACTCTTAAACCATTGCACAGATGCATTGAATATCAAGTCAGAGGTTTCATCAATTTATACATATTAAAATGATCTTGTAAATATTTTTTATTATTATTCAATGAATATCTGAATTTCAAGAGATATATATTTCTATATGACACCATCGTGTGTGTGAGCACTGAACTAGCACTTACATGATGAATACATGAGACTATGAAAGAGAAAAATAAAATAGAAGTCAAAGTTCCTTTATTACACATAATTCAGGAAATATTTTCATTGAATATTCATATAGAAAAAAGAACTCCATGAAACAAATATTTTCCTTCACTATTTGGAGAATTTGTTCTAGCACATCACCAAGTCAAATCTAAGGACCCTCAAATATATGAAGCATTATAGATCGAGAAACAGTACATTTATCATCTCTATTTATTGGACCTCTATATTTTTTATTTACTTTTGAGTAGTGTTTTGTATAATTGTACACCCTTACTCCAATTCTTAGACTAGATATTAACAAATAATCTCGCAAAACCCTATTTTTCTATTTACCCACGCAAAATACTGAAGAGGTATTATGTTTCATGTGTTGTATTTATTCCCACATATATCTATATAGGTGTCCTTGATCAGAGATAGCTTCTGAGTTGTTTCTTATATGCTTAATACTATTGGTTGATCAGATTAATTATCATAATAATCTTCTGTGTAGCAAGTGTGGAGGGGATTAAGTCTCATCTTGATACTAAACCACTTTTTAACTCCACTCTATATTTTTTTTCAATTTAAAATCACAAAAAACGCATTTTTTAAATTTGTAAACAAAACATATACATTATTAGTCAATCTTAATATTTTTTTATATAAATAATTTTGTTATGTAAATAAATTTCATAAGATTGTGTACTTCCATTTATTGTTTTAACTGAGCCCTAATCATGCATTCATATATATTTTAAACCATAAAACATTTATTAAAATATGATATTAATAAACTGGACATTTTTAATTAAATTAGAATTTTTAATTTTACCTTTTTTAATAGAAATTTTATTGGGAACTCAATTCACCCCCTCTTGAGTTACTCACTCAAACCAACATTTGGTATCAAATGAATTTTTAATATCATTTCATCTGTGATTTAGTTGTCTTTTAAATATATTTAATTTCTATTATTTATAAATTATCTTCAGTATGGATAATAGATAAGAGGTTTTTTATTCCAATAGACCAAATTATTTTAATACAACTAATTATGATCAATGTAAATTTAAAATGAAAATTTATATTGAGAGCATGGGTTTTGAGATATGGTCTATTATTGGGGATAACTATTAAATAACCAAAACTGTTAGATATACTTTGGATAATTCCACTAATTATTATTATAATAATAACTATAAATCCAGGAATTATTTATACTAATAATTGGGTGATGATGAATTTAATAATATTTCTTTCTATACAACTGCTTTTGAAATTTGGGATACTTTTGTTGCTTCATATGAAGTAACTTCTGATGTCAAAGAAATACGCTCAAATACCTATACTATTATATATTATACTTTGTTGATGAAGCATGTTGAGCCTAATTTTTACAAATATCACATGTTTTATGTGATTATTATCACAATTCACTCAATTTGGAACTTTTTTATGAAAAAGATCAAGTGATTCACATATAGAGGTTTCTACTAGATAGATTGAGAGGAACCTCAGTATCAATCTGAGAATTATGTAATGTAGGATAGTTACCCCTTAAGAAACTAATTGGATAACATATGAATTATGAGGGTGAACTCAAATTGAATAGAGAAGAGGAGGATGAACAAAAAATGAAATATGTAAACTTCAAATACATTAATTCAATATAAAAGGATAAAATTTATGTTGATAGTTCAAGTGATGAAAAATGACATACTAAAACTAATGCATAAATCACCCATCTATCTAGACGACTAAAAAATATCTATATGAGGAATAATTTCTTTAAGAAACTACGTTATAACGTAAAAAAATTATAGATGAATGTAGAGGAATTATTGGACAAAATATGATGCTTCAAGTGAAACAATCTTTTAATAGTGTAAGAGTAAAGGGGTTGTCACATAAGACTATCCTAAGCTTAAATTAAATAATAAATATGATGATAAAGATAATATATACAATAAATATATTAATGAAACCTAGTGATATTTTTAAGACTATTTAATAATTCATAAACAACCCATGAGGATAAGTATAAGAAATCCAACATGTGTTTTATGACAAGCATATCAAACATATCTGATGTATTTCCTGTTTCTCATATAAATGTTTATAAACATTAGGAAGATGAAAACAATAACTAAATAATATTTAATTAATATATTTTTGAATACTATAATATTATATAAGATACATTAAATGATATTAAGCATAGATATAAGATTTTAAAGAACTGACATTCCATAACAGCTAGTTTTAAGTGTAAAATTACAATTTAAGATGAGAAAAATGATCAGATTCTAATGGAGAAAAAAAAAATATAATGAGAAAAAAAAGAAACATATAGAGATACTTATATATGGGATAAATATTACTACACAAATTCATTGAAATTAAACTGCACCCAAGTACACTACTAGTATTGGTTCTCAACCAAGATATATGAGGTTTGATAATAAAAGATATATTCCTAGTTCTAGTTCTATAAAATATTTTTCTAGTTTTTTTCATTTAATCCCAACATCATATTTGTTTCTAAAAGTTTAAAATATACTTATAGGAAACCTATTATGAAATTATGGTTTTATAATGATTTGATTACTTTCATTTCTAGACCTCATAATATTTTGGCACCCAAATAATTTTTTATATAAAATATGTTTTACATGAAACCAACATGAAAATATCCAGTGAGAACTTATGGTTGCAGGATAGTGGATTTTCTAGACACAAAACTTGATAAAATTAATTTTTCAATAATCTGATTAATGTGGATGGTGGACATGTCACTTTTTATGACAATGCTGAAGTGAAATGTATTGTCTGTGGAAAAATCTGTAATTATAATACTATTATAATTTCTAAATATTAATTTTTATATGTTTTAAAGTAAAGTATACCTATCATCTCATATATATGTGATGATTGTATTTATGTTAGGTTTAAAAATAATTTCCTCAATGTTTTTTATTCTAAGAAATCATTATTTTTTACTTCCTTGAGAAATAATAATGTGTATACAAATAATTTAGTCTCTTTATTATCTAAACCCATTTACTATCAAATTAAATTTTTTAATGAATATTGGATTTTCTATTCAAGACCAGACCATTGTAATATTCACTCACATAGAAATACAAATAGTTAAGAGTTAGGTAAAGATATACTAAAATGATAATTTCAAAATGAAAAAATTTGTAACCCATGTCAAAAAGGGAAACCATATAAAATCTCTTTAAAATCATTGAAATAGGATTTATGTTCTAAAATACTGGAGTTGGTTCCCATGGACTTATTTGGAATTCCTAGAGATTCTTTCTTATATTGGAATCATTATGTTTATGTTCTTGTATATGAAGTTTCTAGGTATACGTGGGTATTCTATATATCTTATAAAAGTGAAACATTCAGTTATTTTACCAAATATACTAAATGTGTAGAAAATCATAGTGGACATGGGATTAAGACCATAAAATGTGATCATGGTCATTGGTTTGCAAATCAAGATTAATTTTTTTTCCTCAAAAATGGATAGAATCATAATTATTATGCTCTTAATATCCCATATAAGAATGGTGTTGTATAAAGTAAAAATAAAACACTATAAAAAATTTCACAAACCTTTCTTAATGTGAATGACTTACATATTTATTTTTGGTAAAAGGCTATGATTACAACTTATTACAAAATTAATAGAGTTTTAATTAGACCTTTTTAAATAGAAAACCTTAGGAATTATGTAATTTTATAGAAAGAAAGTTTAATTAATTATGTGTTTTTGGATTCAAGGTATTTATTCTTAATACTAAGTGAAATCTTGAAAAAACTTCTTCCGAGTGTGATAAAGGAATTTCACATGGTTATTAAATTTTCTAGTAAATCATATAGAGTGTTCAATATCAGAACCAATATTATGGATGAATAAATTCATGTAATATATAATTAAAGAGATCCACATGATTGTAAGACCCATTTATAAAACCCTTCGAATGATCTATCAATATTGACATGCAATGCCAAATATTCTGAAGTTTTTTAAACAAATAGAAAAATCATCCAGTTTTGATGAGTAATCTAAACCTGATCCTATAGAAGATATTGATTTGTCCATCCCTTCCTTTCCTACACCTATTAGGACTCATAGGTACCATTATATATATGTTTTAGTTGGATTCCAAGGTAGAGGAACCCAAACTATAGATTCTCTTATAAATCAGGTTTAAAATCTAGAAATCTTAACACAAATTGAACCAAATAACATGAATAATAGAATTAATAATGATTTATAGATTGTGTAGATGCAATAAGAGCATAATTAAATTGAATGAAATAGTGTTTTGGAACTTCAAGATGGACCTAAAGACACTCTGACCATTGGAACTGTGTTGGTGTTTATAAACAAAGCCGAAGATTATGGCACTATAGTAAGAAACAAAGTAATATTGGTTGTACAAGGGTATAATCAAGAATATGGTATTGACAATGTGGATACTTTTTTATTAGTGGATAAGCATTAATCCATTAGAATAGTTCTTGAATATTGTTTTTGACGATTTTTCCGTGGTGCGCACATCCGTCTATGGAGGATGCACAACATGGCCCCACATTCCTGCGTTCCAATGGCGGGTAGAATCTATTCCTTATTCAAGGACGTTTTATCCATGAACGAAACAAGATGATGGGATGTAGGTTTTTCCTTCCGTGGATTACTCCTCAGAACTCATTACGTAGTCCGGGTCTCCCTTAATGATTAAGTCGTGGTTTTGGAATCTCATTCTGGGTTCCATATCTTTATGGACACTGGTTTATTACACTACTTCTGTCAGGACATTCTATGGGGTCTTGACATGGTGGAATCCTTCAGTCAGAGTAGATGACAACATCAGGCATGTCAGGGCATCTCTAGATGTGTGGACATTGAGGAACATGTATTCTTCTTCATAAAATAGCATCTCAAGGGCACAGAACTCAAGGCATCCCACGTTAGTTGCGGGGTATCATATGATGAAGGCATGTATCTGAGGTTTTCCATAGCTTCCCATGTTTAACACGGGGTATGCCATGAGTTTAACATCTAGCAGAGACGGAATTCACCAATGGATGACTTCTGAGGTTTTCCTTAGTCATATCATTCTTAATATGATGTAGGCTGTGAGATTACCATATTGTAGAGACTATTACGAGTTATCAGAACCCCCCCCCCATAGAGGTGGATTAGATTAGTACATCACTAGGAGAGATCACCTAGAGTGTTTACCGGTTGGATGGATCAGAATGCTCAATAATAGTGGACTCCAGGTGGTGTGTCCCATAATTGGAATATATTGCACCGTGAAGGATGATATGGATACTACGAAAGGTGGATCATAATATGGGGGGTCCAGTCATAGGGGAAAACATTGATTGGGGTTAAACCTCATGGAGGCCCCCAACATACCCATTCTAGGAGACAAGGATCAAAACTCACGTAGATCGAATGGTGTGTGAATGGAATTGGGCTGTGTACATATGACATCTACTGAGATACATATTGGGGCTTAATCATGGATAGAATCCCATCACATTAGGGAGACTCTTGGTAGGACGGTTATGGATTGTGTGGGGATTATGAAAGGTTAGCTTCCTAGGCGGATGGCATGATCTCATAGGGATGTGGCGGCCTAGGTAAGAATCAAGTTGGATAACGGAAGGATGAATTAAGTGAGTGATGAATGAGGTGTATCGGACATGATGTCGATAGTGATTTTGGGATTGAGCATCTAAGAGACCTCCTACATTTCCCCATGGTAGGGAATCAAAGTCTGTGTAGTTTGTTGGGGCAGTAGGACACCTAAGGAGGAAACCTGTGAGACTTGATGCATGGATGGGACTCGGAGGAAGTGGAACCTCACGGTTGGGGCATAAAAATCCCAAGAGACATACTCTCGAGAGAGTGATTAGGGTGAGACATGAGTGGTGGTCCTAAACCTCATGGAGGCTTCTTATATATCCCCGTGGCAGGGGATCAATGTTCACAAATTTTATCTGAAGACGGCTTACTGTCGATTGGGGACATCTTTGGCTTACCACTAAATGGGGAAACAACGTCTTACCATTGCATGGGTTCACGACACCTTACCATTGGATGGGGTCACAACAACTTACCACTGGATGGGTTAAAAAAGTCTTACCACTGTATGGGGTCACAACGACATACCATTGGATGGAGTCACAATGGCTTACGGCTCGATGTGGTCACAACAGCTTACCACTGGATGGGGTCACAATGGCTTAGAGATAGATGGGGTCACAACAGTTTATCGCTGGATGGGGTCACAATGGCGTACTACATGATGGGGTCACAACAACTTACCGCTGAATAGGGGATTGATAACATCTTACCATTGGATAGGGGATTGGCAATGGCTTACCACAGGATATGGGAAAATTTATTGTAATTCGGGACCAAAGGGCCTATAGTTTAACATCATGGAGGAAGGGGTGAACCAACGCGAAGAGGTCGAGACCAATGGGGGTTGGGCTTGAACCTCCGAGAGGCTTCCTTTGTACATTGTCTTGGAAAGGATCAATGTTCACATTCTTTGAGAGGAGTGGGAACCGACATGAAGGGGGGTCGAAACAAATGGGTGGTGGGATTGAACCTCTTGGAGGCTTACTATAGACCATTCCTTGGAAAGTATCAAAGATAACGTAGTTCAGGATGGGTTTTGGTGATTTGACATGATGATGGTTGGAACTGATAGTTTTTGGTCTTGACCCTTAGAGAGGCTTCCTGTGTACATAGCCTTGGAAAGGTTCAAAGACATCGTAGTACATGATAGTGTTGGGGGGTTACACTCTAGGCTGCCCAGACAGAATGTCATAGTTGATACTCACTCTAAGACCATGTGAGTCGTGCTCGTTGTGAGAAATAAGAGGTAGTAAGTACCTGACGATCATGGGGAAAAGGTGCATCCACGATGGGTGGTTAATGGGGATTACGGAAGGAAGCTGCCCGAGTGACACTATGGTAGAGCAATGGTGAATGGGTCTTACATAATGAAGCTTCCTGGGTGCCACTATGGAGCGACAATGGTGATTGGGAAATATGAAAGGAAGTTGCCCATATGCCACTATGGAGCAACAATAGTGAATGGGGATTATGCCAGGAAGCATCCCTGGTGCTGCTATGGAGCGACAATGGTGGATGTGGATTACACAAAGAAGTTGCACAGGCGCCACTATGGAGCAGCAATGGTGGATGGTTCTTACAGAAAAAAGATGTTCGGGTGCCGCTATGGAGAAGAAATGGTGGAGGGGGGAATACGCAAGGAACCTACCTGGGTCCTGCTATAAAGCGCAATGGTGGAAGGGGCTAATGCGAAGAAGCAACATGGGTGCCGCTTTGAAATTGAAATGGTGGATGGGGATTACGCAAGGAAGCTGCCCGAGTGCCACTATAGAGTGACAATGGATGGGGCTTATGTAAGGAATATTTCCTTATTCTGCTATCACTAGTAGACAAATACTCTGTACCAATGGTTTGAAATCGTTCGTATAGGCCTCCGAACTGTTGGTATATCCTATACCAACAGTTTGGAGAACCGTGGCCATGAATGCCATGGGTATAGGGCTATACCAACGGTTTCCCAATAACCGTTGGTATAGACCTATACAAAAGGATTTCAAAATAGAAGGTATATGTAATATGAAAAAATCTATACCAACTATTCCATAAAACCATTGGTATATGTATTTTAAAAAATAATCATTCGGTGGGTTTTTATCCTAGTACATGTAGTTTATTATTGAATGACCTAACCACTAACCTAAATTGACTTTTGTGAATATAATTTCATAGATATATATATGTATTATCATAAATATTTTAAATTATGATTTTTTTTAATGTTCTCTGAAATAATATTCCATAAAAAATACATGTAACTATACCAACATTTCTCAAAACCATTGGTATATACCTATACCAATAGTTTTGAGAACTATTGGTATTGATTTGTTGATTTTGGGACCTATACCAACGGTTTGTCCAAAACCGTTGGTATATGTCCAAATTAGTGACCTATACCAATGGTTTTGGCCAAACCGTTGGTATAGGTCCATATAAGTGAACTATACCAATAGTTTACCCAAAACCATTGGCATAGATCTTATTTCTAGTAGTGTATGGAGTCGAAATGGATGGGGCTTACCCAAGGAAGCTACCCGGGTGCCGTTAGGGAGTTTCAATGGATTGGGATTAAGCATTCAAGTTCCCATGTGCTGCTACAAAGCAGCAATGGAAGGTTCTTATGCAAGGAAGATTCTTGGGTGCCGCTATTGAGTGGAAATGGATGTGGATTATGCATGGAAGCTGCATGTGTGCTGCTATGGGGAAGAAATGTATGGGAATTATGCAAGGAAGCTATCTGAGTGCTTCTATGGAGAGGCAATGGATGGGTCTTATGCATGAATGCAGCCCGTGCAACACAATGGAGAGGCAATGGATGGTGATTATACAAGAAAGACGCTCAGGTGCCATTATGAGTGGAAATGGATGGGGCTTTTGCATGGAAGCTATATGTGTGCTTCTATGGAGCTGCAAGGGGTGGGTCATACACAAGGAAGCTAACAAGGTTCTTCTAGGAAGTAGAAATGGATGGGGCATATGCATGGAAGTTTCCCTTAATATCTTCCTTATGTTTGTCCATGAGGTCATCCCATCCCACTGGCGGGTTGAGGCCTTCCCCTATGCACTAGTGCACAAGAGGGATAATTCAAAGGATTATTGAATTAGTCCGAACATAGGAATATGAAAAGTGTGGATAACATTCATGACATTACGAATGCAGTGAGGGTGGTGTGGCGATGAAGGATAACTATTGACCATGTTTGAAACACATCATCCATTACTTGTTAGCCTAAAATAGTGACAAACAAATGAGGGTCGACTATTCACCCAGTTCGAAACACATGACCTGACTCAATGTGTCTTCCAATGTCTTTCAGGGCATTGGCCTTGGAGGGTAGGTGAGCCAATGCGGCAGTGGACCAGGCCGTTAAGGTGTCCCTTCAGACATGGAAGTGGATGAAGATATTAATTAAGGAAACGCAAAGCGTGAGGTGGAGTGATGGAAAGTCTGAAAGGATTCCAACACTCTGGAAATAACTCCACTGTAATCATGGTATTATGCGTCTAATGATTGGAGCATAAGGAATCTATTTTATGGAGAAAGAGGCATCCTTTATTTGGAACATAGGGTGTACTATAGTTTATAGTCATGTAGGTAGGACTATTAGAATCTCATTCTTGGAGCATAAGGCATCTCTTGTTTGGAGAAAGAGGCATCCTATGATTGGAACATAGGGTGCACTACAATTTATAGTCATGTAGAAAGGAATGTTGGCATCTCATTCTTGGAGTGTAAGGCATATCTTGTTTGGAGCAGGAGTCATCCTATGTTTGGAACATAGGGTGCACTACAGTTTATAGGGATGTAGATTGGACTGTTGGCATCTCATGCATGGAGCATATGGAATCTCTTGTTTGGAGCCAGAGGAATTCTATGTTTGGAATATAGGGTGCACTATAGTTTATTTTCATGTAGATAGGATTGTTATAATCTCATGCTTAGAGCATATGTAATCTCTTGTTTGGAGAAATACGTATCATATGTTTGGAACATAGGTTGCACTATAGTTTATAGTCATATATATATAACTATTAGGCATAAGGTGCCTAGAAATGGTTGGAGTTGGGTCATACACAAGAGATGCCCTTTCTGGTTCTACATGGCATATGAGTCATGTGATGGGGTTCAGATGAGTTTCTTGGACAATGGTTCAACTCAAGGTACTTGGGGGGGGGATTGATGGAGAGAATCTCAACTAATGACATATGAAACAGACCAAGAGGAATATTCTGACTCAAGGTGTTTCATGTTTTGTGGAGGTGTATCTCAAATCATTGTATCCCATAGGTGGGAGTCAGGTCCATATAAGGGCTTAATGGAAATTTCCGACATTCCGGCTCGAAAAGTTCACGATGCGACTCTCCATTTTTCATGGGGGTCGCTGATTCTAGGGAAGGGACCGGCCCATAAGGCCGAGATTTCAGCCCGGCGCGAACCCCAAGACAGGGTTCAGGGTCACAAGACTCGCTGTATGGACTAGCGGGCACAGGCCTGTGCACTTTTGAATGTAAGATGGACTCTACATAGCATGGGTTGCACGCAAGATTGGACTGGGAGGCATAGGTGCGTAAAAGATTCAGCACTTTGGTATTGTTGCAGACAAGATTGATGTCTTGTGCACAAGATGGAAGTCTTGAAGGCAACATTGATGACTTCCATGGAATATTGTAAGTTTTACACGCAAGATTGAATACTTGCATACATGATTAGATGTATTTCACATAAGCGTGGAATCATCCGCACATATGACTTGGAAAAAAACATTAGGAAATGATCAAACCACTATTGGTCCACATGAAAGAAGACCTATATGGGACCTGTCACAAAAGATATCACATGGAGGGTTCCATTTATCTATACAGGCATGGAAGAGGTGTTCTTATTCATAGCAGAGTGGCATCCAACCTCTGAAGTCCTCTCCCGAGGGGTGGTAGCTACACCTGTATTTATCGGTGAACCCCAGAGTAGTTGAACACAACATTCCAGGTGAGGAAGTGATCTTGCACACACCTTGCTTTGGGTTTGTGTGCAAAGGGGATTTTGACGTCGCATTGGGCATGTAAGAATCATGCATGAGGATGCCAATATTGCACGCACCTAGTGGAGGGTGTGCATGAAAATGGGCATTTTGATTATGTATTGGGCACGTAAGAATCTCATGTGCAGATGCGAATTTTTATCGCACCACTCAAAACATTTTCGCACCATCCTTAGATGTATTTCAGGAATCCTAGGCAGAGGATGACATCTAATTAGTCACATAAAAGGTTTTGGTGACATGTTGCATGAATGATTTAACTATTTCGCGCAAGATTGAATTCTTGCACAAAAAACATCCATTCTTGCGTGCCAGATTTCACTTCTTGCACGAAAAACCATACTTTTCCCCAAAATCATCACATATATCCATTTCGAGTAGCCTAACTTTAAATGGCCATAATATTTGATCCATAACTCCATTCGGGCTCCACAACCAGTAAAATCGAATATTGTGGAACGATCTATGCTCTGTGATCATTTATAGAAACATTTGGTGAAGTAAATGGGCGCGTTTTCCGGTGCCAAAAACTTTGTAGTACAATTTGATATCAAACTATTTCAAATGGATGTCAAAAATGAATTTTTAACTTGTTATATAGTTGAGTATGTTGTAGTTGAACAACCCTCTAGATTTAAAAATCCACATTTACCATTTTTTTTTAAATTTTCAATTCCTTTATATGGTTTAGAATAATCTCCTAGATCCTGATATAATAGTATTAACTCTTTTTTAATTTCTGGAACAATTTTAAAAATGAAAAACTAATACTAATCTCTTTATGAAAATAATTTTAGATAATATTATAGTATTAAAAATTTATGTTGATGATATTATTTGTGGGACTTATAAAAATTTATTGTGTATTGATTTTTCAAATATGATACAAAGTGGATATGAAATGAGTTTAATGTATGACCATAAATTTTTTTCTAGGTATAAAATTTTTTCAAAATAAAGATGTAAATATTTTAAATCAATTTATGTAAACTAAAAATCTTCTAAAACATTTTGGTTTAGGACACAATAAATTTTTTCGTACTCCTATGAGTTCCACCTATATATTATTTCTAGATGAAGACAGAATGTCAATAGATCAAATTAGTTACACAGGTATGATTGGAATCTTGCTATATTTAACTATTATCTGGCCGTATATTTTGTTTAGTGTGTGTATGTTTTCTCATTTTCCTGAAAATCCTAATTAATAACATTTACATACTGTAAAATGAATTTTTAAATACCTCAAATATATAACCAATTTAGTACTCTTATACCCTTGAAGAAAAGTAATTGACATAGTGAGTTATTCAGAAGTGGATTTTGGTGGTTTCAAGTAGGATAGAAAAATAACCTCTACAACATGTCATATTTTGGGAAATTTACTAGTATCATGGTGTTGTAATTGGAAAAAAAACTCATTGTCTACTACTGAAGCTATCTATATTGGTGTAAGAAATTATTGTGAACATATATTTTCCGATGAAACACACATTTAAATATTATGAGTATTAATTCAAACATGTCCCTATAAATTGTTACAATACTTGTGTGATAAACATTTCTAATAACCATTTATCTAATTCTAGGAAACATAATATTGATGTAAGACAATACGTTTTGAGAGAACATTTAAAAATGAGTGATATAACTCTTGAATTCATAAGAACTAAACTTCATATTGTGGATATTTTGAAAAATCAATTGAATTATGAGATATTAGTATACATCAAACATGAATTAGGAACGATAAATTGAGACTAATTATTAATCTTGGATGAAGAACCAATTGGACAAGCCATTGTTTGAAAATCCACCATTAGACAAGCCACCATCAGACAAGCCAATGTTGGACAAGCCCCCAATGGACAAGAAACTATTTGTGATCCAATGTTGGAATGGTACACCATTGAGCTGATCCACCATTGTAATGATCCATTGTATATTTTAACCACCATTAGAATGATCCACTGTTAAGATCATCCACCTTGTAAATATCCATAATTGGAAAGAGCCACTACTGTGATGTATCAGTTTCCATTTATATTTTTTTACTAGTTGAACCTCTATTTTTCTACCATTCTTTATTTTCCATGAATAATTTTATTTGTTTATATTTTATTATATTTTCCATATTTAAAATCCCCAAATTATATAATTTGGGATTAAATTAAATTTTGAGTCACTTTCTCACTCGCACACACTCCTTTGAGTCATTTTGACTTCCTTTTCTATCCATACCATCAACCTTGCTTCACCCTTGGTACACGTTCATTACAGTTAATTGTGAGAGTAGTGGATTATTTAGTGTCTTCTCTAAAATTATCAGGGCCAATGAATAATATAAATGTTAACCAATCCATGTTATTATTGATCTGTGAGACCACAAACTTAGGAACCATGTGGTTGTTGTAGAAAAAGATCTGGATGTGGAATGGATGTTGTCAAGTGAATCATTGGGACTCAAGGTGATCATGGAACATGAGTGGATAGATTGGTTCTTATGAAATGATAGTCCTATTTATCCTATGTTGGTTCATCAGTTATAAAATTACATGGACTATATTTTTGAGAAGGGAAATATTTCATTAGAAGTATGATTACAAGAATATATGTTATTTGTTCTTATAGATATTGTGAGAAGTGTATCAATGTACCTAATTGAAGAGTTTATTACTACTATCAAGATTCTATTTTGAGTGATAGTGAATGGTTTTTGTGTAAGGATAGACCACTGGAGATGATGGGTAATGATATTATGAGAAGGAATACTACTAAAGAACTATATGGTTAATGAAGACTCTTATTCATGTTTATTCAACATATGTTGTGTCCTAGATAAGGGTATTTCGATATTATGATATATCAGTATGTGTATCTTCTTTTACTTATGAAATAAGATGATAGAATCAATATTTTTATATATCATGTGGAGAACGTTATGGAGATGTATAAGTAATCATCCAGGTTGAATTATTTAATTAACCCAATGATGATTTTAGGTAAACTAAAGGTCAAAGGAAAAAAGGCTTAGTTGAAGAGGAGGAGGAAGATGAAGTTAAATATGGTGGTTTTTATTGATGAAAAGATACCTGTAAAATTATTAAATTGAATTCCAATATATGGATAAGTATGTGGGTTGAAGATAATGACAAACTCAATGATGATTTTAATCCTCTGGACAATCCTAAGAGACACAACAATAATGTCGACCCAACCATATAGTCAGATGATATTATGGATTATCAATATATGGAAGAAGATGTTGATGTTGTTGTTGTTGAATAAGGAGAAGTAGAAACATCTATTAAATAAGGTAGTGAACCTAGAATTACTATGAGCCCAGTTTTGTCATATGGATCTTCAAGTCCACCTATCTCAATCCATATTAGAGATATACTTTTAACTGAACGTGATGATGAATAGACTGAATTCTCTAGATAAAAATGGATTAATATTTCTTGTGGTAGCTATAAATAATTTTTTAAAGTCTCTTATTGTTTTGAGAATGGAAATAATGGAGATGATGGAAATGATGACGAGGATAATAATGGTGGTGTACTTTCTAATGGTGATGATTATGATGTTGAGAGGGCATAGTCACATCATTCATCTCTTGTTGGTTTTGCTAGATCTGTAAGTGTGGAGAGATAGATTTCAATTAAACTAGTTGGTGATTCTATCTTTGTTAGAGGAGACACTGTTGTCTATTGAGGGGGAGAAATCTTCAGATTCTGTAAGTCAAAAAATTGATCGTATATATCATAATAAAATTTCTTATTATAGACTTGATGTTACATCAAATATTGAGTTGGGATATTTACAATGGTATGTACTGCTCGGACTAGAATACTCATAGTTCAAAGATGTCATAAGAGATTATGTAGATCATAGATATAATCATATTGGTTATGCATTATCATAAGATTAGTAATCATATAGGGGGGATCCATACACTAGTTTTAAAATACATATAATTTCATATCCTGATGTAGATCAAGATGATGGTCGTGATAATGATCATATCAGTACCCCAGAACATGGTGGAAATGTTTCCCCGATTGGTGTTGGTTAAAATCATAATCAATGTCTTATAGAGAAGATTAGTGATATTAGTGAGCATCATGCATTCCCATTAGATGCACCTACTGGATCAGATCTTGAAAATGCTATTATGTGTAATATTGATATATCTACTTCACATATTCCTACTAATACCACTTTTATTTCAGATTTCATGACTACAGCTGATTTGTATGACTTTATAGAGAGATTTATTTTTGATTTCTGTGGTATCTTGAGATCCCAAAAACATCTAGTTACTCATCCAAGTGAACCTAATGTGAGACATCTTTTTGAGGTGGTTTTCTTCCATACAAATCCAAATATGATTATAATGATTCAAGAAGCTCAAATTTATAATAAACGGATGGCCACTTAAATTGAATAATTGATATATATTATGTAGGATATAAGGTCTTCCATGTCTATTATCCAGGATGATTTTCTTGAGAATATGTAGAGATTATCATCTATTGTTTCTATTTAATAATCTCCACATATTTCATTCTTATTTGTCGTTTAGATGATCAGATACATAATTTGTGTAATGATATAAGATATTATGGTTTATATCCATACATATCATTAGGAATATATTCATTATATTTGAAAACATTGTGAGCATATTTATCAAGTGTTTTAATGAATCCTAAGGTTATAGGGATAACATCACCAAAGAAATCATATATTATCTTCACAGGTTATATACATAGAATTTGTTGAATTAAAATTTTATGTTTCTTATCTACGAATGTAAAATTCCACCTGTTACTAGGGAATTCATGGGAAAGGTAGATTAGATCAAGTTTATTATCTCTCAACTATAGTTGTTCATGGAATATAATAATGACTACTTTATTACTATGGAGAGATTTGAAAAAATAATGTATTTTATGAACCTTGTGAATCCTTTTTTGTATGTTACTATACTAGTAGTGGTTTTACCTAAAGCCATTCCCATTTTATCCTTCAATTATGAACTATCATCTGATCCTTTACATCCTCATTATCTATCATTTAGTATGTCTCTAGCTAATTTTTTCATACATCTCAGACCATTGGTGATCCGAGAGCTTCCTCGTACTACCTCAGTACCCTTAGCCTCTAAAGTAGTGCCTCTTACCTATAGTATGTGAAAAGTACCTATTGATCTTACCTACTAGGATAAGAGTTATTTGGAATAGACATCATCATTGATAGGGTTTCTTTATTCCCTTTTCTTTATTTTTGGCTATAAATCATGGACATTATTCCTTAATGAAACTTATATCTTATTCCTAAGGACTTATTTATTTATCATTACTATTTATTTTATTGTCATTTAGATAATTCAAAAATAATGAAGAAATTATTTGGATGGAATTTACCTTTTAATATTTAAAATTTCTGTTTTAAAACTCTAATTTCATATTTAATTTTTATAACAATTAATCTGTGTATATCACATTTTTAATTCCAAATTATTAGCATACTTTTACTTGTAAAATTAGTCTATTTATTCCTATATTTGATTTATAATTATTTTATTAAAATACAATATTATTTATCATGAAAAGGGGAAATATAGTTTTCACCTCCTTGTTTTAATTCTCACAGAACATGTTTATTATGTGTCGAATGAGATTATTGTTTGATGATAGTATATCATTTTATAGAGAAAATTAGAAAATATAGAAAAGGTATAATATTTGTTCAAATATGCTACAATTAGTAAAAATATGCTACCATATGTTGAAATGTGGCACTGTAAGTGTAAATACTCTATCATTAGTTCAGTATTACTATTTCTAGATTTTCTTCCATCAGAATCATTCCACTGTTAGTTAAAATTACGCTACCACTAGAATTCTACTACATCAAGAGTCAAGACACAACCAGATATTCTATATCTAGTTGAGTTACTAGCACAATAAATAACTTAATATGATCAACCTCTAGATGAGCTATCTATATATTAGTAATACTTTTAGTCCATTCATGCTACCGCCAAATGTGCACCCACCAAAGGTACTACCATTAGATCAACTGCTATTTCGTTAGGTATGTTATCAATGTCTTGTTCTTTAAATGAGTTGTGCAACCACTTGACCATGCCACCATCATATTTCTACAATTTATATTCTTCTTGATTCAAATTTAATTCTCTAACAACTACTTTATGAAGTTACTGCACACAATGTCACATGGTTTTCTTTAATGATTGTTCTTAAACCATTATATGGATTAATTAAATACCAATTTATAGGTTTCATAATTATTTGGTCAGTACCAGGATGCACAAAATATTTATTATTATTCATTAATAGAGATTTCAATTTCTAGAGCTATAAATTTTCATATGAATCCCTCATGTGTCTGGTCACTGAGAGGGCATTGACATGCTAAATACGTTTGACTATGAAAGAGTAGGATATTCAAAATATTTATTTTATTAAATTAAATCAGGAGAAATATTTTAGACGATAATCACAAGTAAAAGTTAAATCCATTGAACATGGTTTTCCTTGAACTTTTGGATAACTTTTTTAAGCTAATCACCATGTTAGATATGAGGACCCATGATCATCAGAATCATTACAAACTGATAAGCAACATATTTTTCATCTAATTTTTTTTTCTCTCTCCGTTTTTTATTACTTTTGATAAGTATACTGCATTGATCTCTATATATACACACATTGAATCATGTACATAAACAAGAGATTGATTGATATTCTATCGATTATTTAACCATGAAAATTATCGAAGTGTTTTTCTGTATCTTTTGTGATATTTCTTCCCGTGTATAACTGTGGAAGATATCTTGATCATGGAAATATTGTGAGTTTTGTTTGTATGCTCGATCTTGGTTATGTATTAGTTAATATGTTATGATAATCTTCTTGGTAGTATGTTGTTTCTTGGTAGAGGGGATTAATTCTTGGTTTCAGATAGAACCCCTTGTTTACTATGTTGTGTATTTCAAAAAAAATTATATTTCAATGCATAAAATTCATTTGTTTTCAATATATAAATAATAATTATCCTTTTTGGTTAATTTTAATTTTTATTTATAAATATTATTTGATTAAGGAAAATGATTTAAAAATTTAATGTAATTTCATTTATTGTTTTAGCTATCCCTAATCACATTGATAATTTAATTAAACTATCAAAATTATTTTAAACTACTATTTTGATTATGTAGGAATTCTGATTTATATTTGGGGATTTTATTTTAACTTTTTTTAATAGAGATTTTATTAGTAACTCAAATCTACCCCCTCTGGAGTTACTCACTCCAACCAACATATGGGTTTTGTGGGATTCTAATTATATGAGTGATCGATCATATCATGGGTATGAGATGATGTATTATGTTTTTTTGTGAAGAGAGTATGATGTTTCAATATTCTAAATTTGGGATATGTACTAGTGTGTATACATGGTAACATAAATTTTGGGCTTGAACTATTTTAAAATATTATTAGTATGCATGCTTTCTACAATAAGATAACATACAAGTATGATAATGTTGAGAGGTTTATAAGGACCTAATAAAACAAATTAAATAAATTTAATCCATTAATAAACCAAAAACCATAGATCAATTATTTATGAAACTAAAAACATAAATAAAAATAATAAACGTATGTGGGTACCTTATTCATAATTTTCCCAACCCATCTATCCTTAAACAAATAATTGATAAACATCCTTGAAAATAAGTTAGAGGATTCCATAATTTGGGGGAATCAATGAGTTGATTTGAGTCACTTAAAAATTTGGTATGGTTCTCTTTTCAACCTTGATAAACTATCATCTCATATGAAAAGATAAATAAGGAGAAAGAGATCATTGATACAATCAATTGATAAACCACCGAATATTGGACAAAATACCATTATAAAGGCTTCATCTTATTTATATAATCCTTGAATACATTACTTGATCCTTATAACCATTTAATCATATATTAAATTATAGATGAGTAAATAGATAGTTAGTTATAATGTTTCTAACCATCAGTCAACCATGTATCTATCATATAAATGCACTCTAGAATCTGTTATATGTTTCACCATATAAAATATTAATAATAAATGATTGATTATGTGGATTATGATTATAATTTTAACATTTAATACTATACATCCAATATTAATCATGTGATATGATGAACTTACATAATGACATTTTTGTTATTTTTTCATGATACACTACGACATAGCAAAATGAAGTGGTGTGATAAATCTAAATCGCACCAAACAATATCCCATACCCAGTAATATGATATTACCAGTATCACTTATTCAATACCCTATTACATGTATATATATCATAAAATATGACATAGTATAACCACATCTTATTTATTTATTTCATTAGGAAATATCTCATTCAATATCATACATTTACTAAATCTATAAATATATTCCACCATTTTAACCTATATTGTATCATAAATAATAACTTATGAAAAATAGCTACAAATAATTTTGGATATCTTACAAAAAAATTCACAGAATTATATTCAACTTTACCATATTTCAAATTATATGTATCACCGTGTGAATATCCATCCAAAACATCCTTTTAAATAAACCGAAAAAAATAT
Organism: Viscum album; assembly: GCA_963277665.1. NCBI lineage: Eukaryota > Viridiplantae > Streptophyta > Magnoliopsida > Santalales > Viscaceae > Viscum > Viscum album. The sequence continues at coordinate 243,064,973 of OY728128.1, read as the reverse complement.
TTTAGAGTAGTTACCTATGTTCTGAAAAACCCAATACACATTTATTCAACCAAAAAGGTTTGATCGCATATAACCATATGGAATGGAAGAAAATGAATTTTTGAATTTATAAATATAATAAAAGTAAATAAACTTGTGAGATAGCCTGATTACCATACAACTAGATTCTTTACTAAAAAATATTCTTCAAATGTTGGATTTGATATAAACTGAAGCAGCCAAAAAATTAACTTCCATAATTAGGACATAAATAGTAAATATATTGTCACTTACACACTCGAAACCTTATAGGATTACATTTTTGGAGGATCAAGAAAAACTGTTACTCAAAAAATACCTTTGTTTCTCAATAGATGGAAAAGTTTTCTCAAAACCGAGATTTCTTTATTTTACAAAAAGTATTCAATATCTCGCAAAAAAATTCCACACATGATAACATTTCCTAAATTTGTTACATAATATCATTATTCATTACCTAGGAAAATAGAAATATAATAATGGTGACCTCAAATTTTTATTAAGGATAAAAAATGAAATTAACAATTGAATATTATAAGAGAGAATAAGATAATCATATGTGTATGAGAACATTATAAAGTTTATGGGCATGACATAAGATATTCATACCCAACAAAAAATAGATCATAAATCATTATTCATGTTATAATATATTGGTGTAAACCTATGTCATAAGTCAATAACCTTGAAACATTATAACATAGTCATAAAGATGTGTTATAAGATCGAGTAAGAATAAGAATTGGAATAATTAAATATTTAGAGACAAGATACCAATATATTCATAACATAATTAGATAAGAAAACCACATTCCCAAAGTATATTAAGATTGGGATAACCAATCATATAACTTATAGGATTGGTCTAAATAACGTTATTCCCATACGACTGGTCTATCCTCCCATGTACCCATAAATTTGAGCAAACATATCATGCACCCTTCGGCTTCAGCTAACAACATTTATACCCTTAGGCTTTGGAAAACCACCTGTGTACCCATGGGCGTTGGTTTACATCATGTTTACCCTTTTCAAATAATAAGATATTAAAAATTACGTTATTAATTTGAGGACTATAATAAACACACCCATTATAAAATGATTAAAAATACTTATGTATAACATAAGAACATAAGATTATTCTTAATTCCATCATATATTAATTATCATTTTGAAGAGAGAAAAAATTCATGAAAATATCCATGAAATATCGTATTAAGTCATCTAGAAAAATAAGGTGAATTTTATAATTATAAAATATCCCTAGTGGATTATAAAAAACAGTAATGGATTTTTACAAAGTTGATAAACACATGGAAATGAAATGGGGTGGATAATAAATTCATGAGGTATCACATTAGATGAAATCAATAATTTGATCATTGGATACATAAGGTTCATTCATATAAACATGTGAATCATAAGAGCTTTGTAGGTTTATTTTGAACATTACATTGTAAAAGATATATTCTTTAGAGATATAGATTAAAATGGAAGTTAAACTATAAAATAATTCCCAAAAAAATTGGGGAATTGTTTCAAAGAAGAAGATATAAATCACTTAAAAATTGTTTTCATGAGGATTCAATGACAATTTTAATAAATTATTTATAAAATATATTAAAATAATATAATCTAAAAAAATTCTATTTAACAAAATGTCTAGTCTATGATTAAAATATACATTGGAGAAATTAAATCCAATTTTAAAACATTTTTATAAATATAATATCCTATTATTCAGATACCTTTTTTTCAAATGAAAAATTCACAGAATATTTGGAATATTATTTTTTTTGAAAATACTAGCAATATTATAATGGAAGATAAATAATGAAGAATGATCATAATGGTGGAAAAAGTAGTTCAAACATTAAACATCTAATAATAATATTTTTTACATTTTTATAAATAAAGTCAAAAATAACGCATACTGAAAACATTAAAACCATTAATTTTTTAAAATTTATAAATAAAGTAAAATAAAAATGAAAATTACCGTAAAATAATTTAATTCTAAGGAATAAAATTATTTAAACAATATAGAAAAATACATAAAAGAAATATTGATGAGCAATATAATTTTAAACATTTAAAGTAATTATTTTAAATAAAACACTCTAAGGCATTTTAAATGAAACTCTCTTTAATGAAAATACATGATAATAAACGTAAAATACAATGAGTATAAAAAATGTCATCATATACTATGTGAAAGAGATAGTATATGAACCTTATAAATTATTATATGCGCATAACTCAAAATATGTCTCAAAGAATGAAATTTGAAATGATAAATGCTTATAAGATATATTATTTTTTAATTGTAAACACTTGAAAGAGAAAAAATAAGTTGGATTATAAATCCATGTATATTTATGAAAATTGTGATACAAAAATTACATGGTCTGTATATATTTAGAATAAAAGAAAAAATGTATTGATGTTTAATCATATCATAATAAAAGTAAATTGACATTTAGAACCTTTGAAATATAATAACATTTGAATAAATAACCAATCAATGAGGCGATCATCTGAAAAAAAATCCATATATAAAATGTGGAAATAAAATATGTAAGAAAAATAGTTAATAAACAGCATAATCATGACATAAAATAGTAAATCTTGAATTAATAGTAACCAATGATATGAAATTATGTTATAAATCCCCTTACCTCAGACTTCTTCTTTGTCGAACACACTCCATCCACTTTGAGAACATAAATCTATTATTGAACGAACCTATGGAAATGATAGGTTTATGGATTTTTCATCTGATTAGAAGCTCAGTAATGCTGGATATCGTTGTTATGGAATGAAATATGATAGATTATATAGGATATTTATAATTTTTGGGGTATCTTGGAAGATTTAGAACGAGTCTAATTTTATAGCCAAAATCTAATGGCATTATCACAATTATAATGTTTTTTAGGGTCCAGAATGTTATTCAAAAATATCAAGAGGATAAAAAAATAAAAGGGAATATATAAATGAAATATCTCACCTACATATTTTTTAAGATAATATTTTATGATTTTTAATTTATTTATAACTAATTTGTAATATTAAATAATCCATAAATTCATTTTTCTAGTTATTTTCATTATTCCGCATCAAAAATATCTATAGAATATATGGAATTATTATTTAACTATATATATAACATTTTTAATATCATTATTTTCCATATATTTTATGAAAATTCTTTTTTTCAACAAATATTATCACTTATAATATTTTTAAACACTTTTCTTTAACATTTATTCTACTTGGACTACCATAGTGTCAAAAATACTTATGTGTTTTACATAATTATTATATTTTTAAATTAAAAATATATTTACAAAATGAATATAATTTATTCATCACCAATATTATTATCTAGTATTGTTCATAATGTGTTTTAACCCTTATCATTATCATATAAAAAATTATAAGATATAAAGTGGGGGAGAGTGGCATTTTAATAGTATTCATTCATTTATATAAAAAATGAAATTAATTATTGGGTAACATAAATAAAAATTTTAAAAAATGGAATATACGATAAATGTGAGGTCTATAAAGACGTCATCCACTCAATTAATGACATTTTTTAATGATATTTTCAGTTTTTGTCCCCTATTTAAACATTTTTACCTTATTTTATCCATTACCGTAATATCTAACTTTTACTATGGTAAAGTAGAACTATGAATAAAAAATTAATGGTTATTATTAACTAATTTTTAAATTAAAATTCAAATTTTAAAAACCATCTTAAAGGATTACATATTTTTGTGGGACAAATTAATTTTAATATAAGTAAACATGTTGTAATAGAAACTTTATTAAAAAAATTCCCTTTTATGTATAAAAATGAATTATTAAAAAAATAATTTATAGTGATGATTCCTATCAAATTTATTGGTTTATGAATTAAATTAAAGAAGATTTTCTGAATTTCAATTCAAACCCGAACAGAATGGGTCATTATGAAAACTTAATTAATGGAAATGTACCAAAATAGTTTTTTATATAAAATATAGCTTAGCTTCAAAAAAGTCATATCATTAAATTTTCTACTTTAATCATTAAATAAAAAAATTATAGAAAAAAGATTTATAAATTTATAATTCATGTTTATATCATCAAGATGTAATTAAAGTTACGGTATTTTTAAAAATGACATTTTCACTACTCACCTTAAAACACACATTTCCTAAAAAACCCAAAATTTTAAACCAAGGATAATTTTTTAATGATGAATACGAAATATAATTTCATTATATCATATTTAAATTATAAAATTTAAAAATTTAACATTCAAATTAATCATATATAATATTCATTAAAAAGACATTTTTTAAACCAAACCATTTTTCCCTTGAATCGTTAAATTAACATTTCTTTTAGTTGTTTAATTATTTCTGGGATGTTATTAATTTTTAAACCATTGGATATAATTAATAATTTTTTTTATAATATTATTCAATAATAGTAATAATATTTAAATAATTATAATATTTTATTTTTAAAATAAAACATTTTAATGTCTTTATATTTACTTGATGTTTTATTAATATTGTATTTTTATAAATGATATTTTAAAATGTATTTTCATAATTTATTAATACTTAACATGATATGTAAAAAGTCATCTCACAATTTAAATTCATTTCATTATTTTTTTTGATACAATCTACTAAAGAATTTATATATTTAATGGAAAACTCAGTGGGGTGTTAGAAATAGTAATGTATTAGTGCCACTCAATATGCAAAAGGATCAAGAATAATATCCATCAAATACATGCCCAAGATATCGAGTGACCATGGGACATGGAGTATCCCAATATCATATAAAAAATATATATTCTTGATTCTACATGTATATAATGACGAGATGGATAAACACATCACATGTCCTTAACCAAATAAAATGATCAAACCATATTCCCCTCATCCGAATTGATAACCACATGACAGTAAGCTTACCAATGCATGGACATGAACTCCTAGGTATATCTCAATTGATGGACTAAATGTCATACTTTTTATATGATTAGATAAATACCATTTTTTAATCATCTATTAATGACATGATCATTGATATATCTAATTTCCCCATGATTATCTCATTATCAACGTTAAAATAATAAAGGTATACAATTTTGAATTTTCTCAAGATAGATATCTTATTAATCCCATGTGTAAGGATTGAATGTGAAACATAAATCTCGGGTTTAAAAAACACATATTATAGGAAACCACATGTGGTATATTATTCTCTTCATACAACACAAAAAAACCATTTTTTGACAAGATCACAATTTTATATATTTATATAAAATCCCACCCATGATAACGAAATCATTTCATTACAACCTAAAAGACTCCATGAGTAACAGAAGTTATAGAAAACTTAACTTTATTCATTCAGAAGTCAATTAGAATTTAAGATGGTGAATATATATATCCAATGTAAAATAATGATAAATTATAGATTTCATTTTGTATAAAATGATATGTTTTATATTCTGAAACACCTTTAACAATACTATGAAAATAATATATAAGTGCTCACCTTATAATATCTTATATGATAGATATCCATAAAAATATTATGTTTTTTACAATTTTATAGTTTTTTTAACTCATCACATCTATATATAAATCATACCTTATCTCTATGTGAAAATATTATATATACACCCACTTGACACTTTTAATGGGTAATATATATATATAATGATTGTATGAAAAATGTAGAGACTTATGAATTATATCCATAATGTTAAATTTATTGAATATGTTTTCAAGATCATTTACTTACCAACATTAAATTTTGTGATGTTAGTAACCTCTATTGTCTATATATAATTCTTTCTAAGTTCAACATCGTTATCCTTAAAACCCTTCCATAAAAACATTTCTTTACAGTCATATTTTGTAACAAATAGTAACTATTTACATAATATTTCTTTACAAATAAACCTTAAACCCTATTAGTAGTGATATTCACATTGAATATTTACAGGTATATTATAATATTTTTAACATTTGAACTTATCTAATTTCAAATATACTCTCACTAGTGTTTTAGAATCTATATTATCATTATAACATCATTCTATGATTCACGAACTCATTTCAGTTCAGAAAATAACATTTATTTCCTTTAGTGGGAATATTTAATAGATAAACTATTAACCCAAATATTTCATGTTGTATTTTATATATTTGTAAAATTATTCTGAAAATAAGTCTTCATTCCTTACAATATATCAACAATATATGTGGAATATTGATTCTTAATATATTAGAAAATATTTTAGATAAACTATATTATCTTGGGAAAAACTCCTTTTATCATTATCTTCTTTTGAAGACATTTTAATGAACAAGATCAAACATAAAAATATTTATAAAACCAATAATCATTTATTATTCATAAAAAATAATTATTTATAAAAATCACATTCCATATAAGATAAAATAATATTGTAACACCCCGAGATTTTATGAAAAATATTCTTTTTAATTTCATGTCTTGTGTTGTACGCTACATCAAAAGGAGATTGAACAACACGCATCCTTGACTTGCCTTGAATTACACGCAATCGCGACCTTCCTCAATAGCGTGTGTAGTACGCAATACCGAGTTTCACCAAACAACGATATGCTATTAAAATATTATTAAAAACTTGCCGTTATGAATAGTAATAACCACTTTTTGAAATTTTGAAAATTTTATTTTTCAAAATGGACTTCATTTTTGGATTACGAATATTTAAATTAGTTTAGGGTGAAATTTTGGTACTTTTCGGATAACTTTCATATTCTGATGAATAGTGAAAATTACTAAATTTTAATTGAAAACAAATTTTTTAATAAAAATAATTAATAGTGATAAATTATTAATTTGAGTAGTTTTAAATTATATTTAGAATATATTTTTACAATTTAATACAATGTTGGTCATTGGATGTAATTTCACATTTAAACCAGACATAAACAAGTGTCAATCTTTTGATAGTTATTATCTCTTAAAAACACACTATTTGTTTTGACGACGGGAATTAATTTTTAAATTAATTAATGAAACTGATATGTTTTGAATTTAGTAAAATAGACGTCATTTTTGAAATCATAATATCAAATATAGCTTAGGCCTAATTTTTTGTATTTTTCTGGAAACATTCATTTTTTGATGAATAGTGAAACCACTAAGTGGTAGTTAAAAAACTGAATTTTTCATAAAACTTATTTTTACTTCTTCTGTGAGTGGAATTTCGAAAATCCAAGAGACACGGTTAATATCAAGGACTAAAATGTGGTTCAATGAGATTAAAAGAATTTTTGGTGATTAGTAACTTTTGACTTTTTTTACCACGATTAAAAGTAAATAGGGTAATTAAGGCTAAATATGATATTATTATTACCCTAACACATGTCCTAATTCTATTGGATAAGTGTAATTTGACCAAAACAACCTTATGAATAATATATGACCATTTAAGCCCACTTGTATTAGATTAAGACATTTATTATTAATTTATTTAAAGAAGGGTTAAAATAGTTAAAATCAATGTTTAATAAGTAAATAATTTTTAATGTAGGGTTATACATAAGATAAATTCGACTATAAATATTCATTAGAAATATAAAATGATTTCCTACATAATGATATTTTATTTTTAATTTTTAGACATTAAATAATTTAATTTAATTATGACACAACGATGATGGAGTAATTACCTTTTTAAGAAAATATTAACATAATTGATTTTATAAATGCCCAAATAAATGTAATTTGAGACTTTTTATGACTTACACTAATTTTATAGGTCAATATGACATGTTTTGTTGATTTGAGTAACTTGGTTCGAACTTATCATTCTTTTATGAATTTCATAAAAATCATGTACCAAATAGTGTCAAAATTGAAATAAATTATTTTTTAAAACAAATATTATATTATTAATAGTTATTTTATTCTTAAAAATCTATGGTTCGGAAAAATGACTTATATAAGGTTATATATATTAATAATAAACAACTTGGGGTTCGTTTGGGTTGATATAGTACGTTTATTAACCATATAGTGTAAGAAAACAAAAAGACACGGTAAAAGTAAAATTATTTAACTTAGAGTTAAATCTAATTGATAAGGTTACAATAATAACCTAAACTTGTCTAAATCCTATTGGATGAGAGTATTTCGACCCTTCCCCACTTTAGCTTATAAATAAGACCATTTGGAACCATTATAAACCGAATTTGACCTTAATATAAAATAATATGTTGAGATTTTCCTAAGGTGCCCCTCTCCACCCTTATAAAAGGGCACCTCCTCCCTCTCCTCCTCACACAAATTTGAGCTTTCAATCTCATCCAACCCCTGCCAAAATCTCTTCTCCACTTCCCTAGTATCATCCTAGAGGTACTGGGCTTCTTCAAAGACCATCCTTAGTTCATTAAGTGGAGGTTAAAAAAAGGCACGTCAAAAAGAGGTAATATCCATTATCGATCTTTTTCAATTTTTTTCCTCTTAAACTTCTTCTTCTTTAGTTGTTTCATGATAAAGTAATAACATCAGTATTTATTATATACTGATATGTTATTATAAATATGAAACAACTCTAATTAACCTTCTATCCATCCTACGGAAAAAGGAAATCACCGCGCGTGCGTACGTACGGAATACCGTCTCCACTCCGTGGTGAAATCTATTTTCCACCACCACCTTACTTGGATGGGTATAATGGTGTAAATAATAACTATATATGATTATTTTAAAGTGAAATTAATTCTGAAATAGTATACATACACTCCAATACAGTCCCACGATCATGAGAATGATATCATCGCTCGTGCGTACGTACGGACTACCGTCTCCATGACACGATGAGATTAATTCTCCACATTAACCATTCATGAATGATTATAAAGTATATATAATTAGTAATCATGAAATATATGACATAATAATGATACTGGATTTATGTTTATATATATGTATGTCATCTACTTATTTTCGTTCAACTCAATAAGGAAACGAAAACAGCGTTCATGCGTACGTACGACCTACCGTCTCCATGAACGCTGTATTTCTTTCCATTTATGGATCTATTATATATATGTATATTCTGAATATATATTATATATAAATCATGTTTTATATTCTAGAATGACTTCATCATGATCTAAGTAATCATATGAAGAATTACAAGTCAAAACACGGACGACAAATGAAACGATTTTACCCAAAACGCTCTTTAACATGGAATTTACAAAAGAACGGGTAAAATAAAGTCATAAGTGAACCATATATGTTATCATAACAATGAGTATGATTCTGGAATAAGTCAATGACATTATTTAAATCATTATACAGGAGGTTCGGACACTTACGTAGAAAATCGGACCTAAGGTAAGGGAAATATCACAATCTCATTTTTATCCGAGATTGTTTATACTTTGGTATTTACTGGGGTGTATTTTATCATCCACATCCATGTTTACCCAATATGTAATATTTATATCCTTATACAATAGTTTATATCAAATTTTACCCTTCGATGAGTTTTTAGTAATATATATGAAATGAATTTTTTGTCGTTTTTCGTACGAGGTACTTTTTGACTTTTCCGAAAAAAGTACGAGAAGAATGTTTTTTTAACTTATACGTCATGAATGGATTTTTTAAACATTATTTCCAAAAAGATTCCTTTACATGTTTTCAAGTTTATTTTTAATCAAATTCTTTTAGTTTAAAATTCTATGACATGTTAATAATGGAAAAGTGTTTTTGAAGTAGAAAGGATATTTTCCTCAAAAATGGAGTTCAAGTGTTTTATCAAAATTATTTTCCATCTAAGATAATAAAGGGTTCTGTTTCTATCCCTATTATTACATTGATTTGATTATGTTGTGATGGAATTATTTTTATGAATACCTTTATCTTATATGAATTGTTTTATAATGTCATGATGTTTAAGAATCCCATTTTTATTACATGGGTTATGAAATGATGTATGATTTATGTTTTTGTGGCACACATAAGAATGGTATCATTATGAGATGGGTGGGACCTATATCTCCCTCCAATGCATTGGGTAAATATTTTATATCTCATGAGATAGACATGGCTGGAACGGTATTTTATACCGGTTCAGTGAAACTGGACTGAAACGAGTAGTGAACTCGGTTCAGAAAGGGACTTTGGCCACTAAGATAGTCTTGACAATGAGTCTTGACTAATAAGAAATGATTCTCTATGATTATGTGTGCATGCCACAAAGTTTCATGTTTTATGTTATGATTATTGGGATTACATTTCACTACTATGATTTATCCCATGTTATAAAATTATGATCTCTTTTGCAGGTTAAGATTTCCAAAAGATATGTTTTTATGAATATGATGTGATTGGTATTTATTTTTTTACCCTCACTGAGCATTTGAGCTAACCCTTTTATGTTTTCTTTTCCCCAGGATATAAAGAAAGGTTTTAGGTATGAAAAAAAGGAAGATCTTTATGGGAGATGTTGAAGATCATTCACCATGATTAGAAGATTACGTTCCGAGTTTCCAAAGACACTAAACTATTACGGTCCTCATGTGTGTGTTTTTGTTATGTACTAAGTATTCCAAAAAATTAATGTAATGTCCATGTACGTCAAGCTTCGGGTCTCTACAGTTGGTATCAAAGGAAAGGTTTAGTCAACCTTTGGAAACTAGGATGCAAGAACTTTAGTGAGATCCCTAGAGATATTTCTAAGGTATGTCTAGGGATGTCCCTATGGTTAAGTATAAGTATAGGTTATAGTCCTAGAATTGCGCTAACGATCTTAGAATTTAACCTAAGATGTTAGATATTGAAGGTACTCCCCCTTTATTATATTGTTTTCCCTACCGTGATTTTTACCTCTCACACTATTCTTCTTGGGTTTTAGACGATGGCTGGAACCCGAAGAAACAGTGTTGATCAATGTAATGGACACTGCAATGATTGTCCTCATGAACAAACAAATGTTATGGGAGATGGAGTGAAAAATCTTATTGCTATACATACACAAGCTATGAATCATTCTGGACTTCCAAATGAGCAGAGAAGGGAATAATATTCTATTGAGTCCTTCATGAGGCAACGTCCAACTTCTTTCAGTGGGTCTTCTGATCCACTTGTTGCTGAACAATGGATCAGTACCACTGAAAAGATATTTTTAGTTCTTCAATGTTCTGATCATGATAAAGTCATCTTAGCAGTATATCGTTTGGAAGGTGAATCTGATCAATGGTGGAATCTTATAAAAAATACGAGGCAAAGAGATGAAATTGAGTCCATGGAATGGGACAAGTTCAAGAACTTATTTTTCAATAAGTACTTCCCTCGTATTCTTCGATCAAAGATGGAGAAGGAGTTTCTTGAACTAAAGAAAAAGGATGATGAATCTGTTGGTATATACGAAGCAAATTTTACAAGGCTTGCAAGGTATGCATCTGGATTTATCATGCAACCTGAAAATAAAGTTGATCGATTCTTCAGTGGCTTAAAACCAAATCTTCGAAGGGCATTATCTATAAGAGACTTCAACAGCTATGAAGAAATTGTGCATTGTGCTATCAAGGTAGAAATTGAAGTTGGTGTTACTTATCCATCTCATAGTTTTGACAAAAAACGAAAGATGGAGTTCAAGGAGAAATCTCAGAATAATGGTGAAAAGAAGATGAATGTTTCCTTATGCTCAAAGTGTGGAAAGAAGCATGGTGGAGATTGTCTTAAAGGGACAAGTAAATGTTTCAAATGTGGAAAGGAAGGTCATCGGGCATTTGAATTCCGCAATGATGGGAAGAAGATGTCTAATGATGCAAACAAAGGAAGGGATACACAGAATGAACCTACTACACTTCAATGTTTCAAGTGCAAGGAGATCGGACATTATGATAATAAATTTCCTAATCCAAGGGTTAGTGATGATCGACATGAGCAACCACTTAAGGCAAAGGACAAAGGGAAGTCACATTCGATCACTATTGGTGATTTTGTCAACGATGTGGTGGAATTATTAAGTGTTTATTTAATGGGATTTCAAAATAGTATCATGGAATCTAATTTATGGTATTGTGGAATTTTGGAATATCTACGTATTGGTTTTCAAAAATTATATGATACTGGTAACTAGGAAAAAAAAGTGATTGAAATATTTTTGGAAAGTTGATGATATGCACATAATGAAGGGACAAGAAGATAATGAGATGTTTGATTGTATTCTTGAGCTCATGATTGATATAAGGACTAAGTGATATCATGGTTTGAGTATATAGAATTCTTGGATTTTGGTATGTGGAAAGAGTTAACTTTTGACAGTACTCATGTTTTTACTAAGATTCAATGGGTATTCATTTTTCAAGACATTACATGATTATGGTATTAACATGAATGGAATGTAACGAACAAGATATATGAGGGATAAATGATGGAATTCACGTGATCATTTTCTCTATACTATGAGCTTGGACCGAAGTATTTTAGATAAGCCTAAATATTGGAATGTATTATGTTGGACATAAGGATAAATTTTTTTTTTTGATATTGTTGATGGGATGTTATAATAATGTAGTTTTAGAAAAAGGAAAACCTGCAGGATGTGCGACAACCCATCGCATCGGCCAAGGCTGTGGGAATCGAACCCACAACTAAAGTGCGACGTGCCTTTATCGCATACCACTGGCCTACAGAAATTCCCTGGTTAGTAGAAACTAGTTTTATTTTGTTAAGAGGTATTATATATGAAGTATAAGTTCATTTTTCGAACCATATACGATTAATATAACCATAAGATGGACTTATAACTTTTGCTAACATTTTATTTGAAATAGATGGAATGACCCATCATTCTATCACATGATCAATTAACACTTCATGAATAACAAATTCAACTTCATTTCTTTAAGAGATGAAGTGGAAATTGTTCAAAGTACGAACAACAGTGAGATTGTACCAAAATAAAGTAAGTATTTATTCTAATTCAAATTCTTCAACTTTAGGGAAATGATTTTGAAAACCAAGAATGTTGTCCTAGTGCTCTTATATCCGATGAATCAAATGGTACCTTATATCATCACAAATTTATGTCTTTGCGATTGTTGGATTTTTCATAGCCATGTTCTCTACCACTCTCCATCAGAACATGATGGTTAGATTTTTCTTCCATATCCATATTTCCACCTATGTTCTCCTACGTGGAAACCCAGTGATGAGTTAATATGGGTAACTGTTACATTTCATACTTTAGTTTTTAAAGCCATATTTTGGTATTCCTTTTTACGATGTGGGTTTCTATTAAACAAAATTTTGAGTAGTAAACCATTTATAACCCCGACGAATTTCGAGGGCGAAATTCATTTTAAGGGGGGTAGAATGTAACACCCCGAGATTTTATGAAAAATAATCTTTTTAATTTCTTGTCTTGTGTTGTACGCTACACCAAAAGGAGATTGAACAACATGCATCCTTGACTTGCCTTGCATTACATGCAATCACGACCTTCCTCGATAGCGTGTGTAGTACGCAATACTGAGTTTTCCCAAACAACGATATGATATTAAAATATTATTAAAAACTAGACGTTATGAATAGTAATAACCAATTTTTGAAATTTTGAAAATTTTATTTTTCAAAATGGACTTCATTTTTGGATTCGGAATATTTAAATTATATTAGGGTGAAATTTTGGTACTTTTTAGATAACTTTCATATTCTGATGAATAGTGAAAATTACTAAATTTTAATTTAAAACAACTTTGTTAATAAAAATAATTAATAGTGATAAATTATTAATTTGAGTGGTTTTACAGTATATTTAGAATATATTTTTACAATTTAATACAATGTTGGTCATTGGATGTAATTTCACATTTAAACCAGACATAAACAAGTGTCAATCTTTTGATAGTTATTATCTCTTAAAAACACGCTATTTGTTTTGATGACGGGAATTAATTTTTAAATTAATTAATGTAACTGATATGTTTTGAATTTGGTAAAATAGACGTCATTTTTGAATTCATAAAATCAAATATATCTTAGGCCTAATTTTTTGTATTTTCCTGGAAACGTTCATTTTTTGATGAATAATGAAACCACTAAGTGGCAGTTAAAAAACTGAATTTTTCATAAAACCTAATTTTACCGCTTTAGTGAGTGGAATTTCGAAAATCCAAGAGACACGATTAATATCAAGGACTAAAATTTCGTTCAATGAGATGAAAATAATTTTTGGTGAATAGTAACTTTTGACGTTTTTTACCACTGTTAAAAGTAAATAGGGTAATTAAGGGTAAAAATGATATTATTATTACCCTAACACATGTTCTAATTCTATTGAATAAGTGTAATTCGACCAAAAACAACCTTAGGAATAAAATATGACCATTTAATCCCACTTGGATTAGATTAGGACATTTATTATTAATTTATTTAAAGAAGGGGTAAAATAGTTAAAATCACTATTTAATAAGTAAATCATTTTTAATGTAGGGTTATACATAAGATAAATTCGACTATAAATATTAATTAGAAAGCTAAAAATATTTACTACATAATGATATTTTATTTGTAATTTTTAGACATTATATAATGTAATTTATTTATGACACAACGATGATGCAGTAATTACATTTTAAAGAAAATATTAACATAATTGATGTTATGAATGCCCAAATAAATGTAATTTGAGACTTTTTCTGACTTACAATAATTTTATATGTTAATATGACATGTTACTGTTTATTTAAGTAACTTGGTTCGAACGTATCATTCTGTTATGAATTTCATAAAAATCATGTACCAAATAGTGTCAAAATTGACATAAATTAGTTTTTAAAACAAATATTATATTATTAATTGTTATTTTATTCCTAAAAATCTAAGGATTGGACAAATTACTTAGATAAGGTTATATATATTAATAATAAACATCTTGGGGTTCGTTTGGTTTGATATAGTATGTTTATTAACCATATAGTGTAAGAAAACAAAAAGACACGGTAAAAGTTAAATTATTTAACTTAGAGTTAAATCTAATTAATAAGGTTAAAATAATACCCTAAACTTGTCTAAATCCTATTGGATGAGATTATTTAGACCCATACCAACTTTAGCTTCTAAATAATACCCTTTGGAACCATTATAAACCGAATTTGACCTTAATATAAAATAATATTTTGAGATTTTCCTAAGGTGCCCCTCTCCTCCCTTATAAAAGGGCACCTCTTCCCTCTCCTCCTCACACACATTTGAGCATTCAAGCTCGGCCAACCCCTGCCAAAATCTCTTCTCCACTTCACTAGTATCATCCTAGAGGTACTGGTCTTCTTCAAAGACCATCCTTAGTTCTTTAAGTGGAGTTTAAGAAAAGGAACATCAAAAAGAGGTAATATCCATTACCGATCTTTTTCAATTTCATTCCTCTTAAACATATTCTTCTTTAGTTGTTTCATGATAAAGTAATAAAATCAGTATTTCTTATATACTTATATGTTATTATAAATATTAAATAACTCTAATTAACCTTCTATCCATCCTACGGAAAAAGGAAATCACCGCGCGTGCGTACGTACGGAATACCGTCTCCACGCCGTGGTGAAATCTATTTTACACCACTTACTTACTTGTATGGGTATAATGGTGTAAATAATAACTATATATGAATACTTTAAAGTTATATTGATTCTGAAATTGTATACATACACTCCAATACAGTCACACGATCATGAGAACGATATCATCGCTCGTGTGTACGTACGGACTACCATCTCAATGATGCGAGGAGATTCATTCTCCACATTAACCATTCATGAATGATTATAAAGTATATATAATAAGTAATAATGAAATATAATACATAATAATGATACTGGATTTATGTGTATATATATTTATGTCATCTACTTATTTTCATTCAACTCAATAAGGAAACGAAAACAGCGTTCATACGTACGTACGGCCTACCGTCTCCATGAACGGTGAATTTCTTTCCATTTATGGATCTATTATATATATGTATATTCTGAATATAAATTATATATAAATCATGTGTTATATTCTGTAATGACTTAATCATGATCTAAGTAATCATATGAACAATTACAAGTCAAAACACGGACGACAAATGAAACAATTTTACCCAAAACGCTCTTTAACATGGAATTTACAAAAGAACGGGTAAAATAAAGTCATAAGTGAACCATATATGATATCATAACAGTGATTATGATTCTGGAATAAGTCAATGAAATTATTTAAATCATTATACAGGAGGTTCGGACACTTATGAAGCAAATCGGACCTAAGGTAAGGGAAATATCACAATCTCATTTTTATCCGAGATTGTTTATACTTTGGTATTTAATGGGGTGTATTTTATCATCCACATACATGTTTCCCCAATATGTAATATTTATATCCTTCTACAATAGTTTATATCAAATTTTACCCTTCGGTGAGTTTTTAGTAAAAGATATGAAAGGAATTTTTTGTCGTTTTTCGTACGAGGTACTTTTTGACTTTTCAGACCAAAGTACGAGAAGAATGTTTTTTTAACATATACGGCATGAATGAATATTTAAAACATTATTTACAAGAAGCTTCCTTTACATGTTTTCAAGTTTATTTTTAATAATCTTTTTTTAGTTTAAAATTATATGACATGTTTCGAAAGGAAAAGTGTTTTTGAAGTAGAAAGGATATTTTCCTCAAGAATGGAGTTCAAGTGTTTTATTAAAATTATTTCCCATCTAAGATAATAAAGGGTTCTGTTTCTATCCCTATAATTACATTGATTTGATTATGTTGTGATGGAATTATTTTTACGAATTCCATTATTTTATATGACTTGTTTTATAATGTCATGATGTTTAAGAATCCCATTTTTATTACATGGGTTATGAAATGATGTATGATTTATGATTTTATGGCACACATAAGAATGGTATCATTATGAGATGGGTGGGACCTATATATCCCTCCAATTCATTGAGTAAAGATTTTATATCTCATGAGATAGACATGGCTGGAACGGTAGGTTACACCAGTTCAGTGAAACAGGACTGAAACGAGGAGTGAAATCGGTTCAGAAAGGGACTCTGTCCACTGAGATAGTCTTGGAAATGAGTCTTGACTAATAAGAAATGATTCTCTATGATTATGTGTGAATTCCACAAAGTTTCATGTTTTATGTTATGATTATTGGGATTACATTTCACTACTATGATTTATCCCATGTTATGAAATTATGATCTCTTTTGCATTTTAAGATTTCCAAAAGATATGTTCTTATGAATATGATGTGATTGGTATTTATTTTGTTTACCCTTACTGAGCATTTGAGCTCACCCATTTATGTTTTCTTTTCCCCAGGATATAAATAAAGGTTTTAGGTAAGAAAAAAAGGAATATCTTTATGGGAGATGTTGAAGATATTTCACCATGATTAGAAGTTTAAGTTCCGAGTTTCCAAAGACACTAAACTATTACGGTCCTCGTGTGTGTGTTTTTGTTATGTACTAAGTATTCCGAAAAAGTAATGTAATGTCCATGTACGTCAAGCTTCGGGTCTCTACAAATATAGTGGTACATGATCATTATTTTTTATCTTTTAAAGCATTACAGTAATCCACTCCATCTAAATCATTGATGTTGAAATCTCTAACTCCTTAACATGGATGTTTACATTAATCTATTGCCATCAACAATCCATTACTTTTTAACATCACCATATTTAAAACACTTATAAAACATACCATTGTTATCATATACCCTTAAAAATATATGGATTTATTTCTATAACATCAATACCTGAAACTGATACTACCTGAAATTTCTCAAAAAATTTGAATATCCTGAACAATTAAATCCTATATAGTCACCGCCCATCATTCTTGACACATTCTTTATGTTTTAATAACATTTTATGGTTATAGAATGATTGGCGATTAGGCCTTCCAAAAAGATTTTATTCTTCTTAATTGGACAATTATACATATATAATATCAATACAAAAACATTACCTAGAATTTTCATGCATGATAAATATACCCTTAACGCCATGAGGAATAGGGTAATGTTTTTTGAGATCACACACATTGTTAAAAAAGTTCCAAATGTAATTAAAACATGAATTTCTTATCCATATGATTCCATAAAAGAAACCCATGTCCCTCTATGTCATTGACATACCCAATCAAATTGATTCAATTAGAAGAGTCTAGAGTCTCTTTTATAGTTATGAATTTATAAAAATCCATTGAAACATTAATTAAATATATTTATTGTTATCATAATCATTTAAATCTCAATATTGAATAACTTATATATTTAGTAACTCAGAATGGTATTTCTCTAACATGTAATCTTTACTTCTTTCATAAGAATGATTTTAATGTATCTATTGAATTATATGAAATTTTTTCAATAAGATATTAACTATTGAGGATTGATCTCAATGAAATAATTTATAATGATGATTCCATGTTATCTACAATATATTTTTTCTCAAATGAATATCATGTTTTACATTAATTTAATAAGTACGTTTATTAAATAGGTGCACACTAAAAAGATTAATTCTTTTAAATATTCATCATACCAATTAGAGGTAAATGATTCTATTTTCAAAATGAAATGAGTCTACATTAGTGTTTATCCCAAAAATTAGTTATATAGGTTGTCCATCATATCAATAATATCATATATGACCCTTAGATAGTTATGTAGACAACTCTATTCCCAACTGATATTATGGATAAACTAAATTATATTACTATGTTAATATAGTCCTATTAGGTTTTCATCATTATGTGTATCTGAATGAATACACCAATTATAGGAACCTAATAGTATTATGGTCACCCAAAACATTAGTTTATGACACAATATAATTCATGGGAATCCATATTAAGAATGACCTGCCATGATGGATGATCAAAGTCTTAATTAATTTCTCTTAGGAAATAAATTTTGACATATTATATTCCTATGTTTTTTATATATTACAATCTTATCTCATGTATTATATTTGTATATATGCATACATATAAGGATTTATTTTTAAATCAAATTCTTTTGGCCAAAATTTCAAACCATATTGATGTGGAACTCGTTACACAACTCAAAGAATATGTTACTAACTCAAATTAAAATCCAAATATATTTATACATATTTAAATGCATCATATTATTTTGTTATAAGAAACTATTCCATGTATATTCCCATTATCATATTAAACTAATAATCCCCAAATGATTAATCATGGAGTGACAAGTAGCCAACCCCCACATTTCTAGACAACTCCTATGTTGTGAGTCCAATTAATAGTTCAACCCAATATCCCTCTACCCATGGATAATTACTCAAGATAAACCTCAATTACATCATTATTGAAAATAATGATACGTATAAACTATAATTAAACCATTAATTCAATCTCATAATATTTTACATGACAATTTCAATGAAGTATGTTATTGAAAAAAATTATTTTACCAAACATGTAAGTTCCTATATGCATGAATGATAATTTATTGAACCATTTCAACACTATAAAAATATCATACATCCATTAAAAATATTACATTTATATTCTTCAATATAATATCTAATAACACTAAATAAATGAACAATTCATAAATTTATACATGAGATATACATTAATAAAAAATTTATAAATAAAAAATTTTTAAACACATAATTATTTAGATAAGAATTATCATAATTCCATAATTAAAAAAAATCATAATTCAATATAAACACTTTTTTATTTCATTATTTTATAATTTTTAAACATAATATAAATTACCTTATAATTTATTTTTAATCACATTATGAATAATTTATAATCCATAATACATAAATCAGTAATATATTTTATTATTAACAATTAATAATATGGATTTTTAATTAATAAATGTTTCGGAATGATTTAATAATTAATTATAAACATTTCAGAAATTATTAATTTATAAACCATTTAAAAAAATATTCTAAAATTCCATTATCATATTTTTTTTTAAATTATAAAAATTATAATTCATTTTATAATTGAAAATTAGAAAAAACAAATATGTCTATATAACATATTTAACAATTTCATCAATATCAAAATCTATAATATAGATCAAAACCATATCACAACTTCTGAATAGAATTCAATGGAATATAATATCATTATTTGGCATAACCCTTGGATTTTATCTTTTGTTCTTAGGAATTGGAATTAACGACAAACACCAATATCACCTAGGTGATATGATACGTTGTTTTTTTCAAGGGGAATTGTGTAGTTGTCCAGTATGATTCTCCATATTGTATGATGTTAAATATTAAAGACCAATGGATTTATACTAAATTTGAAATTATGATATCTCATACCATATTGTGTGGTATAATTTTGGCTTATGAAATCCTATTTCACAAATCTATCCCCAACATAAATTTTTCTCGTTTCTTTGGATAACCAATATAAAAACAAATCAACATCCATTTCTTCATTTTGACCCATGATTTCTTGAATCATTCAAAAAATATAAAGGATATGGTATAAGTAATGGGATATAGAGTATCAAATAACACATATTCAATTAGTATAATATATTAAGATACCAAAAACCCAAGTTTACTATTCTATTAAACTGAGACAATGCATAAAAAAATTAATATCTTATAAGTGAACCTTATTGCATAGTTTGTTGATCCTAGTATCATTAAATTCATTCTTGATTATTCAAAAGTATTTTTTTTAAATAAACTTTCCTCCTGTGTATATACACTAACTTATCTGAATCACCCGATAATTGTGTTAGATTGTCCTTTCATCCATGAAACACTAGTTTATTAAGTGAAAAATTTAAAAGCAGAATAATTTATTCAACAGAATATACTATAAGATCGCAGAATATTAGAAATAAAACCAATCTAAAAAATTCATCATCTTAATATAGGAATTCTATATTCTTATCAAGAATTATTTAAATTCACTCATACATTAAATAATGTAATTACCCACACATTAATGTATCTGTGGAGTAAATATATGTTCAGTTTAGAGGAGACTGAGACCCAGACCATTGTGATTTTCTCAAATTTTATTATAAATTAATTTTTTTTAAATAATTTAAAATTGTTGAGAAATGTTTTTCAAATGAATTTTTGGGAGTAAAATAACCAAATTTGGTTTTTCGGTATCCTATGAATGAGGTGGTAAATAGTGTAAATAGTAGAATTCCACTATAACCTTATTGGAGGCCACCGAAAGTCTAGTGGTCGAGGTATTAACCACTTTCTAACCATCATATGACTAGTGTGAGGCCATTTGAACCTATGTGGATCAATGGAATTATAGTGAAGCCCACATCAATTATGGACAAGTTGTCTTCTCCAAACATAATGTTGGTTCATTTTGGTAATTATTGGGGGAGGTTTTATTTTTTAAATAAATTATGATTTTGTGGTACATGGGATTTTTCAATAGATATGTAGCTAACCTCCCATTATACTCTTATCCCTCCCCCTTCTTCCATGGATTAAGTTGTCTTTCTATTTTTTTATTTCAACATTGAGGTAGGTTCTTTCCCAATATTTTCTATCCTCTAATTATCTTATATTATTTATTGAATTCACTGTCTTAGGGAAGAATTTGAGATCTGATTTACTCAGGTCATGGTGAAATCGTCTCATCGTGATGGGGATTGGGTATGTATTTTCTATAGGAGGATTTGGTTGAATGAACATGTATATTTTAATTAAATGTTTCATGACATAGTACACTACCATATTTAATCATTATTTTCCATTAAAGTTTATTTTTAATAGGAGTATTTTAGAACAAGTTGTTAGGTATTATGTTGGAAATGGGAAAGAGGATGCCTAATAGTTAATCTCACTGGATATGATGATGTATCAATGAGGATATTGAACCCAGTGATTTTAGCCTTATTTTTAACTAATTAAATTAATACATATTAGTTGTGTTAATTATTTATAGTTATTTTATAATTAATTAAAGTGGGTTATTCGTGAAGGTTGGGACTTGTGTATGAAATCGATAGCTGAGTGGGATTATTCAAACAATGATGATGATAGACCGGAGATGATTGAAGGAAAAACACCATACATATGATGAGTTGTGACTTACATTATTGTTTTATATGTATTTTCCTATATTTAAAATATGTTAAGAATCAGTTATTGATTATGATTGACCTAAATGAGATATTTGAATTTTTTTTATTATGTGATTCAAGATTTTGGTGTTCAGTGGGACTCCTATAAACCTATAATAGGTTTTTCATTTATGTTTTAGCCACTAATATGTATGTATACTATATTTGAGGATTTTCTAGATAGTTTTAATGTCGTGGGAGGTGCATATTCATTGAGTAATGATCCACATGACCTAGGAGGTTTTCAACAGGGTATGTGGTTTTCAACTAGGGTGGTGGATAAGGGTATGTCTATTTTTTTATGGAATCAGTTGTATGATATATGGGCCTTGGTTGAAGTGTATAAATTTCTTGTATTTAATATGGTTCCCTTGTTTCTTGAGAAACATGTTTGGTCTATCTATATCGAGATAGGTCTCTTAGAACATATGTGTCAACCACAAAATCGTAAGTTCCTAGGTCACCATAGGAATGTAGAATAATGTGTCCAAGATAGGTCCCTTATTGGGTTTCCTAGTCCATAGATTATATTTTAACCAATATATGGAATTATTATGTGTTTTATGGGGAAGGTAATTAACATATTTGTTAGGATAATAGGTGAGTTACAATGTGTGATGAGACTTAGGTCTAATTATTATCATTATGGAATGAACAATGTAAGTGGGTTGTTTTTATGATCCTAAGTCAAGGAATGGAAGTTCATGATTAATGTATATGTTCTAGGAATGGTATTCTATGTTAATGTAATTCCAATAATTAATTTAGGAATGTGAGAATAACTCCTAGAGTAATTTCACATTATATAAGGATATGAAAGGTGTTTTATTGTTAGGTTTATTGTGATTATTCATTCACATAAATTTATATTCCTTGTATTATGAATCATTAACATTGTGTTTATGGTATTGGTGGTAGACAATCACCTCTAGCATTTTGATTTGATGATAGATCAGTCACAACTTATAAACTCAATGATATATCATCATCCTTATTGATTTCAGATGGGTGATGCCTCATTGACTAGTTACATAATAATATATATGGTTTTCAAATGGTTATAGATCATATATCTTGGTTTTGTGATAAATGATGGATCATTTACCTCAACGATTTCTAGGTTGGTGGATCATCTGACTGAGAATTTATTAGATGGTGATATATCAGTCATCTAGTGATACATCATACACCTTGATTTTTTGGGTGGTATAGAATTGAACTGGTGATACATAACCCATTATTATGTTGTTTGTGATATATCATTCACCTACTGATACATCATTTTCCCATTATTGATGGTTGTATTTGTGATATTTGTTTCACTTCAAAATAAATTATCCACCCTATCATTGTGTAGTGATATGTTGTTTACCAACATATAAATCTCTCCTTAGGGAAAACCACATTATCCATATTGTATTGTGTTCCATTATACATTAATGGTGATCGATAGTGATATATCATTCACCTACGATAGTAGTTGGTTATATATCTTTTTTCCTTAACTTGAATATAGATGATTCATCGTTCACCCATATGTTATGAAATAGAGATATATCATTTTCCATGAAATATTAAGTGAGTTGTAGTATATTTTTCACAATCACAAGATGTTAAAACTATGATTTGATCTTCCATTTTGACACTAGAAAAATAATGTTTGATGCAACCATCAAAGTAGATCCACGAGTTCTCAAGGAAGTGATAGGTGTATGAATGTGATTTTTAGAGCTTAATTTTTATTCAATAAATGCATGATCATATATCATGGTTTTTATTGGGGATTCATTTGTTGGTGGCTTATTGTGTAATATTCATACAACGAAATAAATAATTTGTTTTATTTATCGATCCCATGGTGTCAATACAGTCATTGTTAGGACCCATGTATAGCCAGATGGGATTGAGAAGATAAACAGTGATGTGGAGATGATTTTTGGGAAACGTTGAAGGTCTTGGTGTTCCATAAAATTATTTTGATTCAATTTATTTCTAATGTTTTTTTGATTAACCCATTATGAGAACCTTCATTGATGTATGATGATGTGACGTACAATTGTATATTTTATTATATCATGGTGATGTTTATTTTTATATGATATTTATGATAAATCTCTGGGATGTACTTGATGTTGTTCTTTAATTAGATATTTATATTATTGGTTATTAATATTTTAAAGAGACAAGAGGGTATAGTATCCCCATGTGATTTTATTAAACACTCGCTAAGAGTAAAACCCTTTTATCATATGATTTTGATCCCTTGTGTTCATATATAACCACTGGTATGGTACTGCTCTGGAAGATCATCTATGTATATTACATATCAGTGTCAAAGTATTGTTTCTATGTCTTACTATTTATGATATGGTGTATAGAGAAAATACTCATCATAATAAGAAATGAATTCTGTGTCATTTACTGTAAATCATCAACATAATATGAAGTCATTGTTATTTGGGTGTTTGGATTATTTTTCATACTTTTCATAGTTATTATTATGTTTTTTCTAGTTAGTAATGATATTCTTTTAGTTATTTGAGGTTTTTTTTATTAGAAAAAGTTTTTAAGAATAATGAATTACAACATCATATTAAATAAATTGGATTAAAATGTTATTAATATTATATATTGATATTTTCTTTCTAATTTTTTGAAGAACACAATTTTTTAAACTTGAAAAACATACTTATATGTTTTTTCTCATATAACTTCTTAGAAGAATTCTAATCAACTTAACCATAGAGTCTATATATTTTTTTGTATACAATGACTAGTTATATATATATATATATTTTACTTATCCTTATAGTAATTTCATTATGATAGAGTCATTATTGAGTGATGTTAAAGACCTAATATCATAGGGTGTTTGTGGATTATTGAGTCATGCAGTCAATTATTACCATTCCTCTATAGTGTGAGTAAATGAGTTCGTGATGACCCTAGAAAGGGTGATTATGATTTTATGAGGATAAACTTTTTTTATCTAATCCATTGGATGTATGTTTTGGATTCAGATTTTCTTTATGTTACATGAGGTAATAGCATTAAGGTTTCCTCTTTAGTTGTGATCTACATGGGTATGGAGTTTTAGACATGTTTGGAGGGATTGATATTTTTGATAATCAAATTAGGGTCCTAGGAAGTTGAATATGTTTACATAGTAACCTGGATAATTTCTTTTTATTGATTGAGATGGGTTATGACATGCAATGGTGGATCAAGATAGAGGATATAGCTTAGGGATGGTAAATTTTTTAGTGCTTAGATTGGTATATTCTTCACGTAATGGTATCAATGCATGATTTTTTAGATTTATTATTTGTTGTAGTCATATGGGGAGTTCCTTAGATGTGTATTATTGAAAAAAATCATGATTAGTTCATTAAGTGAGGAATTATTATTACATTCATAGGAAGCATGATCAACCATTTTATAATGCTCATGAGCCTAGTACATATGTTTTATAACTCACATGTGTATTAATTGAGTTGTATAATATGATTGATCTAGGGTGTATCTCTACTAGGTTTTGTGATTTGTTGAACAATAGGGTATAGAGTCCAATTATGATTTTTGATTTTGATACTCTCTTACCTATATAATAATAAGGTTAATGTTGACATGATATACAAGGTATACATGATTTTGTAACGTTTTCATGTCCAAGGATTGTAATATTTGTTGATGGTTAGGCCCAATCGTCCTCGACTTGTGTGTCAATTGGTGGATATTTATATAATATCAATGGTTGGGATAATGGAATATGGATGTCAGATGACACTGATTTTTTAGGTAATAATGATGATATCAATTTATAGTGATTACATATAATAGATTCACAATGTATGGGTTATGATGATCAACTATTTATGTTTAGTTCCTTGATACATGAATGGGGGATGGGACCCTAATATGTTCATATATGTCATGGGTTATGATGATCAACTATTTATGTTTAGTTCGTTGATACATGA
This sequence comes from Viscum album, assembly GCA_963277665.1. NCBI lineage: Eukaryota > Viridiplantae > Streptophyta > Magnoliopsida > Santalales > Viscaceae > Viscum > Viscum album. The sequence continues at coordinate 243,038,763 of OY728128.1, read as the reverse complement.
ATGGGGTATGGGACCCTGATATGTTCATATATGTCATGATGGCTCTTTGGCCACCTTAATTATCATCATTTTCTTGGATATAGGTTGTGGTATGTCGATGGAACTTAGAGAATGAGAAAACTAGGTTCTAATTGGGAATAAGATAACTTGGTGAAAGAATAGGTTTCCAATGGATTTACCAGTGAGAAACAATTAACTATGATAGGACTGGAGTTTAGGACTGGGTAATGAATGTTCAATAATGAAATGAATGATAGGTCATGAAGTGTTTGGTTATTCCTAATGACTAAATCACATAGGGAAAGAGTTGTGACGGTATGTGAAATTTGGTATGATGGCCAATAACTCTTGAGAAATACATTGGGTCTTGCTGGATCAGTGATATTGGTAATTGATTTAGAGTGTTATTAATTATGGTGTGTTAGAAAATGATGAGCCTATAAACAACATTCAGAAATAGGAATGTTATGATATAATTTAGAATACAAGAGTCATATGATGGTTATTGGGCCTAATGTGATGGAAGTTTATGGTGTTGGTTTATAAATGGTATTAAGAAACAATGATGTAGAGCACCATGATAACATAAACAATAGAGTGGTACATAGGGTATGGGTCTATCTAGATGTAGAGATTGTGGATTGTGTGTGTCATTTCTTAGCTAGAAGTTTATTTTATGTGGGATTATGATTATTGAGTTGGGGTAATATATATTTTTAATGACAAGAGATCATTATAGACAATTAGAGTGTTTGATACTTATCTCTGTAGAACCATGGAAAATGTTGGAGTTGATGTGTTGTTGGACCCAACCCCAGGATGATTGTGGTTTTTTCATCGATGTTTGGATTCTGGTTACTAGATCATTTCTATAAATGTAAAACCAACATATATGGGTATTTAATACTGGTGGTTAGAAAATATTATTACATGTGGTAATGTATGTGAATGAGTTATATGTTATGTTATAGTAGGGTTACGATGTATCAATTTAGGAAATGGATTGAATGTGTGACTAGGTCTATCATGTATCCATATTCATGGGAGAGTGTTATGATTGGATAGTGTAGTTTGGATTTTGTTATAATAATGGTATCAGTGAATAGATTTTTAGTATTGATGAGAATGGACGAGTGACACAAGAGTGTGGTGTCACGTGGGTAATGGTGTTGTATATTCGAAAAATACCAACCACTAAAGTATGAAATTATTTAACAGGGAATCCTCAATATTTCTAAGGTTGGGATGTCATCATGGAATTATTGAAATTTCTTTTCATTATCGTTCATTGTCAGATGGGTTTCTTGATTCAATAAATAAAACGAAGGATCAGTTAGAGTATGTCACACACATTTGAGTGTCATAACTCAGTGGGGGTTTAGGCTCACATCAATAAAGGAATGATCGATGTGTGTGATGGAATAACATAGTCTGTGTCTAATTTTTTGTTTGTTTCACATAGTATTATATTGTTTGGTGGCTATAAATTGTTATTTAGTTTGGAATTGAAGGATGAATATGATATTGATGATTGATACAGTTACCTAAGATAGACGTCGAGACATCATAGGATGATAATTTCTATAGTATGGAGATTTTAATGAACCACATTGGAGAGGGTTGATGGAATCTAAGTAAGTCATCTTTTAGGTAGTGTGGGACCCATATCATTTTTATTTTTTAAATTCATATAGAAAATTTTCAATTTAGTTTTGATTTAAATGGGTGCATATATGTTTTTGATATGGATGTTTAAAACGAAAATACCATAATTAGGTTCTTAGGTTTTGGTTGTATGAGATGAAAATGGACTCTATAGCAACATTCTACCAGATCATAGGTAGAGTCAACTGATGTTCTTGTTGTTAAGGAAGTTGAAAAAAGAAACCCTATCATAAGGATAATTAGTGGATAGTAAAATCATATTAGGATACTATAATTATAGTGGAATCCATTAGAGGTAAAGTGGATCAATATTCTCAACATAGTATATGGGGATATTGTTTAGTTTTGGTGATTTTTTATTTTTAAAAACCTTATGGGTTTGAGGTGAATATGATGGCTGAATAGAGGGGGATGGTCTCCCTTACTTCGACACCCTTTTTATTTTACATCATGGATCTAGGTGACTTAGGGAGTTTTACTCCATTATTGAAGTAGGTTATTTCCCCTCTCCTCCTCTTATTTCCTCCAATTAAATCATAGGTTGGGATATGGATTTGAGACAGGATGTCACCTAATCATGGTGAAATTATCCTACAATTATGGGTCATGGGTATGTCATGGATAGAAGATGATCTAGTGTTATGAAAATGTATGGTTCTATACAATTTTACATAAGGTAATTAACTACCCTAGTAACTGTTTGGTTTTTTACTAAATTCGAATTTAAATTGGTGCCTATTGTATAGGTTGTTGGATCTTTTGAAATAAATAGTTTTGAAGATGCTATAGGAGTGTATCGAATCTCATTGGATCATGTATCAACAATTATACTAAAAAAATGAGTTAACACTCATTTATACCATTCTAAATTAATATATATACATTTTATTTAATTAATTATAATTATTTTTTGATTAATTAAAACAAATGCTTTCTATATTAGGGTGACATAAATATGGTCAATGGTAATGTGGGATTAGTTGATATTTTGCATGGATAGAGGGATTATATTTTAGAGTATAACTATATTATTTGATTAGGTGGTTCTTGAAATTACTATTCTATATATGTTCTTATATATTGAATGGGTGGTAGGTGTGGGTATGTGGGATTTAGTGACTCGGGTAAGATACTTTAGTGGTTTCTCTTATGCAAGTCAAGGATATAAGTGTTGGTAGGAATCATGAAAATACCTCAATGGTGTAGGATGTTTTATTATGTAATTAATTTATATATTTAATATTTGAGTATTTTGGTAAAAAATAGATAACATAATAAGAGGTATCCATTCATTTATATATGACTCATAGGACCTATGATGGTCATGACATGGTATGTGGTGATCACTAATACTGGTGGACAAGGGTGATTTTATTTGTATATTCTGAAATTGGTTGTGTAAGATGTGGGATTGAGTTTTATTTTAGTAATAGTCTAGATTATACCCAATGGGGATCCCTTGATTCTTGAGTATTGGGTTTGTGTTATCTAGATTGAGATAGGTCCCTCAGACCTCATGTGTCAAGCTTGTTACCCCGGGCACTCTTGTCTCCATGATTGAGGGGAGAGATGCGTTATGTATTTGACCATAGAGGGTTCCCTAGTCCCTAGATTATGATCTGAACATTTGAAAGTATTCTTAAGATTATATTAGTGAAGGAAAATCTACTCTTGTTATGTCTATTATGTGAGTAAGTTTATGTGAGTAATCATGGGTCTAAAAGTGATACAAGGGTATTAACCTATTGAGGTGGGTAGTTATACGAGATCTTATGCTATGTTATGGAAGTCCATGTTTCATGAATGTGTTCTAGGTCTGGTAATGCAAAGTCATGGGTAGCCTAGAAATAATTTTGGACAATGGGATTGATGATTATGGTTATTTATTACCCACCATTACTGTGAAATATGTAATATGATTGTATTTATTATTAATAGTCATTAACATAAAATGATATTCTTAGAGTGGTGGATCATTAAACATGTGTGTTTGTTATATATGGTGGACCATCCACTTCTATAATTGTACATATGTTATGTATAATATTCTTTATGTATGTTCTATGATATATCATTAAACATGTATATTCTAGATTGATGATTCCTTAATCACCAATACTGTTACATTTTTCATGGTTGTCAAATAGAGAATGATCGCACACCTATGTTTATTCTCCGTGATGGATCATTCACCTTAGTGATATTTTCGGTGATATTCCACCAACCCAAAAAAATTGATCGTGATATACTATTTTTCTTGGTGATGCATCATTCTCCCAGATGTTGACGATGGTTTATTTTTATCCTAGAGGTAGATACCTAAACATGATGTTGTTGGTGATATATCATTAACCAGGTGATACATCATTATCTCATTGTTTATGGTTATATTTATGATAGATCATTCACCTAGAGATACATTTGTAACCCAATTATTATATAGAGATATATCATGAACCTATAGATACAGAATTCACATGGATTTTCATCATTTTCCATGATTTATTTGTGATTCATCATCTACACACAATAATATATGGTAATATATCATTAACCTAAAATATGATTCAATGATATATCATTTACATTAACTAGCGTATGGGAGATGAAAATATCACACATATGTTAAGATATTGATATAGACCATTCTATTTGATAGATGATATGAGTAGTAGTATATTGTTCACATATACATGGAATTTAGACAATGGATATATCATCCCATTCTATATATTTGGTAAGTACGTATAATTCGAACATTATGGTGGATTTATGAGTAATCAGAGTTGTGATGGGTGTATGTGTGTTATGTTTAGAGCATATTTTTAATATAGAACATTCAGACACATGTATCCTAGCTTTTATTTGGGACATTTTTGGTGGTTACCAATAAAGTTCTATTCTTACACACATACTTGAAAATGAGTTATGATTTAGTATCATAAACAATTAAAACAATCTAAATGTATTTTCTTAGTTTTGAGTATGTAATGTGTCTCTTAAACTAAAATTATAATTTTAAATGAAATCTACATATTGGTTAAAACCAGCCACAAATGGTGTTTTACTCACATTTGTTTTGTTCAAAAACATCAAAAATGAAATATGGATCATTTTAAAAAAGTATAAAGTCAATCCATCATATCTTTGTAGTTTTTTTTCTACTGATAAATATTTTTAAATAAAATTTCTTTTCTAAACTAGAAATAAGAACATTGATTGAAAGCAGCAACAATATTTATCAGAATGATAGGAAACTAAATTTTACTCAACAAAAATGAATTATAGATAATTTTCTTAAAATATTATATAATATGAGTGTTTTTCATTATTTTCAATGGGTCACACATCGTTAACTAAATTATCAATATAAAATGAAATCTTGTTCTTTGAGACATACTGGACACATCATGTATTTAATTGATATATGAGTAGTTGATAAAATTAAAAAATTAATTTCGGGTAATTTTCTATATTTATATAAGTAATTTTAATGTGTTTTATTTGACTCCAAGGAGTGATGGTTGTTTTAACAATAATATCTCATTTAAACTGAAAACTCACAGTTCAAGTCACATCGACCACAACATCTATCAGATTGAGATTTGGAAAATTCATACACCTAAAAAATGACATACAGATCTCCCTATTAATGTATTAATAAAAGCATAGGTGTTTTTCTTTATTTTCTATGAGTGATTCATGTTTGGAAATAAAATGTAAATTTTAAATTGAAAAAACTCACTTTGAGTCTTACTAGGCACACCATGTGTTTGTTTTATGTGTTTATGATTCTTCTCATCAGATATGACTTATGGATTATTTTCCTAATGTATCAACACAACATAAGTCCATTTTATTAGTATTTATCTTTTCAATTTTTTTAACAAAATATTCATTTTAAACAAAAACTACACTTTTAGTCATACCAGACACATCATATATCCAATTTATGTGTGGGTGATTTCAATATGTATAAACCAAATTATGAATAATTTCTCTAAAATAAAAAAAATATGAGTGTGTGTGTGTGTTTTTCAATTAGTGATATGTGTTTTGAATATAAATTTACTTTTCAATTGAAAACATGAACTTTCAGTCTTGCTGGACACATAATATAATAGATTTATATATAGACTATTACTACACACCAAAGATGATTTATGGATAATTTTCCTACATTATCAACAAAATATTAGCATGTTTTATTATTTCTGAGTATGTGATGTGAATATTATACAATCGTGGTTTTAAATAAAGACACACACTTCTAGTCATACTAACTATATTGTGTGTCAGATTGATGTGCAACTAATTCCAATACATGTAGAATGAATTATGAATTTTTTCCCTAAATTATTAATATCATCTAATCGTTTTTACTATTTTAGAGTAAGTGAAATATTTCTATGAACTAAAATGTTATTTTTAAACTAAAAATATAAATTTTTAGTCATACCAGGAACTCAGTGTGTTGGATTGTTGTACGGTTGATTATTACACATCAATAATGATTTATGGATTTTTTTTGCAATAATATCAAGATAATATGATAATGTTTTCATACCATAAATGATGTGCTACATGTTTTGAATGAAAATATTGATTTAAAATAGAAAAAATTAATTTATAAATATAATGGGGACACACTCTTTCATATTTTTATGTGGTTTATTCCTACATTTCAAAAAATACTTATTGGTCATTTTCAAAAAGTATTAATACAATCCAAGTAATTTTTTACATTTTTTATGATTAGATACTTATTTCAGTCTAAATGGTCAATTTTAAACTAAAAACATACAATTTGAGTAATATTTATCACACCATGTATTCTATTATCATGTGGTGAATCCCTATATGTTGAAAATTACTGATGGATATTTTTCAGAAAAAAAATGAGTCTGTTTTCTCTATTTTAAGCGAGTAAAATATTTTTTTAACTAAAATTTATTTTTTAAAAAGAAAAAATGCACCTAAATTAATATCTAGTGCACCATATGTTATATTAATATGTGGATTATTCGTACATGTAAAAAATTACTTATGGACCATTTTCCTAAAATATCATTAGAATCCATGTTTTCCCTATTTTTCATTAGTGAACTAGGACTTTAACGAAAATTTCATTTTTAAACTGAAAACATTCCCTTCGAGTCATATTGGGGACACTGTTTGAAAATATTGATGAGTGGTTGATTCATACTAGTGAAAAAAGAAATATGGATCATTTTCATAATTTATAAATTCCATGAAAGTTTTTTCATGTTTTTAAGTGAGTCGGGCATGTTTTGAACTAAAATGTCACATTAAAACTGAAAAACACTTTGAGTTGTACAAAAAAAAAGTGTAAAACTAACATGTGACTGATTACTATAAGTTAGAAATTATTTATAGATTATATTTATAAGGTATCATGGAAATTCAAGTATGTTTTCTAAATTTTCAAATACTAATCTATGTTTTTTTCATGACCCGCCCTAGTGGGGCTAGCACCACAACTCCCCAGGACTGCCTCCAATAGGCCAGGGGCTAGTGACTCGAACAAAGTAGGCATACCACTAACATGCGAGGCATTAAATAAGTACATTAACACATGAAAAACATCTCTATTCCAAAACAATTTGAACTATAAAATCAGCATAGGAACAAACTTCATGCATACAACTAAACCCAACCAACACAGTACCACAAAATGTAAAGTGTTGAATATTAACTAGGCCAGGATACAAGACCATCAAAAGAAATAGTCTGCATCATCAAAGTCCAACATATTATCACGAAAGTTACTTGGACCACTACTCGATATTGAAGAAATACATTGGCCTGTCTTGTATTCAAAAATCATTGTCCAGTCCTGGTCCACCATAGACTCCATCAAAAATGCCACTCATCTACACAAGACACAACACATTCAGGAAAAGAACGCCTAGGGGTGAGTATAACAATACATAGTAAGATACCATAAAAAGAAAAATCTAATAAAAAACATAATGTTATAGTCATATGTACATAGTATATGTCTATTGAAAATATAACAAGATAGAAAACCATATATATTCGGACATAGACCCATGGTCTAGAGGTAGGTCCCGACTACCATATACCAATTTAAGGGATTTAGTTTGAATAGTCCACAAAGAAATCAACTGTGGGAACTCAATCCATGAGTTTGATAGATCTGATGTTGTCTATTCGAGATGTATTGTTCTTTGAGAAATCACATGATATATATAGAAATGTATTGATAGATCTGAAAAGAGAACATATAAAATTTTTTCTAGAAAAAATCACTCATGAGTGGGGAAGATCAAGAAACATGGATGAGGAACACCACTAGGGCCATTGGGGGATACCACGACTCATCCATATTCACATGCTATGTAGAAAACCGATGTCCAGAACGATTGGTCACATAGATAACCTGAATCTACATAGTGTACCTGAATGCAGAACAAATATCACTTTGGGCCTCTCGGAGGGACTCCCACTCTATCTAGATAGTCCTACTGAAGTAGGACGTACTCCTGTGGATAAGGAATAATACCACTAACCTTCATGTTACCAAAAAAATATCTAATCTAAAACAAATCTCCATGGTTTGGTGGACAAGGAGATCAATCCATGTAGAAGAAAGTACACTATGTGTAGAAGGGTCACATTCTGTGTCTCTTGACTTCAGGTAATGCCTGTGTACAAAGGCCTGAGTGAGAAGAACATCTTGTGTAGAAATATGAGTATGCGGTGTGTATGAGGAATTACATGCCATGATCCTTCAACTGGGGTACACCTATGTACCATGTCCATGTGCCAGTACATGTTGTCAACTCATGTGAACCAACCTGTGTACTGGTACATGGGGTAGCCCATGTATCCGGCTAGGTCTATCAATGTAGTGTAGTACGTTCCATACACTCGACCATGTGTCTATGTATCATATGAAATACATGATGAGTCCCACGTAAGAACCCACACATCCTGTAATAGAGGTCACACACCGTGTCATCGCTTTATGTAGCATGGAACACTAGTCATCACTTAAATGGCCCCACACGCTGAATTCATTAGGATTCACTCTCTGTTCATCACGATTTTCTGGAAATCAATCTTCTTCCTCGCGCACCTTGTTTGATCATCCAACCCCTGAGAAGGCTTCATGTTCTCCTTGAAACACAAGATCTGTGGTTTTATTATCACAATAAGTTGGATTTGGTATGTTTTGGGAATTCGGTTGGCTCTGGGAAAACGTTCTGATTAACTACATGATGAATGGATAAAGAAATATTTTTTTGAACTATTTTTGTTTTTCATTCACCATCAACATCGCACTTCTTCTGGGTCATCACGTTGTCATATTTACTATTTCGGATCATTTCATTTTGAGACAGATGTGCAATGATCTATTTTTCGTTACCCTTAAAAGAATGTAATGAAAACCCGGGGTTGGGAGAAAATATTTCTAAACAAATTGAGGAACTACCCTCCTCCATTATTCATTGTTGTGTTTATCCACTTCTAATTTATGTATAAAACAAAATGATTCCAATATGTATTAATACCCAAAAACAACCCCACAAAACAACCCCCTCCAAGAATGCTCAAAATGTGGGTCAGTCTATTAATGGGTTGATGCGTGTTTGTCATTTAAATCAGAAAAAAAGGAATAAGATGATTGAAATAACACCCCCTACTTCAATTTAAGGCTGATCGCTGACAAAGAGGGATTTTTCATCCACCATGAACGAGATCTGTTAACTCCATTGTGGCCTTAATTCACAAACTATTGATTCTTTGTCATTCGTTGTTGAGAGGTTTCTCCATGGGGTCTCCTCTCCATGCCTCTAGATAATTCTAGGGTTATACAGATAACCCTAGAAATATTACATAATATGTTATTTAATGGCTCTTATCATTATGTTGAATAAATGTTAATAAAATAAATATTTTATTTTCATACAATTCCTTAATCATCCAAACACTAATTTCTCTAGTAGACCCATGTCGGCTGATGTTAGGCCTTACCTAAGGTGATTTCACTACTCTAATCGCAATGGTTCCCTATGATTTCTGATCTAGGATAGCATTTAACTGGCATTACATTTTTTTTAAAAAAAATAGTATGCACACACTATTTAAATGTTTAAAATATTTTAAACATTTCTTCTAGTTACTTCGTGCCATAGAATTGAACTCCATTACAAAGATTTGTCATTAAATAATTCAATATAATATTTAATAATAATACACAAAAAATCCAAGACATTACATTCTCTCCACCTAGGGATTTTTATCCCCAAAATCCCAAAACAAAAGGCTACTCAAACAGAAGTGGGTACAATGCACAAATCTGAGCCTTCTGCTCACACGTGCTCTCACTGAGATCCTCATACTACCATCAGACACACACCGTGGGAATCACTCACCCATAGAGGATCCTCTCCAACCGAACCTTGATCTCCACTAGGTACTTTGTAAAGGTCACTCCATCCTCAATGTCTAGCTCACCCCGGTCAATAATGTGTAATGGATTTTGTATACCTCATCTTCTACGAAACATAGAAGATATCATGTACCCGGTGAAACTATGGTAGTAGAATTATGTCGTACACCACCATGCAAAATCTTCACAAATTTTTGATTGGGTTAATGAATCAAATAGTTAACTTCCCCCTAGCCAAATCTCAACTACCCTCATCGAAAAGAGACCTGAAAAAGAAATTGTCTCTCTTCTTGAACTTCAGATGTCTCTTGTATCTGTTATCATAAGACATCAACTGGATCTTTATAGAATCCATCCACTCTAAGATTATCTACAACTTCTTGGTTCTCTCTCTCAATAACTCTATACACATGAGTTTTTACTCTCTAGGGTCATTCAAGCAATGCGGTAACCAGAAGGGTCGCCCATATAAATCCTTGAATGATGACATACCAATGTTGGAGTTGTAGATGTTGTTTTACCTAAACATTACCAATGGTATGTGAACCTCCCAACTGTGACCAAAGTCCAAGATTCATACATGCAACATATACTCTAGGACCTGAATGGTCCTCTATGTTTGGCCATATATCTAGGGATGAAACATTCTGTTCAAGCATAAATGAATCCCAATTGCCTCCTAAAATCCCTTCAACAACTAAGATGTGGAATGAGCATCATGATCATAGAATATTTTGAATGGTAATCGGTGAATATGAACCATCTTCTACATGTAGATACGTCTCAAGCCTTGTACTATACATTGATCCATAATTTCAAGGAAGTGGGCCAACATGGTGATTCGATCAATGATCACCTAGATGAAATCTTGTTCCATGGCCGTTTGGGTTAAACTCTTCATGATTCCTATCAATATTCCATCACACATCCACTCTAGATCTTCTAGGGGTGAGCTAATCTCATTTATCATCATGATCGTTCTTCACCTACTGGAATGTGAGGCATCGAGAAAGGAACTCCTATAATGCCTTCTTCATTTTGGTTCTTGAAATCTGATGTTGGAGGTCTTGATACACTCTCACAACTCTAAGATGTACCGAAAAAGGGGATGTATAAAACTACCTCAGAACCTCCTATCTCAACATTGCTGGTTCAATTGTACATCCTCTGAAAGGGATGACGTGATCCCCACCTTGCGAATATGCATCAGGAGCCTGTCCTGGTGATAACTGATCACATAATGCCTCGTAGTCATTATCTCTATGTTTTTCCATCCTAATTCTTTGCAAAAGTGGATGGGTAACAGTAACAAACTGATGGTAAACTACAACATCTCCATCCATGGAGGATAACTCTAGCAAGGCCAACTACTTCGATTCCTCACTCAATAGCTACAAACTCAATATCTGACCGACAACATCAGCTACTATGTTTTCCATCCTAGGAGTAATGAAGAAAACATTTTCATAATAATGGAGGCAATCCAGCCATCACCTCTACCTCAAATTCAGATTATTCTATGAGAATAATTACATGAGTATGTTGGGGTCAGAGTAGATGATAAACTATTTTCTAATAAGGTAGATTCACCACATCATCAAAGTTAAGAATATCGATGTGAACTCAAGATCATATGGCACATATTTATGCTAATGCAGCCTTAATTGGCGTATACAATAAGAAATCACAACCAATATCTGCATTAGAACACAACCAATCCTGGTCCCTAGAATGTCTTAGAATATTACTTTACGTCGAGTACAAAAAGATGTCTTCGATGACGACTAATACTAACTGCTCTATGTACGGCTGAATGTTCTGGTTCTTGATTCCCATAAAAACCTTGGGGGGATTCATCATGCCAAAGTGCAACACCATGTACTCATAGAGATAATAGATTCATCAGAAATACTTATTCAGAACATCGTCTTCTCGTACTCGAAGATAATGATAACCAGATCTAAGTACAACCTTCTAGAAGCAACATCCCTCACTCAGCCAATCAAAGAGGTTTTCAATATTTTTAAGTGGATACATTTTCTTCACCATTACTAGATTTAGGCACCAGTAATCCACAAAGAACCTCAAACTCCCATCTTCCTCCATGAAAATAAAACAGGGGCCACCCAATGTGAAACAGTGGGTCTTACAATTACATTCCTCTGCAAATCATAGAACTACACCATCAACTCATGAAGCTCTTCCTGAGCCATTTGATACACTGGTGATGATATCAGTGTTGTTTCGATGTGTATGTTGATGCAGAAGTTGATCTCCCCCAAGGGAGGTAATCTGGGAACATCTTCTTGGAATATTTCCTCGTACTCCACCACTATTGTTGGTAACTAAAATCTCATAATGTCTACTGATATGAGGGTATGTCTATCCAATGCATGAGTCATCAGTTTCTGCATCTTTTTAATGAGTCTATTAAACGCTACCTAGTTCTCCTTTTCCCAAATAAAGGTATACATCATTTTATCACTACAGACACATCACACCCTTCCTCTAAAATTCTTAATATGAGCATGAAATGTGGATAACCAGTCCATTCCAATAATGAAGTCACTAGGCCTCAAAATTTCCACCAAGATATCCCCAAACCAAAATCTCTCCACAATGTGTTTGGACATAGTTTAACAACCAGTACATGATCATTGGATCTCCTATCTTATGAGTCTATATGTGTAAGGGTCAAATCAATGGTCTAACTAGAATCTACAAGTCATGAAAAAGGTTTTTGGAATGAAAAGGGATGACTACCAACTCTGTATATCAGTACAATAGTAAAAGATTAAAGGATAAAATCATACATCCAATCATCCTTGGATCTTCTGGGTCATACATATCGACCACATGCATTTGTCACCACCAATGTCCTCCATCTCTCTAAGCCTGGAATGGACCGCTTGGGGGTAGTGGGGGTAATTATGTTGAATATTCTACCACCTATGGATTCTCTCCCAAGTCCTCTTCCACATATTTCTCCATGAAGATGTCACTGATCCAATTGTTTTCTCTACATTGGTGGCCCATCCACCACGCCTATGTCAACTGCTCAACGAGTTGGGAATTCTCTAGAGAGATGTCCCCTTCCATCACATGCATAGAATATAATCTCCCATGGCTGATTAGAACTAGCCTGAGAGTCCAAAACTGAATACCCCTGACTCATGGTCCTCCTTAGGTAGCCGCCACATCCATATCCCAAGTATCAACATTGGGTCACCACTAACGAGGTCTCTACAGGTGTTTGCCTACCGCTGACTACCACCATATGTATCTGCCTAGACAATGATCTCTCAACTTCCATAGCATACTATAGCCCTCCATAATAGGTAGTAATACATATAGGGGATAACCATTTCAGATGTCTCTACAGAAACCACTATCCATTGTCTGAGTGTTGTTGTCCCAATCATGATTCATATCAATCGAGTACAAGGAATGGTTGGGGAACCTTGATTAATAGTCAAAAACCATCTTGTCATCCAATCAAATCATTAGATGATTCTAGGTAGTAAAAACCATTAGCATATAAGGTAGGAAATCTTCTATGAAAATGTTCAGAAACCTTGTCCATGAAATGGTCTCTTCATTCTATGATCAGGTAAATAAACCCCATCATCACCTTTATATCATAGAAGAAGGCTCACCGCTAGAACCACCATATGATATTCTAGTTTGCAGAGTAGATGGAAATATCAGATCACCCCATCGAGCCAATCATCACCCACATATGTGTCAGGATCTCCTCAAAACCTGGAGGGCCTCTACTACTGAAACTAATGAATGGTGTCCAGGTTGTTCTCTTCATTAACTTGTACTACGAGATCCATGTGTTTCTCTACAGGTGGTGGTATCATTAGTACACAACCTGGAGGAGAACATCTAGGGAACTGATCCCCGAATAGAAGACTTGTAACTGAGGATGTCATCCTTTTGATCAAGCTGCTGAATCCTATTTTTCATTTGTTGCGATGAAATCATGTAAGAAACAAGACATATCGTGGTTAATGAGTATATTTGATGAGATGAATCAATAAGGACATGTAAACCACACCTCATTCCTAAATAATGATTGTAAAATTATTGTTTCCCTAGAACCAGTGTTCCCATGTACCGAGTTGATATATGAGTGCCCATAGTCTAGGTGTATAGAAACATTAGTCGCCACCCAAACCATGGGGTCCCTAGCCATAAATCCCAACCCGAAATACCTATAACTATTTCCCCAACACAATATCACAGAATCCTTTTCCTATGATATAATCTACAACTTATGATACCACTCTATCATGACACATCCCTGTGGGGCATGTTCCATGACTCCCTAGGCCCTACTCCAATACGACAAGGACTATTGATTGGAACTGATTAGGAATATCACTAACACGGGGGGCAATTAGTAAGTATATGTACAAACACACACACATCTAAATTCCCACAAATGATGAAATGTAGAAACCACTAAAGAAAAAAATGATTGCATACCACTACACCCAACCAACTGAGTACACAAATTTTTAAATGAAGAAAACTATCTAATCTAGAATACAAACCCACCACGAAAAGGGATTTTACAACTAAAAATTTCAACCAGTAAACAAGAATTTTATTGGGATCACTTATCGATTCGGAAGGAATATATGGCCTGTCTGGAACTCAAAAAGCTTTTTCTAGTCCTAGTCTGCCCTAGACCCCATCCAAAAGGCCACTAATCTACACAAAACAAGACATTTGTGGGGAAATCCTTTGTAGGGGTGAGTATATCAATACTCATTAAGAGACCCCAAAAACCATAATGAACTACACAACATAAAGGTAAAATCATCTCAACACAAAATATTTATATAGAACATATAACAATAGAAAAATCATGATATACTTAGACCTAGACTCGGGGTTGAGATGTAAGTCACAACTAATCTATAACAATGCTTGGGATTCAGTTCGTAGAATCCATGAAGCACTTATCCGAGAGAACTCACCCCACAAGACTGATAGCTCTAGTGGCATCAATCTGAGAAGTGTTGATCATTTTGAAATTTAATGAGGGATAGAGGGATTCACTGATAAGTCCAAAAATAGAAATATTACACTAATTTTGATAGATCTCAATATTGAGTGGGAAATATCATGATTCATGGATAAGTAACATAGTCCATGCCATGAGGTGGATAACACATCCCATATGATGTCATGACCCATCCCTGGGGCCCGTGCCGTGACTACCCCAAGACCGCCCTCCATAGGACAGGGGCTGGCGACTAGCACCAAAGGTGTAATCCCGATAAAAAGGGAGGACATTGCCTTTATAAAAGTAAACAAACACAACATAGTAAACAATAAAAGTAAGCACTAAGTAATACTGAATACAAAATTATGTGCTGAAAGGAAAGGGGCTGGAAATACAATCCCATCAGTAAGTACAGTACAACTAAAAAGCAATTACCACTATAGTAAAGTAAAACATCAACTACTGAGTCTTCCTATGGAAATCCCACCTAAAGGGTGGGTACAGATGGCCTCCTCAGCACCTCATGCCCATCTAACTGCTATGTGTACGTCTCGCCAAGTGGTCCACCTCTAGGTACCATCCTACTCTACAAGTCTCTACCTTGATCATTGTTATCTATCATCTACATCCAGCACAACGTAGTGCAGGCATAGCCCATGCAGGGGTGAGTATATGATACTAAGTACGGACCCTAAGACCCACGATGTTCTCCCAGAATCCAAAAAGGATAAACCACACAAGAGAGATACAATCACGAAGTATCAACCATCCCTACTTAGCTATATGACCATGCATATACCTAAGTTATCAACCACAGTTTGGCTCCGACCCTCGAGCCCATGCACAACCCAATGCACATAGGAAAGTTAGTCAATCACATCGATGATAATGATTGTAAGTAAAGACTCAGTTCACACAGGTATACATCTTTAGAATAGCGATAGAGACGATCAGTTGTAGTCACTAATTTATCTATGATGTTGGACCCACACATGATAAAGTCCAGCTAAGCTGTCAAACCCACATATGATTCAAGACCAGCTACTCTGTCGGACCCACATAGGATACAAGTACAGAGGTCGATACTGCCGGACCCACGCATGATACAAGAACAGTAGTCATCACTGTCGAACCCATAAAGGATCCTAGTATAGTAGTCGTCACTGTCGAACCCATAGAGGATTCCAATACAGAAGTCATCACAGTCGCAACCAGCTCTAGGGTTCCCGCACAAAGCACGCTCGATTTCGGGATGGTCCGCTCCTCGAGAAAAGGGGTCAATACATCAAATATCATGAATTCTAGAGTTGATGTATCCCGATGTTCTGTCTCATCAAACGAAACTCAACGTTTTAGACGGCGCATCATTCGGATGCCCGGTCTGAGAGTTATGGGATTTTCCATTTCAGGGGCTAGGTTGAAATTACGCTCATTTCAAACCCAACCGTTTTCCAAAGTTTTACAAAACTCACTTAGAGTATCGTAAAAGTACCAACTCGTTGCAAGGGTCCCAATGTCGTAGACGTCACGTCGATCGGAAGCACGGTCAAGAGGTTATTTGCATTTAGGCATAACAGGCCCGACCCGTCAAGCCCCGTGGGATGGGGGGTTAGCCCGTCCTGGCTCGGCGGGTCCGACCAGGCTAAGGGGTCGGCCCGGCTAGGCGCGGCCAAGCTAGACACATCACAACATTGCCAGTGTGGCCAGCCTGGCCTGGCATGGTGGGGCGCGGCACGAATCGGCTGGCGAGGTCCCTGGTTTTCTGAAACGGCGGTGCCGAACGGCGCCACCCCGCTTGTCCGGGAGGCCCAAGCCGACCGATATTCTCTGAGACAAGAGGCCCAAACGGGCGGGCTGTTGTTTCCCCAGCGCAGCACCAGGAGGGCACCGTAGGGTCTTCCCAGCCCGGCCAGCCGCCTGTCGGCCAGTTTGTCTGCTAAGCGGCCCATGGTAGCAGGCCGCGTCTCTTCCACAGCGCGGCGCCAAGAGGGCGCCGCAGGGTCTACTTAGCCTGGTCGGCCGCCTGCCGACCGGTTCGTCCATCGAGCGGCCCTCAAAAGTGGTCCGCATCTCTTTATCATAGCAGGTATGCGATCACCGCTTCTGGTCACCATTGACTCCAGACGACACCACCTCCGATCAATGTCGCCTCCGTTCGCCACCACAAAAATCATGAACCAACAGAGGGTCGTCGGGCCGTGTTCATTCGGCCCGCACCCTCCGAATTAGGTGGAAAAAATTGGAAAAGAAAAACCATTTCATATATCAAGAATGAGGTATAATTTAATTTACAAAAAATTATACATGCCACTTACATCAATTTAGGGTTCATTCATCGATGAGCCACGGAAAATGAGTGTCGCGGAGGTCGAGCTTCATGGATGACGGTGTCATTCTGTCAACATCGGAGGAAGAGGAAGGTAGGTAGAATTATTTTTGGCATCGCCTCCTTTCTCTCCCTGGTTGAAGAAGTAGAGGAAGGCGATTGTGTTCCTCATGTTCTTCACTGGAGAGGAAGAATAATGTTCCACCAAGAGCTTCTCCCCAGTGCCCATAGATTATTTTCCAAGAAAATGAATTAATAGGCTTTTCCAAAATTATAAACATACCATCCATTTCAAATTAATTCAAAACTAAATTAATTAAGTGGAATTAATTAATCTCAATAGTTGGAACATTCATGAGGGGATGGAGGTGGAGAGGCTCCACCATTAATGAGGGGAGGTGTCAAAACATAAGAGGAGATAAAGGGAGTTGAGGGGAGGTGAAAGGATTTGGGTTTGTGTGGGTCCACCACACTAAATCATCTCATGGGAGGTTATGTGGGGTGTGGGCCCCACCCCAACTCCCCTTTGGAGGAGAATAACATCCTCTTAAATAAAATAATACAGTACAACCATTTTATTTAATTTACCACAAATCCCCAAATTATAACTTTCAACCCACATAAAACACAACTGCGGTAAATGTCCCCTTAAGCGATTACTGGCGCTGTGAGTTCATCGATGCCCTCATATTTCTATTCCAAGCACCAGTTCAGAAAATAGAAAAACCCACACTTTCATTTATATAAAACACCCGAACAAAGCTTCAAAATTGGTTTCAGGAACACCGGGCCTCGGAATCAGGCACCGTTAGAAACTGCGGACTCGTAAAATTCCAAATAATTAAAGAAAACAATTTCCTTGAAATTTTTGGTCTTTACAATAACCCCACCATTGGGATTGACATCTTCGTACAGCTACAAAAAACACTAGGAAAAAAATGGGGGTACTGAGCACGCATCTGAGCCTCCCGTTCCCATGTGCTCTCCTGGATGTTCTCGTTCTGCCAGTGAATGCGCACAAGAGGAATCAACCATCCACGTAGGACCAACTCCTATCAATACTCGATCTCCAGAGGGACCTCCATGAATGTCTCTCGGTCATTGATGTCTAGCTACCAGTGGTTGATGATGTGGGACGAGTCGTGCACGTATCTCCTCAGCTGAGATATGTGGAAGACGTCATGCACCCGGTGCAACTGATGTGGTAGGGCTAGGAGGTAAGCCAATTTGTCTACTCTAATGAGGACATGGAATGTCCCGATGAAGCACTGAGATAACTTTCTGCCTTGTCCGAATCTCCATAGACCTCATCGAGGTGAGACCCATAGAAAGACATGGTCACCATCCTCAAAATCCAGTGGTCTCCGTCTCCTATCAGCATAGGAGTTTTGTCTGCTCTTTGCAGTCTCCATTCACTCCTGGATGATATGAACCTTCTCTGTCATAGCTTAAACCATCTCTGGTCCAACAAATGCTGACCCCCCTAGGTCTATCTTGCACAGAGGTGATTTGCAAGTTCGGTCGTACAGTTCCTCTTAAGATGCCATCCCGATGGTGGAGTGATCGCTATTCTTCTACGCAAACTCCACCTAGGGTAAGTGATCTTCCTATCTGCGACCAAATTCGAGGAAACATGCATGAAGAATGTCCTCGAGAGTCTGAATGGTCCTCTCAGTCTGTCCATCCTTCTGAGGATGGAAGGTGGTACTCAAGTGATGTTGTGTCCCAAAAGCCTCCTGTAATCCCTTCCATAGCTGGAAAGTGAAATGAGCATCTCGATCGGAGACGATAGACAATGGATGACCATGAATCCATACTATCTATTGAATTTAGAGGCATCACAAGCTCTCTACTGAGCCATGCTCTCTGATCGGTAGAATGTAGGTCGACTTGGTAAGTCGGTCGACAATCACCCAGATAGAGTCGTGTCCTCTGGATGTATGTGGAAGGCCCATCATGAAATCCATGGATATCTCATCCCACATCCACTCTGGGACCTCTAAGGGTTGGACCAAGCCTAATGGTACATGGTGCACTGCCTTCACTTGTTGAAATGTGAGGCATCATGAAACGAAATATGTTATAGACTTCTTCATACCCGAAAACCAGTGCTGTCATCTGATATCCTCATACATCTTCTCCACTCCGGGTTGTATCACAAGAGGGAAAGTGTGAAACTCCCTCAGCACATCCTCTTCTAATTAAACCAGTACCATGGTATGTCCCCTGAAGTGGATGACGTGATCCCCTCCTTCAGAAAATCCATCAGGCGCCTGCCCTGTGGTTATCTGAGGGCATCACGTCTCACAGTCTACATCCCCACGTTGGGACTCTCTGAATCATGGAAGAATAGGAGGAGTGAATGTGAGAGACTGAAGAAAGGATAATCCATCTCTATCCACAAAGGATATCTGCAACGTGACTAACTGGTCTATCGCCTCTCCTAGTAACTGAATTCCTGATATCCTGCTGAGAGCATCTGCTAAAACGTTCCCCTTCCCAATAGTATAGAATATCTCGAAGTCATAGTCCTGGAGGAACTCGTCCCAACATCATTTTCTCAGATTCAGGTCCTTCTACGAGAAGAGGTACCTAAGACTCTAGTGGCCAGAGTAGACTATAAAGCGCTCGCCCATCAGATAGTGCCGCCACATCATCAAGGTGAGGACCACTGCTGCAAACTCCAGGTCATGGGTAGCATTGTTTTTCTCATGTTGTATCAACATCCGTGAACCAAACGTGATCACTACTCACTCCTACATCGGGACACACTTGATTCCGGTCCCTGATGCGTTGTAGTGAACTACGTACCCTACGCCCTCCTCCAGTATCCTCGAGATGGGAACACTGGTCAATCTCTATCTCATCTCATAAAAGCTCTACTGGCATCTCTATTACCATAGAAAGGGTTTCCCCTTCTTCGTTAACGCTTAAATTTGTGATGTAACTCTGGAGAAGTCTAGAACAAATCATTCATAGTATCCAGCCAGACCTAGAAAACTAAAAACCTATGTCACACTCCTTAGTGGCTCCCAAGAAAGCACTACCTCGATCATCACTAGATCCACTTCTACCCCAGCCTCCGAGATGTCGTGTCCCAAGAAGTGAACCACTCAAATCCTGAACTGGCACTTCAAGAGCTTACCATAAAGTTGGTGCTCTCAGAGTGTGTCCAGTACAACCCACAAGTGGTAGGCATGATCCTCCCCAGTAATCGAGTAAATTAGTATGTCGTCAATGAAAACTACAACAAATCGATTGAGATATAGTTGGAAGATCCTATTCATGAGACTCATGAACACTGATAGAGCGTTGGTTACGCCGAAGGGCATAACCAAGAACTTATAGTGGCCATACCAACACCAAAATTCAATCTTCTGCACGGTCAAGAAGTTATTCATGTTTAGGCATTATGGGTCTGGCCCGTCAAGCCCGGTGGGTTGGCGGGTCGGCCCGTCCTAGCTCGGCAGGTCTGACCTGGCTAAGGTTTTGGCTTGGACCGGTGGGGTGCGGCTTAGCCTAGCTGGTGCTGCTCGGCTCGGCAGGGCGCAGCCCAGCCCGGTTGGCACGGTCTGGCCCGTGGCTGGCCGAGAGGATCGTGGGCCGCGACCCCCGGTTTTCTGAAATGGTGGAACCGAGCGGCCCGCATGGGCGGGCCAATGTTTCCCCATCACGGCTCCAGGAGGGCACCCTGGGGTCTTCCCAGCCTAGTCTTCTACCTTTCGGCTGGTTCATTCACCGAGCGGCCCGCGTAAGCGGGCCACGTCTCTTTCTCGTGGCCAATGCGGTGTCGTCGCTTCCGGTTGTCATCGCCTCCAGACACTGCTTCCTCCGGTCACCATCACATCCATTCGCCACCAAAAAAATCATGAACCAACGGAGGGTCGTCAGGCCATGATCTTTCACCCCGTGCCCTCCGCGTTAGGTGGAAAAAAATGGAAAAGACAAAAAATTTCACACATCAAGAACACAGTATAATTTAATAACATAAAATTATACAAGTCCCCTACCTTGATTTAAGGTTCGTTCGTCGACGAGCCATGGAAGATGAGCGTCGTGGAGGTCGGGCGTCATGGATGACGGTGTCGTTTTTTCAACGTTGGAGGAAGGGGAAGTTAGGTAGCATTCTTTCTGGCATCACCCCCATTCTCACCCCGGTTGAAGAAGTGGAGGAAGACGATCGTGTTCCTCGTGTTCTTCACTAGAGTGGATGAATAAAGTTCCACCAAGAGTTTCTCCCCAAAGCCCTTAGAATATTTTCCATGCAGATAAAAAAATAGGCTTTTCCAAAATTATAATGTTCCCATTCATTTAAAATTAATTATGTACTTTATTAATTAAGTGGAATTAATTAATCTCAAGAGTTGGCACATTCATGAGAGGAGGGATGTGGAGAGGCTCCACTATTAAATAGGGGAGGTATCAAAACGTAAGAGGAGTTAAAGGGAGTTGAGGGGAGGTGAAAGGGTTTGGGTTAATGTGGGCCCCACCACACTAAATCCTATCATGGGAGGTTATGTGGGTTGTGGGCCCCACACCAACTCCCCTTTGGAGGAAAATAACCAAATCGTAAATAAAATTGAACAATACAATAATTTTATTTAATTATCCACGAATCCCCAAATTATATCTTTCAACCCTCAAAAAACGCAACTGCGGTAAAGGTCCCCTTAAGTGATTGCCGGTGTTGCGAGTTCATCAGAGCCCTCAGATTTCTATTATGAGCACCGATTAAAAAGATATAATAAACCGCATGTACTTCTACTGAATGTACCCAAACAAAACATCAGAAATTGATTCCGGGCACATCGGGCCTCAGAATCAGGCGCCGTTAGAAACATCGGACTCGTAATATTAAAAATCATTTAAGAAACAAATTTCCTTGAAATTTCCAGATCATTATATATTAATTCACCAAAGATGTAGGGGACCCACATCTAGTAGGATTGGTCATGTCGATAAATTGAATCTTCTTAGGGTACATGAATGGATAGATGATATCACTATGGGCCTCTCGGAGGGACTCCCACTATATAGAGAACTTCCTGCTTAAGGAGGTCATACTATTGTGGATAGAGAACGATACCATATAACATTATGAGAATGACCCTTGGGGAACTACCCTAATGAAACATGTGCAATGTATGTTGGAACAGGCTAACAATAAATGTAGAAGAAACAATACGACGTGTAGAAGAGTCACATGTTGTGTTTTCGGACTCTGAGATCTACCTGTGAAAAATAGTCTAAGTTAGAAGAAAATGTTTTATAGAAAGAGGAGTACACGACATGTAGAAGCAATTACATTCCATGTTCCTTCAACAGGGACTCACCCATGTACCCTATCCATGTGTCAGTACATGGTCCCAACCCATGTATACCGACATGTGTACCAGTATATGGTGTTTCTTGCATATCAAGCCTGGTCTAGTCGTGTGGTGTATTATATTCTATTTAATCCACCCCAAGTCCATGTATCTTTCAAGATACACACAGATTTCTACATAGGGTCGCATATTCCATGTGATAGGGGTAACATTCCATGTCATCACTTCCTATATAGAGGAACCCTAACTACTGCTGAATTAGTCCCACAAGTCATATTCTTCTAGATATATGTCATGTTCCATGAAATTTTCTAGAAATCATTGTTTTCCTCTGAAACCTTAGTTGATCATCCAACCCACTATCGGGCCAAACATTAACCTCAAAACTAAATATTCAAGTTCCACCTATCATAATAATGATTATTCAGTAGGTTTCGTGCCTTCGATTGTCTCTGGAAACTTGTTTCAATCATCCACATGAAGAATGGTTGAAGAACTATTTCATCCAAACCATGTGGATTCATCTACCAAAATTTTCATCACACCTCAACTATGTCATCATGATATCATATCTACAATTTGGGATCATTGTGTTGTGAATCAGATTCAAGACGATCAATCATTCTTAACCCCGTGAAGAACGCGAAGAACACACAAGGTTGGGAGAATAAAATTTATAAACAAATAAAGGAATAAACAACTTTAATTGTTCGTTATGGTGTTGATCCAATACCATTAGAATGATCAAGTAGAACGAAACAGATATGAAACAATCCCTGAAAAAAAATCCCGTAAAATAGCCCTCCCATAAGAACGATCGAACCGTTGGTCAACCTTTTCATGTGTTTATCCGCATTATTTATTGAAATCCAATAATGGGGAAGAAAAAAATAGAAATAAAAACCCATAGCATCAGTTAGCATAAATCTATAAACAAGAGGGATTATGTATCTATCATCAATGAGATCCTATAACTTCATTGGCATAGAGATTCGTGAACAGTCTATTTGTCATCGTATGTTGTAGAGAGGTTTCTCCATGGGGTCTCTTCTCCACACCTCTAGATAATTATAGTTTTATGTGGGTATCCATAGAAATATTTAACAAAACCTTACTTAAAATATCTCATTTATTCATTAATTTTTTTTTAGTAAAATAAATATTTTAACTTATTTAATTTATTTAAAATTCCAAAAAATATCTTCGGCAGACCACCCATGCCGGTTGATGTCAAGACTCACCTGATGTAAATATTCTACACTGAACGTAATGATTCCCTTAAATTTCTAACCCGGACCCCCGTTTAAATGTTAGTCCACTTTTTTTGGGGAACCACTCACATGTAATATTTATAAGTTTAAATTATTTCAAAAATTTCATATGGGCACTCCGGGCCTCAGAATCTCACTCCTTCAGAAATCCT
This sequence comes from Viscum album, assembly GCA_963277665.1. Taxonomy (NCBI): domain Eukaryota; kingdom Viridiplantae; phylum Streptophyta; class Magnoliopsida; order Santalales; family Viscaceae; genus Viscum; species Viscum album. The sequence continues at coordinate 243,014,562 of OY728128.1, read as the reverse complement.
AGTCTCAAAATAATCCCATATAAAATTTAAAAATAATACATTGAAAATCTGAGACATTAAAACTTTGAAATAAAATTTCACCTTTAAATGAAATCATGCACATTCAATCATACCATCCCCACCATGTTCAAGATTGACGTGTGGCTAATTCCTACACATCAAAAATGACATATGGATCGTTTAAATCATGTATAAATATAATGTTTGTGTGTTTTCTTAGTTTTTAGTTAGTGATGTGTTTTTTGACCTAAAATGATACTTTTGAACTAAAAACATGTTCTTTGAGTCGTATCGAGTCCACCATGATTGAGATTTATTTGTGGCTAATTCCTACACATAATCAATTTATTATGGGTCATCTTACTATATAAATCGGATGATTCCAATGTGTTAAATTAGTTTTTAGCAATTGATGCATATTTTTAATTAAAATTTCATTGGTAAACGAAAAACATACACTTTATTAAATTTGTAAATTGAAAACAGACACTACTGAACATAAACAAGTAAAATAAACAATAAATAACTCCATTGAAAGAAATAAATATTAACATAGTGAATCATCCTTTATGAATAATTTTTCAAGAATTGATTTTTCTCCAAAAATATTGTGCTATTCAAAAAACACAAAATAGTTGGAGATTAATAAATTCTTGATAAAGTCACATATTCATTATATTTGTTAAAATTAACTAAATCAGTAGTATACAAATAGGATTTTAAAATAAACTAAAAAATATGTATTTAAAATGATGAGAAAATTGACTAAATTAATATTAGGATGTCACCACTTCAGGATATATGTATACATTATGACACCATACATTATTCCCACTAATTTATATATAAATATATTTCCCATTTTGAATAGATAGACTACCTAGAGTCTAGGTTGTATTGAAATAATATTAATAAAAAATTGATTAATAAATTTTTTAAATGAAATTCTTTTTCTCATTAGAAATACCTATTTGGGGTGCTTGTTTGTCGATGGAATATGGAAAATTTCAAAAAAATCAAATGTAACAACCATGATCATTTTCATTAACTTGATTTGAACTAAACTAAAAGATTGAGAAAATTTATTAATTTATTTTGATATATGTTTTGATAGTAAAATATTATTGTATAATTTATAATATTTATCATGTTTTAGAAATCAATAAGCTTATTGTGCTCAAGGACCGTCCACATGCCATGATTTTGATGCTATTTAAACACCACAATATCATAAAAAAATTTCATTATAATATAATAGAAAAAATATATCATGATTTTTATTCGTAAAAAGATGAATGTAGTGTATTAAAATTTGATAAACTAAATCATGTATTGTTGATTTGTTGGTAATCCCTGAATTTCATACAAAAAATAAATATTTTAAGAATAAAAAATGATTGAAATTAGAATGTAATTATCCCTTAAATGGAATACGTAATGAATTAATAGATAATATATCTGATATAATTAGATTATAGTGTTTTTCCCCAATATCATGGTTATTAAAAAGTGTATTACATATATAAGTTTTTATTAAAACACTGAAAAAATTTTGTCTCATATTTAAAAATATTCATTTTCAATCAAATATTTTTTATGTAGAATTTATGTGGGGATATATGGGTTTAAATTTTGGTTCACGGGGTTTTCCCTTCAAATAATACCAATATATAAAACAAAAAACATATGAAATGTATTTTACAGTAATTAACATGGTAGATTAACTGTTAGAAATACATATTATGAAATATCAGCTCGTGTATAAATTTACAACTCAGACTCTAAATTTCCATGATTAAATATTTCATCTACATTATAAAGACCAAGATATACTATAATTTTTTCTCCATATATTTTTTCATTAAAAACAAGGATTTTCATATTACTATATTTGAACATTGTCTCTGTAGGAACTTGTAATATTAATAAATGTGGATATTGAAATGGGAGTAAATGTACTATCTAAGGTTATTTTGGATTGATTATTTGATCATATATATTTTTTTATCTGAATCTTTGTTTCCTCTTCCTTTCCACTATTTGTAATAATATTACACATTTTAGGAAATTTTAATTAATCAATAATTGTTTTGAATAAAAAATAATATTGGAAGGATATATCATCTTATCAACATATATTATTACTAGATAAAATTTCTATTCTATGAAATTTATAATATCAATTTTGAATGTATGAACATATATATCATTAAGGGAAATAGGTAGCTCAATGCACGACCCAAGAGATTTCTTAATCTCTACTATCACAAGGTTTTTTATAATTTTTTGTTATGTAGAATATATCCTTCAATATTGTGCACTGTAAACCTTACAATAAATTGATTGGTGGGTGATTATAGGTATAAATTAAAATCAATTTATCCATATAGAATATTAATATAATAAATGTTTCACTCTCTTCCCAAATCACATTTCAAAAAACAATTTATGAAAAAATTCATTAACAATGTTATGGATGACCTTTGAGAGGAATGGATGGCCTAAAATATGGGGGAGGATATACATCTAGTATTTTTTGTTGAGTTTTTTCTTCTATTTAATTCCTACCCATATCATTATTTAACAACTAATACAATCAATTCCATGTTTCTTCTTGAAATTTTTTTCCTACATATTATATATATTCTCTTCTTTATAACTTTGTGAATTTATTTTATAAAAATATTTTGGTGGTGACACTCAAAAACATGCACCACTTCTGCATCTGTATTGTTCTGGACACATCAATTCCACTAAAAGTAGTAATTAATCATGTAATTCCAATGATGAATCTTATGTCTGAACAGAATAAGAAATATAGGAATATAATTCTTCAACATTATGTGATATTTAATTAATAAGGATTTTTTTATTATTTCATACAGACATAAAATTCTCATACTTTGTTTGTTTTTACTTACAAGTATTCCAACTTTATTTAAATGATCCTCCATATATAGCACTTGATATGAGATATATATGAATTTGGATTTTTTATCATCAATCTATATATAAAAACGGAACATTATTAAATTATTTTTTTAATTACATATAAATTTATTATTATAGATTTGAAATACATAACATTTCCTTAACGTGAATAAATGCCGATCCTTTCTTTAATGTAGGGGTTTTTTGGATTTAATACACATAATTTTTTCAACATTAAATTTTTGTTTAATAAATTAACAATTATTTATAAATGAGATTAATACATGTATATCCATGTAAATTATTTTAAATCACAATATACCGAAAAACACTCCTCATCAAGATGACTAATAAATACATTCCATGTTTCCTCATTTATCATGTGTGTATATATATGTCGTGGGTAAATGTTTACTTTCCCTTGTGTATATATTTGATAATGATTAATGAGAATTTTCTAAAATGATTAATTATCTTTCCAAAATACCATTTATAAAAACATCATTCAAAAGTCATCTAGTATAAATATTCTCTATAAGGGATAATGAAGAGTAAAATAGTTTTTTATTATTTTATTTTTTAGTGAAATAGAGAAAGAATATCATAATATTATCCTAATTTCATCCTAAATCAGATTCTTCATAATGGGATCTACATTGTTCCACTTATCAACAGGAATAGATATATCTATTGGAGTGGTCACCCAAACGGTACTAATGAAAATTGACATGTTCAAGTTAATAGGCTGGCCATGTGCATTCCACCCAACCTCAAATTTTATTCCATTTCTTCTCACCTAAATTTTTTTTTGTTAAAACTATCATTCTATCACTGTATTTTTTTCATTGACCTATGTTGTTCACCATATACCATTTACTCGGTTTCAACATTATCAATATGTTGTCCCTCAAGATTAGTTGCATCAGTATATTGAGAAACTTGTGGTTTCTCAAGACTTAGAGCATCATCATGTGGAAAAACATGTTGTACCTCAGGATTGGATGAATCAATATAGGGAGAATACATTATATATATAAATAGTTGAAAATTAAATTTATATTACATAAATAAAATATTGATAACAAAGTAATTTAAGGTAACACATTGTATATTAAAAAATTAACCATATTATTGAACTCCATTTTCTCCTCTAAATTATTTTGGGAATTGATCTATATAAAATGTATCGAAATAGAATTACTATGGTATCATTTGAAATAAAATAATGAATCAATATTAATAAAATTTTGAAATGATTATGGGGTACCAATGAAAGGGGCATCGTTAGTTGAATTGAAATCTGATCGAACTGTGTATTTTTCGATAACAAAACAATTGAACCCTTTCTGTTTCTAGAATATGGGACATAAATTTTTTCTATTAATTTGGATTCCATTATGAATAGTTCTTCCTTGCACCCTTCCTTTCTAAAATCAACTTTCACAAATCAAATTCATTTAATTTTACTATACTTATTTTATCAACCCACTTGCATTGAAAAATCACCACTTTGAAAATTGAATAATTAAACTACTATATTTATTTTCTAATGTCAGAGTATGATATATTTTTATTAATTAAATTCCTAATTTGTTAATAGATACATTCATCACTTCTACATTAAGATTAGCTGTATTAGTTTTCATTGTAATTTATTCATCATGTTTGTCTATATAGAATGTATAACAATTAATTACATAGCCATAATTAGATCTTATATTCACACTTAATCTTCTTGATAGTCATCATAGTAATTCCAAAATTAAATTCATATTTTCAATTGACTTCTCAATAATATGGTCTTCAAACCATCCTTTAAAATATATATTTTATGTTTTGGATATCTAAATTTTATTCTTTAATGGATTCAGATGCGAAAAAATACTATATGGGTTTCATCATATTGCACAACAAATTAATTAATATGTAAAATGTAAATATTAGCATGATGCCTCTATATAATGGTAATTATGAGAACATATATTCCAGAAATTTTTTCACCCAATGGTTTCATGTTATGATTAGGTTTTGGTAGACTAATTATGTCCCCCTCAGATGGGTAGTCAGTATAGAATTTTATATCATCCATAATAATATATCTCTTTAGAATACAATGTTCTAGATGAATTAGATTTTTAATATGACCATTAAGAATATTTATATTCCATTCAATGTGGTATATCCCACTATAATTTATAGAACCACATAGTTGAATCTCTCTATCCACGAGAACTATCATGTGAACTACCATATCAAAGAATGAAAATGGAATGAAAATATCTAAAAAAGATAATATGACCGTGAATTAATTTTTCCAAGTTAGAAACATCATCAGTTCTATAAAATTAATATATATATATATTTTAAAATGAAAACAATATTAGTTAATGTATGATTAAATTTTTTAGGGAAATTATAATATAAATATATATGCATTAAATCTTGAATCAAAACATAAAAATCATGTTATTTTAGGTCCTATAACATTATATTAGTCATTGACATGATATTATTGATATCTTATGTATACACTTTTAGAACCTCTTTATCATTTATGTTGTTGAAAAACATATATCTCCCTTGCCTAGAAAGAGTGTATGTAGCTGGAGGAATAATAGTTTACCTTTCCCCCTCCAAAGGTGATAACTCTTCATGTATCCCCATGTTAAGCAAATCAAACCACACATTAATTTCAGCCCTTTATCCTTGTGTAATTAGAAACATTCCAACAAATATATCAAACATATATTTTAATAGGATCATGAAATCATGAAAATGTATGACATAAAAATAATTCTATTATGGTATTTCAAAAAATTTAATCTCTTTTTTCTAAAAAAATTTCATTAGGCCTTTTGAATTATGATTACCATAAGCGGTGACCACATCCTTTATATTCTAAAACTTTTATCACCTATTAGTGGATATAGTGATGTACCTTTTTCTAAATTACAATTATACGATGTTATCCAATATTGGTATTTAGTTCACCATGGTAAAAAATGTAATATCTTAGAAATACAATCATCATGGAATGTTTCAACAGAACTGAGAGTGTACTTTTTTCACAAATGGGACACCCATGGTTTCCATTATTGATATATCCTAGAAATATTTATGAGTAGGAATTTCATTTATCATCACATATAACATAGATCTCAATGTTATACCTTCAATTCTATAAGTATCATACAACATAACACCAGAACCTCACATTATTTTCAGATCAATAATAAATGGATCTAAATAATCATTAATTTTTTTAAGTAGTTTATTTGGGCCTGATATAATTAATGACAACATAATTTATTTTCAGAAAATAAATAACCATGGTAGAATTTTATTATTTAAAAAAATAATAGGCCATATTTTGTCATTTATATTTTTTAAACCAACATTATTCACACCATATATAGATACTCCAAGGAATATGATTCTCAACCCATTTAAAAATTCAGGATACTCATGCTAAATTTTATTCCACTAAGGAGAGTCTATAGGGTGATGAAGTTTCCCATATTTATTTCTTGTATATATGTCTCATGTAAATTATTATGTAGTCTCATCACTTCTATATAGGCACCTAATCCTTGAAATGATTGATAATTAACATACAACTTTTGAAGTACTTGATTCATCATTTTGGTATTGAGATACACCACATTTTGGGAACTTTTTAAGTGATTAATTGTCTATTATAAATAATATATATTCATTGTGATAGAAGTGTATTATTTCATAGATCATACCCAATAAACATATCATGTTTTTGCCTCTATATTTTGGTAAATAAGCTCATTATCTCCTCGTAGCATATCATTCAAGAGAAAAAGTTGTTCAGTAAATTTGGGGTCACACTATCTGTTGCTAGATTTTAAATTATATATCATCAAAATGGTTGGGAATGTTTTATATTTAGTACAACCAATATACAATGTCATATTTTCAAAGCACTTTAGATTCTAAAATATATTCTTACAAGCATGATGTTTATATTCAACACACATTTTAATTTTCTGAATACAATCTTTATCATCTTTTCAACTTTTAATCATATACATTATATGATATTTATAATCATTAAAATTTATAATCATATCATATGATCGATAAAACATAGTGTTATTCCAGTAACTAATGAAATTTATACCTTCTCTATGATTAAGGACACATTTATAACATCGATCAATTCGATGAATTGTCATGTTTTTATCTGTAATATCCTTGCCTTTCACATGATGTATGGGCCATTTATATTTGTGATAAAATATTTATTTTACACTATAAAAATTAATAATAGAATGTTTAATGGTTCAATAGTGTATAGGGCTTATCTAGAGTGAAAACCTCCAAATTTTGGATAAAATAGGTGGTCTAATTTTTTTTTAAAAACCATGAACCTATGGATGCATGGTATTGGTAAAATGTGTATGGTGCTACAAATAGTATGCAGAGGGTCACACAAGTGGTGCATGGTTTTCCCAAACAATGTTCCAAAAGCACACACATAGACCCCCTTAAGTGGTGGGTGCGTACGGTATGCCCACAGTTTTTCCAGACCCTACACCCATTAAAAATGGGTGAAATTCCAATTTTTCGCAACCTTATTTTTATTTAAGCCCTCATTTTCCTCTCCACAATTAGTAATCTCCTACTACTTTTATGATAGCTCAACCATGGCCATCCAAGCTGGGATATGAGCAAAATGATCTTTCTAGTCTAATAATTGATCACTGTTAGTAGAATTGGATGGATACTGATAAAATATACAATCGTTTTACTCTTTTTATTTGTTTATCTCACCCTAATGAATGTTATTTCAAGGAATGATTATACTCTGTATTTGTAGTTCATTTTTATATTTCACCAATTTCATTCATTCTAGATAAGATTAGAGGATAGCACATGATAAGGAGTAATCTTCCACCCAAATGTGTGTGGTCTAGTAAATTTTCTCTAATGTTGAGATGTTTTATATAATGTTTTATAATTCCACACATAGCTTGTTCCATGTGTTTCTTGAAAAATATGATTTTCCAAAAATTGAATTATTAACAATGTTATAAATTCACCCATACTCCCATTTCCTTGATGGATGGAGTATCTTTTGAATCTTTACACCACATGATGTGTTCTTATGTAATTCACATTGACTTATTTAATGAATATATTACCTATAAAAATTTTATGTTCTCTTGTCTTGACTCTTAAATGAAGTGACTACATGAGATTAAATGTAAGTTAATGGAATGACCATGTCACATGACCCTTATATAAATCATGGGTTATTCCATTATATAAATGAAATATAGAATGGTCAGAAACCATATAATAGATTATATCAAATATTGACCAATATTTTTATTATTTGTGATACTCGGTGAAGGAATCCATTATGATTCATGAAACATGGGTGTGGTGTCCCTTATTAATAATAATACTTGGGAATGGAGTACCTTATTAATTATGATACATGGGCGTGGAGTATCTTATGGTTAACAATACTTGGGAATGGAATCCATTTTTAATTGTTATAATTGAGCAGGGGTTCCCTTATGATTTATGATATTCAGGTGTGGAATATCTCATTTCTCTTAATACTCAGGCTCAACGGCCCTTATTACTCGATGAGGCTCCTATGACTATACATGGATGCATGAGTTATGCCTGGGATCCTGGATAGTACTAGAATCTATATATATGGCTATATATGTTACTACATATATATTTTATATATGTAAATACATTTTTACCTATATATATATAGACACACACCTAATTAAATATATATATGGTAACATGATCAGAGATGTTTTGGTTTAGGAAAAATTATGTAGTATCATTGGGATGTCACTTGAGGAACCTAGAATGTTGTGATTTATTTTATTTAATATAATACATTGATTATTACCAACACAGTATTGATTTTATATAAATTGGTTAAATTATAGTTGATGTTTTAAGAACAAAAAACATGCCACTCTCCCTAAATGGTCATTTCTAAAAAAATGAGTACACAACCTACCCCAAAGGGACATTTTCAGGATAAGGAGAATTTTGTGGCTTAATTTTTAATGTTGTGTGAAAAAAATAGTTGTTCCCAAAGGACATGAATGAGAATGGAAACACTATGTTCTGTGGGTACCCTGGAGCCCAAAATGGATGTCCAGGTCATGTGCACACAAAAGGAGTGATTTGGGAAAGAATCATCATGAAAAAATACATTTTATTGGGAAAGGTGATGTTGAGTCCTCTAGTTACTCTTAACTCTTGAAGAGATGTTTATGTCATGTGTACACAAAAGGAGATAATTACTTGAAAATACATTGAAATAGTATCTAGTTGAGAAAGAAATGTGATGTAAAACCACGAATGTTGTGTGGACAAGCCCCTTCATTAATGTAATGGGAAGTGTGTAACACTATTATATGCTATAGTGGAGTTACAAGAAATCAACCATTGATTTGGTTTATAAATAGATCCTCAACCAACTCCTAGAGGATGGATCTATGGAAGATGAAGTGAACCAATCATCATAGAAACCTCTCTTAGGTGACTTCACACAGCCCCATGATACCATGTACACTAAAATGATGAGAACTATTGTTAATGAACTCTGATGGACCACAAATTATAATGGAAAATGGTGGAGAGAACATAATTCAACACCTCTTAAGGATTATTGGGTTTCCAAATGATATGTTTCCTTCATGAAACCATGATGTGTGTAAAACAACAAATTTTTCACACACCCAAGCCTCTAGAATCCATGTGTTGTACATTCTCTAGATCCAATAGATCATATGACTCTATTTGTGTGAAATATAATAAATATTCATGAAACATCTTTATAGTCTATGACCTGACGTCCCCAATACTTCAAGTGCAGCCTGAATCATTACCCTACCCTTTTCTCTTAAACATAGCTACCCTAATGGCTCTCACTCTATTGAATTGGCACCATAACCTTTGGTTTCATGATTTCCACTCATCCATGGTAGTTTTTACAATCATATACATTGAGAGTCACATGATAAGTTGACACATAAAATATAAATGTGTCATAATCAAGGAAATATCTCACATTTCGCGATAAGGAGTCCATTTCAGTATCTTACTCTCACCTGACATGGTACCCCTCTTTGTGTAGCATCATCCACAATTCGAGTTGAATGATTCAAAAAAACCTAAATCCATGTCCTAGTCTTATAATGTTAACAACATTACAACATCATCAAAAAATGATGTTAAATTATGGCCTTACCCTATTTTATAAATGTAGGATGACCCATGTATGATCATCATGGGCTGAAACTCCACCCCCTCTATGGTATGATACCTTATAGCCAGCACCCCCAGGCCCCCCTCTTTTGAATGATTCCCTATAACCCGCACCCATGGGTCCCCCTCTATGGGATGTCACTCTTCTTCAATCACCCCCAAAAATATGTCATTTGTAATCCCCAGACCATCCCTTATTGACACTCCTTCCGCAAAATGAACATACATAACACATGACGTTATATTGCATAAACCAGTCCTATCGCACAATGTTAAACTATGGAATCAAACTACATGGGATATTATCCTTTTCTCTTAAAAATGTTACATAGGATTCTTCCATTTGGTTCAATCCCAACATCACCAAAAAATCCCAACTATGAAATATCACCCCCTGAGGGGGGACAGAAAAACCGCAATCCTATCCCCATATGATGTTAAACTTGTGCCTAATCAATCCCCATAAGATAATAAAATAGTTCCCAAACTGTACCTACAATACTTTAACCCCTCCCTCCAACCTATCGAAAAATTTCCTTGAAATACATTAAAAATGTGCTCATATTATCCCCACAAGTAATTAAAATTGCCCCCAACCTATCCCAGCAAGACATTAAACCTACACCCAACCTATACCCAAAAAATGATGAACTTGTTCTCAACATGTCCCCACATGACATTATACTTATGACCCAACCTATCCCCGTAATATGTTAAACTTGTTCCCAACCTTTCCCAATAAGGTGTTAATCCTATATCCAAATTATCCTTGTAAGACATTAAATCTATGACCCATCCATATCCTCAATACGTTAAACTTGTGGCGTACTCCTAAATCCATTTCCAACATAATACACATTGGATTAATGATACAAAAACCTCTAAATACATACACCCCTAGTTTCAAAAACCTTGTGGCTGACATAGGATATCATAGGTTACACTCCTAAGATGACTCACACTTGATATTGCCTCTAAAAGAGGAAGACATTATAGGTTCCCAACCTACCCAACATCCGAGCATTACCAATGTTACTACCTCCTCTGATTAATTTTTTTGTCCCTATCGAGATAGAAGGGGAATTATTCATTGGGGTCTACATGAAGATGGCATTAGTAATGACTTACAGAAACATGACATAAATATATGAGGAAGGCTCAGACTATGTTATGATCTCCACAGTGGAATCAATTGAATGAGGAACCAATGTCTCATCCTCCTGTTTTAATCAAGGAGTTGATATACATAATTAGTGTGATGAAAATCGAATGACTTCGGAATTTGGGGATGTGGGGAAAAAAGAAGAATGTGCGACACACTAGACATATTGGAATGATTCTAACACAAAAATAGTAAACCCAATGTAAAAATCCTCTACCTCAATAATGCAGACTAGTAACATTATGAAACTATCAAATTTTCTTGTCATTAAATCCATATATTTAGAACATAGAACCACCAAGAAAGTGGTGGTGATAGAATGAATCAATAATATGACTTAGTGAAGATAAAGTTGGGCATCCTTGGTCTGTGACATGATCAGCGTTGATCCCTCCATGGGTTAAGAATTATTGACAACGTTGGTTCATTAGGCATCACTTTCAACATATCATTACAAACAGTTGAATCAACATTACTTATTGGAATAAATATACAAGAATCCAGAAAACTAGTGCCAGTATGGAATGGTTAAGGGGAAACATTGGTATGAAAATCTTGCACGACTATACTCCAACCACAACAGCCACCAAACCATAATCTTTTGGGCGCCCACATCCCATCTCATTGTTCATGATCATTTAGAGGAGGGTTATCAGTGGCCATGTTCACCGATATTAGTTATAAGGGGTCATCCCCACTTGGTATATGGCCTTCCAAGATCTCAATGCATCGATACCTCATCTACCCAGCCACCACCAAGGGTCATAAATGGGAAAACCCACCCCTTTCCAATAGTGAACCGGTTTAGGAGCCTCTTCTGAAATCATTCTGAAAACACACTCCCCTACACCGATGAGGTAAGAGATATTTGAATAATTTCTATAGAGACCAGCACTCAGGAGCTTCCGAAGAGGGATCCCACTAGGTCTTGTTAATGCTATCATCTAAATGTCACACAGGTCACTGAGTAAATTGAATACATCCCTTCTCCATCGGCCCGATCTAGAACACTCTAATCTAATGCTAGGGGAATACTAAGAACATTGCCCAAAAAGAGGAATCTTCTACAGCTCTAGTGGTCCCTTCAACCACCATTGTATCATATCATATCCCTAAAATACCTCAATGGAAATTTGTCTTCACCCACATAGTATCAAGACCCCAACCACCGCACAAGAAGGATGAGTTTACACTCTCATTAACTAGTACCACTGGTGGATATTATAAGAAATCACATTATGAGAAATATCATAGAAGAGGTCATCCACACATCCCCATTAACCAAATAAGAAGTCTTCCCCACATCCTCATAAATGTATGTGAATTTCCTTCCTACACCATCAAAAAACAGCATGAAGTTCCTCCCCATGCTGAAGACATGACATGCTCTAATGAACTATCTTGATGTAGGAGGGAGAAAACCCATCTGGGGGGTCGTCCTCATGGTGAAGGATACAACCCCCATGGGGGGAAGTCATGTGAATCTCAACAATCATCACTTGGAAAATTCATGCACTATAAGAGGTGGAACCCTATTAAGTGTCATGTCATCATTGAATTCTTAGACTATAAAGTAATGGATGATTAAATGAGGGAACTTTCAGTCCTACTACTAGATGCTGGTAAAGAATCCCATCAAATGAGGATTATAATATAAGAAAATAAGGTCCAAAAGATCCCTAGTACCCTTAACATATTGTTATTGGTGGAGGATTTTATATCCTCCTTCCATGGAATTGAAGGGGAACTATCTCTGTCAACATGTGTTTACATCCTATCAACCTCAATACAAGAAGTTGGATATAAGTAAGGACTCATAATTGATTCCCTCAAAAGATGGTGGGCACTCTGATGAGACCCTAAGGGATGCTTCCACCCTTTCACAAGAGTAAATGGTAAACACTCCATCCTACATGGATATTATATTGATGTTGGATCTGCCTCAAATAGAAAACCTAAACATGTACTGGATATCTGACCCATTTGGAACCCACTCTTCTAGTAGAATAGTCACAAAGAAGGTCTATGGTAGTGTCTCTATTCTAATATCAACCTGTTGTAACTGGGTCTTGGGTAGACATGTGGGAGCTTTTGGCCACCAACCATCTATAAATGGAGTCACATCCACCCATGGATCTATATTATGTCATACAAAAGTCCCTCACTGAGTAATAGGCAGTTTTCTTTCACCATATTGTGTAAGTGATGTTTCACCCCTTCAATGACCATCAGTTGACAAACCCAGGAATCCATGAACACCTTGTTGTCATTCACCAGTATTGAAAGAGTGTTGATATCAGGACACTCACATTAGCTTAGTGTCTGAAGTTATATGGATACTACAAAAATATCTAGTAGACCTTTTTAATGATCCTTAATATGCTCCATAGGGTCATGTTAGAATCATCTCCATACATGATGATCAGTGGATGGGTGTAGTATGTCACCCTCAATTTCATCCCTATCTTACAGTAGTGATAACACATTTAATCTAACACATTTTATGAAAATTAAGACTCCTATATGAATACCTCCATAGTGAATGGGTTCACTAGGGACCCAGAAATGGATCATAGGAATAGTGCCACTGACATAAAGCATGATATTAAAAATCCACCTCATGGGGAAACACATTTCTTGGATTAACCCTCCCCAGTATTTTATACTCTTCTGTAATGATGGGATCTTTGCCTCAAAATTCCCCTGATGAGTTATTAGAACCTTCCCTATAGTATTTTAATAGAGGAAAGGGACATTATGACCCCGCAAATCCATTCGAGGTTGTGTAAAAAGTAAATTCGGACCCCACAATACCCACATTAGTGTAGGAGATCACGTAATACTAGAGGCGCACTGCTGAGCATATTGTCGAGAAATGACCAGTCCCTATAAATCATAATGGATTACCTCTACCATTATGTGGGAAAACTAATACTCCCTAAATACAAACACTAATTTGAAATTAAAGTCCCCATACACCTAATTTGGGAAGAAGATAGGGGATATGGAAAATTATCAAGATATTAGAGGCCCATCCCACATGAGCCGCAGAATTATCATCCTTGGGATCAGGGTCATGTTACTCTCGATGATGATGAGTCTGTCAATGCATTGGTGTCCATAAATCCTGGGTAAGATGGAATGATAGCTTCTATTGTTTCCAAAACATGAGGCTATTGAAAAAATAGAGTGTTTGTTCTACCAAAAATAATGTGATACCCAGCATGGATGGACCATGTTCAACAACCCCCAAAGATGGGTAACCCCAGCTTCTCCCCATTTAATGTGATGGGTGACCCTCTACAGTATTTGGCCCACTTCGACTCAAGGTGTGGTCCAATTTTGGTGAATCCTGAGTAATAGGAAGCTTCCAAATATCAATGCTTAATGTAGAATATAAAACGGCCTACATTCATCTAGTATTTTTAGTTTCCCATAGGGTCTGTTGTCAGTTTGGAGTACTTTGATGGAAAATTTCTCTTCTAGTTCAGCAACACCTTTTGAAGGAAAAGCATCAAAAAAATTATCAAATTCCATAAGGGGACCACTGAACGAGTCACCAACTTTCTCACCTAATGTAACGGAATCGCTTATTCACTCGACATGACACTATCCCAAAAATAACAATTTACAATATGCGTGGAAAATGGCAGAAATGAGTTGGTACCTACACTTATCTACCGGAACAACCTAGTTAGATTTAATGGGTTCATCCAAAAGTCTTAGCATCTGAAAAAAGCCTTATAACAACCAAAACACCGATCATGCCCATTTCCCCTCTACCTTCTACGAGAAGGATTGTAAAACCACATGTAGTCACTATTGTTCATGTAGTGGTTTACAATCCAGTATATCTACTTGAACCTTTTCCAAATTATCCACACTATGATAATTCATACATGGAACAACCTCACATAGTACAGTTCCCCTAAGTGCATCCTCACCATGAACAACTGTCCAATTAAGAGAATGTGGATCTAACCCCCCCCCATCAAGGCTACGATACTATGATTCCTTTAACAAAAATAAAAAACGAGGCCTATTTCTTTAGGAATTCACAGGTCTAGGGAAATTTCATATATTTCCTAGATAAGTTAATCCTATAATTTACATAGTATAGAAGACATTATGAGGCCCAATGTAGAGACCCGAAGCTTGACGTACATGGAAATTACATTACTTTTTAGAATACTTAATAAATAAGAAAAAAAACACACAAGGACTGTAATAGTTTAGTGTCTTTGGAAACTCAGAATAAAATCTTCTAATCGTGGTGAAAGATCTTCAACATCTCCCAATAAAGATATTCCATTTTTTTTCTTACCTAAAACCTTTCGTTATATCCTGGGGAAAAGAAAACATCAAATGGGTGAGCTCAAATTCCCAGTAATGGTAAACATAGAGAACATAAAACAATCCATAAACATTTGAATGAAAAAACTTGAACATAAAATCTAAACATCAAAATCTTGAGCAAAGACATTAATCATGGAAGTACGTAAGGCATATATCATAAGGGAACATTAATCATGATAAAATAGCATGGTAATAAAACATGTAATTGTGGAATCCATTAATCACATGTAATGATTTCCGTAGTAGCCAAGGCATTGCTTCCAAGACTATCTTAGTGGACAAAGTCCCTTTCTGAATCTAGTTCACTCCTCGTTCCAGTCCTGTAATACTGAACCGTATTAACTTAACATTCTAGCCATGTCTATCTCATGAGATATAAATCTTACCCAATGAATTGGAGGGAGATATAGGTCCCACGCATCTCATAATGAAATCATTCTTACTTGTTCCACAAAATAAACTTAAAACATTCATCATAACCCAAAGAATAAAATGGGATTCATAAACATCATCCCATCATTTCATAATCCATATAAAACAAACGGACATTTCTTCATAAGAAAAGTGAACCATATAAATTATAGATACATTAAACTTAAAACATACTCATATGAAATAATTTCATCTTATATGGATAATGGTTTTGATAAAACATTTGAAATTAATTCTCGAGGAAAATATCAATTCTTATTCAAAATCAATTTCTTTTCACAAAACGTCATGATATTTTAAAAGGAAGAGATTTTGTTGAAAATAGTCATGAAATATTTTTATGGAAGCTTCATGCAAATAAGTCTTTATAAAACCGTACAAATCTGTTCATGCTGTATTAGTCAAAAAAACATTCTTCTCGTACTTTTTCCAGAAAAGTCAAAAAGTATCTCGTAAAGTAAACAAAAGAAAGATTCCTTACCTACCATGTAGTAAAAGTCAAGAATGGGTAAAAATAAAATTAAACATAAATGAAAACTCTTTTATAAAACATGGACATGGATGATAGAAATAACCCCAGTAAATACTTTCGAATAATCAATCTCGGATAAAAATGAGATTTGAAAAATTATCCCTTACCTTAGGTCCGATTTGCTTCGTAAGTGTTTGAACCTCCTGTATAATGATTTAAATAATTTTATTGACTTATTACAGAATCATATTCATTGTTATGATATCATATATGGTTCAATTATGACTTTATATGACCTGTTCTTTTGTAAATTCCATGTTACTGAGCGTTTTGGGTAAAATCGTTTCATTTGTCGTCTGTGTTTTGACTTATAATTATTCATATGATTACTTAGATCATTATTAATTAATTAAAAAATGTAAATAATTATTTATATATAATATATATTCATAATATACATATATATAATAGATCAGTAAATGGAAAGAAGTACACCGTTCATGGAGACGGTTGGCTGTACGTACACATGAACGTTGTTTTCGTTTCCTTATTGAGTTGAAAGGAATTAAGTAGATTACATACATATATATAAACATAAATACAGTATCAATATTATGTCATATATTTCATGATTACTTATTATATATACTTTATAATCATTCATGAATGGTTAACGTGGAGAATGAATCTCATCACGTCGTGGAGACGGTAGTCCGTACGTACGCACGAGCGATGATATCATTCTCATAATCGTGGAATTGTATTGAAGTGTATGTATACTATTTCAGAATAAATATCACTTTAAAATAATTATATATAGTTATTATGTACACCATTATACCCATCCAAGTAAGGTGGTGGTGGAAAATAGATTACACCACGGCGTGGAGACGGTATTCCGTACGTACGCACGTGCGTTGATTTTGTTTTCTGTAGGACGGATAGATGGTGAAACAGGGTTGTTTCATAATTATAATAACATATCATTATATGAGTAATACTGATGTTATTACTTCATAATGAAACAACCTAAGAAGAAGAAGTGGAAGAATAAATAATGTTGAAAGAATCGGAAACGGACCTTACCTCTTCTTTGAAGCGCCTCTTTGAGTCCACCTCTTAGGGAACTAAACTTTGTCTTTGAAGAAGACCAGGACCTCTAGGATGTTTCTAGGGAAGTGTAGAATAGAATTTGATAGGGGTTGTACGAGCTTGGAGGCTCAAAGTGGTGTGAGGAAAAGAGGGAGAAGGTGCCCTTTTATAAGGTAGGAGAGGGGCAGCTTTGGAATAACTAAACATTTTATTTAATTATAAAGCCAAATTCGGTTTTAAATAGCTTCAAATTGATTTCTTTCGAAGCTAAAGTGGGGATGGGTCGAATTCCCCTCATCCAATATAATTTAGACAAATTTAGGTTCCTATTTTAACATTATCATTTAGATTTAACATTAAGTTAGATAATTTTACTTTTACCGTGTCTTTTTGTGTTCTTACACTATAAGGTTAATAAACATACTATAACAATCCAAAATATTCCCAAGTTGTTTATTATTAATATATATAACCTTATCTAGGTCAATCGGCCGAACTGTAGATTTTTAGAAATAAAATAACAATTAATAATGTAATATTTTTAAAAAAACTATTTTATGTCAATTTTGACACTATTTAGTAATTGATTTTTTTGAAAATCATAAAAGAATGATGAATTTGAAAAAAGTTAATTAAAACAATACTAACATGTCATATTAACCTAGAAATTTAGTGTAATTCATAAAAAGTCTCAAATTATATTTATTTTTGTATTTATAACATCAATTATGTCAATATTTCATTAATAAGATAATTACTGCGTCATCATTGTGTCATAAATAAATTAACATATTTAAAGTCTAAAAATTAAAAATAAAATATCATTATTTAGGAAATATTTTTATATTTCTAATGAATAATTATAGTTGAATTTATTTTATGTATAACGCTATATTAAAATTTCTTTAGTTATTAAAGTTTTATTTTAACTATTTTAACCCTTATTTAAATAAATTGATAATAAATGTCCTAATCTAATCCAAGTGGGCCTCAATGCTCATATTTTATCCCTAAGGTTGTTTCTGGTCGAATTAAACTTATCCAATAGAATTAGGACATGTGTTAGTATAATAATAATATCAAATTTACCCCTAACTACCCTATTTACTTTTAACCGTGGTAAAAAAAAAGTAAAAAGTTAATATTCACCAAATATTATTTTCATCTCATTGACCCACATTTTAGTCCTTGATATTAACCGTGTCTCTTGTATTTTCGAAATTCTACTCATAGAAGCAGTAAAATTATGTTTTATGAAAAATTTAGTTTTTTTAACTACCACTTAGTGGTTTCACTATTCATCAAAAAATGAAAGTTTCCAGAAAAATACCAAAAATTAGGCCTAAGATATATTTGATATTATGAATTAAAAAATGATTTTTATTTTACCAAATTCAAAACGTATTAGTTACATTAACTAATTTAAAAATTAATTCCCGTCGTCAAAACAAATAGCGTGTTTTTAAAATATAATAACTATCAAAAGATTGACACTTGTTTATGTCTGGTTTAAATGTGAAATTACATCCAATGAACAACATTGTATTAAATTGTAAAAATATATTCTAAATATACTTTAAAACCACTCAAATTAATAATTTATCACTATTAATTATTTCGATTAAAAAGTTGTTTTTAATTATAATTAAATAATTTTCACTATTCATCTGAATATGAAAGTTATCTGAAAAGCACTAAAATTTCACCCTAAGCTAATTTTGATATTCTGAATCCAAAAATGAAGTCTATTTTAAAAGATAAAATTTCAAAAAGTGGGTATTACTATTCATAACAGCTAGTTTTAATAATATTTTAATAGCATATCGTTGTTTAGTGAAACTCCGTATTGCGTACTACACATGCTATCGAGGAAGGTCGTGATTGCGTGTAATGTAAGGCAAGTCAAGGATGCATGTTGTTCAAACTCCTTTTGGTGTAGCGTACAACACAAGACATTAATGAAATTAAAAATAATAGTTTTCATAAAATCTCACGGTGTTACATTCTACCCCCCTTAAAATGAATTTCTCCCTCGAAATTCGTCGGGGTTATAAATGGTTTACTACTCGAAAGTTTCTTTAATAGAAACCCACAACGTAAAAAGGAATTCCAAAAATAATATTTAAAAACAAAAGTATGAAACATAACGTTTACCCAAATAAACTAATCACTGGGTTTCCACATAGGTGAAAATATGGATATGGAAGAGAAATCTAACCATCATGTTCTGATGGAGAGTGGTAGAGAACATGGCTATGGAAAAGCCAGCTATCACAAAGCCATAAATTTGTGACGATCTAAGGTACCATCTGATTCATCAGCTATAAGAGAATTAGGACAACATTTTTAGTTTTCAAGATCATTTACCTAAAGTTGATGAAATTGGAATTAGAAGAAATACTTTCGTTATTTTGGTATAGTCTCATCGTTGTTCGTTCTTTGGACAATTTCTTCTTCATCTCTTAAAGAAATGAAGTTGAATTTGTCATTCGTGATGTGTTAGCAGATCATGTGATAGAATGATGGGTCATTCCATCTATCTCAAACAAAAGGATAGAAAAGTTATCAAAAATACATAAGTCCATCTATAGTGAGATTAATCAAATATGGTTCCTAAAATGGACTTATATATCATTCTACTTAATATAATAAACCTAGTTTCTACTAAATAGGGACTTCCTATAGGCCAGTGGTAGGCGATAAAGGCCAATCGCACTTAGGATGTGGGTTCGAATCCCACAGCCTTGTCCGATGCGATGGGTTGTCACCTGTCTTGCAGGTTGTCCTTTTTCTAAAACTAAATTACTATATCATCCCATCAATAATATCGAAAAAGTTTCTATCCTTAAACAATACTAACTTATGTCCAACATATTCCATTCCAATCTTTAGGCTTATCCATAATATTTCAGTCCATTGTCATATTATAGTGAAAAAATTACCAGATATTTCATATAACAAGAATGTTAATACCATCGTTGATCCCCATATATCATAAGATATTTCTTGATGGTCACATTCCAAACGTTCGAAGGCCTTAATCATGTATTCTCTTGAAAAAATGAATACCAATTGAACCTTAGTGAAAACATGAGTGCTTTCAAAAGTTAACTCTTTCCACATACCAAAACCCCAAAATTATATATACTCAAACCATGATATAACTATTTCCTTATATCCGTCTTGAGCTCATGAATACTATCAAACATTTAATTTTCTACTTATCCCTTCATTATGCGCATATCATCTACTTTCCAAAAATATCTGAATAACCTTTCATGGTTACTGGTACCATTCATCATACACTTTCAAAACTTAAGGAAATACAACAGTGTAACAATCTTTAGATGTCTCTTTATTCCATAGTACCATGAGATTACTTATACAAAATTACACTTGATAAACATGTAATCATTCCACTACCTTATTAAACCATTGATCGATCTTCAAAAATTATTTCAACTCACATATCATTTGTAGTCTCTTCATCATCATCAACATAAATACTACCCGTACGACCATACTGATTCTCTTAATGAGACTTTCCCTTAGGGCATTGGTTTGCATAATGCCCGTACATTCCACATTTAAAAAATTTAACCATTGTTGATGTTGTAGCAATACCATTATCCTCATCCCTAGTGTTAACTGAACCTTTTCCTTTTCACTTACTGGCTTTGTGTCCTTATTTTCCACACCCAAAGCATCTTCCAGTTCCTTTGAAACATTCTCCTTGATGCCTCTTCCAACATGATTTACATTGGGGAAATTGAACTTTCTTTCCTCTATGATCATCATGAAACTCCATCTTTCTCTTAATATCCAAGTCAGGAAACTTACCAAATTTGAGTTTATTGATCATATTATGAGATTGCTGATTCGACATAATAATGATGTTTGGACGTCCAAATCCCATTTCATTTGGTTGCTCATGAAGAATATCATTCCATTGTACATCATATCCTCCATTATCGTGAATCATCTTGTTTCGAGCCATTTTCTAAAACCCAAAAAGAATAGTGTGAGAGGAAAAAATCACGCTAGGGGAAATAATATAATAACGGGGGAGTAACTTCAATATCTAACATCTTGGGTTACAGTAATTCTAGTACTATAACTTATACTTATACATAACCTTAGGGACATCCCTATACATAACAAAGAAATATCTCTAGGGATCTCACTAAAGATCTTGCATCCTAATTTCCAAAGGTTGACTAAACCTTTCCTCTGATACCAACTGTAGATACCCAAAGCATGACGTACATGGACATTACATTACTTTTGCAGAATACTTAATACTTAAGAAAAACAGACACACACGGACCGTAATAGTTTAGTGTCTTTGGAAACTCGGAATAAAATCTTCTAATCGTGGTGAAAGATCTTCAACATCTCCCAATAAAGATCTTCACTTTTTTTTCTTACCTAAAACCTTTATTTATATCCTGGGGAAAAGAAAACATCATAGGGGTGAGCTCAAATGCCCAGTAAGGGTAAACATAGAGAATATAAAACAATCCATAAACATTTGAATGCAAAAACATGAACATAAAATCTAAACATCAAAATCTTGAGCAAAGACATGAATCTTGGAAGTACGTAAGGCATATATCATAAGGGAACATTAATCATGATAAAATAGCACGGGAATAAAACATGTAATTGTGGCATCCATTAAGGACATGTAAAAATTTCCATAGTATCCAAGGCATTGCTGCCAAGACCATCTTAGTGGACAAAGTCCCTTTCTGAATCGAGTTCACTCCTCGTTCCAGTCATGTAATACTGAACTAGATTAACGTACTGTTCCAGCCATGCCTATCTCATGAGATATAAATCTTTACCCAATGCATTGGAGGTAGATATATGTCCCACCCATCTCATAATGAAATCATTCTTACTTGTGCCACAAAATAAACATAA
This sequence comes from Viscum album, assembly GCA_963277665.1. Taxonomy (NCBI): domain Eukaryota; kingdom Viridiplantae; phylum Streptophyta; class Magnoliopsida; order Santalales; family Viscaceae; genus Viscum; species Viscum album. The sequence continues at coordinate 242,991,910 of OY728128.1, read as the reverse complement.
AACATTCATCATAACCCAAAGAATAAAATGGATTTCATAAACATCATCCCATAATTTCATAATCCATATAAAACAAACGGACATTTCATCATAATAAAAGTGAACCATGTAAATTATAGTGACATTAAACTTAAAACATACACATATGAAATAATTTCATCTTAGATGGAAAATGGTTTTGATAAAACATTTGAAATGAATTCTTGAGGAAAATATCCTTTCTTCTTCAAAATCAATTTCTTTTCAAAAAACGTCATGCTATTTTAAAAGGAAGAGATTTTTTTGAAAATAGTCATGAAATATTTTTATGGAAGCTTCATTCAAATAAGTCTTTATAAAACCATAAAAATCCGTTCGTACCGTATAAGTTAAAAAAACATTATTCTCGTACTTTTGCTAAAAAAGTCAAAAAGTTCCTCGTAACGTAAACAAAAGAAAGATTCCTTAAATACCATGTAGTAAAAGTAAAGAATGGGTAAAAAGGAAATTAAACATACATGAAAACGCTTTTATAAAACATGGACATGGATGATGGAAAAAACCCCAGTAAATACTTTTGAATAAGCAATCTCGGATAAAAATGAGATTTGAAAAATTATCCCTTACCTTAGGTCTGATTTGCTTCGTAAGTGTCTGAACCTCCTGTATAATGATTTTAATAATGTTATTGACTTATTAAAGAATCATATTAATTGTTATGATATCATATTTGGTTCACTTATGACATTATATTACCCGTTCTTTTGTAAATTCCATGTTAAAGAGCGTTTTGGGTAAAATCGTTTCATTTGTTGTCCATGTTTTGAATTGTAATTATTCATATGATTACTTAGATCATGATTACATAATTCCAGAATATAAAACATGATTTATATATAATATATATTCAGAATATACCTTTATATAAAAGATCAGTAAATGGAATGAAATACACCGTTCATGGAGACGGTTCGCCGTACGTACGCATGAACGCTGTTTTCATTTCCTTATTGAGTTGAAAGGAATTAAGTATATGACATACATATATATAAACATAAATCTAGTATCATTATTATGTCATATATTTCATGATTACTAATTATATATACTTTATAATCATTCATGAATGGTTAACGTGGAGAATGAATCACATTGCATCGTGGAGACGGTAGTCCGTACGTACGCACGAGCGATGATATCGTTCTCATGATTGTGGAATTGTATTGGAGTTTATGTATAATATTTCAGAATAAATATCACTATACAATAATTATATATAGTTATTATGTACACCATTATACCCATCCAAGTAAGGTGGTGGTGGAAAATAGATTACAACACGGCGTGGAGACGGTATTCCGTACGTATGCACGCGCGGTGATTTCGTTTTCCGTAGGATGGATAGATGGTGAAATAGGGTTGTTTCATAATTATAATAACAAATCAGTATATGAGTGATACTGATGTTATTACTTCATAATTAAACACCCTAAGAAGAAGAAGTGGAAGAAGAAATAAAGTTGAAAGAATCGGTAATGGACATTACCTCTTCTTTGAAGCGCCTCTTTGAGTCCACCTCTTAGGGAACTAAACTTGGTCTTTGAAAAAGACCAGGACCTATAGGATGTTGCTAGGGAAGTGGAGAAGAGAATTTGACAGGGGTTGGCCGAGCTTGGAGGCTCAAAGTGGTGTGAGGATGAGAGGGAGGAGGTGCCCTTTTATAAGGGAGGAGAGGGGCACCTTTGGAATAATTAAACATTTTATTTTATTATAAAGCCAACTTCGGTTTTAAATAGCTCCAAATTTGTTTCGTTAGAAGCTAAGGTGGGGATGGGTAGAAATACTCTCATCCAATATAATTTAGACAAATTTAGGTTCCTATTTTAACCTTATCATTTATATTTAACATTAAGTTAGATAATTTTACTTTTACCGTGTCTTTTTGTGTTCTTACACTATAAGGTTAATAAACATACTATAACAATCCAAAATAATGCCAAGTTGTTTATTATTAATATATATAACCTTATCTAAGTAATTTGGCCTAACATTAGATTTTTAGAAATAAAATAACCAATAATAATATAATTTTTTAAAAAAACTATTTTATGTCAATTTTTACACTATTTAGTAATTTATTTTTGTGAAAATCATAAAAAATGATGAATTAAAAAAAAGTTAATTAAAACAATAATAACATGTCATATTAACCTAGAAAATTAGTGGAATTAATAAAAAGTCTCAAATTACATTTATTTGGGTATTTATAACATCAATTATGTCAATATTTCATTAATAAGATAATTACTGTATCATCCTTGTGTCATAAATAAATTAACTTATTTAAAGTCTAAAAATTAAAAATAAAATATCATTATGTAGGAAATATTATTATCTTTCTAATGAATATTTATAGTCTAATTTATCTTATGTATAACGCTATATTAAAAATTCTTTACTTATTAAACATAGATTTTAACTATTTTAACCCTTCTTTAAATAAATTGATAATAAAGGTCCTAATCTAATCAAAGTGGGCCTAAATGGTCATATTTTCTTCCTAAGGTTGTTTTTGGTCGAATTAAACTTATCCAATAGAATTATGACATGTGTTAGGATAATAATAATATCAATTTTACCCTTAACTACGCTATTTACTTTTAACCGTGGTAAAAAAAGTAAAAAGTTACTATTCACAAAAAAATATTTCCATCTCATTGAACCACATTTTAGTCCTTGATATTAACAGTGTCTCTCGGATTTTCGAATTCTACTCATAGAAGCGGTTGAATTATGTTTTATGAAAAATTCAGTTTTTTTAACTACCACTTAGTGGTTTCACTATTCATCAAAAATGAAAGTTTCCAAAAAAATACCAAAACATAGGCCTAAGCTATATTTGATATTATGAATTCAAAAATGATTTTTATTTTACCCAATTCAAAACATATTAGTTACCTTAACTAATTTAAAATTTAATTCCCATCGTCAAAACAAATATCATGTTTTTAAAAGATAATAACTACCAAAAGATTGACACTTGTTTATGTCTGGTTTAAATATAAAATTACATCCAATGAACAAAATTGTATTAAATTTTAAAAATATACTCTAAATATACTTTAAAACCACTCAAATTAATAATTTATCACTGTTAATTATTTGGATTAAAAAAGTTTTTTTTAATTAAAATATAGTAATTTTCACTATTCATCAGAATATGAAAGTTATCTGAAAAGTACCAAAATTTCACCCTAAGCTAATTTAGATATTCTGAATCCTAATATGAAGTCCATTTTAAAATATAAAATTTCAAATAATGGTTATTACTATTCATAAAAGCTAGTTTTAATAATATTTTAATAGCATATCATTGTTTAGTGAAACACGGTATTGCGTACTACACACGCTATCGAGGAAGGTCGTGATTGCGTGTAATGCAAGGCAAGTCAAGGATGTGTGTTGTGGAAGCTCCTTTTCCTATAGCGTATAACACAAGACATTAATGAAATTAAAAAGAATATTTTTCATAAAATCTCAAGATGTTACACCCAACTCATTGGTCACACTTACCATTTCTCATATCACAGGATCCTCAGACTGACGACACAATAATTCATTTTATTGAAAGATTGGATATAGGACAAAGTAAAATTTCATATAGTCAAATTGGGTGACCTTATAGAATATGTAAAACATGGCTCCACTATACTGGATAGTGAAAGTGATGTCTTTGGTGAATGGATCACATTCTTAGCCATGGGACATAGAAGTATGATGAATGATTGGATTGTAAGGAAGTGTCTCCATTCCATGGTATTATTCAAGCACACATGAGAAATCTAGAACCTCATGTCATTTTCATGACTCCTCTAACTATTTATTCCACATCTACATTGTAGCCTTCTTTGTCACTAAAGTATAGAAACTGAAGGCTCAAGGGAAATTAGAGTTCCCCACTAGTCCCAAAACCTGATCGCACCATTGGTGACTTAATTCCTCTAGAATTAGGAGATGTGCGTAGGGTATGACCATCCTTGGACTAATACACTAATGATTAGAAGGATTATAAATTTTTAATGTTTTCAAGCTAGTGGGATGCCTCACAAGGCCTAACATTGAGGAACTCCATGTGACCCATGAACTATCTTTGAATGATGCCATTGAAGGAGAGGTAGAGGACACACCAGCATGTAGAATTCTCTTGTTATAACTCCAAGCTAGGTTTTCCATGATATTGATACAACAAACCAATACATATATATGGATTAGAATGAAGATACCTCCTATATGACTCTAGCATGTACACCTCTGCAACCAACTATTTTAGTGGACATTGTAGATCAGACGTGACTGAGAAACATTATGCCTAATCCATCCAAGGCTTGACCTTAAATTATAGACACACATCCTATATTTTTTGAGACCATACTAGCTAACCAGAAATAGTATTTCTCTAGTACTAGACAAGACCCATCGGTTCTTCCAATGCTGTCTGTTGTGCCCCCTTCTAAGTAAGGACCCACCGTAGGCATAAATATACCCTTAAGAAGTAAGTATGATGTGATAAAGAACCTTTTCCTCATACCCATGAGGATTTTGATCCTTGATGGTCTCTTCTAATAAAAGGAAATGTGGGGGTCACATTCCAAGGAAATGGAAATCGCACATCATTTTGAGAATGAGGTTGCTACCAATAAGGCCTACTTTAAAGAGAACGCAATGTAAGATTAATTTCATGTCGTTGTCTCTTTTTGTAGATAATAATATGGAATCAACATTCAAGTGTACATACGACCATTGTACATCATAATTCAATTTAATTTCATTGAAATATTCCCCAATCAAGTGGATATTGGATGAAAGATCATCCTCATCCTGACCCAAATTCTCCATAATCTTGTACATATAGAATCAGATATGACTCCCTACCACCTAAAAATTTAGGGGCATGATATGAGTTACAAAAATCCACATGGAAAATATAGATGAGGACTTAGTTTGTTGTTCTGGTAACAAAGCACTAAATTTATGGTAGTCTCAAAGGATAAAACCTACAATGTGATACTGGGATAACCCTAGCCTAATTTTCATTTTGAAATCCCATCTTCATATCATTGATTCTTCAAATACTCCCTTAATGGTCGAGTAGGGTTATGCTAGGATGATTCAACCCCCTTTGACTCTGGAGATGCCCGCTCCCTAGATGTAGGATACTGCATAAGTAAAGGAAAAATGTTCAGACTGATGGGGATGAGCACATCAACACCCAAAATGATCTAATGGTCACTGAAGCTGATCCATGGATAAACATGATAAATAGTTTTTTCCTCCCAATTCATCAGTTCTATCTCAAAATGCCATACCTAGGTGTGTTTTTTTGTCTCTATGAATAAGGGGATCGCATTTATCACCTCATACTCCTACAGTGGATTGGCCCTAATAATACCGGGAGACACTACTTTTGTGAAGTACAAAAAATTTCACCCCATGTCCACTGATCCAAAAAATTTCCTCATGTTCCACAAATCAGGGATCACTAGATTAAATTCAACTCCTCATAATGTATTTGTTGTTAAGAGTATACCTGAATATTGGAAACTAGATATAATTCACTGAACAACATCTATTTTCATGGTCTTCATAGAGGAAGAACACCCCAATGATGATTCTATACTTTCTATAGATAATTTTAGTGCACTCCCTCAATCAAATAGACTAGAATTTCTACCTCATCCCTCTAATCTTCATATATACGATAATGAAGGGGATTTGGGAGATTCCCCTCCTACATTTTAGATGGTTTCTCTAAAACTATTAATGGGTTTACCCAATTAAACCTTTGTATTAAATATGATTTGAGTATGATCTTAATCAATGCATCCATATCCCTAGAAGAGAATCATATGTATGTGCCCTTCCAAATTCAACATTTTAATGTATTCACTAGAAGTAATGAATATATTCTATGGCTAAACCCTTAGGTTTTTTCCATCACCTTGACCTACAATTGAGTCGTTGTAGGTTCAAACTACCTCCCATAATGACTCACCCCTCTCGTGGTGATATGGTCAAGGCTGAATTTGGAACAAATATTAATTTCATCTTTGTTAGGGATGTTCAGTACCCTAGGAAGCTAACCAACTTTATCCCCTTCAGAGAGAAGAATTTAAATATCATAGTTTGAGATGACATTCAGGACCTCAACCACTATTTTTTGAATGATGGTTTTCCCATTTCGGTGGAAGATATATTGGTTGAATCCACTGCTAGGTTCTAGGTCCTCGCCTTTAAGGATGGATACAATGGTTAAATTCAGATGTAGATAGTCCAAGAGGATGAGGAGTCCACCACCTTTAGGGAACCATAGTTAGCTTTTTTATATCTACTGATTCCATTCTTCTTAAAGGATGTTGCATCCACTTTCCAATGAGACATAAACTACATCACTATTCCAATTATCAATAAATTGGTGGAATTTTACATGGATGATCTTGTTTTCAAATATCACCAACATCTAGACCATATCAAGGATCATGAGAAAGTGTTCAACATCATCTACTCCCATCACGTAAATATGAACCCCTTGAAGTGAATATTCATAGTTACCTCTAGTAAATTTCTTAGATTTTTTGTATGATATAGAGGTATCAAGGTTGACCGAGATAATTTCAATTGAATCAATAAAATTACTCCCCCAATATATATCTAGGAGTTATAGGGCCTCCCAATACACATTTCTTACATAAGACATTTTATAGAAAATCTGGCTAAAAATTGTGATCCCTTCTAGATGATCGTGAAAACGGAACCTGTTAACATTGGTATGTGGAGTTTCAGAATACCTTTGATGTCATCCTGCAGTACTTACTACATCCCCATGTTCTGATGCCAACCTCCTATGGAAATTCATTATTCATCTGCGTTTCTAATATGCAATGGTCCTTTGGAACCAGTCTATCATAGAATGACAATAATGATATGGAAAAAATCTTATACTATATTATCTTCATTATCCTCAACAGGGAGACTAGATACTCCCCCATTTAGTGGACTTTCCATGCACTAGTATTTATAGTGCAGAAGATGAGAAATTATTTAAAATATCATGTCATATATAGGGTGTCTTGACTAGAGTTTCTAAATTATATCCTAAATCCCTCCATGATGATGGGATTATTAGAACCCTAGGTGGTAATCCTCCATTATTTCGGTCTCATGTTTGTCTCGTATAAGGTTGTCGAAGTCCAGAAATTGGTTGGCTTCCTAGCTGTAAATCCAAACCCTGAAGAACATCCCTCTGAAATTGATTTATGGATGAGTATATTATCTAAGTGGATTAGGATGAAGTGTGTTGGAAGATCCATTTTGATGATTCATTCCTGATCCCAACCAAGATAAGGATATTAAACACCAATTATAATAGGGTGGGCCGAGAGATCATTTTAATTACTCTGAAACATGTCATCTTACCATACTCATTCCTATTGTTTGAAATAAGAATGAATAACGAGGCATTGTATTAGGACCTTATTAGTAGTCTTGAGATGGTCCTCAAGATTGATTTCCCCTGTGAACATGCTATGGGAGAATCTGATCTAGTAATCTAACAAATCAATGGTGATTATGTCATCAGAAAGAAAGATTTAGTGCCCCTTCAAGAGAGTACCCATACGCTAATATACTATTTTGCTTCCCATAGAAAGGTGACCCATGATCCTTGATCAATGAAAAGTTGATCAAATACTTTGGAATGACTGGAGCCATATATTTCAGAATCTGGCTAGGATAACCTGGTCATTCATGTGACACACTGGAGGATCATCATGCCTTCCACCTTAGATGATGGAAACCAATAGGTAAATTTTCTTCTTGCCAGTATGTATGTTCCAAGGCCCTCATGAACCCCCCCCCCATAATTATGGAAATGACTGACTGAAAAACTCCCTTTATCAGGTATCTCTAGTATGGAACGTTCTCTCCAGACCGAGATGTGTGTGAGAAAATCCATCTTGGTGAATTTCACGTTACCCTTCAATGTGGTCCTAACATTATGAAAACCCTTTACAGGTGTGTGTTCTATGAAATTATCCCCTATTTCATCCAAGGAAATGAGATAACTCTGGTCATGAAAGAGATATATGTCAGATCAAGTGGTTCCCATCAAATAGGATTAATTCTCTCCCACAAAATTTAGAGATCATGCAAGTTTTGGCCCACCATGATTCACGACTACATTGAGTTCTCCAAGATGTGTCATGCATGTCAGATCCACAACAACATTTTGCATTGACTTCAAGAGATTCTCTATTCTACCAAGTACTCTTGGCCCATAATTTTATAGGGACTGAATGTTGTGGGACAATACCTATCGGCAACAACATGATAACAAAAGTCAATTTTGAACACAATATACGTCTTTTCCAATTGGGAAGAAGTGGTTACCCTCAAGGAATTCAAGACCCATCCCATGATTGATTTTGTGAGCTCCGAAATAATTCATTAGATTATAGTTCCTCATGAAATTCTTATATAACTAATCCTAAAAAATGAATTCATGTCAGCTTTTTGATTTTTGACATCAGGTTTTAACCAATGTCTATAAAGGAGATGCAAGTAATATTATTTTCTGCATCGGCTTTATAAAAACCGATGCAAACAATAATTTTCAATAAGGGTTTTGGCATCGGTTTATGAAATAAAATAATTCTAAAAATCTATTTTTAATGTCATTTATCCTAACCCTGATGCCGAAAATCAATTTGGTTAAGGGTTTGGGTTTTTTTACCTAAACCGACACTAAAAATAATGAACTATTGGGTTTAGAGTGTCAATTTTAGAAAACAATGACACCGTAAATCGAATTTTTGTGTCGATTTTAGATAAAACCAAAACCGTAAACCATATTATTTTTTAAAAAATTGGTGTCGGTTTTTAAAATAACAGACATCATAAGTTAAAAAAAATTAGAAAATTCTGAATATTACACTTCTATTAAAATCCAAACCCCATTAAAAAAACAATATACAACAATCAAATAGTATTTATCATTATATAAAAATATGTAACTTACATGATTTTAGCTATCTAATAAAAATATTATCTATACATTTTTATTAGAAAGATGATTTAAAATACACGTACCTAAAATCAATAAATTCTGCAATAATTTTTGTATCCATGGCAAGTCCCACGAATCCAGCATTTACAGTTCTCACATCGTCCATCTATTATTTGATACCAAAGACAATACATTTGAGTCACCGAAAATTTTTCTTGGATTCTAGTTAAAGATCAATGCATCAATAAATCTTATAAAAAATTATGCAAAGACATTGTAGGGGAACTTTAGGAAAATCAATGAATTCTAGTGTCGAATATTGGAAGAATATGCCACTATAGGCAATGAGGCATCTGTGGTTATGTATGGATTAGATGGTTTGATGGTAAACTATGATAAAATAGAGGATCAGAGAATGTAGGCTAAGAATGAGATGGCTAATGCATATACCATGTGGAAGAACATCATTTCCCATTTAAAATTGGATAGATGATTCCTTTTAGGTTTGTGTTCATATCCAATGATTGATCTGTGTATTTAAATTTCTTGTAATAGATGTATACTATGATGTATGTTTATGGCTTCCGTTATAGAATGACCAAATTACCGTGTTTCCAATTTCATTGATATATGTGATAGGTTAAAAATTATCATCGTTTAAGTAGATAGATATATTCTATTTCATTTTTATTTGAGTGATAAGCTGAAAAAACTAATATAATTGGATACCTCAATAATCTTTTACTACTTGGGGTGATCATATACATTTTATGGCATGTCGTGCAGTCCAAGCATGTTATTTTATTTGTGACATATATTGGAATTCGAATGTATTGAAATATATGTGTTTCCAATGTGTCTATGATTTTTATGTTCTGCAAAGTTGTGTGTGTGTTTGTGTGGACATTAGAGATGTTTTATTTTATAGTAACTAATGTTCATGGGTATTCCATGTGAAAATATTTGATGATTGATTCTCAAAAATTTATTATGTAAATTGCTACCATGATAGATAACTATCACATGTTTAAGTATGTTTCTACAGATATCTCATGATGACATGTATTATGTTTCATTTTATGATATTTCTTACGGAAGGTATAACCATAAATTTGGAAGCATTATTTGGTCATTAGACAAGTGGACCATCATGATGTGATTATACCAAGGTGGTTGACCTAAAACGAGACAATGATTATGATGTACCTTTGATAGTCCTGGGTTCAGACCTAAAATTCAATTCATTATGGATACCAACTACCATGCATGAAATTGATGCCATGTGGATATCTAGTACATGTTCACTCATCCTCATTATGTCATGACTCAATACTCAATTCCTTATGGATACTATATAATATGATTAATGCACTTTTGGATTGTTCTTCGTCATTTCTAATGTCTTTTTTATCAATTTGGAATGTAGTTGTATTATGTATGACATGGGTTCATGACAGCTTTGATAGTACATAGCCTCTCAGAACATGGTTGATTGATTATATATTGTTTCATATACCAAGAATAAAAAAACTGACAACGAATGTTAAAATATAATTATAAAATTTTGATTATTACACTTCCAAAATATAGTATTATTAAAATAAATGTAATTAATTTTTACAGCATTCTCATTTTTGGTTATTTTTGAAACATTAATTTGATTATTAGTAGGATAAAACACCAAATATATGAAAATAAGTAGTTATTTAAACCCATATGTAATATTATTTAAAAATATTAGAATATACATACCTCAAATCCAAATCAGACTCAACAAATCGTTCTCAAAAATAGATTTAATATTGGTCATATCAGATTGGAAATAAAATTGTGAATCATTCAATTCCTACAATAAAATTGACTTATATGAGATACAAATTAGAATAATATGGTAGTAAATAAAAATAAAATAATACAACTAACATTATGAAATTTAGTAGTTTCCCCAAATGTGATTATCTCATACATGAATCATGGAATAAAATAACCACATTCAACATGTCCTTTAGATGATGAAATTACAGTTATAAAACATAAAATTGTTTATAAAAATTAACATATATAACACAAAATATGAAAAAATTGTAATAAAAAAACTAATTACCTTAACTTCAACATATTTTATTTTATTTGGTAACATTATCAACTTGTATTCCTTGTTAAATATTTTCCCTAAACTATGTTTTAATACATAAGAACTAATAATACATATCTAATCAATGTGAATAAAATAGACTGATTATATAAAAAATACCTTTATAATAAGGTGAAAAATATTTTACAAACATTTCCTAATAAATAGAAAACATAATATTAGGGGTATTCACTTGGGAACAATACTCCTAACATCCAAAGCCCCCTACAGTACAAAAAATCACAATTAAGGACATTATAATGATCATTAGGTCATAATTATATCTTTTTCTTACATATCAATAAATGGCAGAAACCAGCACTAAATATTCTTGTGTGATAATCTCTCAGACATATATATAACTATATCAGGGTTCATCACGTGTTGCACTTTTATAGATATTAATTTGTGATTTTGAAACCATAAATTTTTATACTTTCATTTTTCAAAAAAAGATTTTTTAGATATATAAATTAAAAATAAAATATAGATAGATAATTTAAAACTATCTTTTATTGAATATATACAAACTCAAAGGTCATCTTACTTACATGGAAAAAAACTACACCACATTCAGGCTGAGCACCTCAAAATTAACTAGATGCATGATATCTTCTTTGAGTAATCTGAATGGATATTCTCTTCATCATATATTGGGAGTAAATAATCTTATAGATATAATTCAATGATGAAGATTCCTGAGGTAATCATTGTATCCCATATGAAATATATGATGTATCTATAATCAATTTTCCATGATCATTGTGTTTCATTTGAGTTGCTTATTTTGAATTCAAATAATTCTATATATGTTAAATGTCATAAAACATTATAATTAATTTTGAATCATTTGTAATTAATACTTAAAAAACTTTTTCCTCATATGAAATATAACGAAGAAAACATATTTTAAAAATTAATCAATAACCGAGACAATCCCCAACACTAGTGATCTCCTCAATTGGAAATGGTATTAAAACATTGGGATATATAATATCGAGTACTAATAGATTAACCTAGACCATCTATATAGGATGTTGATGTAGAAAATCTCCAACAAATGCATGGGTCCAAACACAACAATATGTATGTGAGGATATCTAGTAAACATATCATAATATATATTTTTGTATAAGGATGAGGTGGAAAATCAAAGTAATCATATGGGGTAGGGTTGTTCGTGTGAGAAATCTAGGAAGGATGGAAAATGAAAGATTTATAATATTGTTTATAAATTATATAATAGAAAAATTTCTGACAATTATATAATATAACTGGGAATGCTGCTCATACAGGGCATGGTAGGCAGATGGGGCAGGGATGTCCGGGTGAGAAGGCTTTTAAGGCTGAAAATTGAAAAATTTATATTAATGTTTATAATTAATAAAATAGAAAAATTGATGAAAATTAATTAATCTGCCTGGGAAGGCTGCTCACATGGGTCTAGGTAGGTAGATACTGATGTATAGTCTGGGTGAGTAGGCTGGGAAGGCTGAAAAATGAAAAAGTGAAGTTAGTGTTTATAATTTATAAAATAGAAAAATTGATGGAAAATAAATAATATACCTTGCAAGGAAGTTCATAAAGGACATGGTAGGTAGATGGAGTAGGGTAGTGTATGTGAGAAGGAGGTAGAGGATAAAAATTTAAAATGTTATATTATAGATTATAATTTATAAAATAGAAAAATTGATGACAAATAAATAATATACATGGGAAGGCTTAGCAGATTGTGACTGTCTTTCCAAGTGTTCTAACAAATCCATCTACACTTCTTCTTGAATTTCGTCACCCATATATTTTTTATATCATTAATCTATGATTTTAAATATTCTATTTCCATGACTCTTGATTACTTACTCCTACCAAAAACCATCTGAATACTAACACCCACCTGATATCCTCTAACACGGTAAAGGTGTTCTACCTTCCCCAAAGTAGTCGCTAGGATGTCCATTCTATCCTCAGGGATAAAAAATCCTGGGGTATCCAACACATTATGTTTATCCTGAAACGAATAATAAATTTATTAGTGTTTATAATTTATAAAATAGAAAAACAAATAATAAATAAATAAATAATATTTACTACAAATTTTATCGCCTACGTTCATAGCATACTTTTTAAAATACTATTCATTGTTCTTCGACATTATCATTTCCATTTTTCATGGAGAGTGAGAGGATATGGATGACCAAAATGGACTTCTTCTATGCCACTACTAGATCAGGTTCTTAATGCTTCAAATTTTCCATCAATCATTTTCTACTCCAAATACGAATACCCTATTTGTGTTAAAGTATGAGGGTATAAATTTCTCATCTGGATCTCCTGATGAGATCTCTAGGAGGCCTCTCATATTAAAAATAAACAACTATGTAATAATAATAAAATATATTAAATTTTAAATTACAAAATAATTATCATACCTGAAATTTATCTTCATTACAAAAATTAATAAATCCCTTCCATGAATCATCATTTATAAATAGATTATTGAGGCATGGGCTTTCAAATCTTCACCTTCAAAAAACATAATTTTTTTCTCTTTTGTTTTAAAATCACACAATCAAACTACCTCTAAAGAGGGATGTATTTTCATAAATTCATTGGTTTCCTCAAAATTGAATTTCATGGGCAATTGATCAAATTAATTATGTCATTTAAAAAATATAATATTCTTAAAATGAGATAAAATAAATCAATTAAGATATTTTAATTTCAGGTACTCCCAAAGAAGATCATTTGACATCTTGTATACTTACTTCCAATTAGGATATTAAATACTTGTCCTACAATGGGTCTGTGTCACTATATAACTGACAAAATGATCTACATTGGGTCCAATTGCAATATTATCATCATCAAAATGGATGTTTACTATATCATCATAATAATAAAGGGATTGTTTTGGTAAATGTGTAATACCACATTTACCAACTTGAGTACATGATCTTTTAGTATTAACTGGACAAGTCTCTTATGCTAAGGAAGCATCAGTAGGCCTACAAATGTTTTTGTAAACTAACATATTTATTTCCATAAATAATATTATTAATGAACATTAAATAATTTCTAAAAATAGATAAACCTCGGTTACTTCACGTCTCTATCTATATATGAAATTTCTACTAGAAAGTGTAATGAAAATTTATGTACCAGCATATCATTAGAAGACCCAATATTTTGAAATAAGGAAGAATAAAATAAGTAAAAAAAAATATTCATGCATTTTTATGTTTCAAAAAAAGTAACAAAATATAAATTTTTACAAGAAGAATTTGGAGACTAATTTAGTGTTTTTCCACTAGCCTCCATGATGATCATTTCGTACTAAATGCACTAGTTATATATTATACTCATTGTAATCATCCAGAAATTCTGTAATAAATGAATAAGGCTTATGTAAATCTCTAGAATAATATACATCACCCTCATCTACCATGTGGTATCTTTTTTCCTTTCAAAATAACTTAAAACTGATCATTGAATGGATCAATGACATAAAATAATTGATTTTCTTGTGTCTCCATGATAAATGGATCCTCTTTGTAATTAAATCTTTTCAAATCAACCAGTTTAAACCCATATTCATCATGTTTTACACCACTATTAATATCAACCCAATTTCATTTAAAAATGATGACTCGAAATTTATTATAATAAACTTCCAATATGTCTTCCTGAACTCCAAAATATGACATTGATGTAGAAATTGGTTATTTAACTTTGGCACTCAAAAAATGAACAGCTTCCATGAAAAGAATCACACCACTATTCTGAACGGTACTCTTGTCATCTAGGTTTTTATGTGATAAATGTGTTGCTATGGATATCCAAACCAGAACCTATGATCCCATTAAGATATGGTCCCCTAATAACCACTTGAATTTCATTGATGCAGATATATACGAGCTGATTATCACATTAAACCATGAATCAAATGTCTTCTTATGATCAATCATCATCCACTTTTTGTTTCTTTTCTGATATCATAATTTTAATTCAACAATATGTGAGGATATATACGTTTGAATCTCATTTGGGTTGTTAAATATGTGAAAATGTTACTATATCACTTCATCCCTTGCAATGAAATTTACTATTAATCCTTGATCCCCTCTACCATTACTATCAACTAGCATATTTTGAGAAATATGGAGACCAATATGGTTCACCTAGTATAAGTAATCACTACATAACTCAATCACCTATTTTAATACAAAATGTTTTACCAATAGAGTCCTTTGAACATAACGATATTTAACATATGTCTTCAAATTTTTCCTATATCATTAAAAATGATACATATATATAAAATAAATAGGATCACATATTTATATCTCATGCACCCAATGAATCATCAGATGAACCATTATATCAAAAAAGTGGGTGGGAAATACATTTATAGTTGACAAAGAATAAGATTTTCTTCATTCTCCAACACATCTAACAAATTCAATTCAACAACGTTACTACAAATGGATTTTAAAAAGATAGATAATCTGATGACATCCAATCTGACTTCTGTTGGAAATATTCCACAAAATGATATTAGAAGAAGTTGGTGCATCAACACTTGGAAATAATGAGAATTCATACCTATTAATTTAAAATACGTCAATGAAACCAAATTATTATCATTTTATGAAAACCCACTGGGTACTTTAATAAAATGAATACACTGACAAAAATTCATCTTTTTCAAAATTTCTTTATGTGTGATAAGATAGAGGTAAATATGTTCTATTTCATTTAATAGTTAAAGTTAAATCCAAACGTATTATCATTAATATCAAGCCCAATCTTTCCTGCAATCCATTTTTTTTCTTTCCTTTTATGTCCAACAAAGTTCTAATCAGACTATCACATATGTTTTTCTCAACCTGCATAACATTGGTGTAATGTTTTATCTCTTAATATTTCTAATTAGGTTGTTTGAAAAAAATAGACTACTTATTCTAGATAATTATTTGATGACCATAAAATTTTTTCATTCCAAATGTCATGTCAAAATCTTTCACCCTGACCTAATATTCGTCAGCTAAAAATTGATGTGGGGGATGGTTTAATTCTTGTAATCCATTAAATGATTTTTCCAATCTATGATAACGATGATTATTTGGAAAAAATCATCTATGTCCCTTGTACACTGCCTTTCTTCCATTTTACAATTGATAATATGAAGTATATTGTTCAATAATTTGTCTTTCTTTATGTCGCTTAACACTATATCCAGATATGTTTCAATATGCAGGAAAGTAATTTATAGTTAACATTATAATAGCACACAATAGAAAATCCTCTTTATTATATGCATCCAAAACATTAACACCTACCTCTCATAGTAGATTCAAATCATCATTCAATGGTATAAGATACACATCAATATCTTTTTCTGGTTGTTTTGATGCATAAATGATCATTCTCATCATAACATATTTTTTCTTCATATATATATGTTCGTAGAATTTGTAATCTACGACAAAAATAGAAAATGAACTATGTGGGATAATAAGGCTCCGATATGGATTCATTCCACCAGTACACAATCCCATTCTTATATTTCTATATTTACTTCCAAAATCATCAATTTTTTTATCAAAACTCATCCACTGTGGTGAATCAACAGGGTGACGTAATATACCATAATAGATACGGTCATCCTAATTCCATCATAACATTTTTGCATAAATTGAATTTGCAAATAGATTCTTCAAATGAGGAATTTCTGGTAGGTATCAAATTTTGTTAGCGAGAGTTTTGATTTTGGTACCTAAAAAGGAATCACTATTTAATTATCATAATTTTATGCAAAAAAATATTGGATTATATCATTAGAAAGTACAAAATTGATTTTTCCGGATGTTATATGACATCACTTGAGAATAAATCTGAGTTAACTTTCCCATCAATCTTATAGTGTAATTTCCCTCATGTAGGACAACATGATAAATATTAATTTTCCTTCTAATATAGTAATCATTCAATGTGTCATGCATTTTACTTTTTACACCCATATCCCATTGGGAAATATATTTTCATCACCGCAAAATTGGAATCTGGAATCTCGTGGTCTCATGGAAGTAGCTCTTTTAAAAACTGAAGTATGGTAGAAGATATTTTATCATTCCACCCATTATTTTATTTTATGTTAAATAATATGAAAAGTGATGAGAACAGTGAATATTTACTACACCATGGGAATAATGGTTTCTCAAAATCGTCATACAATCATTCAATAGTTTTTTTCAATGGTTTCAATGACTAAATCATGATTTAATACTTAAATATGATCTTTTTCCTTATTATGAATATTTTTATCAACATTGGATGTTGAATTTTCAGTTACTTCACCATGCTAGATTTAATGTGTATAATAAAGGCTAAAACTATAAAAAATGAGATGATCCTTGATTTATCTAGAATATTACATTACCATATTTAATCACAACACACGTGGGAAAAAATCTAATCAATGTTTTGAAAAAGTCGTTTAGAAAATTCCAAGATTTTATAAACTCATTTTTCATATTCATAAGTGGTTCTCCATAAATGTATCCAATAAAAATCCATTAAATATCTTATATTAGAAAATAATTGGTGAATATATTAAAACATATAGAAATTTAAATAAATAAATATATATATATAAATTGTAAACAAAAACATATTTAATAAAGTATACAGATAATCAGATAAAAAACATCATATATGAGACAGATTTACAAATTTTTAATATTTTATTTTCATATTATATACATGTGCTATATTGATATTCTAAATTTATTGTAATACCATTCTTCTAAAATTTATTAGTTCATTTTACATAGTTATTCCATTATTTAGATTTTCATGTGTAGAATGTATTAAAGATTTAATTAATTTATATGATGGAAAAATGTGTATTATTTCAAATATGAAATAATAATTACAGAATATATATATATATTATACCTAAAATCAATCCTAATACTCCAAATATTATGATAGATCAAATTATATAATAACTAATTTTGTATATCTTTCTACAGATATGGTTGAGAGAACAAAAATACCATTTGAGTAATAATAAGTTATTATGGATTCATTGTAATTTATAATGCATACATACATAGATTAGTTTGTGAAAGAGTGCATGAAAATAGATTTATTAGTTGTGATAAAGAATAACGAGTTGGTGTGATTGGGATAAGATTTGTGAACTCAAAAATAATTAAATGAAGAAATTGAAGATTAAACAAATATATGTTCTATTGGTCAGGAAAACTATTGATTAAATTAGTGGATAATTCCATATATTAATTCCTAAGAATTGGGAACTGATCAGAATATTAGAGTTCAATTTAAATATTATTATTTCTTGATGATCTACAGGCAATCAAAGATGCAATGGTGAGAAATATGTCCTATTATTTTGATGTAGTGACATTCTTCGTATTTTTGGGGAGTAACATCAATAAGAAGTTTAATGAGAAAGAACCAATGAGATTCCAATACAAATAGTTTTGGGATGTAGTACTACGTTTTCATCCTTAATATAATGCATCTTCTTTT
Source organism: Viscum album (assembly GCA_963277665.1). Lineage (NCBI taxonomy): Eukaryota > Viridiplantae > Streptophyta > Magnoliopsida > Santalales > Viscaceae > Viscum > Viscum album. The sequence continues at coordinate 242,973,179 of OY728128.1, read as the reverse complement.
TAATTATGGAAATACTAAGTCATGATAATCCTTGGACCTCTATTATAAAGGATTAATATATTATAGTGGAGAATAAATGGCTCAATGGGAGTTGAATTGGATAGGGATTAGTTTATCTAAATATGGTCTAAAGTGGGTAAAATTAACACATTTAGAATTTCTATTTATATTTTATATTACATGTGGTTGGGGATTATTGGGTAAAAGGAAAAAATATCTAATTTTGTCCTAACTGACCATAGTGTTTCTATGAAAAAATGTAATAGAAATGATTAAAAATAATTCAATTGGTTTTTTTATAATTTATGTAGACCCGATTCAATCCCCCCTCACCCACCCCTCTCAGGGGTATTTTCTCAGTCCTATGAGGAATCACATTGAGTTATAGTAACATAAAATCCTGAAATCACACAACTTCAATCCATATCAAAAATATTTTTAACACATTTAAACATACTACCAGATAAAAATCCATAACCTAAAATCACACAAATCCAATCAATATCAAGAACATGGAATAATCTCTCTTATGTATGACTATTGAAATTCTTAAGAAAATTTAAAATAAACAATAAACTAATAATTGATTCAAATCAAAATATAAATTAAATGATACATAATTTCTCTTCAAAATTTAAAAAATATTCAAAATTTGGACGAAAATAGATCCCCAAACCAAAAATTTATCTCTATAATGATTTTGAAAAGTAATAAAAACATGATATATACAAAAATTGATTATATAAAAGAACAATAAAGATAAAAAACAATGTAAAATAAAACCATGGTTGAAAGTCCCCCAAAATATGTTTTAGAAGAATAAATAAACTATAGACGATAAAACAAAATAATATTATGAAGAACGCTGATCGGAAATCGTGAACATGGAAGAAAATTTTCAACAATAGACATTGGATATCACAAATAAGGCACAAAAGTTTTTGTAAGTCAAGAGGCACTACAGTGGGGTTTGATTTTGAAGATCCATGAACATGAGGTTTTCCAGATCGCGATAATTTGTAAATGAATTTTTGCAGTGGTTTTTACCAAAACGAGTGACAAATTTTTTTTAATTTTTGGCATTGGATTATAGGAATACCGATGCGAAAAATCATCGTATTATTGTTTTTGGCACTGGTGTTACTCAAAAAAGACGCCAAAAAATAACTAATAAAAAATTTTCACATCATATTTACTAATAACCGACACCTGAAATTTCTCACTCATGCCATTGGAATCATTTTTTAAAAAATCTAAATTATTAATTCGATATTAAAACCATATTTCTAATAGTGTAGACAATAAAACCAACTCTGGGGCTGATGAGATGAATAAATTGTATGCTAACTACAACATCTAGTCCAAACATACTTCTCAGAACCTTGCATGGAAAAATTGACAGATTGAGGCGTTCAATATGGACCTCCCTAATATCCTACATAAAATAGTAGTCTAGGTCAAAACGATTTGACCCAAAAGGTTCCTCGATTCCCTTTGGTCATATCACAAATAAACATGAAATCCCTCCCTAGAAACCCCAAACTCAATAGTGTTTGGGAAAAAGGAATTCCAACCCATTGAAATTTCGTTTCCATAACTCCAAAGAACTATTTTGGGCCATAATATGCTAGATAGAATGGAATAATTCTATAAAATGAGTTTTAATCCATCATGGAATGTTGGATTTAGTCCTTGGACAACATAGAGTGGCACCCGAATATGATAGAGAGAGAATTAATAAGAAGGTTTTCCTCCTCTTCTTCCTCTATGTTGACCTAGTACTACCTCTCATAAAAAATGATACTTGAATAGACTGTGTTGATCACCCATGTTCTTGTAAGATGTAGAAGAGGTAGCACTTCTAAGACCTCATCTCATCCAGGAGATGTTAGAGTAGGGATATCATATCGGTAAATGTATGACTACATGTCTTTCTACTAAAAAGTTGCATGCCGATGATTATTGCTGACCTGTGGAGTTTGAGGCGGTATATTATGTCTTCTTGTGAATTTCACCTAGGTTAGGAAATATATGGATTAGATGATAGGAAACATTATTTCCACATTATGTTAGTCAATTCAAGATCTTAGAGAGATTCAGTCTAGTAACCTATTAGATATATCTTCCTCAGAAAAACCAGGCCATGCAAGATATCATCCATGTATCTCAACCTCACAATTACCATACAAAATCATCTTATATTATACATCCTGATGAGGTTGGGTGAGATGTGGATGTGTCCTTTGAGGATAATCCTTTTCATATTATTTACTGGAGCACAATGGCACTTCGAGTCAAATCAATCCTCTAGTATCAGTGCTATGGTAGCATGTCCATGTATAGTATTAGACTTTGGGGTGAAATGTCGATGTAAATGATTATTGGTGGGAACTTTTCATAGATAATGTTTTACCACCCTCAGAAGGTAATCATAGGGATAAGTTGTTTTAAAGAGGGTATATTGGAAAATCATGGCTTTTATCATGAGATATGTCCCCTTTCAATTTCATTTTAATCCTCTATTTTTTAACCTTATGGAAATTTATAAGAAAAATAAGATTATTTTGGTAGTGTATATTCTTTTTCAGATCCTAAGGCCTCAAATTATTTAAAAAATAAGTGGGCCATGCATTTTTATGAAACCATGAACCTAAATCCATATAGATTGTATAAATTCTGTAGAGTGTTTTATAGGGTCTGAAAGGGGTACATGATTTTTGCATTGATTACCCTAACCATGCATTTTTCATGGATTCATATTTCCACATAGGTAGTGGGTGAACATGGTTGGTGCATGGTTGGGTGAAACAGTGTGGCCAAATTTTTCACCCATTAAAAATTTGTGATGTTCCCATTTCTATGATTCATTATTTTAATTATTCCCTTTTTCCCATACCAAATTGTGAAGTGCCTCCCAATCAATTGAGAACTCTCCCATGACTATCCAATCTATGCTTTGTGGTAGCTTCTTCATTCGGAATCTAAATATATCATTGTCAATTATATTGGATAGCTAATGGTATGCTCTTAAATAATATTTCATCCTTTCCTCATTCATCACTAACTCATAAATACTATTTCTATGTTAGAAAACATGCCTGATATTTATTTAATTTGTCTATTTATCTTATTTATTATTTTTTTTGCTCATATTTGTGGAAAACACTGGATAAAGAGTGGTCAATAACCTTAATGAAGGTTATCTAGTAATTTTTATCTAATGTCTAGTTGGTTTATATTATTTTCCATGATTATGAATTCTAGAAATTCTATGCATTGCCTCAAAAATATGATCTACCCAATATTTAATATTTATCCATGTTTGAAATTTCATCACACACCCTTTTCCTAGATGAAGAATGTATCATTATACTATTAACACCTCTTGGGGAATGCCAATGAAATTATCTTTGACATATAACATGTTTATTTGACCAAACCACATTCTATGTGGTATTGTCTTGAGTCTTAAATAAAATCACTACATTAGATTAAATGGATGTTATTGGTATGAAAATATCACCTGACCCTTATATATATATTGGGTTATTCCTATAACTGTATTAAATATAGAATGACTAGAAAACAAATCTTGGATTATATTAATGATTGACCGACCTAATTATTAGTTATGATAATCAAAAATGGAATCCCAAATGATTCATGATACTCAGGATTTGTGTACCTTATTAATTATGATACTTGTTCATAAAATTGTTTATGATTCATGGTACATGGGAATGGAGTCCATTAAAAGTTATGAAATTCAGGCATGAAATCCCTTATGATTCCAGATACATGGGCATGAAATAACTTTTTAATTGTGTTACTCAAGTGTAGTATCCCTTATGATTATAATCTGCTGGAATGGAATCCCTTATTTCTCATGGTACTCTGTCATGGAGTCCCTTATTACTCTTTGAAACTCTTACGACAATGCATGGATTCCTATGTTACGCATCAGTCCTTGCTAGTATTGGTATATATATATAAATGTGTCTATATATGTCACTACATGTATAGTTCATATATATATATATATATATACATATCAACATACATACATATTTATATAAATATAATTAAATATATTTTCACATGTTATGAGGTTTTCTGACATTGGAGGAAGGAGGTGGTATCGTTCAGGTGTCCGGTATAGAACGAAAACTGATGTGATTTATTTTATTTATTGTTATACATTGAATTTTCAATCAGATTTCTCATTTTATATACATTTCCTAGATTATACTAGACATCATTGGTGGGGACCTACTGAGTATATCTCACACCCTATTCGATCAATTGATTGGTACTCAAATAGATCATATGGATGCAGGTAGGGATAAAGGGAAGCGTTCATCTTTGAATGACTATTATTCTATATATGGATGGAGTAAGGGTGTGGGGTAACAAACTTATTATCATGAGGCTATTAGAGATAGGTTTTGGTATTTTTTCAGTTTATAGTATGTTTTATATGTTTCATTCTCTTCTTCCATGTTTTCTCATGTTGTATTGGATGAAGACATGACACAATTTTGTATATGATATTGAATCTTATTGTTTTTTATATCAAGATGACTGTTTCTTATATAGTTTCTTTATTATACTATATTTTCTTATTTCAATTAGTGTATATAATTGTGATATACTTAAATCATGAGGTTATAGTATCCTCAATATACTTTTATAGATCCTCACTCTTATTCGGTGGACTTTAGCATACAAGGGGGAACATTTAAGGTTAGGTAGCTATTTGCCTCGATTATTAATCAGTGAACCTGACTCAGGGTGTTACATCATTCAAATCTATTTACCTAATTATTAATAAATAAAAACAATATAAACACATTTAATGTATTTTAGAGAAATATATGTATTATATTATTCAAACTTTGTGAACCCTTCAAACCTATATTCATAATAATTTGTCATTTGATTGGCATCCTTCCATTTTTATTTATATCCATCATATTTTATTTTTTAATATTCATATTTAAAATAATAAACAAATAAAAAGGATGTATATTATTATGATCCTAAAATCTTATTCTTTATATACACAAATATATTTTCATTAAATTTGATATAAATTATCATGCATCAAAAACAAGCCAGAACATATGAAGACAACGAATTGTACAAATATAATGTATCATAACACTTATTTAGTATCAAAATATATATTATATCATAAATAATATTTTTATTTACAAATGGATTCATCAAGGGAGATAATAATGTAAATGGAAACCACCATCTCAAGTTAGTTCAGTTCATCAAAGGTCGTCAATATCATTGTAAGTCATTATTGGTCACCATGAAGAAACAAAAACTTATAAAAAAGAAGGAGATATTCATGTTAAAATATAATATAGTTTTTTTGGAGTTATTATAAATAAAGAATATTTTATTGTGAATGCTATTATATTTAGACCATAATCACAAATTATTATATGAAGGTAAATATTAAATCATAATTTGTTAAACAATGATTTTTCATATCCAATTTTTTCCTTTTAATACTTTGATATATATATATATATCTAGAGTTTGGTGATGAGAGAATGTTTGATTCCAAGGCCTGGTGTGCTAAGAAATAGTTTTATTAAATTATTAAATACATTTCATATTTCATGCATAAGGATTATTAAAGAAAATGGGATAAATATTAAAAGGAAGTGCAGGTAAAAACTGTGATCCTATAGTTGAGTATGGAAGGCATTGTTTACACTAGGTATGACCTAAAATAGGTCATTGTAGGGTGTTCAAATATCACTCTTTTTGGAATTATGTTGAATTGAAAAATTTATTTATTAAATTAATTAAATAATAATTTTTACCTAAATGGTTTTACTTTAAATCTATCACTATGGATATTTCCTCTAGGTTTCCTTCATAACCTTAGGACAATCATGAACTTCTCCTCCTCTCCTAATGTTGGTGAATCACCCCGTAGAATGACTAAACTCTGAATCAATGTAGATCAGGATATAGTATACACAATTAATTCCTTTAATTATTGGAGAATAAGTTCATAGATAATGAAATATCCAATCTCTATGTAAGACATATAAATTTTTGGATTCTTCTCCTTTTGATTAAATTGATTGAGCATAATAATCCCATTAATGATCTGCACCAATTGTTGGACCATTGTATACACCCATGTAATAGTTAAATAAATTATTATAATTATTATCTAATCTTGATTATCCCCATCCTTCATCATTAGCCAAGAAAACATGGATAAAATCAATTAAACATTTCTTGTGGTGCCTTTTTGTCTAAGTGAATTACATTTTTCACCGGTGGGACCATGAGGTATCATTTTGACATTTTCGGGCAATACCAAGCCCAACCATACGCACAGAATCAAGACAGGTTCACGAAAATGGGACAAATTAATGAAAAAAGGTTATATTTGAGATATTTAAGAGTTTTAGAATATTGTTTTGATGATCAGAGGTTGGATCATCAAAGGTGGACGTTTTGGGGATGCACAGAATGGGCGACGTATCACCAAGGAAAAAAAATATTTGATTTCTAATGAACGATGACCCAAAGCTATGATCCATGACCATATCCACTAATTTGAGAGATATCATGGTGGGATCTGTGGAGGAATTCTTTTAATTGAGGTTTGAATCATAGATCTATAAATATGAGAAATAATAGACTTCATGCTATTTATGAGGATGAGCACATGACATATAGCCCCTTTCTTATGGCAGCTAGAGTTTTGAGATTTTATAAGGATGGAATGCCTTGTAGACCACCTAAATGGTTTTTACCCCTTTTCCCATGTGGATGAGTCATGTGATGGATCACACATCTAGGAACACACCACGTTCCCAAGAATAGAAGGATGACTGGAGCACACTGTCATCATCCACTGTGGAGATTCACATCATTTACTAAAATAAACAGACATGTTGTAAAGTAAACATACACTATGTGGATACACGGACATAACCAAGCACATGCGCCGGACCCCATGTGGCATGGGAAAGTTGTCTATATCCCATACTCAATATTTAATCCTATACAGTTTGAGGGTCATGTACTTCCAAGGAAACATCTAGGAAATAGATTGGGACCATACACAGTGTGGGTCCCCTCACACGTCATTCACCCCTTGGATCCATTTATGTAATCATCAATCTTCAATATATCCTTCATTTGAACTCATATTTATTCCTCATGTGTATTCTATCCTGATTTTTTTTCATCATATAAAAGGATGGATCCTTCCTTTGTGGATTTCCTGATATGATGTGGAATTTTCTTGGCATGGTGCTTATTTATACGATGCTCAAAGTCATCAATGATCAGCGGAGATCACTAGAGGCTTCATGTAGAGTGTAACCCTAGTTATTATCGGTGTGGTTCCTCTACAAATTATTATCAAGTAAAAATCCATATTGCATAGGTAACTGGTTCTCATTTTCCAGATTGGACCCCACCAATCATATCGGGGTGCGGGTCCTCAACCTATAGAGACAAACCCTTCATCTTCATGAGAACGGGTCCACCACCTTACTGAGTGGTACACCCTATCAGATAATATGTTAGTCTTCAATGAATATAGTGGAACCCCCTATCAAATAATGGTTTGAGTTCTCAACCTATAGAGTAAATGCCCCATTTTCATGGTTATGGGTCCTCTAACTTTTGAGTGGATCCATTTATCGATAAAGGAACTAGTCCTCGATGGATAAAGTGAAACCCCCCATTAGCATGGGTGCAGGTCCTCTACAGATAATTATATAGTGGACCTCATCCCTCCTACACAAAAGGGAATGGGTCCTATACTTGGAGTTCTGCCCTCTCGGGTGTGATATTTGGGTGAAAGGTGTGGTCCTTCACATGGTTACTTCTGAGTAGACTCGTAAGATAATGGGAATCATTGATGGAATTCTAGAACTATTGGTGACTCACCATCCTGGGCTCTACTATGATATGTAGGTCCCATTTCTCTCTTGTTTGGGTTTTTTTGACTGATTATATATATATATATATTCAACTGTATCTATACCTTTGGATTAGGTTAAACTCATTTAATGGGTTGTGAAGACACTCATGGTATTCCACATGCTTTCTATGATTATCTTATCATGGATGGATGAGTCTAATATCCTTCTATAGGTTGAAAATACTTTATGTTTACTTCACCTACATATTGTGTTGAGACATTATGTATAGACGTGGTTGAAGTCTCTTTTTTTTTTGTGTTTAGACATTCTCTTTCACTATATCTTGTATCTTTTGTACTATCTCATATCTATTTATTCCTTTAATATATCATATAGATACCCCTTAAAATTTTCGGGCATCCTACTGGGTATATATATACTTACCGCTACATGGGATTTTCGTTCAAGTGTCATGTCATACATAGATTATAGAAAATTCAGTGATGATTTTGGGGGAGGATTGGGAAACCTGGTACCTTGGACTGCATATGGTGGTTGAAGCATGCACATATGGAGTTGGGATCTCTCAGCAATTTACTTTTCAGGTTTTTTAGGTAGGGACATATTTCTGGTTGGGCATGTATTTTTCCCTTTTACTTTTCAGTTTTTACTATTATACTCTTATACACCCTAGAGGTGCTGCATGCTTGGTTTACATTCTATTTGTTTCATCTTTTTATTATTACTCCTCTGCAGTTCTATAATTAGATGATTCAGTGTGTTCATAAAGGAACATAGGAAAAGGCATCCCATATTGGATATTCCTTTAAGAACTTGTCTTCACCACTAGCTTATAGAGTTTTTCTTGTGGTAGTTATGGTTGAAGCCCTGGTTATGAAAATGTCATGATAGATTATTTTTAGAATAGTCCATTCATTTGGACATTTTCTAGAGTAGGCCACATAACACCAACATTTTTAATGGACCATTTTTCTCTTTGAATAAAATATTTTTCATTGACTTCTTGCAACGAACTAAGTCATTCATTCCTTTCACACGCCATTAACATGACGTAAAAAACTTCCACTTGGCATATGATACATGAACTTGTAACTAGGAGTATGTTACATGAAACAACAACATGGAATATGTTACACTAAACACTGAATTGGCATATGATAAAAGAAACACCGACTTGGAATATGTTATATGCAACAACAACCTATCATATGTAACATGCAACACTGACTTTGAGTATGTTAAACAAAACACAGATGTTTCTAAGAAACATAAATTTATTGTTATAATTATTTAAATGAGATAATTATAACCTAGATATTATACATAGTAATATTATTTTTAATAAATACTTTTAAAATATTTATTATAATGGTTTTTTATAACTAAAAATATTGATAATGAAAGATATAATTTTTGGTAATTCCCTTATATGATAAAATAAACTATTTTATCAAACAAACTAATTTTCTTTTCTTTTTGTGAAAAATATTAAAATTAATTTAAGACACATTTAGATATTTAATTTGAAAAAATAAACTTCATTTTTCTATATATGTTGTCTAAATCAGCTTTGGGTGAATTTATTGTATTTTTTTGTACACATCATTTTTAGACGAATAGTGAAATATACCGGATTTTAATTCAATGAAATTATTCATATAATTTATTTATATGGATAAATTATATATTAATTTAGTATCATAGTTTAATTATATAATATTTTTATCAATCATATTTCACTATGAATTTGAATATAAAAATAGAACACTTTTGATCATTTTTTACTTTAAAACTCTGCATTGTTGTCCCAACTACTGGATTAAATTTAAATTAGTTTCAAACACATATATTATTTTTATATCAAATTTTGAATCCATATTTTAGATCTGAATAATTTATAATTTCTAATAAATTTACAATTATTCTTGTCCAAAATGATTAATGAATGTAAATAAAACTAATTACACGGATTAAGGTAAAATTAAGCATAACTAAGGACTAATCCAAACAATTAATGCCAAAATGACATATAAACATTTACAAGAGCTATTTTCTAGAAAGGTTCTGACTTTATCATTCATTGGATATAATTTGGTCTATTATTGGATCCACTTGACTTCTGAAAAGCATCTATGGAATTCCAGTGTCAAAATATTACAGGAGTTCCACTCTTCCTCAACTATAAATTTACTCCTCTATACCACTTATTTAAACCACTAAAACCAATTATATTTTGAAAATATTTTCTCAAATATACAACCAACATCCCTCACATCCTCTTCAAATACTCTCTTGTTCATAACTTCTTCTGAGGAATCCCATTGGTGCAAACCGAAAACCGTTTCTGATTAAGAGCTACCACCCTCTCTAAAACTCCTTTGTTTAATTTTATTTCTCCAACCCCTTAAATATTATTTTTATGTTAATATATAAAAATACTAGTATATTAAATATTCTTGGTTTTTTATTCTATTTTTTCAACCTAATGTTACACACAAATTCATCTAATATAAAAGGAACATACTGTTTGCATGTATGGGGAACCATCACCTCACTAAATGATGATTGTTCATTTCTCTTTTACTACATCTCATGGTGAAAATTAGATGGGTACTCTATTTAAATATTTTCTATATCATATTTTTTATTTCTATTTTCTGTTGTAATTATTTTGAATCAAATATATTCATACATTCCATTTTGTGTTAATATGATAATTTTGTTTTAGAAAGTATGGACTAACACCCCTTAAAGAAATGTAATTCGTCCATACACTAAAAGGAATGTATTAAGGATAGTTTTAGTGAATATATATGATATAAATAATCTACTAATATATATATATATATACATACATACATATTTGTTTTACTTTATTTCCTTCAACAAGAAAATTAAATAGAAATATCATTCTTGCGTACATACATCCTACCATCTCCATAAACGGTATACTCCATTTCAAACATCTATATTATATGGATTAATATAATACAAATATATTTAATATAAATTATATGTATATCATGGTGTACATTCTGGAAATCTGAATATAATTATAAGGTCCAAGGATATGACAAATCAAGACAAATGAGAATAACAAAGTGAATATTACCCAATGTGAAACCTCATCATAGGATTGTTAACAAGTGGTTAATATATAGTCCCTAAAAAATGAAATATGTTATTATATATAAGTATATTTTCCTATAAAATATTTTTAATAAAAATAAATTTATTATACATGAATCTTTTTTGAGTACAAAGAGAGTCAAGACACTAGGTTGGGGGATTTCATCTCACTTTTTATTTCCCTGAGATACATGATTTATTCAACACCCATTAATTTTGTATGGTATCTATAAATTTCATGGATTTATTAATTGATTATTTTAATTAAACTTATGGGTACATAAAGATACATTCTATGACCAATATTTCATGGGATTCATGTTTTGGAAGATACCAAATCTGTAAAATATTGTTGTCTCAATTTTCCTTCTTTGAGACTCATGTTTGGTTATACACATAAATTATTCTTTGAGGGGTATATACTTCCACATAACTTCTAATATAATTAATATCAATATTTTCATGATATTTTAAAATTCATGTAATTTAGTTTTCTTAAATTTATAATATGATCCCATGTTACCAAGTGATAAGAGTTTATTGAAAAAATATCATCACTTTTCGAGATTGTTAAAGATTATACTTCATTAATAAAATATTAGGATCTATCTCTCCAAAAAAAATAATATTTTCATTATCCTTTATTTATTAAATATATATGAAGGTATTAGTACCATTTTTTACAATATTTGACTAAATATAACTATGAATTGATTTTTGAAAATATGAATATATTTCCATCATCGATTGGAAATCTATATTATTTAAAAAACCTTGTTTTCATAAATGTATTCAAATTATAATTATGGATCACTTCAATAGAAAATAATTTTAAAATATATTATATGTTTTAATGATTCTTTTATATGTTTTAAAATCTATTTCCAAATAAAAATCGTTTTAAAATGATTTATGTTATAAAAATCATTCTTCAAAGAAGAATTGTTATTTTCCACAACAAATGTTTTTAAATGATATTTCCAAATTATTTGTCATCTAGGATAACATTACTTGGTTTTTATCATTAATTATGGGGAAATGATTCAATATTTACATTCATATACATTCTCTTAATAGAATTTTTTTATGGAATGATGTGTATGAAACTTATTTCTCATTCACGAGTTATATGCTTTTGAAACCCGCTTCTTTTCATGAGTTATATTTATGACCAAATGATTATGAATCCATTATTATTACATAGATTATTATTTGATTACATGTTCATAATACCCATTTCATTCTGTGGGTTATGTTATGATTATTTTTTATGATTTTTAGGAAGATGTATGTATAATTTCATTATGATATGGGAGGGAACTATATATCCCTCTAATCAAATTGGTAATGATATATATTTTATGTGATAGACAAAGATTGTCTTTGGAGTAAACCCTGACTACTAAGATGGACATAAGAGTGAACCATGACTTAATAGATGGTAAGAGGTGTGTACTCATGTGGCTAAAATAGCCATGGGAGTGAACCATGACTACCAGGATGGTATGTAGAGTGAACACATACTATTAATCTTGTCATTGAAGTGATGCCTTAGATGCATTGGAAATACTACTATTGGTTTATGTGTTTTCCATAATTCAATTTTTTCCGATGTTATGATTTCATGGATTATTAATATTTATTTCCTTGCGATTTATTTCTTATGAACATAAAATATTTATGACCAGATTCATGTATACTATCACTGATTTGAAATGGATGACCTTCAATTTTCATGATTATTATCTCATTCCCTTATGATCATGATTATTTTTACATATCTCTCTTATTTATCAATGTTAAAGATTTGAGATCACCTCTTTTTATGTTTCTATCCCACAAGTGATGATGATATATATTATTTTTGATGTTCCATAGAAGGTTTCTTGACAAGAAGAACCTAGTGGGTGATGATGTAGATCATTTATACACAAAAGTTTATGTTTCCATTTTTTCAAATGCACAAGACTAATATGTTCTTTAGGCTTCTATTTTTTTAATGGTTAAGTATTCCTAAAAAGTGTTGTAATGTTAAAGTATGTCAAGAAAGAGTCATTATAGTTGGTATCGTATAAAATGTTTAGTTAAACATGGGAAAAAAGGATGAGAAAACCTTAAGGAGAACGCTAAGGACACTTTTATGGATAATTATTAAGATAAAGAAAAGTATTGGAAAATGTCCTAGAATATAGGTAAAGGAATAGTGAGTGTTTTCCTATTAATAAATCCCTATCTGGATACTACAAGTTGATGTGGATATGGAATAGATATTCCAATGTGTTAAATGTAATGCCCTGAACCCTGTTACCCAGAGTCGGTGGATTATTACATAACATTTTCATGATACAAGGAAATCATGTCCCGAAAATCCGATCAGTTTAGTACCCTTGGGAATACTAGATACATACATAAGTTTTACATTACATTATAAATTGAAAAACTACCACAACATTGTTTCCATATACCACACTCATATACTCTTAGACTATTCCTACAGGTCAGTCATAAAATAATTTTTCGCATCCTAGGAAAAATAAAACAAATAAATGGATGAGATCATATGCTTAGTAAGGATAACGATATATCAGAAACTTTCATAAATAAGAACAAACATTTAAGGCAATGTATAAGATTAAAAAAACATTTTAAACATGTACTTCAACATAATATAGCAAAGATAAAATCAAATAATGTCATTTACTTATTCGAATGGATATTCTAATTGTCGAATAATCACATGCAATATCAATAGACACTTTCATAATGATGGAATGCATAAGGCTAGACTTAATAACTGCATAGTCAAGGCCTTCTTCCAAGACTACAAATAATATTTTCCCACAGCCTAGTGCCAAGACACTAGTTTGTCTCATGACACCTACCGATGTATCGATGAGCTATAGGGGGCTTCACCCGTCACATACTTTGTCTAATGCATTCCTCATATGAAAAAACTTAAACATAACATAAACATTCATATTAAAAATAGCTTACAAAATTTCAATACTTTATCTATAAACCATGAATGGTGGAAAATAACACATCCACAATAAAAAATATCACAAAACATTCTATACAATATGGACATTTTGTATCATAATAAATCAACTTCAAATAAGCATAAAATCCATCAAAAGATGTTGACATAGATGAAATCAAAAACTTTTTTAATGAAATATCTCTTTCTTTTTTGAAATCATTTAAAATTTGTATAATTATAATAGAAAACATTTATTTTTGAAATATTCTTATAATCTTGTAAGGGATGCTTTTACGATGATATAACAGCAGAAAATTTCCACACCCTCCGTATAATTTAAAAAACATTCTTACATTAATTTTTTTGAGAATGTCATAAATTACCTTCTTTGGAAAATGACAGAATGATTATTTTCAAAATATATAAGGTAAAATAAGGGAATAAATGACTTTAACCCATTTTCTTGTAAATAGTAAAAAATATTAAATGCATTTTATGAAACATGGATGTGTATGTTATAGATATCTCAATAGATAATTACGTATACACAACCTTAGATAATGAAGACATTGTAAAATTTACCGTTACCTTGTTCTTTTCCTTGTTAGATGGTAGGTTAACCTTATGTATAATAGTTAAACCGTTGTTATTAAATTATACATGAACCATATACATAAATATGATATCACATATGATCTTCTAATATTGTATTTTAATAGTATTTTTGTATTATCGTTGTTTCGGGTGTAACTAATTCTTTTCGTTTATATTCATTGTTATGTGAGCCATATTAGTTATGGATGGGATGTATCTTATTTATATCCAAAATCATATCAAGTCATTAAACATTATTTTTAATCATTAAATGAAAATTAGTCTTGAATGGATAAGATGTTGAATGAATCTAATCGTGTTCGTGCAGACTATAAGCTGTACGTATGCACGAGCGAGAATATCATTCTTTTGATATTAAAATCATATATAATAGGATGTAATATCATATATAAAGAATCATTATCATGTAATACATATTATTTGAATCAATTATAAATCATTATTATACCCATCAAAATAATAATGTATTGAATAACAACTACACCACGACCTGGGGATGGTAAGCCGTACGTATGCACCTATGGTGACATGTCATTAATAGGATGTATAAAATAACAAATATGGTTGTACAATTTTTATAATAACATCACAGTATATAGAATATACTAGATTTATTATTTTATAATTAAAACAATAAAGAAAGAGGAAGTGGGAGAAGAAAGGAACTTGAAAGAGGTGATGAAATATTTACCTCTTCTTCGGGTACTTCCTTTTGATTTGATGCAATGGGCACCATAGGTTGTCTTTATGACTAAAGGAATGCATGTATGATGAAGGGAGGAAATTTTAGATGATATTTGGATAGGGTATGGCTGATCCAAATGTATTTGACGTTGTGAATGTGAGAGAAGGTAAAGTGACCTTTATAAGAGGGGTGGGGGACACCATAAAAAAAGATTGAAATATTATTTTATAATAAAATAATTTTCGGTTTCTAATTGCTCAAAAATTATTTATTTAGAGGATAAGGTGTTGATGGGTCAAAAAACACTCAACCAATAGGTTTCATATAGGTTTGGGTCACTATATTAACTTTATCATCTAGATTCAACTCTTAGTTAATTAGATTACATTTACCATGTCTCTTTGTATTTTTATATTATATAGTTAATAAACATACTATAAACCTCCAAGATAACCTCTAGTCGTTCATTAATGACATATATAATATTATTTAAGACCTATGGCTGAACCATATATTTTTAGGAATAGAATATCAATTAATAATATAATATTTTATTTAAAAACTCTTTTATGTCAATTTTGACACTATTTGTTATTTTGATTTTTTTAGATTCCTAAAATCATTATTACTTAAGAGAAATTAATTTAATAAATACTAACATATCACAATAACCTATAAAATTGGTATATTGCATCAAAACCTTCATATTATATTTATTTTAACATCTATAATACCATTTATTTGATTCTTTCATTAATAAGGAAAATACTGCAACATAATTATGTCACAAATAAATTTATTTATTCAATGTCTAAAAATTATAAATAAAATACAATTATAGAGGTAATATTTTTAGATATGTAATGAATATTTATAGTCCATATAAAACATATATAACCCTATGTAAAAATCTTTTTACTAAAAGATAAATGCTTATGTCATTTTTTTATTTACTTTAACTTAATTAATATAAACTATCATTATCACTTACAAGTGGCTCCATGAGATCCCAAAATTGGCTAAAGGAAGAAAAATTTAGTAAAGGTATCAAATAATAATGTTAGAACCCGTGTTAGTATAATTTAATATTATTTTTTATATTATTTTTTTACCCTTATTCATTGGATTTACCCTTTAACCATGGTAAATAAAATATTTACAGAAGTAATTATTCAAATTTCCTTAAAATAAAAGCGTCATATTTACAAAATTTGTACATCCTAATTCTAAATATGGAATCCATTTTTCTAAATTCAAATCAGAGAAGTGGTATAAATTAATTTACAATTAATTCCCGTAGTTAAAACAAAAAGCGTGTTTTTATGAAATAATAACTATCTAAAGATTGACCCTACCTGATGATTAGTTTAAATGTAAAATTATTTCCAATGATAAAAATTGGATTAATTGGTAAAAATATAATATAAATATACATATAAACCACTAAATATTATAATTTTTCACTATAAATTATTTTGAATAAAAAATTTGTTTTTAATTAAAATTTAGTGTTTTTCACTATTCATAAAAAACTAAATGTTTTCAGAAAAATACCAGATATTCACCATAATCTAATTTTGATATTATGAAACCAAAAATGAAGTCCATTTTGAATGATAAAATTTTTAAAATTTCAAAAATTAGGTATTACGTCTCATAATGGCTAGTTTGATTGGTCGCGATGTGTTAGAATCTCGAAGTTGTGTAAAACACAAGCAATTTCATTATTCAAAGGGCAATGTACTGTGGAATCTTGGGGTGTTACATTCTCCCCTCCTTAAAATAATTTCTTCCTCGAATTTTCTAGAATATTACAGAATAAAAAGATTTGGGTGGTTCTTTATCATAAGCTCCTCAAGTTCCCACGTTGCCTCTTCCATCTTCTAGATTCTCCATAGAATATTTACTAGACATGTCGTCCGGTTTCTCAACACTTTTTATCTTGTATCAAGAACCTTGACATGCTCATCAAAATAAGATAGATTAGGTTCCATTTCTAATTCTTCATATGTAAGTACATGTGTTGGTTCAGGCATTTATTTTCTCAACATTGATATGTGGAAAACATCATGAACTTTGGAGAGACATGGTGGCATTGCCCAACTGTAAGCTACAACCCCAATTCATTCTAGAATTTTAAAAGGTCTGATAGACCTAGGAGTAAATTTACCCTTCTTAACGAATCGTATGATTCCCTTTCAGGGTGATACCGTAAAAAAACATAATCTCCGCCATGAAATTCCAA
This sequence comes from Viscum album, assembly GCA_963277665.1. Taxonomy (NCBI): domain Eukaryota; kingdom Viridiplantae; phylum Streptophyta; class Magnoliopsida; order Santalales; family Viscaceae; genus Viscum; species Viscum album. The sequence goes on along the minus strand of OY728128.1, from coordinate 242,955,588 downwards.
ATCCATCATTCGGTTATCCTCATAGCTCTTCAACCTACGTTGAGCTGCTTTGATGTGCGTTTGGATTAACATCACCTTTTCAATCATTTCCTCAACAATTTCTGGGCCTATGAGTTTTTTCCCCCAACATCATCCCAACAAGTTGGTGTACGACATCTCTTTACATATAACGCTTCATATGGTGCCATCTAAATACTTTAATTAAAGCTATTATTATAGGAAAATACCACTAGTGGTAAATAATTATGCCACATACCTTGAAAGTAAAATTATAAATATCTCAACATTTCTTCTAAGGATTGAATAGTCTATTCTGATTTTCCCTCAGTTTGAGGGAGGTAGGCATTTCTCAAATGATGTTCAGTATCCAGGGCTTTCAAACGACTTTTCTAGAATCTTGATGTAAAACGGGGATCATAATCATAACAAATAGATAGGGGTACTCCATGAAGTCCTATAACGTCATTAATATATAGTCTTGCTAAATGATCAAGTGGTAAATCTTATCTTATAGTATGAAAATGTGATGACTTGGTAAGACGATCAATAATGACCCATATTGCATCATTCCTTCTAAGAGTCTGCGGTAGTCCCATGACATAGTCCATTGTAATATTTTCCCATTTCCACTCTGGTATGGGAAGATGATGCACGACTCCTCCATGTTGTTGCCTTCTAGCTATCACTTGTTGATAATCAATACATCTTCACCCAAAATATGCAATCTCCCTCTTCATTTTGTCCCACAAAAAAATGTCCTTCAATTTTCTAAAAATTTTATGGCTCTCAGGGTGTATGGTGAAATTGGAGCTATTAGTTTCTTCCAACAATTCTCTTTTTATATCTAGTATATCGGGAACACAATGTCTCTTCCCAAATTTCATGATTCCATCTTCATATATGAAGTCACTCAATCTCCCATTATTCATAGCTTTAATATTATTTTGAACCTTCTTATCATCATTTGGAGAATATTTTATCCTTTATAGTAAAGATGGTTTACCAACCATTTGAAAAAGAATTGATATTTTACCTTCCATGGTTATTCCCATATACAATTTTTACTAGATCCATGTATATTGGATCCTTTTAAACTCTAATCGTGTTCAAAACTCCATGATTCTTTCTACTCAAAGAATCTTCCACCTTATTTTCCTTCCCCATGTGGTAGTGTATAGTGCAATCATAATCATTGAGTAGTTCAAGCCATTTCCTTTGCCTCATGTTGAGTTCTTTTTGTGAAAAAATATACTTTAATCTCTTTTGATCAGTATAAATCTCACATTTTTTACCATATAGATAATGTCTCTATATCTTCAAAGAAAAGATTACACCTGCTAACTAAAGATCACGACTACTATAGTTTTTTTCCTGAATTTTTAGCTGTCGTGATGCATAGGAAATAACTCTATCATTCTACATAAGGACACACCAATTTCCTTTCTTTTAATAATTAATATAAATAACAAACCCATCATTCCCCGATGGTATAGTCAATATAGGAGCATTTACTAATATTCTCTTCAATTCCTCAAAACATTATTCTCACTCTTTTGTCCAAAAAAATTTAAACCATTTACTTGTGATCTGTGTTAATGGGTTAGCCAACCAGGAAAAATTCTGGACGAAATATCAATAATAACCTACTAAACCAATAAAAGTGTGTACCTCCGTTATACTCGTCGGTTCGGGCCATTCTTGGATTGCCTTGGTCTTTGAAGGATCAACATATATTCCATACTTAGAGAAAAAATGGCCATGAAAAGAAATATTTTGAATCCATAATTTAAACTTTCTAAACATCCCATATAATTCATTTATTATAAGTGTATTCAGGATAATGCGCATGTGATTTTCATGATCTTCGTAGCATTGGGAGTATACCAAGATATCATCAATAACTACCACTGAAAAGTCATCAAGATATTTCTCGAAAACCCTATTCATTAGATTCATGAAGATAGAGGGTGCATTACTCCACCCAAAAGGCATTACTATAAACTCATTATGCTCGTACCTGGTTCGAAATTATGTCATTGGAATGTCTTCCTTCTTCACGCACAACTAATGGTATTCAGATCGAAGGTCAGTCTTTGAAAAATATTGAGCACCATGATGTTGGTCAAATAAATAATCAATGCGAGGTAGGGGATATGAGTTCATTATTATTATAGCATTCATCTCCCTATAGTCAATGAAAAACCTCAACGATACCACTTTATTCTTAACAAAAAATATACGGGCTCCCCATAAAAAACACTAGGGAGAATAAATTCCTTATTACATAATTCCTCTAGTTTTTTCTTTAGTTCCACTAATTCCATAGTGGTCATTCTATAAGGGGTCTTCGATATGGGCCTTGAACCAGGAATTAAGTGAATGGAAAACTAAATTTCTCATTATGGAGGATGTCTAGGTAAATCCTCTAGAAACACATCAAAATATTCTTTCACAATAGGTACATATTATATTTGAACATTCCTTTCCTCGCCCATAGTTATTTCATTCTCTTCCTCCCCAATAATGGATTTTTTTTGAGCTAGTCATGGTGGATCCAGATAAAAATCATATGGAGACATTTCTTCTATAAGGATAAGGTGTTTTTTATCGTCATCATAAAAAATCATAACCTATTTCTTATTAAAATAAATTTTGGCATCATGGTCTGAAAGTCAATCTATAGTGATAAATATATCAAATTAAATAATCGGTATGAAAATCAGATGAGCCGATAAATAACATTTATGTGCCTTAATGGGAATGGATTCACAAACCTTTGTGACAATGATACTTCCCTTAAGAGTTTTGGCTGACAACTACCTTATTAAATTCAATTGGAAATATCTAATTTTCATAGCATATTGGGAAGATTTGAAGTAATGCGATGATCCAGAATCAAATAAATCATTGGATAAACTTGAGGAAACCATCAAATTCCCTACCACCATGTCTTTCGAAGCTTCAACCTCTGCAGTAGTGATCACATAATCTTGGCCTTGATCCCTTGGACTTCTTTTAGGCAAGTTCAAATGGTGCTTAGGAAATTCATTCGCATAATTCCCCCTTTCTCTATAATTACAGCCTTCAACATTGATAGCCTCTTTCTTCCCCTTGAAATCATGAGCATGGTGTCCTTTTTCACCACACTTGTAACAGACTCACATTCCTTTCAGGCAAGTATCAGGTTATTTCTCCCAACATTTACTTCCTGATGGATATTCTACTTTTCCCTTTATCCCAGAATTTTCATTTATAGAGTGTTCAGTAGATCTCTTCTTCTCTTCCTTTTCATTAAATTCGTACGACTTAGAGAATTCCTTTTATGTGTTAATAGTACATGAGACAATGTCTTCGTATGATGAGAAGTATTGTGAGACAATTTATCGACAAAGAAAAAGTATTAACCCATAAATGAAACGATCAATATTAATTCTTAGGTTAGGTATATAATCCGAAGAATGCCCCGCTAACCTTTTAAAGTTAGCTTCATACTTTGCGACATTCTAATCCTCCTTTTGACTCAGACTCAGAAACTGTCTTTCCATATCCACCTGATGGTCATGCAAAATGTATATTTCTAAGAAAGTCCCTTTAAACTCCCTCCATTCCATATTTGATACTTCATTATCTTTATTTGTGTTTTGAATCAATGACCATCATTGATCAGCATATCCAGTGAGGCAGTAAACTACCATGACAACTTTTTCCCTTTCACTACTCTCCAAGATGTGGAAAATTTTCTCTAAAAAATTTATCGATTACTCACCTGCTAATGGATTTTTTCACCCATTTAATGTTGGTTGTTGTTTTCTCATGATGTGATATAATGTTGATCCTCCACGGTGTGGATCTGGGTGCTCCATATGGATAAGGTTATTATTCATAACCTGAGTGAGTTGTACCAGTATGGAGATAAACTGATCAGCACCAGTTATTTCACAAGCTCCAATATAATTATCCTGAGTAGGAGGTCAATCCCCACATTGAATATGTGCTTCGATAAGGTTTCCATTACTTACACTAGGTGCTATTTATAAACAATTTATTAAATTAGATATGTTTATGAATAGAAATAAATATTTCCAAACTTGTAAAATACATAACATAAGTTGAATAGTTTATAGATATAATCCATAATCATAAAAATATTTTCTTTGAAAAAATATATACTCATAAATACTTCATAATGATTTTTAAGGAAAATGGGAAATTTCCTAAGCATATCACCCAGGAGTGTCATAACCAAGAGTGAATCAAGGCCCGTTGTTGTGCACCAGTTCATGTTCTACACTAGCTTAAAGCGATGTTTCCAGGTTTTACCCCTAGGTACATATGTGAAAGAGCTGCCTCAACCTGCTCATATCTAGACATGGATGCATTTCATGGAAAAATCACAAAATATCTATAGTACCAAAAAACTAGTAAATTATTCTATATTAATCCTCAAATTATATCTTAGGGTAATGTTATCTATCAGAGTTTAACGTAATCTATATCCCATGGTTTGTACTAAACTTCCTCTGATACCAACTGTAATGCCCCGACCGAAGTGACCCAGAGATGGTGCATTATTACATAAGATTGGCATGATACAAGGAAATCATGTCTCGAATGTCCGATCAGTTTAGTATCCATGGAAATACTATATAGATTGATAAGTTTTACAATACATTATAAAATGAAAAACTAAAATGACATTTTTTCCATAGACCAAACTCATATCCCCTATGAATATCCCTCTAGGTCGGTTATAAAATACTTATTCACATCCTGGAAAAAATACGACATAGAAAGGGGTGACTTTAGATGCTTAGTAGAGATAACAATATTGTGAAAACATTCATAAATAAGCATAATCATTTAAGACAATGTATAAGACTAAAATAAAAGCCTTTTAAACATGAACATCAACATAATATGGAAAATATAAAATCATATAATGCAATTTACTTATTCACATGGATATTCTACTAGTCAAATAATCACATGAAATATCAATATCCACATTCATAATGATGGAATGCATAATGATATACTTCATAAACACATAGTCAAGGCCTTGTGCCAAGACTTCAAATAATATTTTTTCAAGGCCTTATTCCTAGACACTAGTTTTTCTCATGATAACTACAGATGCATCGAGGAGCTATAGCTGGCTTCACCCATCACATACTATGTCCAATGCATTCCTCGTTTGAAAAGTTTTAAACATAACAAAAACATTCATATTAAAACTAGCATACTAAATGTCAACAATTTATCCATAAACCGTGAATGGTGTAAAAATAATACATCCACAATCAAACATATCACAAAACCTTCAATACAATATAGAAGTTTTGTATAATAATAAATCAACTTCAAATAAACATAAAATCCAAAAATGGTTATTAACATAGATGAAATAAAATACTCTTTTAGAGAAATATATCATTCTATTTTGTAATCATTTAAAATTAATATAATTATAAAATAAAATATTTATTTTGGAGGTATTATTATAATCTTGTAAGGGATGCTTTGATGATGTTATAATGGCAGAAAATAGCCTCGCCCGTTGTATAAGTTAAAAAACATTCTTACATTAATTTTGATGAAAATGTCAAAAAGTACCCTGTTTGGAAAATGAAGGAAATATTTTTAAAAAAATAAATGAGGCCAAATAACGGTTTTAATTACATTAACCCATTTTCTATTAAATATTAAAAATGATTTTAAATAAATTTTATGAAACATGGATGTGGATGATAAAGAGATCGCATTAGATAATTATGTATAAACAACCTCATATAATGAAGAGATTGTGAAATTAACCCTTACCTTTTTCATTTCCTTGGTTGAGGGTAGGTTAACCTCCAGTATAATAGTTAAATCATTGTTTTTAAATTATACAAGAACCATATACATAAATATGATATCCTATATGATCATCTAATATAGCTTCATTAATAATAATTTAGTATTATGGTTGTTTCAGGTGTTAACTGATTCATTTTACTTTATATTGTATGTTATGTCAGTCATATTTTTTATGGATGGGATGTATCGTATTTATATCCAGAATTATATCAAGTCTTTAAACATTATTTTTAATCATCAAATGAAAATTAGCCATGAATGGTTATGATGGGGAATGAATCTCATCATGTTCGTGGATACAGTAATCCGTACGTATGCATGAGCGACAATATCATTATTTTCATATTAAAATCGTATATAATTGAATGTAATATCATATATAAAGAATAATTATCATGTTATATATATTAGTTTAATAAATTATACATCATTATTATAGCCATCCAAATAATAATGTATTGAATAACAACTACACCACGACGTTGAGACATTAAGCTGTACGTACGCACGTATGGTGACATGCCATTAATAGGATGGATAAAATAATAAATATGCTTGTACCATTGTTATAATAACATCATACTATATATAAGATACTATAGTTTTTATTTTATAATGTAATCATCAACGAAATAGGAAGTGGAAGAATATAGGAACATGAAAGGGGTGATGAAATATTTACCTCTTATCCAGGTTCTTCCTTTTGATTTGATCAAAAGGGTCCCTTAGGATGGATTTCTCACAAAAGTCAGGCCTCTAGTATAATGGGAGGATAGTTGAGAGGATATTTGGGTAGGGGTTGGCTGATCCAATTGGCTTTGAAGGTGTCAATTTGAGTGAATGGGATGTTCCCTTTTATAATAGGGGTGAGGGGAACCTTAGAAACAAATTGAAATATTATTTTATAATAAATTTATTTTCGGTTTATAATGGCTCTAAAATAATTTATTTCGAGGATAAGGTGGGGATGGGTCTAAAACCACCCAAATAATATGTTTTAGACAGTTTTGGGTCACTATATTAACCTTATCTTCTAGATTTAACACTTATTTAATTATTTTGGCATTTACCATGTCTCTTTGTATTTTTTTATTATATGGTTAATAAATCTACAATAAACGTACAATCCAACCTCAAGTGGCTCATTAATGACATATATAATATTATTTAAGACATTTGGCTGAACCTTATATTTTTAGTAATAGAATATAAATTAATAATTTAATATTTATTTTAAAAAATCTATTATTTCAATTTTGATACTATTTTCTATTTTGTTTTATTAAAATTCATAAGAGCATTATTAATTCAAAAAAAATCAATTTAATCAATACTAAGAAGTAAAAATAACCTAGAAAATTTGTGTATGACATGAAAACGTTCAAATAATATTTATTTTCACATCTATAAAAACATTTATTTCATTATTTCATTCATAAGGAAAATATTGCTTTATCATTGTGTCATAAATAAATTTAATTATTCAATTTCTTAAAATTATAAATAAAATAAAATAATTTATGGAATATTTTTAGTTTTCTAATGTATTTTTATATAATAATAAATAACATATATAACACTATGTAAACTATTTTTTTTCTAAAAGATATATGCTTATGTAATTTTTGTATTTACATTAACTTAATTAATATAAAGTGTCATTATCAATTAGAACTGGAACCATGGGGTCCAAAATAGACCCAAGGATGTCCATAGTCATAACTATATCATAAAGTAGGGTTATAACACATGTTAGGGTAATTTAATGTTATTATAATATTATTATTTTTTACCCTTATTTACCGAATTTACCCTTTAACCATGGTAAATAAAAAATTTACCGAAATAATTATTAAAAATATCTAAAAATTAAAGTTAACTATTTACACAATTTATAACTCCTTATTATAAATATATAATCCATTTTTCTGAATTCAAAACCCATAAGTGGCAGAAATTAATTTATAATAAATTCTCGTAGTCAAAACAGAAAGTGTGTTTTTAAAAAATATTAACTCTCAAAAGATTGACACTTGCTTATATCTCGTTTAAATTCGAAATTATTTCCAAAGACCAACATTAGTTTAAATAGTAAAAATATAATCTAATTATACATAAAAACCACTAAATAATATAATTTAGCAATACAAATTATTTTGATTAAAAATGTTGTTTTTAATTAAAATTTAATATTTTTCAGTATTCATAAAAAACTGAATGTTTTTAGAAAAATACCACAAATTCACCCTAAGCTAATTTAGATATTCAGAACCCAAAAATGAAGTCCATTTTGAATGATAAAATTGATAAAATATCAAAAAATGGGTATTACTATTCATAACGGCAAGTATGATTTGTCATGATATGTTAGAATCTCAAAGATGTGTACAACTCAATCTATTGCATTATTCAAAATGAAACGTACTATGGAAGCTTGGGGTGTTACATTCTCCAATCCTTCAAATAATTGTTTCCTCGAAATTTCTAGAATATTACTACATAAAATGATTCGGGTGGTTCTTTATCATAAGTTCCCCGGGTTCCCATGTTTCTTCTTCCATATTATGGTTTCTCCTTAGAACTTTTACCAGACGAGTGGTCTGGTTTCTCAACACTTGTTCTCTTGTATCAAGATCCATGACAGGATCTACACAATATGATAGATCAGGTTCCAATTCTAATTCTTTATAGGTAAGTACATGCATTGGGTCAGGCATGTATTTTCTCAATAGTGATACATGGAACACATCGTGATCTTTGGAGAGACTTGGCGGCATCTCCCAACAGTAAGCTACATCCCAAATTTTTTCTAGAATTTTGAAAGGTCCGATGTATCTGGGAGTCAATTTACCCTTCTTAACAATTTGTATAATTCCCTTACATTGAGATACCTTCAAGAAAACATGATCTCTTACCTGAAATTCCAAATCCTTCCTTCGGTTATCAGCATAGCTCTTTGACCTACTTTGAACTGCGATGATGTGTGTTTGGATTACCTTCACCTTTTCCATCGTTTTCTCAACATGTTCTGGGGCTACGAGTTTTCATTCACCAACATCATCCCAAAAATTTGGTGTACGACATCACTTTCCATATAACACTTCATATAGTGCCATCTGAATACATGAATGGAAGCTATTATTATAGGAAAATTCTACTAAAGATAAATATTGATCCCACGTATCTTGAAAGTCAAATAAGAAAGATCTCAACATAAATTCTAAGCTTTGAATAGTCCATTCTGATTTTCCATCAGTTCAAGGGTGGTAGGCAGTACTCAAACGAATTTCAGTATCCGGGGATTTATGATGCCTTTTCCAGAATCTTGATGTAAAATGGGGATCACAATTAGAAACAATCGATAGGGGTACTCCATGAAGTCTTACAACTTCATTAATATAGAATCTTGAAAAAAGTCAAGTGGTAAATCTTCTCTTATAGAAAAAAAATGTGCTGACATGGTAAGACAATCAACAATGACCCATATTGTATCGTCCCTTCTAGGATTCATTGGTAGTCACATGACAAAGTCCATCGTAATATTATCCCATTTCCACTCAGGTATGGAAAGAGGTTTAATGACTCCTCAAGTATGTTTCCTTCCAGCTTTCACTTGTTGAAAAACCATACATCTTGACACAATATCAAAAATCTCCCTCTTTATGATGTACCAACAAAAGTGTTCCTTCAATTTTCTATACATTTTGGTGCTCCCAAGGTGTATAGAGAAATTAGAGCTATGTGCATCATCCAACAATTCTCTTTTTACATCAGGTATATCGGGAAAACACAAAGTCTCTCCCCAAATTTCAAAATTCCATCTTCATATATGAATTAACTCAATCTCCCATTATTCACAACTTTAATCATCTTTTGAAACTCATCATCATCAGCCTGAGAACTTTTTAACCTTTATAGTAAAGATGGTTTGGAAACCATTTTAAAAAGCATTAATGTTTCAACTTCTGTGGTTATTCCCATATTCATCTTTACTAGATCCATGTATATAGGATCCTTTTAAACTCTCATCTTGTTCAAAACACAATGATTATTTTTACTCAAAGTATCTACCACATTATTTTCCTTCCCCGGGTGGTAGGGTATAGTGAAATACTAATCCTTGAGTAGTTCAATCCATCACCTTTTCCTCATGTTGAGTTCTCTTTGTGAAAATATCTACTTCAAACTCTTGTGATCAGTATAAATCTCACATTTTTCACCATATAGATAGTGTCTCCATATCATCAATGAAAATATTACAACTGCTAACACAAGATCATGAGTAGGATAGTTTTGGTCATGAATTTTTAGATGTTGTGATTCATAGGTAATAACTCAATCATTCTGCATAAGGACACAACCATGTTCTTATTTGGAAGAATCTCTATAAATAACAAACCCATCATTCCACCATGGTAGACTCCATATAAGATCATTGACTAATCATCTCTTTAATTCTACAAAAGATTTTTCTCACTCTTTTGTCCAAACAAATTTAACCCCTTTATGTGTGAGCTTTGTTAATGGGTTTGCCAACCTGGAAAAATATTGGACGAAATGTCGATAATAACCGGATAAACCAATCAAAATGCGTATCTCAGTTATACTCGTCGATGAGGGACATTCTTGGATTGCCTTGGTCTTTGAAGGATCAACAGATATTCGATCTATAGACACAATATGGACAAGAAAAGGAATCTCTTGAAGTAAGAATTCACACTTTCTAACCTCCCCATCAAATTCATTTCTTCAAAGATTCTTCCCGATAATGTGCAAGTGATTATCATGATCTTCATAGCATTTGGAGTATACAAATTAATAATCAATAAATACCACTACAAAGTCGTCATGATATTCCTCGAAACCCCTATTCATTAGATCTATGATGACAGAGGGTGAAATAGTTAACCCAAAAGGCATTACTGTAAACTCGTAATGCCCGTACCTGGTTCGAAATTCTATCTTCAGAATGTCTTCCATATTCACGCAAAACTGATGGTATCCAGATCAAAGGTCAATATTTGAAAAATATTGAGCTCAATGAAGTTGGTCAAATAAATTATCAGTGCGAGGTAGGGGATACTTGTTATTTATTGTTATAGCATTGATCTCCATATAGTCAATGCATATCCTCATAGATCCATATTTCTTCTTAACAAAAAGGATAGCGGCTCTCCATGGAGAAACACTAGGGGGAATAAATTCCTTAATAATTAATTATTCTAGTTGTTTCTTTAGTTCCACTAATTACACAGTGGATATTCTATAAGGGTTATTTGATATATGCCCTGAACAAGGAATTAAGTCAATGGAAAACTCAATTTCTTGTTATGAAGGATGTCCAGGTAAATCCTCTAGAAACACATCAACATATTCTTGCACAATAGGTAAAACCTATATTTGAACATTCCTTTTCCCACCCATAGTTATATTATCCTCTTCCTCCCTAATAATAGAATTTAGTTGAGCTATTGGGGGTGGATTTAGATAATAATTAGATGGTGACCTTTTTAATTTAAAATAAGGTGTTATTTATCATCATCATAAAAAATTGTAACCTCCTTCTTCTTATAATAAATTTTTTCATCATAGTCCGAAAACCAATCCATACTGATAATTATATCAAATTCATTCATGGTTATGTCGATGATATTAGTAGATAAATTACATTTATGTGCCTTAATGGGAACTGATTCAAAAAAAATTGTTGAAATGATACTTCCCTTAGGAGTATTGACTAACAACTCCCTTGTTAAATCAAATTGAAAATATCTAATCTTCTTAACAAATTGGGAAGATATGAGGAAATGAGATGATCCAGAATCAAATAAAACATTGGACAAACTTGGGGAAAACATTAAATTACCTTCCACCACGTCCTTAGGAGCATCAAACTCAGCAGTAGTGATCGCATAAGATTATCCTTTATCCCTTGTCCTTTTCTATGGTATGTTCCCTTGGATCTTAGGAAATTCATTTGCATAATACCCCCTTTCTCTAAAATTGTATCATTCAACAATGACAACCACTTTTTTCCCCTTGCAATCACGAGCTTTGTGGCCTTTTTATGACACTTGTAAAAGACTCCCATTCAATTTAGGAAAGTACATGGTTGTTTCTCCCCACATTTACTGCAGGATGGAAATTCAACTTTTCCCTTCTTCTCCTTATATCTATTTCTAGAGTTTCCAACAGATCTCTTCTTCTCTTTATTTTCTTTAAAGTTGCAAGACATAGAGAATTCCTTTTCTATGTTGATATCAAATGATATAATATCTTTGTATGATGAGATGGATTATGAGACAAATTATCGATGGAGAAACAGTTTTAACCCATCAAAAAACTATCAATCATGCTTCTTGGGATACATATATAATCTGTAGAATGCCCCGCTATCCATGTAATTTTAGCTTTATACTGTGAGACATTCTCATCCTCCATTTTCCTCAGACTCAAAAATTATCTTTGCATATCCGCTGGATGGTCATGAGGAAAGTATTTATCTAAGGAAATCAATTTAAACTACAAACATTCCATATTTGATACTTCATCATCTTTATTTTAGTTTTGAATCAATGACCAACATTTATCAACATCACTTGTGAGGCGGTAAACTCCCATGAAATTTTTTTCCCTTTCACTACTCCACAAGGTGTGGAATATTTTATCTATGAAATTTATCCATTGCTCAGCTACTAATGTTTTTGTAATCCCATTGAATTTTTGTGGTTTTTTCCTCATGAAGTGATCTAACATTGATCCACTATGCTATGGATTATAGTTCTCCATACAGGTATGGTTATTATTCATATCCTGGGTGATTTTTCCCAGTATGGTGATATGCTAATCAGCCCTAATTGCTTCACCAGCTCCACTATAATTATCTTGAGTAGGATGGAAGTCCCTATATGAATTACGTGTGTTGATACGGTTTCCATACCTTACACTAGGTCCCATTTATAAACAATGGCATAAACTAGATTAGTTTATGAATCGAAATACATATTTAAAAACTTGTAAAAAACATAACATAAACTGAACAGTTTATGGATAATACATAATCATAAAATTGTTTTCTTTTAGGATGTATATACTCATAAACCCTTCATAATGATTTGTAAAGAAAATTAAATTTTTCCAAAGAGTATTCCCCCAGAGTGTCCTAACCAAGAGTGCATCAAGGCCCGTTGTCGTGCACCAATTCCCGTTTGAGTCTAGATCAAAGATGTGTGTTTGGGTTTTACCCCTTGGTAAATCTGTTCCATAGCCGCCGCTACCTTCTCCTATCCAGACAGGGATGTATTGCTCGTAAAACTCACAAAATATCTACAGTACCAAAATTATAGGAAGTTCATCTATATTAATACTTAAATTATATCTTAGGATAATGAGCTAATATCAGAGATTATCTGAATCCAGATTACAAAGTTTGTACAAAACTTCCTATGATACCAACTATAACGCCATTAACCCTATTACCCAGGGTCGGTGCATTATTACATAACATTGTCATGATACAAGGAAATCATGTCCTGATAGACCGATCTGTTTAGTAGCCTTGGAATTATTAGATACATTCATATGTTTTACATTACATTATAAAATGAAAAACTACAACAAAATTTATTCCATAGACCACACTCATATCCCCTCAGACTATCCTTGGAGGTCAATCAAAAAAAAACATCTTCGCATCATAGGAAAAATAAAACCTAGAAAGGGGTGAGCTAAAATCCTCAGTATGGATAATAATATAGGGAAAACTTTCATAAATAAGCGTAAACATTTAAGGAAATATATAAGACTGAAACAAAAGCCTTTTAAACTTGAACTTCAGCATAATATAGAAATGATAAAATCAAATAATTCCATTTACTTATTCACATGAATATTCTACTAGTTGAATAATCACATGCAATATCAATATCCACTTTCATAATGATGGAATGCATAATGCCAGACATCATTACCAAATAGTCAAGGCCTTGTGCCATGACTAAAAATAAGATTTTGTGAAGGCCTTGTGCCAAGACACTATTTTTTCTCAGGATACCTACCGATGCATCGAGGAGCTATAGCGGGCTCCACCAATCACATACTAAGTCTAATACATTCCTCAAAAGAAAACGTTTAAATATAACATATTTTTTTTTATTAAAACTAGCATACGAAATATAGATACTTTATCCATAAACCATGAATGGTGTAAAAATATAACATTCACTTTCAAACATATCAAAAAACCTTCAATACAATATGGAGTTTCTGAATCATAATAAATCAACTTCAAATAAGCTTAAAATCCTTCAATGGATGTTGACCTAGATGAAATCAACACCTTTTTAGATAAATATCTCTATCTATTTTGATAAAATTTAAAATTCATATAATTATAAATGAAAAAATTTATTATATAAATATTTATATAAGCTTGTAAGGTATGCTTGGATGATGTTATAATGGCGTAAAATAGATGCACCCGTCGTATAAGTTAAAATAACATTCTTACCGTAATTATGTCGAAAAGTTCATAAAGTACCTTGTTTGGAAAATGACGACAAGATTCCTTTAAAAATATATAAGTTCAAATAAGGGTATAAATTACATTTACCCATTTTCTAGTAAATAGTAAAAATGTTTTGAAATAAATTTTATGAAACATGGATGAGGATGATAAAGAGATCCTTGTAGATAATTACATATAAACTACCTCAGATAATGAAGAGATTGTGAAACTAAATATTACCTTGTTATTTTCCTTGTATGAGGGTAGGTTAACCTCCTGTAAAATAATTAAATCATTGTTATTAAATTATAAAATTACCATATACATAAATATGATATCATATATGATCTTCAAATATTTCTTTGTTAATAATATTTTAGTATTATCATTGTTTTGGGTGTTAACTGATTCGTTTTCCTTTATATTCATTGTTATGAGAGCCATATTTGTTATGGATGGAATGTATATTATTTATATCTAGAATGATATCAAGTCTATAAAAGTTATTTAAATCATAAAATGAAAATAATTCTTAAATGGATACGATGGGGAATGAATCTCATTGCGTTCGTGGAGACGGTAAGCCGTACGTACACACGAGTGACAAAATCATTATTTTGATATTAAAATAATATATAATTGGATGGAATATCATATATAAAGAATAATTATCATGATATATTTATTATTTTCATCTATTATACATCATTATTGTACCCATCCAAATAGTAATGTATTGAATAACAACTACCCCACGATGTGGAGATGATAAGTCATACGTACACACATATGGTGACATGTCATTAATATGATGAGTAAAATAATGAATATGGTTGTACCATCTTTAAAATAACATCAAAATATATATAAGATATTTAAATTATTATTTTAGAATGGAAATAAAAATTAATGAGTAAGTGGAAGAAGAAATGAACTTGAAAGAGGTGATGAAATATTTACCTCTTCTTCGGTTTCTTCCATTTGATTTGATCAAAAGGCCTTCATAGGATGGCCTTATGACTAAATGAAGGCACCTAGGATGAAGATAGAATAGTTGAGAAGATCTTTTTTCAGGTTTTAGCTGAGGAAAATGGATTTGAAGGTGTGAATTGGAGTGAAGAAGAAGTTCCCTTTTATAAGAGGGGTGAGGGACACATTAGGAATGGATTGAAGTATTATTTTATATTAAAATCATTTTCTATTTCTAATGGATCCTAAATTATTTATTTAGAGGATAAGGTGGGTATGGGATTAAAACCACTCATACAATAGGTTTTATATCGGTTTGTGTCATTATATTAACTTTATCTTCTAGATTTATCACTTAGTTAATTAGTTTGACATTTACCATGTATCTTTGTATATTTATATTATATGGTTAATAAACATACAATAAACATCCAAGAGAACCACAAGTGGTTCATTATTTCAATATATAATATTATTTAAGAACTTTTTTCAATCCATAGATTTTTAGGAATAGAATATCAGTTAATAATATAATATTTGTTTTAAAACTCTTTTAGTTCAATTTTGAAACTATTTAATATTTTGTTTGAGTTAAATTCATAACAGAGTTATTACATAGAAAAAAATTCATTAAATAAATCCTAACATGTTAAATTAATATTAAAAATTATTGTATGGAATCAAAACATTGAAATTTTATTTATTTTAACATCTATAATACCATTTATTTGATTCTTTAATTAATAAGGAAAATACTGCATCGTCATCGTGTCATAAATAAATTTAATTATTCAATGTGTAAAAATTATAAAAAATTACAATTATTTCGGGAATATTTTTTTATTTCTAATCAATATTTATAGCCATAGAGATAACATATATAAGCCAATGTGAAATTTTTTTTACTAAAAGATATCTGCTAATGTCATTTTTGTATTTACTTTAACATAATTAATATAATGTGTCATTATGACTTACAAGTGGCTCCATGGGGTCCCAAAATCGACCCAAGGATGCCCATGGTATGAAATGTATCATATAATAGGGATAGAAATTTTTTTATGTTAATTTGATATTATTATAATATTATTATATTTTACCCTTATTTACCGGATTTACACTTTAATCATGGTAAATAAAATATTTACCGGAATAATTATTCAAAATTTCTAAAAATAAAAGCCACATATTTACACAAGTTGGACCTCCTGATTATAAATATTGAAACAATTTTTTCTAAATTCAAAACAATCAAGTGGCAGAAATAAATATAAAAATAATTCTTGTAGTCCAAACAAAAAGCGTGTTTTTATGAAATAATAACTATCAAAAGATTGACAATTGCTTATGTCCAATTTAATTGTGAAATTACATCTAATGAACTAAATTGGATTAAATGGTTAAAATATAGTCTAATTATAAATAAAAACCAATCAATAGTATAATTTAGCACTAAAAATTATTTTTATTAAAAAAGTTGTTATTAATTAAAATTCCGTATTTTTCACTATTCATAAAAAACAGAATGTTTTCAGAAAAATACCAAAAATTCACTCTATGTTAATTTAGATATTCTGAACCAGAAAATGAAGTCCATTTTGAATGATAAAATTGATAAAATTTAAAAAACTAGGTATTGACATTCATAATGGCTAGTTTGATTGGTTGCGATGTGTTAGAATCTATACAATGTGTACAACACAAGCTATTGCATTATTCAAACGGAAACGTACCATGGAATCTTGGGGTGTTACACTTAAACTCTAACATGGTGTATTAGTAATTACACATGGTAATATGGTACAAGAAAAAATTCCTTACTGCACACCTTGTTTGACACTCCTAGGGGATATTCTTTGGGAATTCACAAACTCTTCATAAACCATCATGAAGGATTTAAAAATATTTTGGCTACGAATATCCAAGGATAAACCAATGCTCTCCCAGATTAAGGAATTTTTAATAAAATATACATTCTATTAGTGATTTATCATGCTTATTTGGTTCCTTATTATGATTATTGTTTCTTACTCTAGTCTTCTAATTTTATTCAATGGAAGAAAGCCAAAGGAATGACATTAATGGTGTCTATAATAAACAATATAATGATTTTACTCCTAAGAAACATAATGCTATGGGGGATGGAATGAAAAATCATATTGTTATTCTCTAATTTCATTCTCTTGTTATGAATCGTAGTGGAATTCCATATGAGAAAAGCAAGAAAAACATTCTAATAAGTCTTTATTGAGCCAATTTCCAACTTCTTTTCGAAGCTCTTCTGATGCACTTATTACTGAACAATGAAATAGTACTATGGAAAATATATTATCTAATCTCTAGTGTTTAGATCATTTTAAAGTCATTGTATATTTTTATCGGTGACAAGGTGAATCAGACTAGTGGTGGCCTCTAATTAAGAATACATGTAATCATGATGAAATTGATTCCATGGAATTGGAAGAGTTAAAGTACATATTTTTCAATAAGATAATTCATTGGATTAATGATACCAAATGGAGAAATAGCTACTTGAGTTGAAGAAAATGGATAACAAATTTATTGGTACCACCATGGCTAATTTCATGAGACATGTGAGGGAGGAGTTAGGAATTATCATCCCACTAGAATATAATACTGATAGGTTCTTCAGTGGCTTTAATCCATGTCTTAAATGGGCATTGGCCATAAGAGACATTAGTATCTATCAAGAGATTTTTTTAGGGGGAATCAAGGTTGAAATGGAGGTTGGATTCATGTATCAATCTCATATTTTTGACATGAAATGGAAGATGGGGTTTAAATAAAATTCAAACAACCATGATGAGAAAAATATGAGGCTTCTATTATTCTCTAAGTGTGGGAATGAGCATGGATGAAAATTTCCTAAAGGGGATATAATAATTTTTTGTGTGGAATGTAAGTATATAATGAATTTGATTGTCCATGTGGTAGGAAGATGTTAGCTAATAGAGCTAATGGAGAAAATGATAGAAAATGTACCCCTTGTGCTTCAATGCTATAAGTGTAAGGATAACGGTAATTATGATAACGTGGTCTGAAACCCATGGGCCATTGATGATGATCAAAGTTTTCAAATTATTAAGTCAAGGGAATGGGGAAATATCATACAATCAATATTTTTGATGAGTGGTGTGATAATGATGTTCTGAAAGGAACACTTTCCATCATCTCTAGAACTGATAATATCGTATGTGATTCTAGATCTATCCACTCTATCATATCTAAATTATTTTCTAAGGGCCTTATGAACCCAACAAAAAATTAGATGTATAATTATTTGTGAAAACCCCTAATAGTACGATGATTTCATCGCAGGTATACGATTCCTCTCTGATTAATGTTTGTGGGAATGTGCTTCTGGTAAATCTGTTCATTCTTCCTTGGGTTGAATTTAATGTCATCTTAGTCATGGATTGGTTTTCTCTTCATAAATCTCACATCAATTGTCAAGGAAGGGATGCTATATTTGATATTTCAAACACTACTATGAGTATCCATCTATGTAACTATATATATCAACTTCTTATAGATATTACATCCTGTTTATGGGTAATAATTCACAATAAAAAGTGTTATTTATCTCAAATGGTTGGGGAGAAAATTTAAAATGATGAAATTTCTATTGTTTGTGATTTTAGGGATGTACATACATACGATCATCCAAGACTTCCACCAAAACGTGATGTTGAGTAATCAAATTAACTCATACTTGGTTCAATAAAAATTTCATATACTCCTTATACAATGGCCCATATTGAGTTATAGGATATGAATAAGAAACTCCAAAAAAATCCTTATCAAAGGATTCATTCGACCAAGTGTGTCCCCTTGGGGTGCACCTATTCATTTTGTTAAAAAACAATGATCGATCAATGTTACTCTACATTGATTATAATGAGTTGAACAAATTCAGAATCATGAATGATTATCCCCATCCCTATATTGATGAATTGATAGAACAACTATGAATAGATCAATACTTTTCCAAGATTGAACTTTATTTTGGATATCATGAATTTAGGGTCAATAAAGATGATTTACCCATGATGGAATTCCATAAAATGTATGAAAACTATGAATATATATTTATTCCTTTTGGCCTTACTAATTCCCATGTTATCTTCATGTATTTATTGAATAGAGTCTTTATATATTACCTCAATCTGTTCGTGGTAGTATTTGGAGATGAAATTCTTATCTACTCCATCAGTAAATATGAGATTGAATATCACTTGAGAATTGTACTAACAAACCTTAGGAAGGGTTTGAAATATTCTGTATTTTTAAATTGTATATTTGGCTACAAAAGGTTTCAATATTGGGGCACATAAAAATAATAGATGGAATAGTATTAGATCCATCAATGATGGAGGATATTTAATGTTGTCCAAGACCATTAATGATTAATGAGATCCAATGAATTCCTGGATTAGCTAGATATTATCAATGGTTTGTGGAAGGTTTCTCATGATTATCTAATAAAGTGACCAATTTAACTCATAAGGGTTTCATGTTACTTTGGACTGATGAATGTGAAGAAATTTTCAAGGAATTGAAGAGAAGGTAAATTAGTTCACTGGTGCTTACATTACCCTAAAGTCGATATGGGTTCCTAATATATAGTGATGCGTCAAAGAAGCGTTTGGGATGTGTTCTTACTCTAAATAACGTGGTTATATCTGATGCCTTGTGATAGTTTAAGATTCTTGATAAAATTTACCCAAATCAATATTTGGAGTTAGTAGCATTAATTTTTTCATTAATGATATGGAGGCATTATCTGTATAGAAAAAAATGTGGTATATATACGGATCATAAAATTTTAAAATATATATTTACACAAAAGGATTTGAACATTTGTTATATAAGATGGTTAGAGATAATAAAGGATTATGAAATGTTGATACATCACCACCATAGGAAGGCGAGAAAGGTGGACGATTCTTTTAGTCGAATAGATCGTGCTAGCTTATCCATGATGAGGGTCACAAATGATACAATATTTCTGGATTTTTAAAGGATTGATATAAAAATTTGGATGGAAGGGGAAAATATTATCTTTATAAAATGAATAATCAAATCATTACCCAAGTGATAATGAAGGAGTAACAAAATGAATATGTAGTTTTTCAAAATAATGATAGAAATTTTTCTGATTTTATCCATGATCTGGGTGGAATTATAAGGTTCGTGAACCATTTGTGTGTTCCTTCCATGCCATATTTTATAGAGCTATTATTGTAAGCTCATAGTTCTTCATTATCTCGTCATCTTATAAGTATGAAGATTGATATGGACTTTAATGAATACTTTTGGTGGCATGGAATGAAGAAAGATATTATAGAGTTTTTTTTCTCAATATAAGTTATTCTAAAAAGTTAAATATGAATGAAAAAAGTAAAAGGGAATGATTCATCCATTACCCATATCAAAATGGATATTGAAGAACATCACTGTGCATTTTTTATTGGACTTCCAATAACTTCTAAAGGGTTTCATGCTATATGGGTGGTGGTCAATTTCCTTAAGATTTTAGTACACTAAATTTTTAACGAAGAAGTCTTCTCTCTAGATTATGTTTCCAATTCTAGTAGAAATAATGCCTTCAACAATGAATATATGGAATCTGTTTTTAATAAACCAATGATAAAATTATATGTAGGAAAATGTTTTTGTTAGTTTTAACATAAACCAATTAATAAATTAAATTACCTTTTTGAATCGTGTTTTTAAAAAATTTCATCCAAAAATAGCACAGGATGTGATTTATGGTGTCAATTTTTTTCAAAACCTACATTGTAAATACAAAAAAAATCCATCTATTATTAGTAAAACCAATGACATAAATCAAAAACAAAACCTTTCAATGTTCATTTTCAATTAAAAGATTCCGATTTTTTTAAAACACGGGATCATGAGACCCTTATTTTTTGAGAACATTGAAACCCTCTCTTGGATCGCAATGAATCCTACAGTGACCCGGTGATTAAAACATCGATTGTTCATTATTTTATTCAATATTTACACACATTTCATGATATTTGGCCTCAATTAATTATGCTCAATATTTATTTAATCCTCTAGGGAATTATTTCTCTTCCAAAATCATTTTATGGGAGACCATCATCTATTGTTTCACTTTATTTTTTTGTCCTTGTTTATTGTTTATTTCTACAAAGAAAATGAGATCTCATAGTGTTTGTTGTTCAAAAACATTTTAGGGAGAAAGTTCAAATTAAAGATACAATATACTAGGTGAAATCCAAATTTTTTATTATTTTTTTAATTATGAAGAATAATTTTTTATCATTTAGTTTATTTTTGAGTTATTATTTCAATTTTCTGTATGAAGTTGATTCTTATTTATAAATTTTGCTCGTAAAGATTTTTTATTTTGTGAAAATTTTTATTTTGATGAAAATATCAAATGGTTGTAGTGATATATATTATGTGATGAAAAATTACTTATTCTATCATTGTTCATAAATATAATGTATATCACAAGTAATGACTCCTTATTTTTTAAATATTAAATTAATACAATCTTCAGTACCTTTTGACAGACGTGACAATAAAATAATGTAATTACTATGTTATATGAACTAATACATGTTAAATGATTGAAAAAAATAAAATTATAATATAAATAAACAACATGAATATAATATGAAAATAAAAAATTTACTGTTTTTAAATTCATGAGTTATATAATTTATATTACAATAGGATATTATCCAAATAAAATATAGTATCATATTTTTTAAATGACCTTAATAAATTAAATTGAGCACTTTTAAATGATTGAAAAAATGCTTCTATATATGAACTAATATATTTTCATTAATTAATTTTCATATTATTTATTTATGTGTATTTATATTTAATATATATAATAAATATATTCTCTTAAAAAAAATATCTTCGTCCGGGGAATTTCTAAAC
Source organism: Viscum album (assembly GCA_963277665.1). Classification (NCBI taxonomy): domain Eukaryota; kingdom Viridiplantae; phylum Streptophyta; class Magnoliopsida; order Santalales; family Viscaceae; genus Viscum; species Viscum album. The sequence continues at coordinate 242,933,288 of OY728128.1, read as the reverse complement.
TCAATTTCCCCTCATTGGGTTTTATCGATACTTCATTGATTGTATTATTCCATGATTATGTGTGGAATAACTATGTATTTATTTATATTTATTTTACACATCCATTTATGTTGATATATTGTTTCTACAGTTAATCAACCCATTGATAAATTCGTTGATCATTTTAATGAACATTTTTAGGGAAATCGTAACTCAATTTCCATTCATTGAGTTAAACATCCATGAAATTGGTTTTTTTTCTATGAATATGTGTAAAAGTCCTCTGATTGTGTTACAGTGAATATACACTTATATTGCGTGTATTTGTATCTTCCACAAAAAATAATGTCATTGATTTATCCTTAATCTAAATATACGATCTTTGTAAGGGATTTTTTTTATAAACATACTATATATTAAGAATTATTTATTTTTATGCACCGATTAACTTTTATGGTCTATATAATGAACTTTGACATATTACATCAGGAATCGCTTTATTCTCATGATATTGTCAGTTTTCTTAAATATTATTCTTCATTTATTTTTATTCACATATATAATCTAGTGGTAAGGGACTCTCTAAATGAAACAACGTTTTAAATTCTTATAATATTTATTCGTCTAAATCATTCTCATTAACATCCTGGTTTTCAAAATGGTTTTATGGATTTATTTATATGGACATATATATTTTATAACTCTGACTCTCAAATTTATTTTGAAATTTTCAAAGCGGTATGGGACACTTTGATTCAAAAATCTCATTATTAAATGTTTTAAGTGGTTTTGGAAATTGATTGAATATTTCTATGTCATGAATTGATTTCATGTGTCTGATGATTGATATGTGGATAATTTCAATATTTTATGTGTTATGATAATGTAATGGTACTAGGAAATTTCATGGGTGGTTACATGATAAACCAAATATGGGTGGTTCCGTGGTAAACCTAATGTGGGTGAGACCGTGATATCTCTCTACTACCTTGGGTAACATGTTAAGGTAAACATTAATGTTTATACTAAATGGTTTAGGGAATATACTAGGATGGGCATTCTAAATATAACCCAACGCAGATAGGAAATGTACCACATAAGTATGATATAGATTCCACAAGATACATTTATATTTTATATTTTCAATTATGTTTTGTATTTATATTATGATTACATGATATAAGGTAAGTAGTTTATGTTTTATAGTTGAGAATTTTTATATAGTGAAAAAAATTTCATGGGTTTTAAATATTCAAGGACTAATGGTTTTATTCCTTATTCTATATACATTAATATGATTTTTATTCTCATACCATGTTTTTTATATATTTTTTACAAGGTATAAGGAATGATAAGAGGAAGGAATAATTCAAGAAGATTTATATCTAGAAAATAATTCTTAATTTTTATGTATTTTTATTATTTTTGAAAAAAATGGACAGAGTATAAGTGTCTACGTTTTAATTTTTGATATGTAATGTAATTTTTATGGCTTAATTCTCCAAAAAAATAAACCTAAATAGATCCTTAATGTGAAATAATGTAAATTAATAATCAAAACTCTTGAATATTTAAGTTTTAAGGTTGGGGACTTATAGAATCAATACAGAATACCCCATTATCATGAATCACTCATTAATCAAAATCATTGGCATTAGTCAATACTCAAAAATTATTTTCGCGATGCTCAAGCCTGCATAGATAGCTAGATTTCTGGTTCTCCCCTATCTTTGTGGAATCAGAAAAATTCCATATTTTACATTTATTTTTTTTTGTCAAAATTGTATTGGGGTAGCCTTATATTTATAGGCTCATAATTTTAGATTATTCTTCACCTCCATCATAATTTATATATCTACAAAAAATATCTTCAGGGAACTCTTCCCTTCAAGATGCTCTAGGTAAATTTGATGTAGTTGTGCAGACCATTGTCAACACATCATGAAATCGTGATGCTCTACTTCTCGTAATCATGGAGATCACCATATCCATTTGAGATGATCCAAATATTCATAATCCTTAACCCAGTATTAACAAATACCATGAATTTACCATATTTAAACAAATTTTATTCTAGTAAACAACCATTTTCTATGTTATTCCTTCCTCCGCATTTTGAGCCCAAGAATTTGGAAAAAACTGGGAAATGATTACAACATCAAAAAAATTTCCATCATATACTATAATGTCTCCTTCCATTAAAAATCTCTGCTCTTACTTGATGAAGATTGATACAAAACACAAACCAGACTCTATTTCTATCCATGAACATTCTTGGTTCCAATAGATTATAGAAACAATCTCTTCAATTTTTGAGATAGTTAATAATCATGCTTATTTGATGAAATAATATGATTCATCCCTCAAGAAAATATAGGTGTTTTCTTATCATATGTTTATTCAATATTTATGCTTGTATTGGTACCATTTAATACTCTTTGGTACATAAGACAATTCTGAAACTATTTTTAAGATAATCTAATTGTTTTTCTCTATTTGGTCGGAAATCTATATTAATTCAAAACCCATGTATTAAAAACATTTTTTAAATGATATTTTGGGGTCATTTTCAAGGAATAAATGATTTTAATAATGTATTATTTTCCAAAAATCATTTATATGTTCTCAAAGATATTTGAAAATAAAAATGTTTTTTGAATGGTTTTATGTTTTAAATTTTTTTTCACAGAAGAAAGAATACTTTTCTCAAGAAATGTTTCAGAAAGATCATTCAAAATTATTTCCCATAAAACCTAACATTATTTAGCATTACTCATGGCTTATTTGGAAATGATGTAATGTTTCTATTAATATTATTTATCTCAATGGATTATGTTTCAATGACATGATGTTTATAAAAAAGGTTTCTCTTTCATGGGTTATATGCTTTTGAAACCCAATTATATTCCTTGGTTTTTTATGATCAAATCATTATGAAACCATTATTTTATAATAGTTATGATATGATTACATGTTTATAATACCAATATCATATTTTGGGTTATATTATGAATATTGTTTATGGTTTTTTTCACATGTATGTATGATTTCATTATTATATGGGTGGTAGCTATATATCACTCCAATTCAATTGGTAAAAATTTATATCTCATGAGATAGATTGTGATGGTCTTGGGAGTGAACCCTGACTAATAAGATGACCATGGGATTGAACCATGACTTCCAAGATTGTATGATGAGTAAACTCATGCTACTAAGATGGACATGGGAGTGAATCATGATTACCAGGATGGTATGGAGAGTGAACCCATACTACTAAGAAGGTCATAGGAATGATTTATAGGTTACTATAGATATCATATAATATGTGTAGATGTTTTCCAAAAATTACATGATTAATTCCAATATTTCGATTCCATGGATTACGTTTTTTATATCTTTATGACTCATTTATTATGAACTACTAGGCTCTATGCCATGATTCTTGAAGAAGATCCTTGATTTCTAGGGTATGATATTGTTTTTTATAATCATCATATCATACCCTTATTCCCATGATTATTCTTATGTATCTCTATTTTTTACCCTTATAGAGAATCTGAAATCACCACCTTTTATGTTTCATTATCGGAAGCTATGAATATAATTATAGTGTTTGATATTTCTAAGAAGGTTTATAGAAAAAAAGAACCTAGTGGGAGACGATGTTTCTCATTTATGTACCATGTTTTATGTTTCCATGTTTCTAATGGAACATGACTGATACAGTCTTTGGGAATCTATTTTGGTAATTTTTTTACTATTCGTCAAAAGGGATTAAATGTTAATAGTTGTAAAGAATGGGTTATTATATTCCACATACAAGGATATTGTAGGGATTTAGTGAAACTGTGTCGAATTGTCCTCAATGCGGAACTCGGGTAAGGGAATCTAATATTGTGAGAGTGGATTCCGTATCATTTCCATAAGAACTCCGCCAACTACTTGTAGAATCAAAATAACAAGACATTGGTTGAAATGATCAACGGTAAATGAATAATATAGGACTTAAACTTTGAATATCCTTCTTGAGTCTGATACCTATTACTATATATATATATCCTCATCTAAGTGTGGAATATATTGATAACTTTTCAGATCCCTCCATGATGACAGTAATCTATGAAACCATTTTAGATCCTGATAATTAATTAATTTGAGAAAAGCCATCGGGTCATGGTTTATCCCAAGAGCTTCTTTATACAGGTGGGATGGTAGCACCAACACCATCTATTGAGAAGCATATCACACTAATCAAGCTGGATGAGGTTGCACATAGGCTAAGTGAACTCAATGAGTTCTAGTGATAGAAGTCATTGAGGTTCTACAGTGAGCCAGATCCTCCTGAAGAAGAGGATGGTCTAGAGTTGGTGGTCTGTATATTTAGGCACATTTGGACCCCAATAGATCGGGTGGGTACACTAGAAGAAAGCCTTTTCCATGGAGCGGTTGGTCGCTGGTGGAGTCTTTTTACACAAATCCATGATTAGTCAACACTCTCATGCCTGACTTCTAGAAGATGTTCCATTAGGAGTATTACCCCTCCTATTTTCACTATGTTTGTATTCAAGAGATTATGGAGATACAATAAGTATGGATTATGATGAATGAGTATGACTAGAGATTTATATACCACACATGGTACTCCCTTGATATGATCAGGGATGGATACTTTTGATCATGGAAGTTTGAGTAGGGATTCTGGTGAGAGATCTAATTGTGATACCCATATGAATCAACACCTATTTTAGGGTTTTGAAGTAAGAACTAGTGATAGAGATATTTCAATTATGGGAATTCCAGGTTGTGGGAGTCGGTAGTCGGTTTCATAGGGCTAAGTCATCTATAGTATCTGGATGATGAAAAATTACCAGATCTTGATGTAGGAGACCTCCTTGTCATTATACTGAGGAATGTGGCCAGGGTCCACAAAGTGGGGCAGAGAATCCTCGAGAGGGGTGATGCTATACTTGTGACGGTTTAGTTCACATGGTGTGAGACTGCCTGACGAGAAATGCTGATAAGAATTGGTAGATAGCTGACATACCACCATTAAAGAGGCAACCCTGGGATTAGGGATCTCCCAGGCGAGTCTGGGGTATTCACCAGGTAGTATGATTGGGTAGATGAATAAGAGGATATATGGGTGGTGGAAAATTTTATGTGTTCCTTTTACCACCACCACCAGGTGGTCCACATCTTGATTAGGGTGCAATGAATTTGGGTCATGGATTGTTGTAGGATTTGAAGGCTTATGATCCCACATTGCGTGAGATTATTAGAGGTACAATTTTAGATTATTATAATATTTCTTTAGTCTTTGAAAACAAATGTTTAAATAATTTCATAGTATCTATACTCATGGTGAGAGAGATGGAGATCCCAGTTGAAGTGATAGCTCAATAGCATAAGCTTGAGGTTCCTATAGAAAATGATACTTCTGTATATTTTATCAGTTGATAGTGCGAGCGATTTCTTGGTGGAGATATGTTCACATGGGACCTTTTGGTCATCATGATGGAATACTATGATTTCATGCTGGGTATGGATTGGTTTTCCTTGGTTTGAGCCCAGATTGACGATCGTTATAGATGATTTGGATGTAGATTCACAGATGGTAAGAGAAAAACCTTTTGGGAAAGACAGATCTCATGGTTGTACGAGTGGGTTCTGAAAGAAGAATTCTACAACACATCACAAATTAGTTAACGAGTGTATCCCTTAGTGTAGTAGAATATTAGGGTTTCATGATACCTTCAGTCAAGGAGGATTATATGGCCATCATCCCTTTAAAATGTTTATATGAAAACCTATGAGGTAGGAGATGGATTTTTTGATTGACCATCATCTCAGGACTACTCTAATATCTTCTATGGAATATTGGTAGCACCGACCATGCTCAAGGAGATGCAGTTGCTGTTGGAGGACCTATGAGTGAAGGGTATAATTAGATGCAGTGTGTCCCCCTGGCAGCTCCAATGTTGTTCATGAAAATGACAGTTGAGATCTTGAAAATTTTCATGGATTATATATAACTAACCAAAACATTATTAATGAAAATTAATCTTGGTCTATTTAAATATCATCTTATCGTTATGTAAAATGTATGAATATATTTGGTTCTTTGTTTTGGATTTTAAAATACCATTTATAATTGTGATAGTTTATAATTTATCCTTTGAATTTAAATCACATGATTAGTATAAACACAGGTTTTTAACCGATCCAATTTACCCAGACAAAGGAAGTGATGGCCTCATCCAGTATACCTTCCCCATACGGAGCCCATTTTTCATAGATCAGAAAGGATGTGGCGACATTGGTCTTTGATATGGACCAAGCGCATGCTGTTTTTCAATATGTTTTTCTTAAGCCGAACCACCTACGAAAGAAGTGTAAGTTGATAGAGATTACCACGTGATCATTGTTATCCATGCCACCAGAAGAGTCGATCACCATCACAGACCTTACCCTAAGGCCTAATGCGAGTGTTTTAAGAGGTTATTTAACAATACCCTAGTGCGATGATTATGTAAATTATTCTTCTATAGCGAATATACATTCTTTTTATTATTGTTACTTTTTAAAAAGTTTTTAAAGCACAAAATGTATTTTTAGTTAATATTCAACTATCAAAAATATTTTGATGAATTAATGGATTTTTGAATTAAGTAATATTACCATAAAAATATTATCATTATTATTAAATTACTTTTTAATAAATATAAATTATCGTATAATTTTATGAATGCAATTTTTATTTTTATTAATATTTGAAAGCAGTTTTTGTCAAACCAATGAATTATCGATAAATATTAGTTTTTTAAAGTAAAAATTCACATATTTAGAAAATTATTTAGATAAAACTAATATTATTTTTGGAATAAGGATGTCTAAATTTTCCAATGAGGATTTTTTTATTATTTTCTGAGATGATCAAAATTTTGGGTAAAAATTAAATACCGTTTAAATATATAACGTGTTCTATGACATAATAATGACCCAATAGTGATGTAATAAAATAAAATAAACATTATATTGGTCCAATATATGTTTACAAATTAAAATAATGCGATATTGAGTTTGTTTGATTTATTTTACCATGTTTTAGTGGACCCTTTATGACTTATAAACATTTTGTCTTTTTAAATTGTTTTCCATGAGAGTATGACTCACCTCCACATAAGAAACCCTATTATTTTAAGATGTTCTTCCATTGGACTTATAAAATATTTTTTTCCAATACCATTTAAAAACACTAGGGGAAAACCCTATGGGATATTTTTTGGTTTTAATTAGTTGAATGTGTGGTGTCCCAAACCAAAATAATAATGAATTTCCCCTTTTTTACTATATAAACCTACCCAAGATCCTGCTTCCTCTTTACTCAATGTCTTTGGAGTTCATATAAACTCATCCCTAATCTCTCTATAATCCCCCCAAGGTTTCCCAAGCTCCCAAGATGCCTCTCTCATGCCGCTCCCAAGGATTTGGGAACACACTTCAATGTAAGGGATTCCTACCATTCTCTTTTAATCCAAATATTTATATCGTAATGGACATTTATAACATATTATAAATATTGGGGTATGATTTATAACTGAAACCATACTTCCCTCATTATTTTTGGATGATGGGATACCCCAGTATCTCTCATTAATGCCTCCCATGTACACTCATTACAATACTGAAATTCCGTTAGAGATTTCTCCCTCCTCTTTTACATCCAAGTAATTATTTTTTATTATGCAACTAAATTTCAGTTCATTTTTTGGGACATGTATCTATATAACACCTTAGTATCCAATTCATTTACATATTATGAGACACCCCTTTCCCTATCATCAACCAATTTTTATGATTTATTATGTCACGTCGTTACGCTGCAGAAATTGTACCACGATTTTCCAATCCATTGTCATTTTGTAGTGAATACCATCCACATCTCTCAATCAAGGGTATTCAACTTAGTGAACATTTAATTATTTATTATAAATCTTTATTTTTTTATTCCAGATCACTTTATCATGGAATACATTATGATTATTTATTCCATGTTGTATTATCTGTATGGCACACTTATGAATGAAATGAAATTTTTAAGAAGGGTGTACCCTAATAGTGCTCCAATTCATTGGGTAAAGGATAGTATTATATTACATCATGTGCAATGAGTGTTTAATCATGCTAATTCATGTAAAATTAGGTTTTAATTTTGCTTCATGTTTCATGAGGGTTTACTCATACTCCATGTGCAATGAGCCTTGGCTCATGCCAACTGCTTGTCAATTGTAGTTGCCACATTTCCATGTTATGATTATAATGCTTTATCATTCCTTTATGATCATGTTTTTCTTATTATTGATTGATATTACTATTTTCTAAATTTTATTGGAATATTAATTTTATTCCATGTTTATTCCCTTACTGGTATTTATAGCTCAGCCTTTTATTATTCATGTCCTTAGGTTATCCCATGAAATGCTATGTACATGGGAATATAGTGATCTTTTAAAGTATGTTTTCAATAATGATGGTGTATTTCATGTTTTAAGTTGTTATTTAAGGATACTAAGTCCCATAAACACTATACCTTTTGATCCTGTATGTTGTATCAAGTGATTTTTATGTAATAAATTTTGTTTTAGAGTGTAATAAAGAGAAGAGTGGTTATAGTTGGTATCATAGGATAGTTTATTTATTTTTGGTTTTAACATTATAAAACCACAGTGAAGCCTTAGGGATAAGACTAAGTATAATACAAGCATACCTATGATATGGTGAGTATTGATAATGTGGTTTATGATGAAAATATATCCATGTCTGGATACGAACAGGTAGAGGTGGCTCTGGAATAGATGTACTTATGTGTAAAAACCCCAATAAGGAGTTTCGGGCTTGACCTAGGGTATCTTGGTACATGACAATGGGCCTTGTTTCACTCTTGGTTTTGACACTCCTAGGGGATATGCATTCGAAAATTCACAAGCTTAGTATGAACTATTGTTAAGGGAATACAAAAATTAACCTAAGAATATGTATGTTAGAAATTATATCATGGATAACATAGATTTATGCCAACTGATTTATATGTTATGGAAATAAAATAAATTTAAATGTAATCTATTATTTTCATTGGATCCCCTATTATGTGTTTAACTGTTCAAGATACTCATCCCTTAGTAAATAATGGATAGAGTAGAACTAGAATCAAAAAGTCAAAGGTAGGGTTATCTCCTGTAGTTCTACACACTGTTTTATATCCCTAAATTTTAGTACAATAATCCCAACACCACCACAATTAATGGATGTGAATATGTCGATGAGTACAGAAAATGGGGAAATCATTGCATCACCGGAATATTACTCCTCCCCTATAATAATTTTTGTATTGAACTTAATGGTGAACCTCATAATACTCCCTATGGTTGAATTTGATGCAATTCTTCGCATGGATTGGCTTTCCCTATAATGAGCCAACACAAATTTCTGTGAGAGGGAAATCACTCTCTAAGTGGATAATTGACCCCCGATTCTAGACTAGTGCAAGGAGGAAGATAAATATTTTTTATAACTATCTTCTCAAGAGTGGATATGACTGCTCTATGAGCATGTGTATCTAGCTAAGATGCTTGATTCTAGGGAGGAAACCAACCTTGAAGACATTCCTGTTGTGATGGAATTCACTAATGTATTTCCTAAGGAATTTCCAGGTCTTCCTCCTAGAAGAGATGTTTAATTTTCAATTGATCATATACCTGGGGTGTTTCCAAAATCCACGACTCTGTATAGAATGGATTCTATGGAGATTGATGATATGAATAAACAACTATAGGAGAATTGGGATTAAGGGTTTTTATGCCCAAGTGCTTCACCATGGAGTGAACTAGTCTTCTTCATCAAGAAGAAGGCTGGGTCAATGTTCCTTTTCATTGATTATTGTGAGCTTAACAAAATCACAATATAGAAAAAATATCCCCTCCCACGAGTTTATGACTTGTTCAATCAGCTACGAGGAGAAAAATACTTATCCAAGGTAGATTTGTGGTCGGGATATTATAATGTAAGGGTGCAGAAAGAAGATATTTCCTAGACTACTTTTCGTACATGGTACGGGCACTATGAATTAATAGTAATGCCTTTCGGACTCAATAATGCTCTAGAAATAATCATGGAACTGATGAATAGAATCTTTTGAAATTACCTCGACAAATTTTTGGTAGTTTTTATATATGATATTATAATATATTCTAATACCAAGGAGGATCATGGGGAGCATCTAAGAACTATACAAATGACGATTGGAAAAAAGAAGCACTATGCAAAGTACAAAACGTGTGAGTTCTGGTTGAAGGAGGTCTCATTCATGGGATATATCCTCACAAGCAGTGGGATATCTATTGATCCCACTAAGACGGATTAAATAGAGGGATGGATGATGCCAACTTAGGTAACAAATATTCATATCTTCTTGGGGTTAGTTGGATATTATCAATGATTTGGGTGAAATTTCTCATGATTGACCAAACCTCTTTTAAGCTAACATGGAAGGGAGTAATGTTTTCTTGGAGTGATGAATATGAAGAATGTTTCAAGGTGTTGAAAAGGAGGATTATCACTCTGCTCATGCTCACATTATCCACAACTAGAGAACATTTTACGGTATTCAGAGATGCTTTGAAGAAGGGATTGGGATGCGTGTTGATGCAAATTGACAAATTCATTGACTATGATTCAAGTCAATTGAAAGTTCTGAGTAGAATTATTGAACACATGATCTGGTGTTGGCTGCATTGATCTTCACTTAAACAATTTGGAGGCATTATCTCAATGGGTAGAAGGGTGAAATATATACAGACCAAAAAATCCTCAAATATATATTTACACAGAAAGAGATGAACATGCACCAACGAAGATGGTTAGAGATGAACAAAGACTACGACTGGCCAATCCATTACCTCCCTTGGAATACAAACAATGTGGTAGATGCTCTATGTAGAAAGGACCAAGTGATTCTATCATTTATGATAATTTAAAAGGATCCAATCTTCTTAGATTTCATAAAGATGGACATGGGAATCATAAAAAAAGGAGTATAATCAATTATTTCACAAATTATTCCTCAATCGTCTCTTTTTGAAAGGTTAATTGATGCTCAAAATGGTGATGTTGGAATTCAAATGATAGTGGAATCTATTGGAAAAGTGAAATACATTGTTTTTATTGTTATTGATGAAGGAATTGTGAGATTTGGGAAAAGACTATTGTTCTATGAAGTCCAGAGTGGATGAAGTAAATTTTGGATTATGCACATAGTTAAAATTTCTCCATTCACCCAGGAAACACAAAGATGTATCGAGATCTACAAAAGTATTAATGGTGGGATACTATGAATAAGGATATCATAGTGTATACATAAAAATTGTTATTGTGTCAACTTGTGAAGGCATTGGGGTAGAAGTATAAGGGGATGATGCAACCATTTCCCATACCATCATGGAAATGGGAGAACATCACTATAGGCTCTTTCACTAGACATCCATAGGAAACAATGGAATATTGGTTTTTAAGGATCTTCTTATTAAGTATGCACACTTCATTGTAATTCGGGAGGATTTATCATGGGATCAAATGGAACAAATATACATCAAGGTAGTGGTAAGGCTTCATGAAGTACCACTATATATTTTATCTGATCAAAATCAATGATTCACCACTATGTTTTTGAAGAGTATTCAACATGCTCTGGATACTAAAATGAACATCAGTATGACCGATCATCCTCAAACTGATGGCCAATATGAGCAAACAATTCAATCACTATAAGATATGTTTAGATCACGATCAATGGAATTTAAAGGAGGGTGGGATCCAGAACTTCCTCTGTTTGAATTCTGCTATAATAATAGTTTCCACTTGAATATCAAAATAGAACTATATGAGGACCTATATGGGAAGAGATGCAGAACACCAGCATAATGGGTTGATGTTGATGAGCACAAGATACTAGGACCATAAATGGTGGATGAAATGGTGGAGATGGTGAAAACCATTCAACAACATATCATGGGAGCCCAATGTCGAAAGAAGAGTTATGTAGATAAAAATCGATGAGACCATTATTTCAACGTTGGAGACATGGTGTTTCTATGCATATCTTAGCTGAAGAAGGTCATGATGTTTTTAAAAAAGTGATGTTATGTACAAGGAACATAAGCCCCCTCTAGATTCTTGATCATGTCGGGGTTGTTGCCCTTCAACTAGAAAATCCACCAACTATGGCCAAAGTACATGGTGTCTTTCATGTATTCCTCATATGGAAGTACATAACTGACCCTTCACTTGTACACTCTTCAGAAGTAGTATATTGAGAGGATTATATTTCATATGAGGAGGACCCAATTAAGATCATAGATTGTAGAGAAAACATTCTATGAAATAAGACAATGCCCCCCGTCAAGGTTTTGTGGAAAAACCACATGTTTAAAGAAGCGATGTGGGAATTAAAGGATGTGATGAAGCTGAGTAACCCACATTTTTTAATATGGGAGAAGGAAATTTCCTGTGAAACATTTCTTAAAGGGGGAAGATTGTAACGACCCAAAAATTTAATAATGAAAATTCATCTTGGTGTATTTAAATTTCTTCTTATGGTTAGGTAAAATGTATTCACTTATTTGGTTATATGTTTTAGATTTTTCAATACCAATAAGAATTTTGATCATTGCTAATATAGTCATTGAAAAGTTATCACTTGATTAGAATAAATATAGGGATTTAACAAATCCAATTTACTCAGACAAAGGAAGTGATGGCCTCATCTAGTAGGCATTCCCCATAAAAAGCCCATTTGTCAGAGCTCGGAAAGGAGGTGGAATAATTGGGTTTCTCTCCTGTCCAAGCCCAAGTCGAGCTTGAATATGTTAAGCTCTAGAAGAACTGCATAAGATAGAAGATATAGTTGATAGATATTACCACTCGAGCAATATTATCTAGGCCACCCTAAGAGTCTTTTACCAGCGCACATCTTAACCTATGGTCTAGTGCGGGTGTTTTAAGGGGTTACGTAAAAACACCCTAGTACTATGATTATATACATTATTCTTGTGTAGATATTATACATTCTTTTTATTATTGTTACTTTGTAAATAGTTTTTACAGCACAAATATTATTTTTAGTGAATATTCATCTATGAAATATATTTTGATGAATTAATGGATTTTTGAATAAAATATTATTTAAATAAAATATTATAGTTATTTCAAAATTTAATTTCTTATATATATATTATCATATAATTTTATGAATTAAATTGTAATTTTTATTAAGGTTACAATGTTTTTTTATCAAACACATGGATTTTTGATAAATATAGGTTTTATATAAAAAGTAAAAAATTCACTTATTGGGAAATTATTTAGATAAAATGGATATTATTTTTGGAATTAGGATGTCAAAATTATCCAATTTTGAATTTTTCATAATTTTCTAAGACAGTCAAATGTTTGGGTAAAAATTAAATATCATTTAAATATATAAATTGCCTTATGACATAAAAAAGTCCCAATAGTGATGTAATAAAATTCAATAAATATTATTCTCTAACAATATATGTTTTACCATTAATATAATGTGATTTTGATTTTGATTGATTTATTTTAGAAAACATTAGTGGACCCTTCAAGGCTTATTAAACCTTTTGTCTTTTTAAATTGTTTTCCTTGAGAGTGTGTCTCACTTCCACATAATCAACCCTATTATTTTAAGAAGATCGGCCATTTCCAAATAAAATATTTTTTTTACTCCCCTTTATCAAAAACCATGGGATGGATTGTGATTTGTTTTACTTTAATGTGTGGTGTCCCAAACGAGAATAATAATGAATTCCCCCTCCTTTCATTTATAAATCCACCCAGGATCCCACTTCCTCATCACTCAAGGCCTTTGGAGTTCATCCAACTGCTCCCCTACTCTCTCTAGAATCCCCCCAAGGCTCCGCAACCTCCCTATAATCTTCTCTCAAACTTCTCCCATGCCTTTGTGATCACACTTCCAAGTAAGAGGTTTTTACCAATCTATTTTTATCCAAGTATCTTTATATTGTTATGACCTTTTATATTAAATTTTAAACATTGGGGTATGATTTTTCACCTCCCCCATACTGTCGTATTAACTATTAAATGATGGGAGACCCATTTATTTCTCATTAATGTCTCCCCTGTACACCTGTTACAATGATGAAATTCCATGATGGATTTCTCCCTCCTCTTTTAAAACCAAGTAATTCATTTGTATTATGCATTGAAATTCCATTACATTTGTTGGTACATGTATCTATATGCCCCCCATACATTCCATTTCATCTACATATTATTAGACACCTCTTTCTCTCTCATCATACATTTTTATGAGTTCTTATGTCACGACGTTACGCTGCCAAAATTAAATAGTGATTTTCTACGCCAATGTCATTGTGTAGTGAATACCATGTCCATTTCTCTATCAAGTGTATTCACATTTTTTAAAATTTACTTATTGATTATAAAGATTCTTGTATTTATTCAACATCACTTTATCATGGAATAAATTATGATGATAGATTCAATGTTGTATGATCCATATGGAACACTTATGCATGAAATGAAATGTTTAAGATGTGTGAACCCTAATAAAGCTGTAATGCAATTTGTTATGTATTGTATCATGATACGTCATGTGAAATTATTGTTGACTCATTCTAATTCATATTAAATGAGGGTTTACTCATTCTTCATGAGAAATGAGGTTTTACTCATGCTCCATGTGTAATGAGCCATGGATCATTCTAATTCAATGTTAAGTGTGGTGCAACATTTCCATGTTATTATTATCATGATTTATAATTACATTTTGTTAATGTTTCTCTTGTTCTCCAATGATATGTCTGTTTTCTAACCTGTATTGTATCCCTCATGTTATTACAAGTGTGTTCCCTTTCTGGTGTCTATATATCACCCTTTTCTTATGACTGTCCTCAGGTTATCCCATGCATTGCTATTATGATGGAATATAGTGGTCATGTAAAAATAGTTTTAAATTAATATGTTATAGTTCATGTTTTATGTTGTTATGTAATGATCCTAGGCCCCAAAGACAGAAGACCTCTCGATATTATAAGTTGTATCAAGTGAAGTTTATGTAATAAATCATATTTTAGAGTGTAATAAAGTGCAGAGTTGTTATATTATATTTTCTTAAACTAGGCCATTATTAAGAACATGTTTACATTGGTGAGTATTGGAGATATATTTGACCAGTTCTGAGGCACGATATGGTTCTTAGAGATTAATAAATCAATGGACTACCAGCATTTTTTGGAACGCTAGGATGATATTCCAAATATTGTATTCTGATGTAGCTATTGACACTATGAGTTCCAAGTGATGCGATTTGCTGTGATAAAATCCCCTATTGTGTTTATGGTTTTGATGGACCATGTTTTTCATCCATACATGGACTAGTTTTTGGTTGTCTTCATCAATGACAAACACATCTACTCGGTATAAGGTGAGAAGAAATCATAGAATTTGACGATGGATCTAAATTATCATTGAGAGAACTAGCTTTATGTGAATCTCTAGAAGTTCCAGTTCTAGATTCATATGGTTCACATTCTAGGGAATGTTATTTATGACAATGGATTAGCCCTGGACCAAGTTATGATTGACGTGAATCATACTTGGGAGACAACCAAGAGCATGTCAGGGGTGTATAGAGTTATTATCTTTTAAAGGTACTACAATAGGATTTTAGAATACTCTTATAGAATTACAGGCACGTTAACCACCCTAAAACGGAAATGGTAGTTGTTTAACTTTGTCTGAAAAGTGATATAAGGCCTTCAAGATGTTTAATATGAGGCTGGTGAGTGGTACTATAGTGAGATTTTCCAAGGAGGTAATGATGTATGCAATGTACTGTGCTGCCTCAAGTGCTTATCTCGGTTGTGTGTTGATGCAATAATGGGAAGTTATCATGTACATGGTTCAGAAGTTGAGACCCCACAGGAAGGACTATGTTACTCATGACTTAGAGGATTAAGTGGTAGTCTGTGACGTAAGGATATGGGGGCACTACAATTATGGGACTTCTATGGGGTTTAATCAGACCATCCGAGTCTTAGATATTTCTTCACACAAGGAGTATTGAAACTGAGATAGTGATGATATTTACACTACCTATAGAACTATGAATTCAAGATTTTTAATTCTCTAGGTAAGGGAAACAAAATATATGATTCCCTATGTAGGAATTCTCAGGATCTCTTAGTGTAGGAGGCATCAGGGTAGTTGGGTTCCTTTCAGCTGACCTTGGTGGAGTAGGATGGTACATATTTTCTTTAGTCAATATTGTGGACTCCTATTCTTATTGATCATGTGAGAGAGTCCCAATAGAGAGACATCGACTTTTGAGGTATTATATGACCAGATAATGACATGAGATTAAGAAAATGTATATTTTGAAAGAGGTAATCATTTCATCATTTTCCATGGACAAGTGATGTACCCAATCATGATGAGGGAGGATGTGAAGTAATATGTCCAAATTTCTCCCCTAAATATACATCCCAGGGTGGGAAAGATGTATACAGACATTCAATTGTTGATTTTGTGGTCCTTCATGAGACAGAGCATTGTTGAGTTCATCTATTAATGCCTCGTCCATTAGTAGGTGACGGAATAGCACCAGTTTCTTGTAGTATTATTTTAACCCCTTGATATCCAAGAGTGGTTGTGGGATGGAATATATATGGACTTTGTGACTGGGTATCGAAAAAAAATAAATTTCCATGAAATATTCATGGGGATAGTTGAATAAATCTTGAATTCAGAACACTTTTTCACTATCTATGAGCAGAGTTTAGTAGATATTTTGTGTTAGTTGTTTGTACAGGGGATCGTTCGCCTTTATGGGGTTCCCTCAATGATTTTCTCCAATCGTGATGCAGGGTTTACGGCATGATTGTGGAGAGGCCTATAGGAGGCATTTGATGCCCAAAAGAGGATGAGTACACCCTTTCACTCCCATATTGATGTGAAGATGGAGTGCACTATCCAGGTGTTAGGGGATATGCTGAGAGCTTATGTGTTAGACTTTTGTTGGAGCTGGAATGATCACATTCCATAGGTAGAGTTTTAATACAACAATATCATCCACTCTACCATCGACATGGAACCATTTTATGACATGTACAGAAGACCCTCTGGGCCACCCTTATATTGGATAGTGATTATTGAGACATATCTTGTGCACCTAATGATGGTGCAGGTAACTGTGGAGAATGTCCAGGTTATTCGATAGCAGATAAAGACGGACTAGAGCATACCGAAATATTACGCAGATCATCGTCGTTGTCCTTTAGAGTTCAAGAAGGGATAACATGTTTTCATTAGAGTATCCCTACAATTATAATTGTGGAGGTTTGGCATGGGAAGAAAAATATCCCTAATGATCATCGGGCCATTAGAGACCATGCACAGGGTTAGAATGTTTTCTTACCACCTTGCCCCACCACCACAACTAGAGTATGTTCATGATGTCTCCCACGTTTTGCGGCTAAGGACATACTTGCATGACCCCACACATATCATCGACCAGGGAGAGACATAGACTGAAGAAATATATACCTTTGTGGATAACCATGTGGTGAGCGAGGATCAAATGGATAGGGCCCTCCATGGATGAACTATCCCCTTGTTCTGTGTTTTGTGGTAGTAAGAGAATGTGATGGATAGTTATTGGGAGATTTAGATATATATTTTATCTCGGTATCAATTTTTTTTTAGTTTTGCTTTTTTGGGATGAAAATATTTAAGAATAAACTGATGTAGAGGCCCTTTTTTCCTTGTAAGAAATTAAAATATTTATATATATATATATATTTCCAAAGCTAAGAGCTGATACATAGTGTGATTATGTGGCACAGTGCGCCCATGAATAATTTTATATAAATATTAATTATATTTTATATTTTGTGTGCATGTATTCTTACATAAAATCAGATAAATTTTAAATAGAATCCTAGATCTAAGATCTGTGACCATGGTTGAGTCTAGAATTCATTTTTTCCCCAGGCAATACCTGAAATTGGTCAGCACAATCCATTCATATATCTTTCGCGTTGACGGTGCATTATGTGGATAAATTAATTAATTAATTATATTGACCTAAATGGTTTTACATTAAATGAATCACCATAGAAATTCCACTACAGTTATCCTCATAATCCTATGACTTTAAATATATTCCACTACTCTTCTTTAGTTGGAGAACCACCTCAAACGATGATGATACTTTGGATTGAAGCACATCAGGATGAAATGAACACAACAACCTCCTTTAATCATTACTGAACATGTTCTTTGTCAATGAATAATATAATATTTAGGATAGACTCAATAATTTAGGGTTTATTAACCTTTTGATTAAATTTATTGAGTATAATCATCCAATTTATGATCTGCACCAATTTTTAGACCATTTCATACACCCATCTGACAATTCAAATACTTATTTTAATTTTTATCTAACCCTGATTATCCCCATTCTGGATCTATGGAAAAGAACACATTATGATGGTTGTTTCAACAATTTTCTAGTGAATTTCTCCCCAATTGATTCACATTCATCCCTAGTAGTACCCTGCAATCCCATTTCAACATTTTTTGGTAGTACCGAGCCCAATCGGACAACTGGAATCATGATGGATTCCTAAACAAGGGGAGGATCGACAAAGAAAGGTTATATATGGGATTTCTATAGGTTTTTGATGGTCATTTCAATGATCGGAGGCCATATCATTAGTTGAATAATGTTTTGGGACACATGGAATGGGCATCATATCACCAAGGAATTTCATGGCTAGATTTCTGACAAACGACAGCCAACATCCTTGATCCCCAGCAAGATCCCCTAATTATGGGTTGAATCACGGTGGGATATGTGCCAAAATGGATTGAACAAAGGCATGGATTATAGATATGTAAATATATGGAAATCAATGAATATAAGCCATTAAATGTGATGAACATGTGACATGCACCCCTTGGTTTCAGTTTATTGGGTTTCAAGATTTTATAAGGATGGAATACTATATAGACTCCCTACACAACGTGTACCCCATTTACAATTTGGATGAGCTGTGTGGAAAAGCACATGAATGGGTACATGGCATGTTTCGGAGTATACAAGAACAACTAGGGCTCATGGGTGGAATATGGTGTGGAGAGGCATTTTATTTACTAAAATACATGAACACAATGTGGATACATGCACATAACCTATCAGACAGGCGGGACCCTCAGTGGAAAACACATGCTGTGTATATCCTCTGAATGTAATGTACTCCTGCACAGTTGGTGATCCATGTACATATAGAGAATGATTCAGGAGGTGGATTAGGACCACACTCCATGTGGGTCCACTCACACAAAGTCCAGAAGTTGCACCTTTTCAGGAAGGTTCAATCATCTGTATCACCTTTTTATGAACTCTGATTTTGACCCATGAGTATTGTATCATAAGTGTTTTTACACATATAATTTTATGGTTCCATTTATTGTGTATTTAGACATATTATGGGGAATTGTATGGGCATGGGGATTATTTAGGCGATACCAAATGATGGTAGTGATCAAGTGGGATCACTAAAGGATTCCTAACGTGTGGAACCCCCCTCAGTATGGGTGTGGGTCCACTACATATGATTAACGATTGGAACCCCCCATCAGATAGGATGTACGATCACAATGACTAGAGTGGAACCCCTTATCACACTATGGATCGGGTCCTCAACCTATAGGGTGGAACCCCATATCAGTTTGGGTGTCAGTCCTCTACCTTTCTAAGTGGAACCCCATATCGGATAAGGCATATGTTCTCGATGACCAATATTGAAACCATTGTCACACTAGGGTGTCAGTCATTTACCTATAGAGTGGAAACCCACATCATCATGGGCATCAGTCCACTACCTTCTGAGTTGAACCCCTTTTTCTGAAATGGAATGAATCCTCAATGACTAGGGAATAACCCCCCCCCCCCAATAGAGTGAGTGAATGTCCTCTATTTATACTTACAAAGATGACTCCCCCCCCACACACACACTAGGGGACAATTTCTCTATCTTGAGTTATGATGTGCATTATATGGGTGAGGTGTGGGCCTTCACACAGTTACTTCTGAGTAGATGCTTGAGATGTTGGGCATTGTTGATAGAATTTTGGAACTATCATTCAGTCAATATCCTAGGCTGAACTGTGGGATGGAGATAACCTTTCTAGCTCATTTGGGCTTCTCTTGACTAAATATATATATATATATATATAATATATATCCAAATATTTTGATTTTTTAGAGTCCTTCGGTGGGTTTCAAAGATACATAGGGTATTCCGTGTGCTTTTTGTGTTTAGCTTCTCAGGGTTGGATGAGTCTACTCGCCTAAAATAGGTGGAAAAGACTCATCATGTGGATCACCTACCCACCATGTTGACCCTCCTATGTTTGAATGAGTTTACTCACTCTTGGATTGGATGGAGTTATTATCTTTCACTGTATCTTCTATCATATATACAATCTATTTTCTTTTTATTCCTGTTGTATGACTTTCAACTCCCCTTAATAATTTAGGGCATTAAACTGGGTATGTATATAGTCACCTATGCAAGGTTTTTTACCACCTGTTTCGAGTCTTATGGAAAGGACACACATGTCAATAGCAACATTTGAAGAGCGTAGGGATACCTGGTACCTTTCATCGCTTATAGTGGTCTCCAATTAGAGTTCCGGAGATGGGGTCTCTTAGTAGTTTACATTTCTAGTTTTTTTAGGTTGGTACATATTTCTAGTCGGATGTATTTTTCCCTTTACTTTTTAGTTTTCACTGTTTTACTCTTGTCCACCATAGTGGTTTTGTATGGTTGATCTACTTTTTAGATATTGTATCTTTTTATTATTATCCCCTTACACTTATGCATTGAGATGGTTGGGTGTGTGGGTATAGGTACAAATGAAAATGACTTCCATACAGGATATTCCTTTCAGTGCTTATCGCCACCACTTTTCTTGTGGATGCATGATTGGGGTAGTTGTGTCTTGAGCTCCATCTTGGGATGGGTTGTGAAAATTATTATCAATGTTTTTTTTATTTTAATAAACCATTATATTATGGTATTCCACATTGAGTTGGTTATAATAAAATACTACACCCCTTACATAGTTGTTAAACTCGTCACTTTTTTATACACTCCCTCAATTTATTTAAAAAAATTTAATTCCTTTTCCAAGATTATTTTATTACATAGTTATTGTATATTTTGGAACATTTCAATGATCCAATATTTGTGCTTCATTATAAATAAATATTTATATAAAATAGAATCATCCATGAAGGTGGAAAAGTATAATAAACCACCGCTTACTTTTGTGCTTGTTGATCCACATGAATATGTATGTTTGAGTGACAGTAACTCACTATATCCAATTTACTTTAATAAAATTAATTTTATTAATTTTTCAAATTAAATAACATTCAAACATATCAAATGATTCAAAAAAAATAATGAAAATTTATATTTGTGGGGTATTTAGACATCATTTTAATCATTATAACCTAGTTGGAAATGGTTAAATTATCATTTAATTTTTAACTTTGACGATATTATTTCATCCATTATAGGAATATATTAATTTCCATCATATATATAACATTAAAATCACATATACCACTATAAAAGTATTATGTAAATTGAAAACTTTTTATTAATCCTTAAAAAATTATTCTTATTTAAAAACAGAAACATAAATAAAATTTCATATGGTAGTAACTTATTATAAATATTATAATCCCAAAATCAATTCATTAGACAAAGGTATATGGTAGGTTCATATGGTTAAATACATCCCTTACTCGATTTCCCCCATAAAGAAGATTTTTTACTTTAACCACTTCTATTTCTCTTCTCGAATAGCATGTCAACAAATATGTATGACACAATATGACATCAAAAACTGATGAAATATAATCTAAATGTTTAATATCCAAAAATATATACATTAATAACCATTTTTTTTGATTCGGGTTAATTTATTCGATCATATTGAATGTCATTATATTTTTATGGTGATTTTGAATTCATAATACATGGATTTTGATAAAATACATCTTATGTCAAAGGAAAAAAATCAATTAGTAATAAGAAAATGAAGATAATTGTTTTTTTAAAATTAATAGAATGAATAAAATTGCATAGATTATAATGAAAATAATTCCATGTAATGAAAACCACAAAACTGAAAAAATAAGAACCAATCGCCCTGAAAACTAGGGGCCAAACCTCAAGTAGTTTCAGAACAACAAAAAAAATTCTGGGAAAGGGGGGAAACATAAATAATATGTGAAGAACCAAAAAACATGAAAACACTACCAAAAAAACACATTAAAATAAGAAACCAATGAGAAGAACAAAGAAACCAGAAAAAGGGAGAAAAGATCGATTAAAAACATGTAAGAAATAACAGACATTCAATTTATGGTTAGATTTAGTCGAATGATTCAAAGGAGGCGACTAAATATTTCATCTCCCGATAGATCTTAGACATTGCAAAGATGGGAATTTTTAGTTTGGGTTCTTTTAATATATGGGAAGGGATTTTATCAACACTAGTAATAAGTAATGATAAAATACACATTTATCAACGCTAAAACGAAAAGTGTTAGTAATGTCCATGATCTATCATTGCTAAAAAGGCACAAATACATCATATATTTATTGTGCTTTCTGTTTTAGCACTGCTAAATTTTTTTTGGAAACATAAAAAAATTAAATTCAAAAATTAAAATAAATTACAAATTATACCAAAATTTATATAAAAAAATATTTTAAATTACTAAATAATAATATATATAAATTATAAATAACGTTTATATTAATTGTATTGATAAATGTGATAATATTATTATAAATGTATTCATATTTTGATAAATGTTTTAATATTAATTATATTAATTACCTATATATTATGTATTGACAGTTAATATTTATAAACATATAAATAACTATCATGAATATATTTCAAAAAATTTAAATGAATAAATATTAAAAATCAATAAATTTAAAAAATATTAAAAATAGAGAAATATTGAAAATTAATAAATAATATTAAATGAATAAATTTTAAAAATTAATAAATTTTAATAATTTAAATTATCTATATTAAAAAATCAATAAAAAATATCAAAATAATATAAATTATACCAGTTACAAATTTTTTTTTAAGATGATTAAATATTAATATAATAATAAATAAATATTAAAATGTACATTTAAATACAACATATTCACAATAAAACACTAATTAAAATTAATAATGAATAGTTGTATAAATATTTAAATATAAAATGTATTAAAATAATAATTAATAAATTAAAAAAAATATTTTAAATATTATTTATTAACAATTAAAAATATATAAATAAATTCTATAAATTGAAAAAATATAAAAAAATAAATGTGTATATATATGTGTCTTCTTTTATTAATTACATTTCACAAACCAAATGCCTTTTCCCATGATTGAGTGTACATATATGTATATGAATATATATACACACACCCATATATACTATGTAATATTAGAAAAAATGGCTTTTCTAATTATATAATGATATATTCATATACATTAACTTAGACATACACAATACATACAAACACATACAGACATATAAATGCATAAACATACTTGTACACATGCATACATATACATATACACATACACATACACATACACTTACACATACACATATACATACATGTACACAGACACAGACACAGACACACACACACACCTACATATACACATACACATTCACACACA
This sequence comes from Viscum album, assembly GCA_963277665.1. Lineage (NCBI taxonomy): Eukaryota > Viridiplantae > Streptophyta > Magnoliopsida > Santalales > Viscaceae > Viscum > Viscum album. Next base: position 242,909,393 of record OY728128.1, on the reverse strand, counting down.
TACACATACAAAAACATAAACACATACACATACACATAAACATACATACACATGCATACATGTACACATACATACACATACTTATGCATACACATGCATACATATGCATACATATTTATACATACATATACTCTATAAACGTACCCATACCACATAAACATATTGTTGTGACCCAACCCTAAAAGCCCAGAACCGGTCTCTACTACCATTATATTTACATGATTACAAGGAATCAAATCCCGAAGGATAAAAGAGTTTATTAGTCTTGGTAAACCAGATACATACATGAGTCTTGTATTATAAATGAATATAATAATTTATTTTGAGCATAACATCATTCCATCTAGGATATAAATGAGTATCTTTCTTATTAAACTTCATGGAATCCTTGGGAATGAAAGAAAAAATAATGGCGAGCTCAAATTCCTTTTAAGGGTCATGTATAACATAATAAATAATGAATCAATGAGAATAATCAAAAAGGAAAGGTATATAACTATGAAGACATTATATTTAATCAATAACTGATTAGGGAGTGAGTAAATAATTTGGCAATGTAAATAACAGAAAACACATGTTATGTATTCAACGATCAGAGAATGAAATGCATCCATATATAATGTCAATGAAAAAATATCATGTATAATAAAAACTAAATCAAAATTAAGGAAATGATAATTATTGGACACCATGATTCCTAGGAACATATTACATTTAACATCAATACCTTTCAAAATAAGGTTTACCAATCAACTATCAATACCATTCAGAAGACAGTTTATAACTACTCTTATTTGGAAACAAACTCAAAAGTTTTATCACCAACTAATTTCATCCCATTAGACTACTAATTGTTTAAGGGTATATCTATAACTGGATCCCACCTATTTCCTACCTGTCCAAATCATTTCCCATATATTGAATAATTAATTAAATTCATAAACAATATGGATTATCAAATATCCGTATTGAATAAAGGATACAGATTTATCAAGATTTACCCAAATATAAAATATCTATATAGGTAAATATTAAATGTAAAAATGGTATATGGTTTAATAAAAAATAATATCCCCTGAAAATGATATGGATATTTAGTGTAAACTCAATGTTCAATAATCAGTGGAAAATAAATATTTCATGTGTTCTAATTGGAATCCAGGAAGTTAACATCAATACTATCCTTGTCCAAATTAGTCATAAATTGTATAGAGTAAGAATAAGGATGGTGTCAATACAACATATACCAAGTGGAGTAAAATTAAATGTCTGTTATCATTGATGAATGAAAATATTATAAAATTATCTTATAAAATTATTCTTGTGGAAAATAAGTTTTTTATTTTAAAATACATTTTAAAAATCGGTTTCTTGGAAAATAACTTTTGAAAAAATATCAATAAAAATAACCGTTTAAACTTGAAAAGTAATAATAAATGAAGTGATGATAGGTAAATCCATAATTTTCTTACAAAATAATAAATAATTCCTTTTTCAAGGTAAAAGGGTTAGAAAAATTCTTTTTTCAGAAAGATATAAAAATATTCCTTTGAAAACATTTGTAAAATGGAAAAAAGGGGTAAAAATGAATTTAATAAAACATTTTTAATTGATTAAAAACTTTTTTGAAAAACTTTTTTCAAAAATGTATTTTTAGAAGAAAAATGTTCTCTAACTAAAGAGAGATATGATGTCTAGTTTTCTTAAAATTGTTTTTTTAATTAGTCCCAAAGAATAGGAAAATGATACTATTATGATAAAATTGTCACCAATAATAAAAGGATAATAAAATGACAGGGTTGGATAAACAATTATATGACATATATTAGATTTTTTAATGTACTATTTTTAAATAATATATGGATTTATTTCGATATGAGGTGCTAAAATGGTGTGTGATTCCATGTTCTGGTGTGCCCAGAATAAATGATTGAAAAAAACAAAACTTTTATGTGCACATGTGTGCGATTTTTATGAAAAAGTTGACTCACTCATAAAAGGGTTCTTGGATCATATATATGATGTAATCATTGAGTAACGAATGGAGGCTTTACCCTAGGTGCTACTTAACATTATGTGATGAAGGTTGTTTCTGAAAAATCTATCACGTGACGTAATGGAAATAAAATAATTTAATAAAAATTATTTTATTGACCTAACACCTAACAATGATTAAATATATTATTTTGGATAATTTCTAGGGATATCCACATAACCCTAGAAATCATGGTGAACCATTGGAAGGGGTTATAGTTGAGGATTTTCACTTAGGAATTGGAAACGGATCATGGATCGATGACCAGTACACCTCAGAATCAAAGGACCTACCCTACAACATTCACACGATGACCATTCTTCATCAAAAAGTGATCAGAATCAAGGTAGGGATTATTACCATAATTTTATGTCCCCATAATTTAATTCCACAATGAATGTGGTCCAAAAATTAAACAAATTGATCTGCAGTTTGGTTTTATTTTTGGGATGGTTTTGTTTGGAGGTTATTGGGATTGATTTAATATGTTTTTCTATACCAATGTCCCTGATTTTAATCAATGTCCTAGAACTCATGACGAATGATGTTAAAACATAAACATTGTGAATTTCACCTTTAGTTATTCACATTCATCATTGTTGGATCCTTGTGGTTTTTCCAGCTCGTCATTGTTGGGTGGTTCCAAACCAAATCAAATCCCAAGATTCTAGGAGAATCAACAACCGCGGCCAGATATGTGTATATCAGGACTCAAGGAGATCATATATGTGATCATTATATTTTTTAGGAATCTGAGGAGGCATGGTGGTCTGGGGAAGGGACCACTAGCATGGAATCAATAGTTAGTGGTAGAGCTATCTGTGGTTGGTGTAACCCGTAGCGGCGGCGTGAGATGGAAGCAATGACAGGTATGCTGAGGGGACAATGGCGTGAGATCAAAAGTGGAGCTAGTGGATGTCATAGTGAGCCATGTGGGACACGAGCCAGACCAATGAGGGCCGGGAAAGTGTTCTAGGACCAGAAAGGTGGTTAGGGTTGAGCTAGGTAAATCAGGATAGTCTAGGTGGGCTGGGCTAAGAACTGGGTCGGACCCATGGTCACTGCGATGGAGGTGGCCACAATCGACTATGGTGGTTGACTATGAGTCACAATATCCTCAGCTACAACGAGGCAAAAAAACTGTTTGATTGAGCTTGATGGTTGACCATGATGGTTGACTATAAAGGTCGATCACTGGTGTAGTGACTGTGTGTTCGGTCTATGTGGTTAGTCGATTGACCACGACGGTATATCTGTAGGCCTTGATAGGGTTGTGGGAAGTTTCACTAAAAATATAAAATCAATTAAATTTAGAGAACAATTGATGAGCCATCTATGGAATTGTGACCCAGATATTGAGATAATAATTTTAGGATAGTTAGGGGTTTTTAGTTTGGACTAGTATATGTTGAGATTGTTTCCTTGTTTATTTCCCTCAAGGGTTATGTATTCCATTACATTAACATCACTGGATTGTAATCCCCTCTTGAGGAAGATTATCAGATAGAGTATTGGATCCCTACCCAAAACTGGAGTGTGATCCTCTATCACACATGTAACATCCTTGAGCAGGGCGCTGATCCTTCATCTAGCGGGCCTCATTGATAGGGATCGTGGAATCCCTCAACTAGTTTTGGGCACGATCCCCCACACATCAGGTTGATCTAGATTGGGTACGTGGGATCCCCTAGTGACTCCATGAACGATATGTGGTATCCCCCAATCAGTTCTAGGCATGTCCTTCTTTATATGTATCATTGTCTTCCTTGAATAATAAATTCTAATTTGTGAAAGGTCCAAATGATCTAGGCCTCTTCCTGATTGCCTCTAACGAAATCAAGGCTCAACGAGTTACTTCTCCTGGAATAAGAATTGTTCGAACCAAATCTTGTTGTTGGAAGTTTCTTTTGACCGCATGATGGTGTGGTGTTTCTCATAATTATTTCTGGATATTCTTGATATATTTGTTGTAGATATATACCTATATAGAGAGGACTCTACTTTCCTTTATAGTATTCCTTTGGGGTATTCCTTTGAATAATTCCGTTGTGGTATTTCATTGTGGTTTCAGAGTGTGATACAGAGTATGGTTATACTCACCCATATATAGTCTTTTCCTACACATGTCGTGTCTTGTGCAAATGATCAAAAATTTTATAGAGTCCCAAGTGGACCAAGACCAGATGGCGCTTACTGATATTGGACAGACTGAGGTGTTTTCCTACTGCTTTCAGATAGTAGTCCCAGATCCTTTACATCTAGGTTGGACTTCTATTACAAACTCTTTGGAGTGGGTGTGTATTTGGACCTATTTAATTTTAGAACTTTTACTTTCCTACTCATTAGTCATATATTAATATTACGCATGCAGTTTTTACAATTTTTTTTAACATTTCATCAATTTGTGGCTTTGATAATGGTTTATGAGTACAAGTACATAGGAAAATGCCTCCCATTTGTGGGATATGCCTATTCGTTGTAAGGCATCGTCCCCTGACCTATTTTAGGAAGGCTTGGGGTAGTCACGGAATGGTCTGCTCTGGGATGGGTCGTGACGTAGTGGTATCAGAGGTGGTCAGTTCTACTTTAGTACTGTGAGTCCGCGAGGTTGGTTTTTTGAAATATTGTTAAGTGTTTCATGTTCAGATTTTAGGCTAGGGACCCGAGTGTTTGTCTGGATGCTGACGTATCCATACACTAGGACATTTATTACCAAATCTCAGACTCAGTTCAATGGAATATATTTATTGACTTATCTTCTAGTAGATTAAAAACTACCTCTAATGATTTCCTCATCATCTTTCCTCCTGCTGCAACATCCACAACTACTTTAGTGGGTTTCTTAATACCGCCTTAAAAAGTTTTTACTTTCATCCACAACAAAAGGCCATTATTGTTTAACTTTCTCAAAATTTCCATGAAACACTCCCTATATTCATACAATGTCAATGAATCATGTTACAGAATTTTTTGAATTTCATTTCGCTGTGTCACTATCTTAGAATTTTGGAAATATTTTGGCTAAAACTCCTGGTCCAATGCCTCCCATATGAGGAAGGAATGCTGATGAAATAAATTAATTCAGTCCTTCACTTTATCCCTTAATGATAAGGGTAATAAGTGTAGTTGGATGGAATCCTCATACAATCCATGGTAAAAAAATGTGTAACAAATCTCAAAAAAATTGGAGAGATGTGCATTGGTGTCTTTACTTCGTATACATCCAAACTAAACCATATTTTGGCTGATCAAAATTATTATCAGATTAATACTTTGAAAAATATTGTATCTACTCCTTGGATAGATGGAAGACCATTCTAAATAAGGGTACAACATAGGGGAAGCTGTTCTTAAGGTGGTGGGGGCTTAAATTGCTACTCCTGAGAAAAATAAGGCCCCTAATTTGGATTCATGTATGGTAACCACTCTGGTGGATGGTAAAACTATTGTTACTATGGGAAATAACCTGGAACAAATGGATATGGTTGTATTTTTTAGTTCCATGTAATGAACTCTGTGATATTGGCTGGTGGAAGCTAGTTTTTCTCATCCAATAAAGTGATCTATAGATTCTAGTTTTCATCAATCTTGGTCTGTTGTCTAACTCCTTGGATAGTGGCTAATTCTCCCTCTTCTGTGTTCGACATGAAGGCATTTTGGTTGTACTTTCCCATAAGTTCCCAATGCCACCTCAAGATCATTTGTTGATTTCTGGATCAAGTTTATGTACTTCTAATGACTCAGTGCTTTTGAAATGAGTGATTTGTCCAGTCATACACCTATGATCTTGAACAACACTAAACAAAACTACAATAGTGAAAGTGTAAAAAACGAATAATTAAAAATAGAAATGAGATGAAGAACATAATTTTTTGAATTTTTTATTGTAATATTCACTTAATTAATGAATACTCAATTTTTCATAACCTTGTTAACTTTTTCACTTATAAAAATTGCCATAATTGTTTTTCGTTATAGCCAAAGGGTTACTTTTGGCATCCCAAATTGAAATAACAAAACTTATTACTAGTATAGATCTAGAATGAGGTTTATCCATAGGGAGAGAGAGAATCACTATGATTTATTTATCTAGTTTTTGATTAATTGGGTGAATATTTACTAAATTTATAGTTGATATTAGATTTCTAGATGGAGTAATCAATTATTTAATTTCTTTAATGAGTTACCTTAAAGACTAATAAAAACATAAAATTGATTTTGATGATAAATGAGAAGAATGCATCAAGGTTCAGAAATTTTAAATACGTTGATAAATATTTTTTTCGGTAATTTTGTCCATTATTACTCAAATATCAATGTTTTGAGTATAATGGAACCCCCTTGGTCTAGTGAGTTTTAGTTGAATCAATAAAGACCAATTCCTTTCTTTGGAATTGATTCCATTTAATTTTATTAATTGTAGTCCATTTTAAAATGATAAGGGAACCCAAGAATCAGGGGTGTACGTATTCATAATTCCACTGAAGATCACAGAAAAATACATCCCTAGTCTAATATGGGGTTTCCAGCAATATTTTGAAACATATTTCAATGTACTATGAGAGGGACATAGATAACACATTTAGAATAAGACAGTTGATTAATAACAAACTATAATCATCCACATACTAAAAACGTGGGGAACATAGCTACATATGTAGTATCTAATAACTAATTGACTCTTAATATCTAAAATAAACATCAAATTAGCTACATATTGAAGATCATCAAGAATTTAGAGAAAGAGAACCTCATATCTTCTCTTTCCTCATTCTATTTCTCTATCATCTTCTTCCTCCATTCATCTCCTGTTGAGTTTTTATAGTTGTCCCATCCTTCTATGTTTCATAATTTTGTGTGCATTACCTCTTATTTATTTTATTTAAAAATTCAAATCATGTAACATAATGTACATAACATGTAGTCGGGTTAAATTTACTTCGCTCCTCAATCACAAATTGTTAGTGATTTTCTGCACTACCCTTGAATTTGAAGCAGTTGGCAGTCGTTTGGTGGGGTTACATGGAATGTTTCACCACCCACAGGGTTTTTGTTATCATCTACATCCACCAACCACTTTTGGAAGGGGTTACATGGTGTGTAAATATATTTTACATGTTGTTGGAATCTTTTACAATAACATGGGTGTGTACTTAGTCGGGACAATCTCTATCGGGGAAATGGTACATGGTGTGTGTAATAAGTACATGTCATGTATATTTGAACTTCGATTTTGATCTTTCCCAATTTTTTTAATTGAATAGAAACACATTAAAATTACATTGATCACCAACATACATTATTTTATCTTCAAAACAATGTATATCTAGTGAAAACATGTTTTGATACTCAATAGAATGTATGAAAATTTATACACAAAAATGGAACATCTGGATGGAACCTGTTATTCATTTATTTTTGGAATGGAAACACAAGAATCATTGGATGGTCTCACACATAGGATAGTTAAGTCGATTACTCATTAGTTGGATAGTCTCACCCTCAGTGCAGTGGACAATATGACTCCTGAGTTTCATACAGTGGTGCCAGTGTATGAGGATGCCTTCCCTGAAGGTGTTCCATGTTATTATCCCTCTAAGGAGGTGGAATTATGAATTTATCTACACCATGGGATGGCCCTGATATCATCACCTACGTATAGTATGGCTCCCATGGAGCCTCATGAGGTTAGGATACAATTGGGGGGCTTGTAGAGGAAGGGCTTCATGGGACCTAGGGTTTCACCCTGGGAAGCCCCAAATTTTTTCCAAGAAGGAATAAGGGATCTTGAGGTTATGTGTGGATTAAAAATGGTTAATATAGTTGACTGTGAAGAACACACATCCACTACTGGGGATTTATGACATATTTTATTAGGTGAAATTGGAGCGATGGGTCTCGAAGATTGAACTCTTATATATCTATCACCAGCTATTAGTAAGAGATGAGGATATGCCTAAGATGAACTTCATGTACCCTTACAATCAATATGAGTACAAGGTGATGGTGTTTGGTGTGAAATCCGCCAAACAATGTTCATGGGACCCATGAACCAGATCTTTTTTCCTTACATAGACTGGTTAATGGTGGTATTCATCAATGACATCCTACTATACTCGGTGTTCAAGGAGGCAAATGTGAGACACTTGAATATGGTCTTAGATATGATTTTAGAGTAACAATATTATTGTAATCTCTTGATGTGTCATTTTTGGATTCCAGAGATCCATTATCTGGGAAACATCATATTAGAGTCAAGATTAAAAGTTGATCTAGTGGAGGTTGTGGAATTTCTTGCATAGTATCCACCCAAGAGTGTAACCGAGGTGCAGAGTTTCTTTGGATTGGTATGGTACAATCAGAGGTTTGTAACCATATTATCTAGATTAGCAACAAAATTTACATCATTGAAATGAAAGGGGTATTCTTTCGTGTAGACATAAAAGTTCTAGTAGTGCTTTTAGGAGTTGAGGACAAGGTTGAAGAGTGACCCCATCATGAATTTATCCATGTAATACATCTGGTATGTTGTATTTTTACATGTATATATGACCGGTCTAAGTTGTGTCCTGATGTAGGGGAAAGTGGTGATTATCTATGAATTGTTCCAGTTGAGGTTTCATGAGGTTAATTACACGAACCATGAACATGAGTTAATAATGGGAGTCTTCACATTGAAGAAGTGGAGACAATACTTGTTGTGAGATTAGATTATCATCTAATCTAATCACAAGAGTGTCTTGTATATATTCTCTAAGTAGGATCTAAAATTGATACATAGGTCATATCTAGATTTCCTCTAGGACTATGAAATTGAGATTGTCTATATACTTAGGAAAGGGAACATGGCGGCGGATGATCATAACAGGAGATCTATTGTGTACTAATTGAATGAGGTATTAGAGTAGTGGTCCTAGTTGTAGTTATAGTTTATGGATGGATATGGAATATCATACCTATAGTTGGTGGTTTTCATCCCTCCCCTTATACATCGAGTCAGGAAGGAACATCATGCAGATACCGACTATGATATCATATGTGCTTAGATGTCTACAAGGCATGCTACTGATGGATATTTTCTAGTTGGGGAGCACATAATTCTTTTTGAAGGATGCACAATAGTACCAATGGCACTGTGGGAGGAGGTTCTTAGGCATTCTCATATATCCTATTTAGAAGTACATCTAGGAGTGGTGAAGATGAACCAAGACATCAGAAATCAGTTTTGGTGGCTGGGGATGAAGAATGGATTTTCCTAGTTTCTTTCTTGGTTCCTTATATGTCAGTTGGTGAAGGCTACGCACCGGGTTCTAGTGAGTTTATCTCAATGCCTTGAGGTTCCATTATAGAATTGGGATGAGATATCGATTCCCTTTGTGATAGTTTTACCACATATGTCTAAGGAAAATGATTCTATATGGGTGCTCGTTGACCGACACACCAAGGTGGCCCAATTTCTATTTATTTGAGAGAAAGGTTTATTAAGGAGCATGGCACACCTCTACATGTAGATGATAGTTTGACTACATGGAGTTCCCTTGACAATAGTTTTAGATAATGATGATTTCTTTACATCTTGATTGTCGAAGGGAATACAAGAGTAGTTCGGGACCTAATTACACTTAAGCACAACATTTCACCAACCGAATAATAGTTATATTAAGAATAAAATTAAGGTTATGGAGGAAATTTTCAATGAATTCATGTTAGACATTGGTTTTGGTTTGGAGGATCACCTACTACTAATTGATCATTAATACAATAACATCCGTCATTCCACCATTAGTATAGCGCTTGTCGAGGTTTTGTACAGGTGACCGTTGAGGTCACAAATTTTCTCGACTAACCATGGAGAGTCTCCACTCATGGGACAAAAGATTGTATACCCTAATACATAGAAGTATAAGATCATCTAGGAGTGGATGAAGAGAGGATAAACCCATATGATGTCTTATGCTGATAGGCAGTAAATACCATTGGATTTTGAGGAATTGAAACCCTATGTTACTTTGAGTTTCACCTAGATAAGGATTACTAATATTTGGATGGTGCTACAAGCTATCAAAGAGGATCATTATCCCCTTTTAGATACTACATAGATTTGGAGTGGTTGCATTCCACTTTTTTATAATGCCACATTTTTATCAAGTACATGACATCTTCCATGTGTCGTAACTGAGGGGGTATGTGCATGATCCCTCAGACATCATCAACTGGGGGAGTTGGACGCAATGGTAGAAAACATTTTCTTATAGCTGGTGGATATCAAGGATATGAATGAGAGGACACTTCATGGTATATTTATTTCATTGGATTGTTTTTGGTGGAAGCATAGGAATATATTGGAAAGAACATGCCAGTGTGGGGCTCAAATTCGTGCTCAGTACCCTCATCTGTTTGGGTGGCCCTTTTTTTGGATTTTCGGGACGTAAATCAATAAGGTGGGGAGAATATAACGTCTTAGATTTTTCCATGTAATATTTTTAGATACTTTGTTTTTATTTAGAGAACATATACTATGACAGCGTGTGATTTTGTGGTCTGTTGTTCATGAAATAAATGTTTCAAAAAAATAATCTTTTTATAGCATAGACGTGCAGTTTTCTTAATAAAGTGGAATAAATATTAAATTTATTCCCTTATTAGAAATCTAAAAGCACCGCTGAGTTCAGAATAAATTTTATACCGTAGGTGTGACTTAACATTATATGGATCATGTCATTTCTAAAATATTTTTTGTGATATGTAATATGAATAAAATAATTTATTGAAAATTATTTTATTGATTCAATGACTATAAATATTCAAAACATTTTTATAGAAAATTTCCAGGGTTAGCAGCATAATACTAGAATCTTTGGAGAACCAATGGAGAGAGATATAATTTAGGATTCTCTCTCAGGTGATGGTGACATATCATGGATCGACAACAGATGCACCTCAGATTCGATGGACCATACCTACAGAAAGGACACAACACCCTTTCTTTGTCAGTGAGCAATCCAAATAGAGGAAAGGCTATATATCATGATTTTATTTACCCATTCATAAATTCCATGGATAAATCAGACAAAAAATTAATAGATTGATCCAAAATTCAATCATATTTGTGGGGTGGTTTGTTATGTGGGTTATCAATATTTATTTAATATTTTTTTCTAACCCAAATTCCAATATTTTAATCATTTTCCAAAAATTATAGTACAATGATGTACAAATATCATCATTGTGATTTTCTCCCTCTGTTTCACTATTGAGACACCACAGTTCATGGGTCAACATTCCTAGGTTGTTCTGAGCACGATCAGACCTCTAGATTAGAGGAAAATCGACAACTATGGTCTGTTCAGTGTATATCGAGACTCGTGGAGCTCAGATATATGACCGTTTGATTTTTTGGGAATAGAAGGAGTTTGGGTGGTCTATGATAGGTACCACTGGTGTCAAACTAGTGGCAGCACGCAGCGGTGGAGCTGTATGTAATAGGTAAATTCATTGTTGTGTGAGATGGTAGCGGTGATAAGGATATAGAGTTAGTGGTGCAGGATTAAAAGTGGCAGCACGAGTGGGGCCAGTGGAGGTAGGAATGGTGGAGAGACATGTGGGACACCGATCGAATAGAGTATTCCAAGAGGAGGGGGATGAGCGGAACTAGATGGGCCAAGGTGGGTCGGGCCATGTGGGTCAGGCAATGAACCGGGTCAGACTAGTGTTGGACCCGGGGTCACCATGATGAAGGTTTCCATGGTCAACTGTGATTCGGGACATCTTGAGCTTCCATGAAGTGCAGTGACCACACAATAGGCCCTAAAATTGACTATGAAGGTCGATTGCAGGTGTAGTCACCACGTTTTTAGTCGATCGACCGTATCGGTCGACTGTGGCAGTAGGTCCATAGTACCTTGCAGTCATGTGGGAAGTTACTCTAAAATTACCATATCTCCTAAAGAAAGAACATAGTCATTAATTCATCTACAGTGTTGAGATCATGACATTGAGATGGTAAGTTTGTCACAAATAGTGAGTTTTTTGTTTGGAACAATATAGGTTGACAGCGTTCCCTTGGCCCTATCCCATGAGGGCTCAGTATGAGAATACATCCACATCACTGGATTATAATCACATCTAGAGTCCAATTCTCAGATTGAGTATAATATCCCACTCCATGACTGGAGTGAGATCATCTATCACCCATAGGAGATTCTATGGAATCATGTAACCTCAATGTGCATGGTGTTGGTTCTCCAACTAGCGGACCACATCAATAGGTTCTGTGGAATCCCTCAGTTGGTTCTTGCTGTGAAACTCTACATAGCGGGTTGATCCAAATGGTGTACGTGGTATCACTTAGTGAGTCTGGGAGCGATCTGTGGTGTCCATGGTCAGTTATTCTCATGACCCCCTTTCTATGTATCATAGTCTTCCTTGAAAAATACTTTCTCATTTCAACAAGGCCCATATGAGATATACCTCTCCATTAGTTTCTCTGATGATATCATGGATAATGGAGTGATTTCTCTTGGTACGAGTGTGCTTCGAGAAGAATTATGTGGCTGGTAGTTGGTTATGACCACCCGATGAAATGGTGTTTATCATCATTATATCTATATATTCTTGTTATATATGTTGTAGACACATACCTATGTAGAGTTGACTGTACTTTCCTTTTTGGTAATCTTTTATGGTATTGCATTTTGGAATTGTGGTGTCCTAATAAGTATTGTTATAATCAACCATGAATGATATTTGCCTATATGTGTCATGTATTGTGAAGATGATCAAACATTTGGTTGTGACCTATGCGGATGAGGACTAGATGGTTCTTAGTGAGAACATACAACTTGAGGTGTGTTCCAATTATTTCCAGATAGTAGTCCCATTTCCATAACTCCCAGGATTGACATGTGTTACAAACTCTTTGTGGTGGGATTAAATTTAGACCAATTTACTTCCAATACATTTATTATCAGGCTATATTATGAGATATTCATGGTATGAATGCATGTTTTACATAATGGATTTTACATTTCTGCATTTTGTGTCTTGGAGATGTGTGTGAGTGTATAGGTACTTAGGATAATGACTCCCATTTGTGGGATATGCCTACTCGATACTAGTCACCGAACCCTGGAATATTGGAGTTAGTATTGGGGTAGTCATGAAACATTCCACTTTGGAATGGTTCATGACATTATCCAATAATATTATATGAGGTAAACTGATGTATAAATAATCCTGAGCAAAATCTCTTTGTGAAGTTAATCATTGGAAAAACAATAACATTGATGTGGGAATCAATCAATAAATAAAATATGTGTGTCAAATGTAAATACACATAAAACAAGTTGAAATAAAATAATAGATAGTAAAAACTAATTAAACATATAATCTTATAATATTAACGATAATCAGAATGAAATATAACCCAATGAAAAGAAATTGGGTTATGAAATTATTTTCCACTTGGTAACACTTAATTTAAAATCCCATTATATGAAATAATTCAAATTGAAACTAAAAATATAATGAATAATGATTTAATCATGATATTCTATTTAAATGTTGTACTATGTGAACAATATATAATAATTTAGGTTTAAAAAAATATACCATGTCTCCAAGAATGGAAATTAAGACGAAGTCCCATACTACATAGTAGTTTTTGAATCATAATCACCGTAAAAGAGATATCATTAATTAAAATGTTGAATACCATCTGGATAAAACAATTAATGATATTATATATCAAAAGGTGTTTTATATACACCACACAAAACATGTAGGTAGTGCAAATGGCATATGACTCATAGAAATAAAAATGAGATAACAATCATTTACCTTGTGTTTCCTTTCGAAAGAATGTGATTTAATATATTGTATAATGAATTTAATATTTTAACTAACTTATATTAGAGGCATAGAAATATTTATAATATCATATATTAACTTCTTAAAATATACTATTTCTCTTTTGTTAATAATCTTTCATTATTTTCACTATTTTAGTTGTTAATGTCATTGTTTTTCGAGGTAGATTGGACTTTTTATCTTTGCTCTTTATTACATAGATAATGTTTTCATCATAAATAAAATGTAAACCATGATTTATTTACCATATATATCTCATATATAAGTATTTATAATAATCCATAATATTTAGAGATAATAAATGAAATTCATCTTTCTTAGTGACGGTTGGTTGTACGTACTAATGAAAACTAATTCCATTTCTTTGTCATAATTAAAATAAAGAAAATTAAATGATATTTATAAGAATATTATAAATATATTATATTATATATTTCATATATGGTTCATAGGTTTTTTAATAACATCATTTATACATTCCATGTATAGCGTGAACGAATCACATCGCTGGGAGAAGGTAGTAACCCACACGTCCAGAAACAATGTTATCATACTCCCACAAAAGAGAAAGTATAATGGTATGTGATATAAAAAAATTAAAGAATCATAAATACATTATAAATATCACATATATCATATATAAACTATGTGTAAAATATCATTCCCAGATATGTGAGTTGGTAAAGGAAAAACGAATGACTTCATTTTGTGAATCGATACATCGCCGTACACATAAATAGTATTTTTGTTACCCATTTGATGGAAGTGTATGTATCTATAAGTCCAACCCATTGAGTAATAAAATATAATTAAATTTTGGATAATGTGGTTATTTTATATTCATGTAATAATTATATTTTATGGTATGGAGATGTAAATAAAATGAAAGTGATCGTTGAGGAGTATTGCCACATTTTCGGGTAACTCATTTCGGTTTATACCAAAATACATCCTTGGTTGGAATTTTGACCAAGGTGAGGATTATAAAATGAGTGGAGGGATTTTGGGAGACTTTTTTATAATATATTTTGTGAGATAATGGTTTTTTGGGAGGTGAATAATTGAGAGGGTTGAGTTCCTTGTAAAAGTAGAGGAAGAGTGACATTCTTGTAAATTTTTTAAATGGGAATTTCACCCACGTTTTACCAATGAAAACTAGATCCAATAAATGTCCATAATTTATGGAATTTATGATAGGGTATATATAGGGTTACTAAATTGATTTAATATTAGTTTATAGGTCATTTTTTCACATAGGATTAAGGTTTAGTCCCTTTTTAATCTAATTTGTCTCTTAATCGTTGTAAATAATTTTATTCAATTTCACTAATATTTGTTTGTCAAAAAATAATTTGACCTTATTATATTTTATAAATTAATATTAATAAAAATATGGAATCCATTTTTCAAATTTCCAATCACATAAGTGGTAGAAGTTAATTTAAATTAAATTCTATAGACAGGACGACAAAGCATGTTTTTAAAGCAAAATGTTCTAATGTTTGAAATGCCTTAATATCCAAATTCAAATGGAAATTTATTAAAATTAAATAAATTGGATTAATTGACACATATTTGATATAATTGAAAATTAAAAAAAATAAAAAATACAATTTACCATTTCAAAAAAATAGATTAAAAATTAGTTTGGAATTAAAACTCAATACTTTTCAATATTCATAAAAAAAATGAAAATTCGTAGAAAAAATACCAAAGATTCCTCCTAACCTACATTTTATTATTTTATATATAAAATGAAATTTATTTTTACCTATAAAATTTATAAAATTTCTAAAACTCGGATTTAAAATTGGATCGCCATTAAAAGATGATAAAATTGTCTTTAGAAAAATATTTTTTGTATACATAAAATCGGATATTCTCTTATTTTCTGAATATGATATCAATTGGATGAATATCAGAAATATTAGATTATTTATAATATATATATAATTATTATCACTCACAAATAGTAATTAAATTTATTTATTTTATATAAAACACCCTTTGGAAAATAAAAATATTTTGTTTATATTAAATTGGTTTTTATATTCATTTCTAATTAAATGGTAACCTATAAATTCATTGTATATATATATTTTAAGAAGACTTCTTTATAATTTAATTAAAAATATTCATAACCAAGAGATTAATTTGTAGATTATATCTTATTATATTAAATAATATTATTTTAACCATATATTATTGTTCCGTAAAACATGGTCTTGTGTGTAACACAAACTGACTTAGTATTGCATGCCATGAAATCTATATCATAGATTGAATTTATATAAAATATTAATTATATTTTGAAGTCATTATATATTGCATTCTCTTATGCACTTAATGTTGTGTGTCATACACTCTATCCAAAATAATGTTCCAATTTTAGTATTTCGGGGCGTTACACATATGAATACAAAAACATATACATGTATCCATACATACATGTACATAAAAATATATACACATACATATCCATAAATAAATAAACATAAAAATACATGGGCGTATATCCACATACATACACATAAACATATATACACACACAAACAAGAATACACACACACACACACACATGCATGCACATACATACACATACATATGCACACATGCATACATACATGTATGTATAAACATACACATACACAAACACACCTGAACATAAACACACATACAACACATATATAAACATAAAATACATACAAATGCATATACAAACATACATACACAGATTTATATAAGTTTACATACATCCCACATATATACACATGCATAGTCAATCATAAAAATATATATATATTCATATTTTAAATTATTAAATATAGGATAAATTTTAAATTTTAGATATATATATCTAAATAAATATAAATTAAATTATATATTTATAATATTATTTAAATATGATTTTAAAATATTATATTTATATATACATTTTCAAATATTGTATATAAATAAAATATTAAACATTTTTATTGATTAATATAAATTTTGATAATTATATATATATATATTTTTGAATATAAGATTGAAAATAATTTTTATTATAATATTGTTAGTTAAATCAGATTAATATATTATATATACACATATATACATATTTTTATATAAATCCTTTTTAAAAATATATAAATTTGTATAAATAATTTAAATTATACAAGGTGTACTTTACCAGTGCTAATAAAAATCACTGATAAATGGAACATTTATCACTACGTAAAAATTTGATGATAAAGGGTCACCCTTTATGAGTGATTTTTTAGCACTGGTAAAGGTTCCATTTTTCATCATTTTTTGTTAGCATTGACAAAAGCACCCCTTTTGTAAATATTATTTTAATGTTGATAAAGGGAAACACTAAACACCGCAAAAGATGTGAAACCATGCATGAATGAATAGTAAAAATAAGGACCAAGAACCAACATAAGTGAAAGGATTACAACATCATTTACGAATCGCCTCAGATCCATACTCCTTATAAATTATCCCATGCTCGTCGTTATAGTACAATAGTTACAAATGGTCTGAGGGGTTGTAAATCTTAAAATAAAATACACATCACACATATACCCGAAACCAGAGATACTTGAACTCATGACCTCCCAAAAACCCCACAAGGGCCACTACCACTAAGACGTAACCTAGGGGATCATAATAGAACAATTATACTCCTGAATAGACTAGCTAATACAAAAAAATAATTGAAAAATTCATAAAATTATTTATGAGGTAAGGATTTATGAATAATTCAAAAATAAAAAACTAATAACATTTTCTAAAAAATAGGGTAAAATGCCAAAATAGCACACAACAAAACAATGAAAAATTTGATAAACTATTAACCAGGGGACTGGTCCCCACGACCACACCCCAAACCCCTTCCATCTTTACCACCCCATCTAAGTGTGTGGGGACAATTATAACATTTCCTAATTTATAAATGCATTATGTGTATTCAGAAATTAAACAAATTTATATATTATACAATTATTTGTAATATGAAATTCTTCATATAATCATCTTATATAAAATTTACTTAAATATATATGAAATTAAATTAAATATAAACACTTTATTTTCCTAATCCATCATGTTAATATTTTACATAATCAAGATATTATAGATTATGTATTATTTAAACCTTTTAGTTTGGGTGTGAATAAGTGTTAGAGGTTCCTTGGGATTCTGCAACAGAACCGAGTTCAAATCTAGGTGGGAGATAATTTCTGCTACCAGGCGGTAAGACAGACATGATGGAGGAAGACGGTGACACAAGGAAATGGTGAAACATGAATGATCCAGGCATGATGCTGAACTGGGTATAAGGGTCATGTTATGGGTCTTTGGGCCATGTAATGGTCTTAATGCTCCCTAGGACATTAGGGAAAGTATTTAATAAATAATGCATTGTGGGTGGACTATCATTTGGGTGGGCTGTGGCATGCCTTTTCGGCCTATGTGTGGTTTGTGTTTGTGTTTAATGTAATTGTACCCCCAGGCACTTAATATATAAATTATTTAAACTTTGATAGTATCCATTTATCAAAACTAATTTGGATACGGTTTTGATAATTTCTCAAATAACACATTTAATTTGAACATTTTCAAATGAAAAATATCGAATGATTTATAATTTAAATATAAATATTTTTAAATTTTTTCGTTTTTTATAGTTAATAAACACTTTGTAAATTACCATATAATATCAATAAAAAAATTTATATTCAAATTATATGTAATTATAAATAAATCTATGGAATTTCAAAATCAATAATTAATATTATGTTTTATTATTTATTAAATGTTCAAAAATATTTACTAATTTATTATATATATTCCTTGATTAATTAACTTAGAAACATATAATAAATAAATAAAATATCCCAAAATACCTTTTTTATAATTTATAATTATTTTATAAATTATCTAATGTAATAAATAATTAAATAAATAGAAAAACATATTTTTCTATATATTATATTTTACAATATACATTATATCATAACCAACTATAAAATTCAAAACCATATAATTGTTTATGATTTTTATGTCATGGCCTATGATAAATAACTCAATAATTACTTATTGTACTTTATGATTTCACTAAATCATGTATTGTGGAATACCTATCATGGATTATTATATACTTGATGTCACCTAGACTATACGATTCTTTGTTTTGGTGTTCTGAAATAGTGATATCATACACTATGATTAGGTGTACCCTAAATTATGAAGTATCAAAAATAGTAAATTTTTCACTATATCTCATTCTAAGATATAATATATCTTATAGTGTGGTCTATTGATGGATTACAACTTCCTATGTCATAATCCAAGCCACATCCCAAATTCTATATCATATTTCTTGAAACAAATTATGTAATCCATTTTTCAAATGGAAATATATATCATAGCTTATGATATGTAATACGATATGAATTATTCATTATTTTAAAACATAATTTCATGAATCAATTAAAACATATAAATGCATTAATATAACTTCTATATTCATAAACTTCAAATATCAATTATTCATGTGGGGAAGAAATTAAATAAATTGAAGACCAATATCTCCATGATGTGAAACAAAAATCACATAAAAATTTGAATAATACCAGTTTGTGCCTTACATTAATGTTATTTGATCCACCAATATCAAAAAATTTTGTTGATAAAGATCACTGAGATGCACCAATGGAATCATTCCTCTAAGGTGTACCCATTGGAGGACTTAAATCATCCAATGCATGGGTATTATTCTAATTGAATCCATAGTATTCTAGTACCTCTTAAACAAAATGTATAAGGGAAAAAGGAATAGATAATTAGTAGAGGTTTTATATGTAATTTTAATGGTCCTAATCCTCTTTATATAAGCCTTTGGAATTAACTTTTAGCCTCCATGAATTAACTCACACATTACAAAATTTATGTGTGAGGCATGCATTATAACACTTTGTAATTGTCAGTCAACAAGAAATTTATCATAAAAATTCATTTTATAAACTCTCATATATTTCATCAAATTAAATGTCCATGATAAATTATTTCATGTATGGATTATATATCTAACATTAAAATTTATAATTTGATAGCCTTTCAGTCATAGGATGCAACGATTGACCAATTTTTATACTATTGGTGACCAAATAAGAAGAATTACTATATATCTATATTGTATGCAATGATATATCTAAAATACATTATGAATTTCTTCCCATCATGGATTTTTTACCATAAGAAATCCCCATATGATCCCATATGATATATGCCACATAAATCACATATATAAAAGGATTTAGGGAATATCACTATCAACAACTCAAATTCATTCCAAAAATCGAAATAATCTAAAATAAAACATGATTACAATTTTAACCATATAAAATATTCAAAAAAACTAACATAGGTAGAAATAAATACATAATAATTAAGATAAATTAAAATATTTTAGGAATATATTATTGTTTTGAATTCAAATATAGTTTAATATCACATAGGGTAATGATGAAAAAATGATGAGATAGGGCTATCAACCCTCCTTAGGGTTCACTTTTATCCAAACAACACTCCTCTCAATGGTTTTATCCATTCTTTTAAATTGATCCTATATAAAAGGCCATAGCTCATCGCATATGGATTATTATTTTAACACCCTGTCCAAATGATCCATTTTTCATTGTTATGTGGTGAAAACACGAGTTCAGGTATTCATGATCCATTACTTATTTTAATCCAAAAACCAACAAACATTTCTCACTCTAAAAATTAAAAATGTTAGATTTCACTAATAAGCACAATGATCACTCCCCCAAAATCACCACATAATTGTGGTTGGGTATAAAGTGTGTTATTTTTAAAATTTATGTGGGTTTTAAAAATAAAATATAGTAATATGGTTTTGGGAAAATAATTAAAATAGTAGTGTTTGAAATTTTTCCCAAGGGGGTGCATTTTGAGATATCAATTTCATTAAAAAATTACAAAATTGTATTAGGGGTAAATTTCATTCGTTAAAAACACCGATAATGAATTTTGTCAACAAATTTATTCCAAAAAATGTCAACGAAGTCCCTTTTCCCTTTAGAACTATCATTTTTTTTAAATTTTATTATATATATATACATTATTCAAAAATATTTATTTATTTTGTTATTTTGTTTTATTCTCATCCGAGAACTCACAAGAAGAACACCGTCTTAATTTCACCCCCTTTTACGGTATTGGGTATCACTGGGCATTTCCTAGAATCACTTTAATCCTAATGTTTCATTTGTTTGTGAATGGGATCCCAAAACATATGATCTCTCTCTAAGAGTTCAATGAAGCTTCATAAGTCCTTATTCATTAACTGGTGGATCAGTTCGATCAGTGTTGACTATAGGTGGAAAATTTAATTATATTTTCCATGTCCTCTTTAGGATTAAAGGATTTTGTAATTTTTTGTCTTTTTGGTTCTACGTACATTTACTACATCTCATATCTTGGGGATATGCGTTAAAGGAATGTGGAGATCATGAGAACTAGTAAGGGAAAATTCTTTACATGTGATTAGGAGGAATATCAAAAATAACATGAGGAATGAGGAATGAGAAAATTACAATAAGGCATATAATAATAAAAGGAACATGAATCATAATATTTAAATGTGACCAAAACATTTAAATGAGACATTTATAATCATATCACCATGGATTGTTACTATGGTGTCATAAATAAAAATTACCACGGTTATTTTCCATTGGATCATAAAACATTTCACTCATGAGATTAAATCCAATATCCAATATATTGAAGAGCTATCAGATCAGACCCTTAATATTTATTAATTAATTTGAGCTGCATAGGTCATAATCAAACATTTCAAAAATAACCTGTGGAGAATAAATAATGAGTTTTTTTATCAAAATCATGGTGTTTCAAAAGTGCTTAATAGCTTGATCATTATGTCATTTTTTCCACAAAATTGATGTGTTTGTTTCTTAAGTGTAAATTCCGAAATCAAATAAATAATATTCAGATCTAGGTGAATACCACTATAAAATAAACGTGTTGGGGTATTCACAAAATGAAAATGATACAATTATTAAGGATAGGGGAGAAATTTTGAGATGTAAATTCGGGAAAATCATGGGTATAAAAAGAAGTATTTCAAATGGGTAAAATGAGTGGGGAACAAGGTCTCCCATAAATAAAACATAATAAAAGTAAGGGTATGATAAAAAATGAATTATAAGAGAGTAG
Organism: Viscum album; assembly: GCA_963277665.1. Classification (NCBI taxonomy): domain Eukaryota; kingdom Viridiplantae; phylum Streptophyta; class Magnoliopsida; order Santalales; family Viscaceae; genus Viscum; species Viscum album. Next base: position 242,887,240 of record OY728128.1, on the reverse strand, counting down.
TAATAACATTTTGAAGACAAATTTGAGATTTGGTTCTTGAATTGAAGAGAAAATAAGGATAAATCACTTACATGGGAGAGTTACTCCTAAATCATTAGGAATGAAACCATAAGGTCTTGGGGAAACATTAAAGGGTCTCTATGGAATGTAAAACTACCATAATTTAGTTGAGGATATATTCTTAGTGAATTTAGTTAGGGAATTTAATTTCCTGACCCATGATCCACTTAACCCGAGCCCCGAGCCGGTGGGTCACATGGAATCAAGAGCACATCCCTGTATTCCAGAGGATGCGGAATAGTAGTCATAATGTAAATGTGGTATAGTCATGTCGGAAAAATCCAACATGGACAATTCAATTATAATTCTAGTCGAAAAATATAAGATGTTCTGGTGATTATTAAACATTTCTATACATGAGGGAAAACCATTTTAAGACTAAGTGGAAAGATAGATAAGAATTCAAGTAATTGTGAAATTAACCATTTAATGGATATTTCACATAACACTCTTAGGGGTGTTCATAAACATGTTAGATGTCCTTTAATTCACTAAACATGGATCTGTAGTTGTTCATCAAGGTGCACTGATCAAATTGACATGAATAACTCCTTATAAATGGGATAATCGATAGAAGATGGCATGCGACAAAGTTACCTAATAACTATACATCAAAGCTCAAATGGAAAATGATGTGACCACCTACCGATAGATTGTATATGAATCCTTATTCGATATCGGCCTCATATTTTTTGTAGGTTGAAAGTGATATGAGAAGCAACCCAATTCCCTAAAAATAGGGCAATTGAGCTTTCAGTTAAATAGCATGATGGATCGAAAGAAAAGAATGGATATGTGGTAATGATCTTGCCGAGACAGATCCAATTCTTATGATGGATCATGGATAAAAATCCCAACATGGGAGTAACTTGGATGCCTAATTTGAGTGTTTTTTGATATCATGGGTGATGAAAAAGTGGTTAGTCTGCGGAGTGAGCAAGGGGAAAGAAGAAATTAGCCTAATATTTAAAAGATGGGAAATTTGTCCAATTTTTCAAAATCAGAGCATCTTGGATAAAATCTCACTATGGTCATGCAGAGCGGTGTTTCACAGATTTTGTGGGTGGATCTAGGAAAAAACACAATAACGTCGCATCCCCAACAATCTCTGTTGTCGTGGTTCCTCCATGATCCTGGCCAGAGCAGCCACATCCTATTTGTTCACCAAGGTCTCCGCTATTGAGACCCCTCTCTCCCAACGACATCCCACAACATCTTGTTTGTTTGAACAAACCATCATTTCTGTGTCCCAATGGAACACCCCACCAGTTGCGACCCCACATCTATTGCTCTGTCCTAAGACACCATCATCGTCACCTCCACTCCGCTGATTCCCCCCCCCCCCCCTCGAGGCACATCCCCATATCTATGGCACTAGAAAATGACGTCACCACAGACCCAGACCTCTCAAAACTGACTACAAACCCCCCAGAGTCATGACCCTAAACCTATTTATTTAGACTATGCCACCAACCTCAACTCCTCAATGTTTTAGACCCCCACCCCCATAGTCATTTAAATATTTTTATATTATATTTTCAGTTTCATTTTTTACCTATTTTTCACATTTATCCCTACCTTTTTTATTATGTTCATTGTTTTTTTATTTGTGGCATAAGAGTTTCCATTATATAAACCCTTTTTATTTATTTTAATATATATATATATATATATATTTTATTCCGTTTCATATTTTGTTAATCATATTTTAATTTCTCATCATATAAATCATTATAATTATATAATTTAAAATATATTTTTTGGCCTGTGATTTGATAAAAAAAATTCCGCGACACGATCCATCTCATCGTTATCCCACTACACAACCCCTCTATGTCACACCAGAATCCGATATTGACAATTATAAATATAGACTTTTTAACCAAAATAAGGTGGTCTGCAGTTTAGGCGCATAGTTCCCAAACTGTGAAAAAACTGTTCGAAAACCCATTGTCAGAAATCTTGCAGGTCTCACACAGTCGTGGGCCTCACATTTCTTAATTTATGGAAGAATTTTCGGCCTATAGGTTCCATCTATTTTCAACCATATGGTTAAAACAAACCATGCTACCCAACTATTTAGCCCATTTTCTAGAACCTCGATCTTCGAAGAATCCCCAAATTATCTTGGGACCTTCCCTATGCCATAGTACACATTAATCAATCTTAAAAAAATATTAAAATTGAATTTTTTTGAAAAGTCATTACAACATATTACACATAAAGAAACACATTCTCAATTTGGGCTTCTTCGGGTAATGAGGTATTTACATCAAAGTGTTCCCACCCATGAGGTTGTATATTAGCTTCCAATTCACTGGTCTCATCATGTACTTGGTCGTGATACGACAACACCCATACCAGATAAACAAACCCACCTAATCATGTTTTCACATTATCATAAAAAATAGGCACTAGATACATCTCCATGGATGAATCTACATCCAATAAAACCTCATTGGGATGAAATACATGTGATAGGTCTTGAAAATATTGGTGAAGATGAGATAAATGAAACAAATCATGCATTGAATGAAATATATGAGGAATCTCTAACTGGTAATAAACTATTATGATCCATTTCAAAACCTCGAAGGGTCCATCGAAACTCAATGAGAGCTTACCTTGCTTATGAATACATCTATTCCCTAACCGGGGAATGTCTCACAAGAAAACATGATCTTCGTCCTTGATCTCGAGAGGCTTCTGATGTCTATTGGCATACGAATTATTTCTAGACCAAGTTTTCATCGTGTGCTCTCTGATCGCATAGACCCACTCTGATGTCAACTACACAGGACGTGGTCTAAACACAGCACCCCCTTCTACCTCATTCCATCATAGAGGTGCACTGTAAGGCCTACCATATAAATCCTCCTAAGAATCCATCTTGATGGTATCCTGAATGATATTATTATATGCAACATCCACAAGGGAAATGTTTTTCTCCCAAGGACATGGAATATGAATGTTTTCCAAACCGATTTATCATCATGCGCTTTCGGATAATTTTGACCTGCTCTGAATACTTCTGAAAATGATGTGGTCGATACATAGCTACCTTCTCTACCTCTAGTTAGCATAGAGGTGAGAGGCAAGGCATACCATATATGGCTTCATAATGATTCATCTTTCTGGTATCCTAAATTCTAATATTATAAGAAAACTCTATAATATGAATGTATTTCTTCCACGAACCAAAAATTTCAATGATATATGAACGACGCATGTCCAATAAACCTAAATAGTACACTCAATTTTTCAATAGGTCTGTGGGTGATTGATAATGCTCAGAAGAACATGTGTACAAAAGGCTATCAGTTATCCCTACCCTAATTGTGATGTAAAATGTGAATCTCATTCAGAAATGATAGAATGAGTAGTTTAATGAAGGTTCATATCATCTATGATGTACAACCTTCCTAAATGTTCTATCGTGAAGGTATCTCATATGGGTAATAATTGTGTGACCTTCTTCAAATGATTATTGATGACCCACACTGAGACATCATCCCATTTATACTCAGGAATGGAAAAAGGCTAAAAAAATACCTACTGGTCATTGGTGCTTCATCATCAAATTTTTAAAGGTCGAACAAAGATAAATGAAAAAGACACACTCATGTTTTTTACGAAGACAACAGTACTGGCACCAATGATGCTTACATATTTTGGTTACATGAGGGTGAACTTCCCATGTTGAGGCATGAAATTCCCACATCAGCTCCTCTCTAATGATTTCTGGGACCCATACACGACCATGAAATTATCATGGGTCATCCCCATCCACTATCCATCCTAATGTTTTATCATGATCAAAAATGCATTCCCTTATGACAATGCCTTGGGTAACAGATAATTATCTCATTCTCACCCATTCTAGAAGAGCAGAAGTCATTGTTAGGCCTGAGAGGATAGTCTGACCATGTTGCTCCTCAACCTCAACATGCATCTCTGATAATAAGGCCATACGCTTCCATTCACGATAAGAATCATGAACTTCCCGTGTTCAGGACTTTTGTATTAGAGAATCAGCTACTATATTCTCCTTTGTAAGCATGTAGGAAAGATCAAAATCAAAATATTGTAGGTACTCAACCCACATTTTTTTCCTGTTATCATGATATCAGTCTGTAAATATGTACTTGAGGATTGTTTTTATCAGTGAATACCACAAAATTCTCTCCATGTAGATAGTGTCTCCATCATCATAATGAATTAACAACATCATTGAGATTGAGGTTGTGTGTTGAATAATTCTCCTTGGGAGGCCTCAACTGATGAGACCCATAAGTGAAGTCCAAGTCATCCTACATCAAAAGATCTCTATGTCTAATACCTGACATGTCAATGTATTCAATATATACCCTTCTTGGATCCAGAAGAATCAGTATCAGTGATAAAGTAAAATGACCCTTCAACTCCTCAATGGATACTTAAAATGTATCTTACCACCCAATTTTCACACCATTCTTTGTTAATCACGTTAGAAGCGTTGTAAGGAAAAAATAATACTAAATGAAGAATTTGTAATATCCAGATACACCTATGAAACTTTGAATGTTAAAGACGTTATTGGGATACTCTATGGAAACAAGAACTCCGACTTTCTCTTGGTCTACTGAATATATGGACTCCGAGTTGATGTGACCCAAAAAGTGGATCTTTTCAATCCAAAATTGGAATTTACTGAGCTCAGCAATGAGCTTGCGATCTCATAGTGTATTTAGCATGATCTCAAAAGGGTATTCGTGGTCGTGTCTAGAGTGTGAATTCATCAACATATCCACAAAAATGACTACCATAAATGCATCCGGATATGAGTTCAATACCGATTTATAAGATCCATGAAGATAATAGGTGCATTCATTAGTAATAATGACATAACCATAAAAACTTATACAACATAACTACTCCTGAATGTTGTGCAAGATATGTATTATGTATTGAAAGGAACTTGATGATGGACTGACCAAAGATCAATCTTTGAAATCAATTTCTCTCCTTGGAGATGATCTAAGAGGTTTTATATTATAGGATATGGATAACAAGTCTTTATCATAAGATGATTCAAACTACAATAATCCATCCCATGCTTGAGGGTTATTTCTGACTTCATGGAGAAATGAACCGTTGGACCCCAAGGATAATTGTTGGGGTGTATGAAGACTTTAACCTCATAATCCTCAGATATCTTCTTGAGTTCTAGAATCTCATTATGTTATACCCTATAAGGAGGAAAAATCACTAGTTCTTCTCCACGTACTAGAATGATTATAATCTGTACGTCTCTCACCAGAGGAATACCAAATAATTCATCAAGAAATACATCGCAGAAATGATCCAGTATAGGAGGAAAAATAGTGGGTTGTAACCCCTGGTAATCGAGGAATAGAATAGAGATTTTATCTATAAAATTACCCAACCACGGCAGCTTTGGTCCATCTTGAGTCACTCTGACATCCAATTGTCCCTTATTCATTTGCCTAATGCCTACTAGTGATTTAAACATCAACATCTCATGATATCAATCAATATGGGACTGATAGATAACTAACCTATCCATCATAATGATTATGTCAAAACCCATCATGTTGAGGACGTAAAAATTCCACACAAAAAGGTAACCACCTATCTCAAATAGAAAATTGCTATAAATACATACACCCCCATGATTGATACCCAACGTGGTTTATAGAATCATAATGACATAGTAGTGCTCGATAATGAGGACCAGACTCTCAGTGATTACCTTAGATATAATAGAGTGATACAAACCACTATAAATTAAATAAGACACTAATGTGAAGACTACAAGAATAGTACATCGTATATTAGAAGATATGATGCCCTTCTCCTCATGCATCAGCTGGACTACATGTAACCATCCTATAATGAAACCTTGACTCACTACCTAACTTCCCTAAGATGGTACTCTCTACTCGTGCTGTGAATCAAAAGTTTGAATGCCTCTGCCTCAACCACCACATCGACCTAATCAGCCAGTTGTATTCCAACTATCTAAATTTTGTGATCCTACATGCCCCACTTCATGTGTTATTGCTTTAGGTATGGGTGACCTAATAAGAATCTATCAACACGTTGATCCTGAATGATTCTTTCCCCACAAGAAACCTCGAATAGACGTATGCGCCGATAAGAATAACTTCTACTAGATTTATATGATGAACCCCCATGACTGGAACCATTAGATACCCTTAGATTCCTCTCTATAATAAGGGTATAATTGACGATTTCAGAAGTATTTGTCATCCTGAAAACATTGACCTATGACCAGATGATGTGAACCTGCCCATCCTTGAATCACCTAGTTCCCAAAAGAACGTTCGTTGTTAGAGTTTGAGCGATCCTCTATAGCTTAGTGAAATGAGAAAAGTGCGCCATAACTCACATTCCCCCATACTAAATGTTCATGAATTCTATATCTTTTTCATCCATCAGATTCGGAGGAATAATTAATCATTGAAGATCATATTGAAATCCACCCAAACCATATCTCTATATCGATATTCCTAGGTGATTATGTCCCACCATCACGTGGCTGAGTGACATAGCATATATACCTCAAGATCAACCAGTCAATCTAGAGGTGTCTCAAAATTCTCAAATATAGATAGGATTTCTTCGAGCCAAGAATCCAAAATATGAGGTTTGTCATCCCTCGGTAAGGTGGGTGGATGCTGCTGTTGAAATTCCAAAGTCAACTTTAGCATAATCGGGGAAACAATACCTTGTATATTTCTAATCATGTGTAGAAAACAATCTCGAAACTGGGCATCAGTTCCCATATCAGGTAAATAATGTGGTTCCATAGGTGGCACTATTGGAGGAATCATTGGCGGCTTAGGGATCGCCACCTCAGGAGAAATGTCTTTATAACCCTCAGGGTGTATGACATGAGGACGTCAAGGGGGCATGAAAATACAATGCTAAAGTCATGACATAGAAGAGATTTAAGCAATTGTGAATATTGTATTTAAGAAATTAATATAGGATTAATGAATTCTTATAGACTCAACCACACTCATCTTCATTCATCAAAATATATGTATAGACTATAGAAGAGATCTTAATAGGCCATATGAATGTATGACATACCACAATAAACATTAGTAAGGTTGGTTTCAGGTTAACATTTTTGTTTTATAGGTATTGGAAAAAAAATCACTTTATATATTTTTTTTGAATTATAGATTGTTCAATTGATTAAATTACATAAAAGGGTTGATGTAGATAGTATACCAAATTCGATCCATAGGGTTCCATACTATTTATGAAATAAATATTATATCCATTAAAAAAGTTGAAGTGACTCGAACCACGTCGTCGCTATCCCACTACAGGAGACCAATGTGTTGTGCCGCGATTAGAGATTGAATATTAAGAATTTGGACTTTTCACCCAAAATAATGGTTCCCATGATTTAGGCACCTGTTTTCCAAACCATGCATGAATTTTGTGAAAACCCACTATCAAAAAAACATACTGTTCTCTAATTGATTTGTACCTCAGGTTGCACAATTTTATAAAAACTATACAGCCTATAGGTGACCATTTTTTGCGACTCCACAGTTAAAACTAACCATGCAGCCAGGTTCATTAGCCCAGTTTTAGAACCTCCATACTCCGAGTAATTCCCATTCACTCCTAGGAACTTCTATAAGTTGTAGTACACTTTTAAAATTCTTAAACTGATGATTCGAATTATAAAAAAAATGATGAGGGGTCGTTACAATAACTCATCCATAAAGTATCATATTCTCAAGTTGACCTTGTCAGGGTAAATAGGTATTGTTAGAAAAGAATTATGATGAAAGAGTTAGTATATTAGCTTTCAGTTCCAAGGTCTTGTCCTGTACTTGGTCGTATTTCCATAGCACTTGTACCAAAGGATCAAACCTTCCATAGAGTGTTTTTACAATCCCATGAATAATAAGCACTGGATACTCCTTGATGTAAGAATCTACAACCAATTCAACAACATCAGGATGAAATAAATATGATGGTTCTAGATAATATCAACAAGGATGAGATATATAAAAAACATCATGAATTGACCATTATATTTGAGGTAGTTCCAACTGGTAAGCCACTAGTCTTATCTATTTCACAACCTCAAAGGGTACAATGAACCTTAGTGAGAGCCAACATAGCTTCTGAATTCATCTATGCCCACACCTGGGTGTGTCTCATATGAAAACCCACTCTCAAACCTTGAACTCGAGAGGTCTCTGATGTCTATCTTCATATGAATAATTTTTGGACTGAGTTATCATCATGTGATTTTTGATTAGCAGGGCCTACTCTGAAGTCTACATCACGGGACATGGTCCAAGCACAACTGCCTCTTCTACATCTATCCTACACTGAAGTGATAAACAAGGCCTACCATATAAGTCTTCATAAAGGACCATCTCGAGGGTAGCCTAAAATCCATTATTATAGGAAAAATCCACATGAGGAATGTGTTACTTTGAATAACGTGGCATACGAATGATGCCTGGATAGAGTTTTCATCATGTTATTTATGATCATCTGGACCATCTGTAAAGTCTCCTTCATGGGATGTAGCCCAATCAAAGCTGCATCATCCAACTCTAACTGGTATAGAGGTGAGCGGCATGGACTACCACATAAGAATGCATGGGAATACATCTCGATGGTATCCTGAAAGATGTTATTATAAGTGAACTCCACAAGAAGAATTTTTCCCCCAAGATCATAAAAATTCAATGACACATGTACAGAGCATGTCCCCTAAAACCTGAATAGTACACCATTTCTGTCCATTGGTCTATGTTTGATTGGCCATTCTCAAAAAGAACTATTGTACCCAAGGTCCTCTGCAACCCCTTCAATAAAAATGACATAAAAATTGTGACTTTGTCAGAAATGATATAATGAGTAGTTCCATGAAGATTCTCAAACTCCCTGACATAAACCACCCCTATCTCATCTACTGTGAAGGTCTCTCTCAATGGTAAAAATTGTGTTACCTTCATCAAATGATCGATGATAACACACATTAATACATCATCCCACTTCCACTCTAGAATGGAAAACCTCTAGGAAAACCCTTACAAATCACTAGTTCTCTGCCTTCACCTGCTGATAGGTGGATAACTAAGTGATGAAATAGACAATCTCATGTCTAATATCAGTCCACCAATACTCACGATGAATATCCTGGTATATTTTGGTGACAATATGGAGAATTACCAATTTTGAGGTGTCTAATTTCTATATTAGCTCAACTATAATGTTTTCTAGGCCCCATCCATGCCCATGGAATAGTAAAGTTTCATCCCCATCCAAGGTCCAACTTGATGTTGTATCATAAACTTAAATTATTTCACATAGGACAAGGCATTTAGGTTTAAATAACTATCTCATTCTCAACCATTCCATTAGAGTAGAAGTCACTATTAATATTGATAGGATACTCTCACCATGGACCTCTTGAACCTCGTCATGTATCTATGAGAATAATTCCATAGGATTACATCCACCAAAAGATTCATGAACTACCTATGTCTGAGTCATTCAGCTCATAGCATTGACTACTTAACTACCATTCCCAAGCCTGTAGGCAAGCTCTAAATCAAAATGTTGTAGGCACTCAAACCACCAACACTACGTGAGATTAATATCTGACTATGTAAATATTTACATGAGGATTTTTTTATATTTTAGTACCAAAAAATTATATCAATGTAGATTGTGTCTCCAACAACGTAAAACATGAACTACAATAAGGATCTTGAGGTCATGTGTCATGTAATTCAGCTCATGAGGCCTCAACTGTTGAGACCCATACGTGACATCTTGCTCACCCTGCATCAAAATAGCTCCAAGCCCAATACCTGATGCATCACAATATACAATATAGCTCCATCTAGCCTTTGGTAGAATTAGTATCGGTACTGATGTCAAACAACCAATCACCTTCTTAATGGTTTCTAAACAAGATTCTGACCATGTTAATTTAACCCCATTAATTTTCAAGCCCATTAGCAGTTCTTCAAGGCATGAGAAGTGTTAAATCAAGTCTTTTAATGTTCACATAGCCCCATGAAACTCTAATTTTCAATAAATTTTCTGGGAAGCTCCTTGGAAAATAAAACTGTAAATTTCACTAGGTCTACTAAAACTCATGATGCTATGATTATGTGACCCATGAAGTGGATTTTTTCGATCCAAAATTGGAATTTATTGATCTTAAAATAGACATAGAGTTCCTTTAGTATATTCTGCAAGATCTAAAGATGGTTTACATTGTCATGTCTGTAGTGTTAATACACCAATATATCATCAACAAATAATACCCATAATGAATAAAAATATGTGTGGAAAACCTAATTCATATGATATGTGAAGACAACCATTTCATTCGTGAGTTAGAATGATATAACTAGGCACTTGTATAGATCACGCCTTCCGTTGAAATCATGCATGATATTTCTGAAGTCTTGATGCACACTTGATGATAGCGCGACCTCATATATATCATTGAAAACAATTTCTCTCCTTGGAGATGATAAAAGAGGTTTTCTATTATTGATAGCGGATACCGATTATTTAACTCAATGTGATTAAAATATTGATAATCCACACTGAGCCAGAGGGTACCATCCTCCTTCCTATAGAAAATAATTGTTGAACCCCAAGGGGATGTGGTGGGGGTATGAATCTTTTATCCTACAGATCCCCTAATTGGTTTTTAGCTTCATAAGATCCATAGAATCCATACTACATAGAATAATGTTCCCTAGTTATGATCTTGGTACTATTTTAATAATAATATATACCTCTAACATTGGAGGAAGACCAAAGATTTTTTTTCAAAATAAATCCCTAATATTCACCACTATAGGATAAAAAACCGGTTCTTAACAACTGGTCATCAAGGAAAAGACTAGCGATTTGAGCTTTCACATTAACCAACCACTGAGGCTTAGGTCTGGATTGAGTCACACTAACATACCATTGTTCATTATTCAAGTTAATAATTCCATAAGGTTATGTAAATTTCACCATTTTATGATGGCAGTCAATTTGGGTTCAATAGAGAACTATCCCATATATCATAATGATTACATCCAAACCATTCATGTTGAAGATGTAAAAATTATACACAAAAAGGTAACCACCTATCTCAAAAGGAAAATTATTACAATGATGAATGCAGTCATAACGGATACCCAAAGGGGTTATTAGCATCATAATGCCATAGTAGAGCTCAATATTGTGGATCAGGCTCTCAGTGATTTCCTTAGATAAAAATAGTGATACACACCTTTATCAAATAATGAAAAAACTATATTTAAGACTTCTTGAATAGTGCCTTATATAGTAGAAGGTTCGACATGCTTCTCCTTAAGAGTAGGCCAGACTACATGTAACTTTCATGTACTGCCACCCCGAGTCACTACCTAGCTATCCTAAGCAAGACCACTCTGTTGGCACTACGAATCATAAGTTTGACTTCCTCTACCTTGATATCTACCTTGGCAAGATCAGATGGTGTTATTCCAACTATATACCAATTTTTATCATATTAGATCGTATCCTTCTTTTGAAGTAGGCATAAATCCTCATTATCTAGTTAATGTTGGAAATATCTTATAGAAACACTTTATATTTCCCATCCCACCACAACTTATACACTCCACAAGATCATTCATGCACTAAGCCTTCATGTGTCCCAGCTTCCTGCCTTGGTGAAAAATCAATTATATATCAACATAAGGATATTGGCTACCGGTACCCCCCCCCCCATGAGGACCATATAAGAGACAATTGCACCCAAACAAAGAAAAACTATTGGTTTTAGGTGCCAAACCTCCCGAACTCACACCATCATCTTCCATTAGATTCCTCCTTATAACAAGGGTCTGGTTGAAAATTTCAGAAATAGTGGTCAAACTGAACACATTTACCTGGGACCAAATGACATAAATCATACCATCCATGAGTCGTTTGATGTTTATAAGATTGTCTATTAATAGAGTAAGAGTCAACCTATTCATATTGGAGAAAAGAGCATATTATTCCATAACTAACACACTCCCCTGCTATAGGTTCATGAATTCAATAGCTCTGTCAGCCCTCAGAATCTGATGAAAAAAATTATTCATAGAAGATCATTTGGAAATCCACCCAGACCATTTCTCTATGCTGATCTTCCTAGATGATTATGTCCCACCATCACATGGATGAGTAGCGTAGCATATATACCGCATGATCCACCCTCCACTCTAGAAGAATCTAAAGATGCTGAAATATAGATATGATTGTTTTGAGCCATGAATCCACAACAAGAGGTCGATAATGTCCCAAAAATGAGGGAGTGTGATTCTATTGAAATTTCCATTTCAACATTAGAATACTCAGGGTAGGTCGAATGAATCCTTTCTTATTCGGAAGGATACATTGAAAACCATCTCAAAACATGGTGTTAGTACCCATATCATGTATTGGAAGAGGTGTCACATGTGGAACTATAGGAGGAATCAATTATGGCTCAGGGCCCACCACCTCAGCAGCATTGTCTTCACCGCCTTTCATGTTTACGATAGGAGGATGTCATGGCAGAATGACAATACAATGCTAAATGCAAGCCTTAAAAGTTATGTAAGAAATTGTGAATATTGATTTAAATAAAATAGGAAAAATGTAAAGGCTTCCAATAAGAACAACCATCCCTCTCTTCCAACATTAAAATTCTTGTGTAGATGGTCAAAGAGACTACAACATGCCATAAGAATGTAACAGATACACCACTACCCACTATTAAGGTGGGGTTTGGATCTATACCTTTTTTCACATGTATATAATTACCAATTTCAATTTAGATGAAATATTTATTTTGAATTTGTACTTGATTAATTTTATAAATTACATAAAATGGTTGAATTAGATAGTATACAAATTTTTATTCATAAGGGACCATACCCTTTATGAACCAAAATATGATATGTATTCAACTCAAACCATAAAAAGTTCCAGGCCATGCAATGAATGGTCCATGGATCAATGTGCCTTATTTGACTGATAAAGGTGTCTACATTATCCTTTTCAAGAAAACCCTATTTTTCTAAAACAAAATCATTATGTATCAATTATGATTTCCAATCCCTATAAGAAGATTCAGCAGAATTCAATACATATTCAAGGCACTATTAATATGTAACATGAAAACGAATGCATAAAATAAATGTGAAATGATAAAATTCATGGAATATTAGTTATAGTGTGCCTAGTAAGGATTCATGTAACAATTATCTAAGTACTCATATAATGGGGCCATGTATTTAATAAATCGTCAATCAAAACAATAAAAATAACCACAACACAACATGTGTGTCACCCAATAGTGAAATGATATTAATAGTAATATAAAAAAGAAGAACAAAAATTCTAATTCAGAAAACATGACATTTACCCTGAAAATGGGTTCACGATTCCCAATAATGACTTATGAAAAATTTACAGGTGTTATTGATATCCAATATATTGTATCCAAACAGTAATGTAAGAAAATAACATATTTGATACCACATTGTGACATCCCAACTTCTGATTTACTTAACCCAGGCCCCAAGATAGTGGGAGCATGGCCTCATGTGCGCCTCCCCATATGCCAAAGGCTACAAAATGGAAACAATGGTGTAATGATGGTACAATGGGAAGACTATACCCTCATGTCAGAATGGCATAGTGGATATAATCAACAATAATCAACCACAGAAGCACAATATATACAGACAGAATAAGAATGCAGCTGAAGAATAAATATAACTGATATAATACACATGTTCAGAAGTGAAAATAAACAGAACAACAAAATAAATATCTCAAAAGACAGAAGGTAGTGTTTGATACATGGATTCATGAGATAATGATAATAAAAATGAGAACATGGGTCTGATAGACATAATAAATATATTAAAACTACAAAAATAACCAAAAGAAATCCACTATCATCTTGAGAAATGTTTTGGTCTTCTGCTCATAAGAACCATCTATAAGAAAAATCATATAATTGACTTGTAAAAGGGAGAATTCCCTTATACATACCTACTGGAATATAGTCTCATCAGGTACCAATGATAGCTTGAGTAGGGTGTGAGATATAAATATCAATATACCACCACCAAAGGTGTCTATGTTTAATCCAAAGATTGCTCATAACTACCTCTCATGTGTCCCATTAGCCACGTTCAATTCAAATCATTGCATCAAAATTCCTAATAGTCATTTAACAAAGACTAAATAGAGGAGTAACCTTACTAACAATGATTAAAAAATTAATTTAACTTACAAAATTAATTTTTATGAAGGTAACCCATCATTAAAATTCAATAAAAAAGGTTCCAACACATTCAAATTCAGAAATGTGTTTCTATTTTATTTATAAGGCTCATGGGGTCAATTGGATGGTGTTATAGTAATGTGGGAAAATACTAAATGGAAAATTGCCGAATAAATCTTGGACAAACACTAACGTGGTTATTTGGATCATTAAATTTTCATATACATGAGGGAAAAAGAATTTTAAGACAAAGAAAAAAGCAAGATAAGAATTCTGTAACATGATAAATTTACCATTTGTGGGAAATTTCACATGGCACACCCATGTGGTTTTCACAAACATGGAAGAGTTCTGCTAAATCACTAAATAAGGATCAATATGGTCTCATCATGGTGTAATGATCATATTTATATGATGAAATCTATATAAAGGGGATTCCCAACAAAATGTAGCATGTGACACAACATCATAATTACGAAATATCAAAACTCAAATGGGAAATGACCTGACCACCTACCTTAAGGTTGTAGAAGACTCCTTAATCGAAATTGGCCTTTGATTCGATGTTCGTTGAATGAGATTTGAGAAATGGTCTGACACCCCGAAAATAATGCAATTTATCTTTCACCTAAATTTCATGATGGATCAGAAGAAAACCATTAATAAGAGGTATGATACTAGAGAAGAATACCGAGTTGGATCCAATGCTTTTGATGGATCTAGGATCAGATTCTAGATACGAGAGTTGATTGGATGCCTTGATTGAGAGATTTCTGTGCTCAAGGGTAAATAAAAAGAGTTAGGGTGATTAAGAGGAAAGAGTAAATTATAGTTATAGTTAAAATAGGTTAAATTTTTACTTTTTACCCAAAATAAGTCGGTGCACTGTTTATGCACATAGTTTAAAAAGTGTTCAAAAAACTTGTTGAAATAGACTTCAACAAACATGTTATTCTCCCATGACCGTGAACCTCTGGTCAAAATGGTTTCAAACAATCTGTGTGGCCTACATGTGCACATTTTCTACAAAATCATGGTTAAAACTAACTATGCGCCTAGGGAGGCGTAATTTATACAAACCTTGCAACCCAGTTTATTATACCATTCTCAAGAACTCTAGGTTTCGAACAGTCCCCAGACACTGATGTGACCTTCTTTATGCTGCAATACACATTAAACATTCATAAAAAAATGATTAAAATAAAAAAATGATATGTGCTTTCATGAAAATGTGGGTTGTTACAAAATGAGTGGGAATTTATAACAAAAGTGGAAAATTTGTTTAAAAATTTCCAAATATTTCCCTTGGAAATCTTGGTTATGGAGAAAAACAGAACCGTTGACTTCCACATAGTTTTTTCTCCTAGAAATATAAATTTATATAATATCTTATGTTATTTTAATGAACAAGAACCATGTATTATATTAAATTAATTTTTTTAATGAAAAATTAATTTTTCCACAAAATAATGTTTTTAATGTCAAAGTTTCCATTTTAGGATTTTGAAGTTAAATTATAGTATATAAATTGATTATAATCTATTTAAATACTTGATATTTACTAAATAAAATATTTAAGATCACTTATTGTGGTTAATTAATTATAAATGTTTTATTACATAATTATAATGTCATTAATCATAATTAAAACCCCCCAAAAAATATCAATATTCATGGAAAAATAAACTATTATGGAAATATATTAAATATTTACAGTATACAAATTTAGACATAATTATATTAAAATTGATTTTTATATAATCAGAATAATTATCTAAATATAATAATTTTATCTTCTAAATATAAAAATCTCTATTTATAGAAAAAATATTGAGTTGTAAAACATTAAAATTTCTTATATTTAAATTTTTTCAAGGACATAATAAAATTATTTTTTCATTAATATTTATATAATAGGTGTTTAACATAATATTTCATTATAATAAATATTATTTAGAATATATTATATTTTTATAAAAAAATTATATCATGTAAATAAATCAATATTTTAATGAAAATTTATAATTTAATTGCTTAATCAACATTCAAAACTTTGTCAAAATAATATAATATCATTTAAAAAGCATTAATTATGATTATGATATGACACTAAATTTTATTTAATACTTATATATATAACATAATTTAGTATATTTTGTTTTTATAGTCTTCAAAAGAAATATTTTTTTATATCATTAAATAATACTGACAATCGTATGAAAGTATCTATGTAAGGAACAATGGTAATTACCTACTAATTTATTGAATAAATATTATAATAGTGATCAACTGTATTAGTTTACAAAAGTAAAGTATTATGATCATATTTTTTCAGTAAATATTCAATCATAATGTCATCATTACTCTCTAGTTTCCTTACAATGGTTAAAAAAACATCCCTTTCTATATTATATTTTTCTCATAAATCTTCTTTTAATTTTTATGATATTTATGGAAGGGGTGATATTATTATAGAATTTCAAGCCTTTGGAGTTTGTTGATGTTAATGTACTATTCTATAATGTGAATATATTATTGTTTTTCAAAGCTGTAGTAGTCTAAATTTATGCGTAATGTCTGATGTTTGCATGAAATACAAATTCATTATGAGTTTTTCTATTGTAAAACATAATATAATGATATTGGGAGGAAAGAGATCCATAAATAGAAGAACTAATTTTTTCATATCATTACACGTTCTCATTTAGTTTTTGATGTTTTGTGTACATTCAGATTCAGATCATCACTATTATGTTGAATGTATGTAAATCTTGTTCCATATTCTATGAAACCCCCTATAAGAACATCTCCACCAAAACTTACTATCTCAGGCCTATCTTATTGCAGTGCATCTATCAATCAGAGGAAATTTTCACCATTGCATGATCCTCAAGACAAAAATCATAATTGGTATAATTATCATGATCCATAGATGAATCCTTTATGAATTTTACAATTCCTTTCATCCCATAGGAGCTAAAAACTAATCATCCAATATATATTTCGAATGATTTTCCTATGTTGAAACTTTTAAAAATTCAAGAACTTTTTCATAATCAACATGCAAGTCAAATAGGTAACCGTGCATAGTTAATGCATCTATTCTAATCAAAAAGTGATAAGGTTAACTTCTACTAGGTTCCATACAATCCGAAAATATCTTTTAGTTTTTGTTTTCTTGTCCATATTTATTGGGACTCTAATTGTCGAGGAAATTTCCTATAAAATTTGGGGATTCCGGAACAACCAACCAAACCCCTATATTCGAATCCAAATTTTAGTGTTTGATTTCATCACATTTAAAGAATTAAAAATTGATCTAATTTAGTGTTTATTAAGGCCAAATAATCTATATTTATTCTATTTAACATGGAAAGAGAAATTGGAAATACTATTTTGCTTACATTCAATTATACTATTTCAGAGTATACCGTGACATTCCTTAATGAAATTTGTATCCCCCATATTCACGTTCATATAAGATGATAAAAAAAATCAATTTTAATCCCATCCAATGTTATTTTGATAGAGGCACAGAATAGATCTTGCACGATCTAGAGATTTGTGATATGAGATGCATCATGAGAATCATATGCTTCCATCCAATCCTTAGACATCACAGGTATCGAGGAATTGAAAGTACCTTCAATAAATTGGGCATAAGCGGATTGATTTCCATTATTTATAGCAATAAAATAAAAAGATTTCACAAAATCTACCCTATTTAAAGTTACCTTTCTTCCAAAACCTTTACCACCGGATTTGAACCATACTAAGAAACCAATTTATTTCCTCTTGGGAGATCAACACTTATATCTGCTGGGATGTTCAGAACGCCTATAAAATTCACAATTGGTTTAAGAAATAATTGTGTTAATATTCCTGATTGATTATATTTTATTATTTCTTAACATTATTGGAGGAATCCACCCATGTTCAAATATGTTTGATGGATTCCTCCACTCCCCCATTATATCAATGTAAATTTTAATGAAGCTGATTTGGGTGCTCATGGTCTCACCGGATGGGGTGTCATATTAAGGAATAGTAGAGGAATCATCAAGGGAACCATATCATGGTTTCATGGGTTATACACTACTTTTGATGTAGAAATATAGCATGTCATATATTTTATTAAAAAGGCATGAAAATATATTTGTTCATAACATTGTATTGAGGGTGAATCCAAATTGGTGGTTAATCTTGTGAAGTATAAATCTTCAAACATTCCATGGTAGCTCCAACCAACATGTAGGATTTTCCTCAAGAAGATGGTAAGCGTGAATATAATTATCTCCCACATTTATAAGGAGGCAAACATGGTATTATAGGCCCTCTTGAAAAATGTGATTGATGATCATGATTCATTTTGGTCTTACCATTTGAATGAAACTCTTACACCTTTACATCATTCAAATGTGGTGGGGGAGTGTATACCTTCATTGTTTATCTTTCACCTATTATACCCATTATAGTTTTATTTGTTTAGTGGGAATGGTCCTTTATGACTCATCAACAACATTGTTCATAATTTTTTATAATTAATAATATAAGTAATAATAATTATTATTAATGTAAATATTTATCTCTAGTAATAAATTAATAATAATTAATAATGAAAATAAATTAAATTAAAAAAAATATTTGTTAATTATTAATAATAACTATAATTAAAAGTAATGTTAATAATAATAAAAAATATTATTATATTAATACAGTTAATAATAATATATAATAAAAATATTATTGATATTAATAAATAAAAAGTAATTATAGTTAATAAGTAGTAATAATCTAGTAAATAATAACAACAACAAATAAAGTTACCAAAACTAAATAATAAAAATATTATAATTAATAATAATTAATAATGAAACCAATATTAATTAGTATTAATATTTTATGTAATATGAATAATTAATAATAATTTAATTACTAATGTAAAAAATATAAAACATGCCCCTTTATTAAAGAATTAAAATTTATTTTTATCTAGGTTGTGCGGGAACCCTTACGTGACCTAAAATCTCAGCAGTACAACGACCTTAAATAATTTCTAGGAGGATAGCAACCTAACACCAAGTCATGGATACCCATCCCACATTATAGCACCCTGAAATCCAAGGCTTAGCCCATACCTTTGTGTCGTATCACCTATAAGGTACATTACCTGTGTTATGGCCCACAATCATACATTGTTTTTCCCTACAGATCACACCTCCTAAACCGTAGGCTGCCCTCCCACATTGTAGGGTCTACCCATGCATCATGGACACCACCCTTGTGTTTTAGTGACATCCAAAAATATCCTCAAGTTGGGGTCTTCTAGGGTCTGAACCCCTGCTGATGCAATATTACAAAAGACCCTTTACCGCTTTTCATGAACCAAACTACATAAATGTAACTAATAATAGTTAATAATTTAAATAATATTAATTTATAACAAACAATTATTATTAATTATTATTATTTATAATTAATGATTATTATTGTTCTTGTTATTTAATCTCAATAATAAAATTAATACTAATATTTATTGCAATTATTAATATTATGTTCAATAAATACAATAAATTATTTTTTGAATAAACATTATTTATCCCAAATTTAAATATATTAAGAGCATTTTTGTATGTTTTAATTTAGGATTATGTGTTTTATAGTCTCTTTATGACTGACTTTTTTATTTATAATGTAATTATATATTTTACTTTTTTATGTATTCATAAAATAAAAACCCAAGAAAAAAAAGTTATATACAAAATAATTCAAAGAATATTAATTTTTATATATTATAAATGCAATGGATTAGTCGATCTTGGGGGTGGACTGATCCATGTTTGAGCCCATTTAAGAATCAGTGAGTTATTGTTTCATTGTTTATAACCCTTCTTTTGTTTCCAATTAGTATCAATTATAAACTAATAATGAAAATAATTAATAATATTATATTTGATACTAATAATTATAAAAATAAATGGAATTTAAAAATTCAGTAATAATTATTCATGAGAATATAAGAATGAATAATTAATACTTGATAATAAATGAATTTTTAATAATAATTATTATTTAATATGAGTTTATGTTTGAGACATTCTCTTACATAAAAAGTAAATAAATAAAATGTGAGAAATTACAACTGATCATTACACAGACTAGTATAGGTATCTCTATGAAAAATTGAATGATTTAAGGCAAGGAAATTAGGTTGAATTCTAAAGCTCCAACAATTAGGGAATTTGTCCACCACATATTTTTATAAATTAGTCACAACCTAATTTCCATCATGATATATATAACAATCACATATATATATATAGATTTAATGAAATAGATAAATTATATCTATTCCTCATAAACTCTCCATAGATCTAACATAAAATTGTTATTGATTGTGTTAAAATTAAGCATATAATCAATTTCAATCCATAATTTATGATGATTAAATTGATTAGGGTACCACATTATAAAAAAAACTTCCAAGATATCATTATCAAAAGAATTAGTGTACTAAATAAAAATAGATAAATATCCCCAAACCCTCTATAAGTGAGGATGATACCTTTGTAACTAGAATCATCTGAGGATCCAATTATTGCACCATCCACATTCACATTAATACAAGAAACAATCGGTAGAATTTATTGAATATTCATAGAAATAGGTTGTGTCTCAACCATACCTGCAATACTAAGAAGTCAAAGAGACATCAGATATACCATGGAGTTATTTATGCACCTATTTTTGAATACCTATGTAAATTTCAATAGAAAGTCAATAAAGAATTCGATCATTAATAGATAATCCACTAAGAATGATAATGAATGTTGCCAGATCCACCCCTTCCTAATGATTATAGTCAAACAATACATCAATATCACCAATTAATTTTTGAAAATGAGCATTGAAAATACATATGATTCATTGTTTCTCCATTTCTCATAAAAATATAGTAGATAGAATTTACCTAAATCTTTGTAGTAATTTGTATACCATCCATTGGTACCTTGTAGTTCCAAAGAATCCAAATCAGGGTTAAGAGGGAAAACTGAATAAAATTATTCTAGAATAGATTCAACCACACTAAAATTATAGATTCCTTAATTAATTGATACAATTAAAAAAAATTATGTTGTCCTCCCCAAATGAGTTGTTTACAAAAATGTAGTATCATGTTCCACAAATTTGTATATTCTCAGTTATAACATGATGAAATTAGTAATTAAAACCAATATAATATTAATATTATTCATAAAATTGGTAATGGAAAAATAGAACAAAATTGGGGGAATTACACATAGATACAAAATAGGGATTCCCAAAAATATCATCCACCATGAACATATAATGGAATCCTAAGAAACCCACTATCTGGTCTGAGTCATAAGGGACAAATATGACTCATCCACTATTAGAAAAACTGTTGATATCCTAAAAAACTAGTTACCTAAATTGAAATATTATAATCTTCAATGATGTTCCCAAATGGATAATTTGTATTTGTTGTCAGTGAATTTATGTTAATGGAATATCAAAATTATATGGATGAATTTGAGTGAGTTTCATCCTTATGAAATAGAAAATATAATAATGAATTATTGGTTTTGTACTTGAATATCATAGTTAAAAAGAAAAAATTAGGATCCCTTTATCTATGATGATTACTGGTGAGACAATGTTCAACGTAAAAGACACGTGCTTGTGGAGAATACATAATAAAAAATAATATATATTAATCCTATATGAATTAGGTTGAATGGTTTTTGAGTAGAGATTGATGTAATTATTTGGAATTATGCTCAATCAGTGGAATTTGAGAAGTTATGTGATGGCATATTATTATTTGTAAAGGGATATTAACATACATATAAATCATTTTTAGAAAAGGGTTGATTTTTATATTATTTATGCTATGACTTGATAAAAAAATTACTAAGTCTAAAACATTGTTAGACATATTAGGGACTTTATAAGAGTGGTCCTATGACATTTAAAGGGTATGTCCATTCTTTTGAAAATATAATTCATACTCTTTAAGAGAGAGTAGGGGTATTATAAGATTCATTTACTTCTATAATGTATTTTTTGAGGTACAAATGAAAAATGGAGACTTCATAAGAGTAACCCTACAATTCATAAGAGTTTTCAAGTACTCTGGAAGAGTAATCAATTGTTTGGAGGAGTAAATGAATTTGGAAATTTTTAGAATGATGATATATTAAAATACTAAGAATATCATAATAAATATTTCAATTAAATAAAGAATAAAGTAATATTTTTCTTTAAATTGGTCTTAATAGATTCATATATCATAATCATATTAAAATTTTTTGGATTCATGTAGTGATTAAATGAGATGCTAGTCGAGGAAGAAGTTATTATTGAGATGAGTCCCACGCCAAAAGATGAGTTCTTTTGTCACAGGTCCATGACTACGTAGATAATTTAAAAGGGTTAAATGAAATACATTTCATAAATAATATAAATATAGAAACATCCTATGTATTTTGGAGATTTAAATTTGGGTAATGGACAGATTTTATTTAGAGTTTTAAATTAAAATATTTGAAATTCACTCAAGTGGTCAAAGAAACTATTCTTCATATACATTATATAAAACTGAATAATTTGGGTGTTTACATAATTAATATGGATATTATATTGATTAATTAATATAAATATATAGATGGATATAAACTAAAAATATATGGTGAGAATCAACAAACCTAATACTAAACAAGAAGGAGGAGACATATTGTGCATCATGGAAGAGAACCCAATAATTTGAATCCATACCTTTGGATTTGGATATCCTATTTCTTTCTTCTGGTGGTTTCATTTGCCTAATAATATATATATATATATATATATATATATTCATCTGTATCCATACAATTGGATTGGGTTACTCTCCATCAATTTTTTGTGAAGATGCACGGGGGATGCCATGTACGTTCTGTGTTTGGATTATCATGGTTGGATGAGAATAATATCATGTTATAGGTGTGAAGGAATCTATTTTTAGTTCACCTACACACCATGTAGATCCCCATATGTTTAGATGTGGTTACTCTCCCTTTTTTTGTTGATCTATTCTCTTTCAATATATCTTATATCTTGGGTAATATCTGTTGTATTTCTATTCTTCTTGTATCTCTTACTAAACCACCCTAAATTTTTGGGGAGTCCAATTGGGTATATATATACTCACCCCTATATGGAATTTTCCTACATGTTTTGGGCTTAAGCAGATGATAAGAATGTACATGGTGATTTTGGAGGATCTTTAGGAAACATGGTACCATGGATCGCATACGTTGGTCGTGGCTTGTAGATCAGGGGTGGGGATCTCTCAGCAATTTAATTTTCTAGTTTTTTTAGGTTGGGATATATTTCTTATTAGGGATGTATTGTTTACCTTTACTTTTCAATTTTAATTATCTTACTCTTATACACACTAATGGTTTTCCATGAATGGTTTACATTCTTGTTGATATATCATTTTATAATTAATAATATGTAATTCTATTTGGAGAAGATCAGGATTTTGTTTGCATGTGTTTGTACAGGTACAGAGAAAATTCTTCCCATTTAGGATTTTCCTTTAGGAACTTCTATCCACCCTCTAGCCAATGGACGTGGTCTTGTGGTAGTTTTCTTAGGGCCCCAGTTTGGATCTGGATGTGATAGATTAGTATCAGAGTAGAACAATCCTTAGGATGTTGTTTGGATTAGTCCCTATAACAACACAACATCTTTTGGACCATTTTTTTCTCTTAGAATGAATAAATTATCACTGATGTCTTGCAATTCACAATGACAGACATTCCTTTCACACCTCATCGACTCAACATATGTAACATTGACTTGGAATATGTTATAAACAACAATAAATTTGTGTTTGTAACAAGAAACACTAACTTGGCATATGTTACATGAAACATCGAATTGGAATATGTTACATGAAATACCTAATTGGAAAATGATACATATATCACCCACTTGTCATATGCAACACACAACACTATCATGACATACGTTACATGTAACACTGATATTTCCAGAAAACATCATTTTATTATTATAATTCTTTAAACGATATAAATATAACCCTGTCATTAAAAATATTAATATAAATAGTAAAATTTAATTTTCAATTACTGTTTATAGTTTTTTATTTAAATAAAATATATTTATAATGAGTGGTAAAAGTTTTGGTAAAGTCCCTATATATTTACAAATAATATTTTTTAAAACAAACTACTTTTCTTGTACTTTTGTAAAAAATAATAAATTTATTTTTTATGGATATAGAAATATAAATAGAAAAAATAAACTATTTTTTATATTATCATTTCAAAATTATCATGAAGATAAATAATTGGATTTTTCTGAGAAACATCAATTTTGGATGAGTAGTCAAAAATACTGGATTTTAATTCAAAACTACTTTTTCATTTAATTTATTAATAATGTTAAATTATATTTAAATATGGTTTAATAGGTTAATTGAATAATATTATTATCAATAAACCCAATGTGGGAAATTGTAATTGATTCTCACTTTGAAATTGAATAAAAAAATATAGAAAACATGTAATCATTTATTACTTTAGAAACTCGTGTTGTCCACTCTGCTGCGGGTTTAAATTAAAATTAGATTTTGATAGTTCTATGATTTTAATTTCAAAATATTTATTCCATATTTTGAATCAGAATCATTTATAATTTATAAAACATCAAACATAGTTTTTTTTTCAAAATGATTAGTGAGTGTAATTAACATTAATTACACCTATTAATGTAAAATTACTCATAAATAAGGAATAACATTAAAATTAAGACCCAAAATGACCTATAAATTTTTTCAAGAGCCATTTTAGGTCAATATTATGACCCTGTCCTCCATATTCATGACATTGGTCCACTATTGTATCCACATTACATGTCAAAAACGTGTATGGGATTCCATTTTCAAAATATTACAAGTGTGTCACTCGTCCTTAAAAAGGCCTCCTCTCCTCCACTTATTTACACCTTTAAAACCAATTAGGTTCAGCCAATATCTAATAAAAATCCTCCCAAAATAACCCAATACCTCCTTTAACACTCCTTTTTTCATATATCATTCCAAAGAATCCCTTTGGTGTCAACCAAAAGGAGTTACCCGATTAAGTGGTAACACCCACTCTCAAACTCCATTATGTTATTTTATTTCACCAATCCATAAAATATTATTATTCCATGAATGTATTACATAAATATTATCCCCAATATAATATTTCTTATTATAATGCTTTTAACTACAATTACACACACATTCCTCTAAGGGGTAATGAACATAATGTTTATGTGTACATCGAACTACCGCCTCACTAAATGATGATTGTTCATTTTAATTTTACTGTATCTCATGATGGAAATAATATGGTTACTATGTTTAAATATTTTATATAATATGTATATAATGTCTTTAATATTTTTTAATTAATTTACAACATATATATTTTTATACTTTTCATTTTCTGTTAATACAATAATTTCGTTTGATGATGTTTGGACTACCACCCCTCAAAGTGATGTGATTCGTTCAGTCACTACGTGGAATGTTCAAAGGATGGATTTAGTGAATATATATGATATAATAAATATAATTTAATAATTATATATATGCATTTTTTACTTTCATTCCACTTAACAATTAAACAGAAATAACATTCTTGTGCATGTACGACCTACCATATACTTTAACAATGTATTTTGTTTCATACATCAATATTATATGGATTGTTATGATAAAAATATAATGTATATAAACTAGATATATATCAGGTCATAAATTCTAGAAATCACTATATATGTATAAGGACCAAATATATAACAAATTAAGATACATGCGAAGAACAAAGCAAATATTACCCAATGTGAAACCTTAACATAGGATTGTTAACAAGAGGGTAATATAAGGTCATAATAAAACCACATTTGGTATTAGATATAGGAATATTTTTTTATAAAATATCTATAATAAAATTAAATTTATTATACTGGAATATTCTAGGAGTACAAAGAGAGTCAAGACATAAGGTAAGGGGATTTCATCTAACCTTTTATTTCCATGGGATGGATGTTTTATTCACAACCCATTCATTATGTGTGGTGTGTATACTACCCATGGATGTATTAAATGACAATTATACTTAATATTATGGGTATTTATATATCCATTATTTGATCTTTACATCATGTCATTTATGTTTCAATAGTGACCAAATTGGTAAAATTGTTTTGTCTCAATTTGCCTCTTTGATACCTAGGTTTGGTTATGAATCTAAATTCTTCTTAGAGGTTTATATAATTCTATTTTACATGTCATATTATGAATATAACTATTATCATGATATTTTAAACATCAGTTAATTTCTTTTATTTACATAGAGAATATGATTCCATGTTACCATGTGATAATATTTTATTGAAAAAATCTCATCGCTTTATGATATTGTTAATTATTATGTTTATTTGATGAAATATTATGATCCATAACTCAAAAACAATCCTTATTTTCCTTATCATTTCATTATTCAAGATATATTCTAGTTTTAGTACCATTTTCCAATCTCTCTTAATTATGATAATTAAGAAAGTGTTTTTTAAGAAAATCAGACTATATTTCTCTCTCCGATCAAAAATCTGTTTTATTTCAAAATTCATGTTTTCAAAATGGTTTCCAAATCATAAATAAACACAAATTTTGAGAAAAAAATATTTTAAAATTGTAACTATTTTTAAATATTTCTTTATAACTTTTAAAATCTATTATCAAATAAAAAGGTTTTCTCAACAAGATTTATGTTTTTAAAAAATAAACAAATAATGGATATATTACTAAATAAATGTTATAAAAAGAACTTCCAAAATTATTTATAATTTAATAAACTATTTTTTGTTTTTTATCATTCCATATGTAGAAATGATTCAATTTTAAGATTCATATTCTTTCTTTGATTGGTTTATGTATTGATGGAATGGTGTTTATGAAACTTGTTTCTCATTCACTGGCTATATGCTTTTGAAACCCTATTCTTTTTATGAGTTATGTTTATGATGAAATGGTGAGGAAACCTCTATTTTTCCAAAGGTTCCGATATCATTACATGTTTATAATACACATTTATTTTTTTATGTTAAGTTATGAAAACTGTTTATAATTTTATGGAACTTGTATGTATGATTTCATTATGATATGGGTGATACATATATCTCCCTTTGATGCATTGGGTAATTATTTAAATCTCAATGTAGTGACTATTGTGGTCTTGGGAGTCATCCTTGACAAATAAGAAAGGCATAGGAGTTAACTATTTCTACCAACAATGTATGAGGAGTGAACTCAAGTTACTAAAATGGCCATGGGACTAAACAATGGCTACCATGATTGTATGAGGAGTGAAATCATATTACTAAGATGGTCATAGAAGTGATGACTTGGATACTATAGAAATCATATAATATTCTTATGTTTTTCCACTATTCCATTTTTTATTCCCATGTTATCATTTCATGTCTTATGTTATTTTCATTCCTCAGGATTCATTTCTTATGAACTACCAAGAATTATGCCATGATTCATGATTACAATCATTGACTTTTAGGGTATGCTTGTCTATTTTCAGGATCATTTTCTCATATTATTATACACTTGATTAGGCTTACATATATCACTATTTTACCCTTGATAAGAATCTGAGCTCAACCCTTTTTATTTGTTTTCCATCATGTTATGAAGAGATGTATTTTGTTTGATGTGTATAAGAAGGGATTTATTCAAGAATAAACTATTAGGATATTATATAGCTCATTTAGGTTACAATGTTTATGTTTCCATGTTTCCAATGACACCAGACATATATGTTCTTTAGTAATTTATTTTTCTATTATTTTGAGTATTCCTAAAATGTGATTTAATTATAATGTAAGTCAAGAATATGTCATTTTAGGTTATATCATAACAATTATTTAGTTAACATTTGGAAAATAGAATGGGAAAACATTAGTGATATCACTTAAGAAAATTTTATGGATAAGTAGAAGGATAACAAAATGTGATGAAAAATGTCATGGAATTTTGGTAAAGGAAGATTTAGTGGTTTCCAAGTAATACATCCTTGTATGGATACTACAAGTGTATGTGGATTTGGCATAAATGTACGTTGGGGTAATAAATTTGAAAATATATTTCAGGCCTATCTTAAGGTAATATGGTACATGAAAATATACCTTGTTTCACACTTGGTTTGACACTCTCGATGGGTATTCTTTGGGAATTCTTAAACACATCATGAACAATCTTTAAGGATTTAAAAATAGTTTATTAATGGATAACCTTCGATAAAACAAAGGATTCAATGATCATGTATGTTTTAATAACATAGAAATCATGAAAGAGACTTTTCAGGATTATGTGATTCCTAATTATGATAATTTATTCTTACTCTATGATTTTGGATTTAGTCAATGGCTGGGACCCACAGGAACCATGTTACTGTTGATTTTGATGGACAATGAAACAATTTTTCTCCAAAGAAACTGGATACTTTTAGGGATGTAATATGAAATCTTATTATTATGCTCACACAAATTTATAATTCTATGAATCATAGTGGACTAACAAATGAGAAAAGGAGTGAAAAACATTATATTGAGTCATTCATGAGGTAACATACACATTCTTTCAGAGACTCTCCTAATCCACTTATTGCTGAAAATTTGATCAGTACTACTGAAAAGATATTCTTTGTTCTCCAGCATTCATAATATGAGAATGTCATTATGGTTATTTATTGGTTAGAAGGTGATGTGGACCAATGAAGGACTCTAATTAAGAATAAAATTAATTATGATGAAATTGAATCCACTGAATGTGATGAGTTCAAGAACTTATTTTTCAATAAGTACATTCCTTTGATTATTCTTAACAGAATGGTGAAATATATCCTTGAGTTGAATAATAGGGATGATTAATTTTTTTGAACCAATGATGAAATTTCATGAGACATGTGAGGAAAATTCAAAAAATTATTATCCAACATGAAATTAAAGATGATATGTTCTTAAGTGGGTTAAAGATAAGACTTAGAATGATGTTTTCCATAAGAGACATTAGAATCTATGATGAGATTGCGTGTTGTGAAATAAATGTTGAAATGGATGTTGGAGTCACATATCAATATCATAATTCTCAAAAGAAATGGACAGTGGAGTTTATTAGAAAAATATAACAACCATGAATAGTATAAGATGAGCTTTCCATTATGCTCTATGTATGGGAATAATCATTGAAAATGGTTTCTTAAGGGGTATAATTAATGTTTTATGTGTGGAAGTTAATTCCATCAGGCATTTTATTCTTGATGTGGTGGGAATATGTTACCTAATAATTCTAATGAAGTAAAACTACACAAACTATACCACCCATGATTCAATGAAACATGTGTATGGAGAATGGGAATTATGCTAAATAGTTCACAAACCCAAGGGATGGTAATAATAATTTATGTTAGAAACCTCTTATGCTACGGGATAGGGTGAAATCTCATGCAATCATTGTTTCTGATGGGGTGACATAATGATATGGTGAAAAGTACAATTACCATCCTCTATAGAACTACTAATGTCATATTTGATATCAGATATTCCAACTCATTTATATCTAATGAATTTCCTAAGCGTGTTATGATTCCAACTAAACAATTATATGAATAATAATTAGTGAAACCCATAATGGTATGATGATTTCATACCAATTATATGATTCCTCTCTAGTTAATGTTTGTCAGAATATGATTCGATCTAATCTTGTCATGATTACTTTGGTTGAATTTGATGTAATCTTATGCATGGATTGTGTTTCTCTGCATAAATCTCACTTTAATTTTCTAGGAAGTAAGCTATGGTTGAAATTTCAATCCCTCCTATGATCATCCATCCATGTGATGATATGTATGAACATAATATGGAGATTAAATCCATTGTATTGGTATTAATTATCATTCAAAAGGGTTGTTTATATCCAATGGTTGGGGAGAAAATTGAAAACAATGATATGACTATTTTATTGGATTTTGTGGATGTATTTATAGATTTTTTACCTATAATTCCATAAAAATGTGAAGTTTTCTTCTTAATAGAACTCATACCTGGTTCCATAGAAATTACAAATACTCCCTCTAGAATGGTCCTCATTGACTTGTATAAATTGAAGAAGGAACTCCATGAAAACCATGATAAGGGATTCATTGGTCTTAGTGTGTCACCTTGGGCTTCACCTGTTCTTTTTGTGAAAAAATATAGATGGATCAATGTGACTATGCATCGATTATTCGGATTTGAACAAAATCATAATCAAGAATGAGTATCCACTTACTCGTATTGATGTCCTGTTCGATCAACTATGAGGTGCTCAAAACACCTCCAAAACTGACCTTCATTCAGGATATCATAAATTTTTGGCCATGAAGGAGGATATACCCAAAACAGAATTTCATAACTGGTATTAGAAATATGAAAATATAGTAATGTATTTTGTTCTTACTAATTCTTTATTATGTTCATTGATTTAACAAATAGAGTTGTTAGATATTTCCACAATCAATTTGTAGTAATATTTATAGATAATATTATTATCTAATAAAAGTGTAATAAAAGCATGAATATAAATATATAACTGTAATAAAACCCCTATGAATGGAGAATCTGTATTCATAATTTTCAATGTGTAAATTTGGGCTGCAAAATGTATAATTTTTTTGTCAGATAATCTCAAGAGGTGGTAGAGTAGTATATCCATCAAAGATAGAGGCTATTGAATGTAGGCCTAGACCAACCATGATGACCGATATATGTAGATTTTTTTGTTTAGCTGGATATTAACAATGGTTTGTTGTACATTTCCCATGACTATTTAATAATGGGATGGAGTTAACTCGGAAGGTTTTCCGGTTCCACTAGATAGATGAATGTGAGGAAAATTTAATAGAACCGAAGAGAAGGTTAATCAGTGCCCCTAAATTTTCTGATGTGGTATATATACTTCAATTTAACATGTTATATCATGAATTTCTATCTTTCCATGATTTTTTAAACTTCATGTAATTTACATTTCATACATGGTGAGTATGGTCCCACTTTACAGAGTGATAAGAGTTTATTAAGGTCCCCAGAACACTATGAGAGGGTAGGTGTTAATTAGTCTATGAAATGATTCTTAAAAAGTCATGAATATTTTTCCTACATTTCATGTAAATAATGAAAACTATCAAAGGGGAATGTGAAGAAAAAACAAACCATGTTAATTTATATCCCAAAACAATTTCACTAGGTTCACCGCAAAGGGATAGTCTAAGGAGCATTCGCCAACAATATTTCTGTCATACCTAAATCCTCTAATATTCAATATTTATTTAATAAAATAGTTATACATATTCAATCTATTCCAGGAACACATCATTAAATGATTTTACGGATATCATACTATGTCCCTCAGAACACTTCTGTTGACACCCCCTAGCTCACTACTGTGGGTGAAGTCTTACTCTGTTTATCAATTTTAAGGTATTTTAAATATATTTACATCAATGTTCTTGTCCTTATCTAGTATAAGACTCTTTCTATACAATATACCTAAGTTTATTATCTTTGAAAGACCTATTCACTGAAAAACTGATATTCAAAACCTCCTTTCACAAAGCTCACTACCTTCTTGAAGCACCCAACCATTGTAGAACAAACTAACATCATAGAGCTCACCGTGTCAATGAGGAATACCCCATCATCATAATGAACTCATTAATCAAAATCACTGGAATCATTCAAGACTCAACAAGTCTTTTCATGATGCTCAATCTTACATAAAAAGAAAGATTCACGATGCTTCCAAAGCATCATGAAATTGGAATGCTTCTATATTTTTCTGGAATGATTTTTCTAAAAAGAGAAGGGGGGTTGGTTTATATTTATATTCTTATAATTCATGATTTTTCAACACCTCTATAATTATTTAAATATTGACAAAAATTAACTTCTTGGTTCTCTTCCCATCATTATACTCCATGGAAATTTGATGTAGTCATGGAGGTCTGTATCAAAAAATCACACAGTCGCGATGCTCCACTTCATGTAATCTTGGATATCACCATATCAATTCGCAATGCACCATATATTATAGATCCTCAACCAAATTTTCGTGAATCACATGTCCTTACCATATTTATTTATAGATTTTCTAGAAAACTATCTTTTTCGATGACAGTCCTTCTTCCATATTTTGAGCCAAAAAATATGGAAAACACTGGAAAATGATGCCACCTTCAACACTATAGTTATCCTATAACATATTACCTCTTTCCTTGCGAACTCCCTGATCATCCATGATGAGGATTGAAAACAAACACAAAACAGAATCCATTTCCAACATAGAACATCCTTGTTTCAAACAGTTTATAGAAACTATCTCATCACTTTTTGAGATTGTTAATGATTATCATTCATTGGTGAAATATTATGATTTAGGTATTAATAACACACAGGTGTTTCCTTATCCCTTTTTATTCAATATATATTCATATATTAGTACCATTTTAAACTATTTGGTACTTAATTTAATTAATAATGATTTTTCAATAAAATCTGATTGTATATAACTCTTTGGTATGGAAATTTTTTTATTTCAAAAACCATGTTTTCAAAAAAATTGAAATTTTTATTGAGGATAATTTTCATGGAAAATCGATTTAAATTTTTTTTTAAATCTTTTTTAAGATTACATTATACATTTTCAAATCTATTTTTAATGTTTTTTTCAAAAGGTTTACTATATTAAAAAGCATTTTTCAAACAAGAAAAGATATTTTACTCAAGAATTTTTTTTAAAATATTTTTCAAAATAATTTCTTATCTATGGTAATATTCCTTGGTGTTACTCATGACTTCTAGAGAAATGATTCAGATTTACAATTCATATTCTTTTTATGAATGATTTATGTTTTCATTGAATGATTTTTATGGAACATTGTTCTATTTAATAAGTTAAATTCTTTTGAAACCTGTTTCCATTAACGGGTTATGATTATGATTAAAGGATTAAGAAACCTATCTTTTTCCACAGGTTATGATATGATTACATATTTATAACACCAATTTCATTTCATGGGTTATATTATGAATATTGTGTATGATTTTGTTTCACATGTATATATGATTTCATTATGAGATCGGTGGGATCTATATCTCCCTCCAACGCATTTGGTAAATTGTTATATCTTGTGATATTGGCTGAGATGGTCTTAGGAGTGAACCACAACTATGGATGTGGCCATGGGAGGGAACTGTGTGTACCAAAATGGTATGACGAGTGAACTCATGCTTTTAAGATGCACATGGGAGAGAATTATGACATCCATGATGGTATGGGGAGTAAAACCATACTAGTAATATGTTTTTAGCAATGATGTCTTGGATTTTATCGAAATCATATAATATGATTATGTGTTTTCCACAATTCCATGTTTTATTCCTATGTTATGCTTTCATGTAATATGTTCTTTATTTTCGTATGATTTGTCACTTATGAACTACCAAGATTAATGTCATGATTCTTGAATA
Organism: Viscum album; assembly: GCA_963277665.1. Classification (NCBI taxonomy): domain Eukaryota; kingdom Viridiplantae; phylum Streptophyta; class Magnoliopsida; order Santalales; family Viscaceae; genus Viscum; species Viscum album. Next base: position 242,853,180 of record OY728128.1, on the reverse strand, counting down.
ATATATATGATCTATAGGTTATGGTCATCTATTTTCAGGGTCATTATCTCATACCCTTATTCTTATGATTACGTTTATGCATCACCCATGTTTACCCTTACTGGGAATCTGATCTCACCAATTTTTATGTCTCTTTACCCTAGTTTATAAAGATCATTATTATTTTTGATGTGTCTAAGAAGGGTTCTAGTCAAGAAGAACCTACTGGGAGATAATATAGCTCATTTATATACCACGGATTAGATTTCCATGTTTCTAAATGAACTAAAATAATATGGTCTTTGGGAATCTATTTTTTTATGTTTTGAGTATTCATCTAAAGTGATGTAATGATAATGTATGTCAATAATAGGTCGTTAGATTCCCCTTGCGATGATTTAGTTGGGATTTCGTACAATAGAGTCAAATTGTCCCATGTCCAAAAATTAGACCATAGAATCCAATGATGGTGAGAGTGTTGAAAAAATCCATTCACCAGGACCTTTAATACCTACATGTGGCCTTAAAATACCATGACATTGGTTGCATGGATCAATGGTACATGAACAATATAAGGTTCATTCTTTGAATATATTTATTGAGTCTTATCCCCATTGTTATATATATATAAATGTATATGCTCAACTACCAATGGTACATATTGATAACTTTTTCGATGCCTTCATGATGACAACCATCTAGGATACCATATTTGGATAATGATGAGGGTTTGATGAGAGATGAGGAATCGGTTCCTGGTCCATCCCATGAGATTCTTTCACCATGTGGTATGCTATAAGCACCACACCTATTGAGTAGTATATCATTACATCCAAGTAGAATGGGGATGAACATAGGCTTGGTGTACTCCACAAGATCCAATGATAGAGGCCTATGAGGTTCTGCGATGAGCCTACTCGTCTGGTAGCAGATAATTTTCTAGAGTCGATGGTCTGTATCTTTATGTTTATTTGGACCCCAAAAAATTAGGTCGATACACTGGAAGCTAGCCTTTTCCATGGAGTAGATGGTCACTATAGGTGTCTTATTAAACTGATACATGATGAGTCGACAGTCTCATGGTCTTTTTTCTAGCAGTTTTCCCATGAGCAGTACTACCCCTCATGTGGTCACTCAGTTCAGGTTCAAGAACTTTTAGAGGTTACATAATTGGGGTGATGATGGATGAATGAAAAAATATGCTTACAGAACTTACCTGGTAATCCCTTGACATGACCTGGTATGGATACTTATGAACATGTATGTTTGAGAAGCCAATCTCTTGAGGGATCTAAGCCAGTGTAATTGTCTTATGAATCACAACCTATATTGGTTTTCAGTGCAAACAATGGTGATAGAGATATTTCTATCAGAGGGAATCCATGTAGATGGATATGGAATTGGGGATAATATTGAAAAGTTGTCTATAATAGGTACAAAATTCTAATTAATAGGAACATGATGAAGGAGACCTCATTGTGATCTAACCGAGGCACATGGTCAGGTTCAGCACATAGGGACATGTAATCCAAGAGAGGGGTGGGGTTATGCATGTTATTGGTTAGGTCACATAGTGTGAGACTACATGAATAGATATGCTGATAAGAATATTAATATAGCTAGTGTACCACCATGATAGAGGAAACACTTTGATTAGATATCTCTCAAGTGAGGGCATGGTATTCCCTCAGTAGTAATAGTTGGTTGTGGAATGATTGGAGATATGGGTGGTGGAGGATTCTAATTGATCCCTCTACCACCACTAACCGGTGGCCAACGCCTACCTTAGGGTGTGACCAGTTAGTGTCATAGATAGCTGCAGGCATTAGATACTTATCACATTGAAACACTTGAGATGATTATAGGTATGGATTGTGTTTATTAAACTGTTTCTTCAGTATTGTTAGAAATTGGTTTTAGTAATTCATTCATAACTATACACTATGTGTGATATCTGGAGATCCAAGTTGAAATTCTTGCCTAGTATCTTCATATTGAGGTTTTTATTGGGAATAAATCTTCTATATATATATTTATCATGTGGTATTTCATGCTATATCTTGGTTGAGATAGGTTCACATGGGACCTTTTGGTTATCACTATAAAATCCTATGACATCATCTTTGGTATAGATTGGTTGTCCATAGTTCGAGCCAAGATTTACTATCACTGAAGATGATTCAGATGTACAGGCACTGATAGGAAGAGAATCACCTTTACGATCAAGAGAGATTTCATGTTGGGATGAGTGTGTCATATGAGTAGATGTCTAAAACACATATCCCATTAGTTAGTGAGTATTTCTCATGGTACAACTGGATCATCGAATATCTGGATTCCTTCATTCATAATGGTCTATATGGACATCTTCCCCAATGATGTTCATGGGACCACCTCTAAGGTGATAGATTTAGTTCTTCATGAACATGAATCCCAATACAGCTCAGATGACATATAATGTTTATTGGATGCCCCCTACCATGCTCTAGTTGATGTAATGTCAGTTGGAGGACCTATGAGTGAAGGGTTTCATCACAACTAGTGTGTTCCCCCAGGTAGCTCTAATGTTTATTGTGAAAACGGCATATAAGAGCTTGCATGTTTTCATGGATTATATTTTTCTAAACCAGGCCATGATAATGAGTAGGTATCATGTTTTGAGGATTTATGACCTCTTTGACCCATTGCGAAGCATGATATATTTCTAGAAGATCATTATTTCATATGATTTCCACCATTTGAGTGTTCGAGAGGATGGTATTACAATGATGGAATTTTTATATCTCTGTAAACACTACATGTTCTTAGTGATGCTATTTTGTGTAAATACATTCCCTAGCATGTTTATGGTTTTGATGGACCAATTTTTTATGTTGTACATGGACCTGTTTGTGGTTGTCTTCATCAAAGACATATTCATCTACTCTGGATTAGAGTAGATGCATGTTGAGCATTTGAGTATGGTTCTAGATTTTCATTGAGAGTTAAATATTAATGGTAAGCTCTAGAAGTTCTATATCTATATTCATAAGGTTCACATTCTATGGCATGTTATTTTTTAGCATGGGATAGATATGAACCATGTTAAAATTGATGTAGAGCATTCTTGGGAGCCACACAAGAGCATTTCATTAGTTTGTAGCTTTCTTGGATAGACTAGGAACAATAAGGGTTTTTTGGTAGACTCTTGTAGAATTACAGGTTTGGACTCCATGATGAAAAATGTGAAGTCGCTTACCTGGTCCTAACAGTGCCAGAAGACCTTAAAGGAGTTTAGGATGAGCCTGATGAGTTCTCCTGTGTTGAGACATCCAGTCGAGGGCATGGATTACACAGTGTATTATGATGCATCATGAGATTATCTCATCTGCATGTTGATGAAGTAGGTAGTAGTTATCTCATACAAGAAGAGGCAGTTGAGACCCCACAAGAAGAACTATGTGACTCGTGACCTAGAGCTATTAGTTGTAGTCTTCTCCCTAAAGATGTGGAGGCACTACCTTCTGAGGGAGAACATTGTGGTTTACTCAGACCATTAGAGTCTATGTAATGACTTCACATAGAGATAATTGAGCCTGATATAGTGGTTTTAGTGGTATTTCATACATTAATATGACTTTGAGATAATCTACAGTCCATGGAAGGGTGAAATAGTATTAGATTCTCAAAGCATGAATTTTTTTGGCTTGCTTAGGGTATGAGGGTTTGGAGAAGTTGTCTTTCTTGTAGCTGACCTTGGTGGAATAAGAGGGCACATCATTTCATTAGTCAATGTGGTTGAATCCTTTGCTTCTCAAGAATATAAGAGAGTCCCAACTATGAGACAACAACCTTAAGGAATTATATGAATATATATAAATAAGGGATTCCCCAAATGAATATTTTGAAGGAGTTAATCAGGCCATAATTTTTTAGGGAAGAATGTTGGTCCCAATCATGATGAGGGATTAGGTGATGAAAGAGTTCCACAAATATCCCATAACTATACATCCTAGTGTGGGGATGATGTATAGGCACCATCAATGGATGTTTTGGTGGTCCATCCTGAAATGGAGAATTTCTGAGTTCATCTCTTGATGATTTACTTGTCAATAGGAGAAGGGTGAGCACTAGGTATTAGTTTATTTATTGTATACCCTTGATATTCTAGAGTGTAAGTGGGATAGAATATATATGGACTTTGTTATAGGGCCTTTGTGTAAAATGAAGAGCCATGAAATTATCTTGGTGATAGTTAACTGACTCATGAATTAAAACTTCATTGTTATAAAGGAGCAGAGTTCATTTGAGATTTTGAGGTAGTTGTATGTACGGGGGATTGTCCGCATTCATGGGGTTCCCTCGATTATTGTACACAATCATGATGAAAATTTTACATCATGATTATGGAGCTTCCAACATGAGGCATTCAGGACCAAAAAGATGATTACTATAACCATTTATCCCCAAATAGATGGGTAGACCAAGAACACTATCCCGGTTTTGGAGGATATGCTGAGAGATTTTGTGTTATACTTTCATTGGAGATAGAAGGATCACTTTCTTATGGTAGTGCTTGATTATAAAAATAACTACCACTCTACCATCTACATGGAACCTTTTGAGGAAATGTACGGAATACTATGTGGGTCACCCTTATATTGGATAGTGATCTGTGTGACCTCTCTTGTGGAACCAAATATGGTGCATGTAATGACGAAGAAGTTCTATGTCATCTATGAGTAGAATAAGATGACCCAGAGTAGACAAAAATCATATATAGATCATTGTCGTAGGCCCTTAGAGGTTGAGTAGGAAGACCACAATTTCCTTAGAGTCTCTCCATGTTTAAAATAGTTGTGGTTTGATCATGTAGTAAAGTTATCCCCTAGGTTCATCAGGCTATTTGAGGTCATGAAGAGGGTTAGAAAGGACTCATTCCTCCTTATCCAACCCCCATAGCTGGAGTAGGTTCACAACGTCTCCCACGTGTTGCGTCTGGGGATATACATGATTGAACCCCCACACATCATCGACCAGGTAAATATGGACATCCATGATGGATCCACCTTTGTGGAGAAACTGGTGGTGATTGAGGATCAAAACGATAGGAACCTATGTGGATTAACCATCACCTTGGTTTGTGTTTTTTGGTAGTATAGGAATGTGAAGGAGAGTTATTGGGAGCAGCAGATCTAGACGTGATCTCAGTATCCTGAGTTATTTGTTTAGTTTTTCATTACAAGGATGAAAATATTGAAGACAAGAATGCTGTAAAGTCTGGGTTTTTTCCCCTATAATCCTTTAATATATATATATATATATATATCTCTCCATAGATAATAGATGAGATGGTATGTGATTATGAGGCCCGGTGTACCCAGAATTAATTTTATAAAAATATTAAATATACTTCAAACTGTACGTGCATTATTTCTTAAATAAAATGGGATAAAAATTAAAAGAAATACCATATCAGAGATCCGATACCACCGTTGAGTCTAGAATGCATTTTATACCCCAGATACATCTTAAAATAGGCCTGCAAGAGGCATTAAAATATCTCACCCATTGGTGGTATGTTCAGTGGGTAAATTAATTTATTAAATAATTTGACTTAAATGGTTTTCCTTTAAATACATCACAATAAGGATTCATCTTGGTTTAGAATCCTGACCCTAGTACTATAAAAAATAATCCTTCTCTCTTTTCATTGTCGAATCACATTGGACTATGATGTAACTTTGGACCGAATCAGATCAGGAAGCAGTGAATGGAATGACATCTATCAATTGTTAGTGAACACTTTATTCAACAACAAAAATGAAATCTCTAGTTAAGACATATAAATCTGTTCTTATGTCCCTTTTGATTAAGTTTATCAATTAGAATCATACCATTTATTATATGAATCATATTTGGACCATTTAATGTGTCAATGAAACTATTAAATCAATTATTTCCATTATTATGTAACCTGTATTATCCTCATTCATGATAGTTGGCCAAGATTTCTTAATTATTATTATGTTAAAAAAAATTGATGTATATTTCTACCAAATTTCTTCATGTTCATCACTGGAAGTACCATGTGGTACCCATTCGACATTGTCTGGTATTACTGATCCCGATCAAAACCCTAGTATCATGATGGATTCATGATCTAGGGAGTGATCAATGAAACAAGGTTTGATATTGGATGTTTTTGAGTTTGGGATGATTGTTTCAATGATCAGAGGTGGGAGCTTCAACAAAAGAAGGTCCGGTGATGTGTGGAATGGGAAGTGTATCACAAGGGAACAATGGCACCTGATTTATGACAAAAGACTGCCAGAAATTGTGATCCATGGCCAGATCCACTACATTCAGGTGGAATCAATGTGTGATCTATGAAAAAATAGCTTGAATCAAGGTGTGGATCCCATATCTAGAAATCTATAAAAAAACCCAACTACGTGCCTTGTACCATGATGAACACATGGCATGTAGCCCTCTATTTTTTGTGGATAGGGTTTTGAGATTTTATGAGGATGGAACACTGTGTAGACTCTATACACGTTATGTACCACCCTTCCATTGTGGATGAACCATGCAGTACAACACACACCCAGGAACAGACTATGTTCTTGATTACAAGATCACGACCAAAGCACATGGGCCACATCTAATGTGGAGTGGCATATTGTGTACAGAAAAACATGGACATGAAGTGGATACAAAGGTAGGACCAATCATATGTGCGGGATCCTCAGTGTCATGGGCATACTATTTATATCCCCAAAATATCATGTACTCATATAAAGTTGGTGATCCATGTACTTATAGGGTCATGTTCAGGAGGTGAAGCAGGACCACACATTGTTTGGGTCCCCTCACACAATGTTCGCCCCATGGAACATTTTCAAGAAACTTTAATCCTATGTATGTTATTTTTTTGAACTCGAATTTCATCCCATGAGTAGCATATCATGAGTGTTATTTACATAGAATTTGAGGGTTCCCTCTTTTTTAGTTTTATAGATATGATGTGGAATGTTCTAGGCATGGTTCTTATTTAGGCGATGCCCGGTGATGGGTGTGATCTTGCAGGATCACCAGAGGATTCCAATAGTGTTGAACCCCCCATCAGTATGGGTGTCATTCCTATATAAATGATTACTAAGTGTAACCCCCAATCAGATAGGATGAGGGTCCTTGATGACTACAGTGGACCCCCCCCCCCACACTAGGGAATGGGTCCATAACCTATAATGTGGAACCCCCTACCAGTTTGGCTACAAGTCCTCTACCTTACTGAGTGAAACCCCACATCAGATAGGGAATAGGCTCTCGATGACTATAGTGGAACCCCCAGTCACACATGATAATGTATACATGACCTATAGAGTGTAACCCCTAATCATCTAGGGTGTGGTTCCTTCGATTTTGTAATGAAACCCACTATCAGATACGGCGTGAGTCATCTATGAAAATAGTAGCCCCCCCATCATCAGCATGGGCACGAGTCCTCTATGGATACATATAGTTTGCAAGAAATGGGTCCTTTGCCAACTGTTTTTCACATATGTTGTGAGGTATATTGTCGAGGTGTCGGCCTTCACATGGTTACTTCTGAGAAAATGCATGAGATGTTGGGTATCACTGATGGACATTTGGAATTTTTCACAAATCACCTTCCTAGGATGAGCTATGAGATGGAGATCCCCTTTCACTCTCATTTGGGTTTCATTTGAATGATAATATATATATATTCATCTATATTCACACATTTTGATTTGATTAGTCTCCTTCCATGGGGTTCAAAGACACATAGGGTATGCCACAATCTTTTTATGTTTATCATCTCATGGTTGGATGAGTCTACTATCCTACTATAGGTGTAAATGAATCATCTTCTAGTTCACCTACATACCAAGTTTACCCCCTTGGGTTTGGATGAGGTTACTCTCTCTTGTTTTGGGTACAGTTATTCACTTTCACGGTATCTTGGATCATGTGTACTGTCTAATATATTTATATTACCATTTTAAATCTTACCACTACCCCATCATCTTTTAGAGAATTGTACTAGGTATCTATATAATGACCTATGCTTGGTATTTACTCACATGTTTCATTTCATATACATATGATAGATAAGTTGACAGTGACTTAAGAAGAGATTTGGGATACCAGGTACCTTGCACGAAAAGCAATGGTCTCAACATTGAAATTAATATATGCACTCTCTTTGTAGTTTACATTACCAATTTTTTCTAGTTTGTACATATTTCTGGCGGGGTGTGTATTTTTTCCCTTTACTATTTAGTTTTCACTATCATTCTATTATACACTCTAGAGTTTTTGCAGGCTGGATTTACTTTCTAACTATTTAATATTTTTATTATTATTACTCCCCACTTATTCATTTTTATGGTTGGGTGTGTGTATATAGGTACTTGGTAAAATTCTTCACATTTATGATATTCCTTTGTATTCTCATCGCCTCACCTTGGATTATGGTAGCAGCCCTAGGGTGGTTGCTGCTTGAGACTCAGCTTGGGTCAGGTCATGGAAACGTTTTACAGTGTTCTTTTATTTATGTAATCCATTATATTATGGTATTCCCCAATTTTTGGTTTATAATATAGTGCCACACCACCCTTAAATTTTTGGTGAACTTCTCACATAGGTATTAACATCCACAATTTAGGTAAAACAGTTTAATTACATTCCCAATATTAGTTTTTAAAATATTTATTAGATATTTTGGAACATTTCAATGGTCCAATATGTGTGATTCATTATTAATAAATATATATAAATAATTAAATCATCCATTATGTGCCTTTCAACCCCCAATGGGGTCACTATGGAGCTTGACATGTAGATGTTTTGGCATGGTGCACATTGTGGGGAAACATAATCCAGCCCAATCATCATCCAAAATGAATTGGGAAAAACCAATAAACCCCCCCCCATTGGGGGATCAATGACTGACAACCCCATTTGGTTCCTCCTATTCTCTTGGTAGTAACTTTTGGTAGTATGCATGCAAGTTAGTTTCCCCAAATGCATGTGTATGGTTGTAATGGATTCTCGTTATTTCAGACACATGTATTCTAGATAATGATTCACAAGGACTATTATATGTATAACAAGTATAGGCTATGATTTCATAATGATCCTTACTCATTTTATGGTCTGGGATGGATTGAGGTATAATAACCGATGTATGATACACATTATGTATACTATGGTGGCTCTCACAAACTTCCTGGTTATTTTTGGTTACATGAACATGGTGGTGTGTGACACATTGTTCATGTTTTGGAGCATCTAAAAGGTTTTTTAAGGATAGCATTTTTGAAGAGAGCTGCTTATGAAATGCAACGTTGTTGTGAAGGGGAAAAGTAGTGGGGAAACTGTAGCATGGTACCATTGATATTATTTATTATGTGTCCATGTACGCAATACTTGGCGAGAGTAGTCATGGTGAGGATGGGAACATTGTATACCTAATTTGGTGACGAATCAGTTTCACTTATCGTTCACTGTACTTCAACATGCTTTATTTACCTTTTCCATAAGAGTCTCTATGGGGGATCCTTTCTGAGTATACTGTTATACTCACCCTATGTATATATATACAATTTTTTCAGGTCAGTTGGAGCAGTTTGGTGATCAAACTAGTTACTACCAGCTTGGGGGTTTTGTAGGAGCTATTTTGGATTCATGATCGTTGTCGTATTTATTATATTTTGGTAAATTATGTTTTCCCTTTCGGTTTTAGTAGTTCTTACATTAAATTACATTTTTGTACCTGATTTTCCTTTTATATTATAGTATATGTAGGATTTGGTTGGTTTCTATTTATATATCACATCCACAAGTGTTCTCTTAGAGAGTAATGCCTCCCATCAACCTGCCTGTTATACCCTCAGTGCTAGTCTCCAACCTGGGGCATTCTTCAGGAGAGACTGAGGGGGAATTATAAATCTTCTCTGATTGTTGTCCCAAGAGGGGTACCTAGTGTGGCGAGGGGTCGGGAATGTAAAAACAGTGCACTATTGAAATTTTTTTACACAACTTTATTTAATGAATCTAAATTCATCGTTATCATAGAATGGGGGGAGAGAAAATGAGAATGGTTATATTGAAGAATATTTATTATGTTTTGGTTTTCAACAATGTTTTTTACTTGTTGAAAACTAATCTTTTTGTAAAGGGATTTTTTTTTCAAAGCTGGACACATTGCATACAAATGTGTTTTTTAAGATCGTGCTGAGAAGCACTGAATTTATATTATCGGACAAAACATCACTAGATGCAGAGGTGGTCATAAATATGATGTTTTTGATCATATGAACCCTCAGTCTTAGGTCCATCAGTTTTAAGATCATGATCCATCAGACATAGTGTTTGTTAGAAAGTAAACAGTTTTTGAGTGAAAATTTTGAAATGTTGCTGAAGAGTTTTAAATTTGTTTATTGAAATCAAAATTTATATAGTTTTCATACATTATAACATAAATTAGACTATGATTTTATGGTCATCAAGATATCATAAATCCTGATAATATCTCATGATAAAATCTCTTGAATACTGGAGGTTATTAAATGTCTCTAAAAAGTTTGTATCTGTTACAGACACCAAAACACTAAAGATAATATCTATAAGTACTTGACACTATGGTCTTTTAGTAGTCTAAATGAGTAAATCTGATGAATTTTGTTGAATATAGATGTTTATATGTGGATTTATTATCGGATGGAGAACATCTAGAATTCCCTCGTTATGAGGATTCCATCAGACTGACTCTAAGAAGGAATGATAATCAGACTAACTCTGATAAGGATTGATAATCCTTCTGAATCATTGAAGAAAAGAAAATTAGAATTACTTTGAGGAGGAATGTCAATCAGAATAACTCAGATATATAAATCCATTTCATAATGAGTGGAAGATAGTCAGATCCTAATGAACAGAATATAGTCAGATCAAAATGATAAGATGAAGAAATTAATATCATAATAAAACTGAGGGCATTTCATTGTAATCATGCCGATGAAAGTCCGTCATACTAATGAAAAATAATTTCAATATGTCTAATTATGTTGAAGACTCAAGATGATCCCAGAAAGTTTGTGAATAGTTTGAGTGGTCAAAATGGAAATTCAAATATGTGTACATCACATTGTATTTGATTTTTAGAGAGAATGGGATGTTTTCAAGTTCCCCATATTTTTCATTATGGGATGCCTTTAAATTATTTCTCAAATTATTCAGTCCATTCAAATTTTCTTGAGAGTGGAAAGGGAAGATCACTGAGGAATGTGATTAAGAGTTCTTTTTGGAAAGAGATCTCATTAGAAGTTCAAACTTTTGTTTTTTTGTTTACCGAACTGAGAAACATAGTATTGAGTGAATTAGATAGAGGAATATTAGACTGATCATTTAATAAAATTATGAAATGTTAAAATAGATAAAAGGAACATATTTTTGATTTTATTGAACTGATTCAATCATAATGGATTCATAATACTGAAGTCCATCAGACTCAAAGTCATTGGACATGGTAACTTGTGTGGAGCAGTTTGAAAACATTCATCATTTTTTTTGTTGTGGCTCAATTTTTTAAAAATAAAACATTGTAAACTAAAGAGATTTAGTATAATTATTCATATTGGGATGTAAAATTTTTATAATGGGAGTTTACACAAGATATATTCACCTTTTCATTGTAGTGAATTTCCATAGACCCATAAGTGTGGCTATAAAAAGGATGTAGGTTCTCACATTGAGTTTATACCTTGTAATTAATTTCTTCAATAGCTACACTACTACATTTTCATGCCTGAGTATTTACTAAAATATTATAAGGATATAAACATTATCGTTATATGAGGGTTATGTTTTTAATAGTGCTAACACTTATAAAAGCGAACATTTGATTTAACCCCCCTTCTTAGTTGTTATTCGATCTGTTGGAACTTAAAAATGCCGAAACCATAATCCTGAGGTAATGACATAGTGAAATTGAAACCCTAACAAGCATGAAAGCCATTTTAATCCCTATATCTGCCTATTCCAATCTAACACAAATTAATTATTATTGATAATTTAATTAATAATAATTATTTATAGTTAATGTAATCAATATTAATTAAGAGTAATAATTTATTTTTTAATAATTATTAATTACTTTAATAAAAATAATAATAAAAATTATTTAATTTAAATTAAGGAATGTAATATTGGAAATCACCCTGTAATTCAACATGAATGACACGAGATTTAAAACGAGTGGATGAATAATTTATGTAGTTTTTATAACATTACTATAGTAGTGTTATTATCCTTTTGAATTGTGATTTTAGGCTAGAGAATTGTGTTTCTGTGCCATCATAGGCCTTTGGGTCATAGAACATTCGAGCATAGAAGGTTTCATGTCTAAATTATGAAAATTCCATGGTGAAACAGGTAGGTAGAGCAACATGTTGGTTGGACGACACTACTTGATTGGTGGTCTAAAAAGAGGGATGGGAATATTGGTGTATGTTAACCAACATTCCATCCTTAATTATTTATTAATGTGGGATGAATGGATTCCAATCCACATGACTATATACACAGTTGGACTAGTATGATGACGTGATGTGACAGACAATAAATGTAGTGAAGATTCATGTAGGTATAATCGAGTAGATAGATAAAAAAGGGAGAGGTGTGCTAACACCTATCATACATCACTCTTCCCACACTAATTTCTAATGTGAGATGGGTGGTTCCTTGGAACAGTCTGTCAATGGGTACCTTGATGAAACTGATCATTGTAGGGGGAGACATAACTTTTAAAATGGCAATAGAGTGTGATGGATATTATTAAGGGATGAAAAGGAATAAGAATAATGACATTTGATGATGTATGATTATAATTTGGGTATTCAAGTCATCTCCTTCAGAGAAAATTGAACCACATAAAGATATGACTTTATGCCATCAAGAACATGAGTCTTCATGCTATAAATATGTAACAAAATAGATTCATTCTATGGTTATCATTCATTGTGTGGAGGAAAGAAACATAACCCACTTGGATACCATGGTATGTGTGTTTTTTGTGATTTATAATCCCTTTTATCTAACATATATTATCACTAATTATTATTATTGAATAATAAATAATAAATATTAATGATATTGTAATTAATAATAAATATTAAATTATTAATAATTATTATTATATAAAATTACCAATTATGTAATGCATTGCATCATAATTATTCATTATATTATTACTCTTGGTGTGTATGTACCACATCTGATATGGGTGTTTTTATCACACTAATTCTCTATAAATAAAATCCATCCCCTCACATAAGATGCTACTTTGGTATTAGGCCCACCATTTTCTCTTTCAAAATGTTATCAGACAGGTTCAAATACCAAAACCTCCCTATCCATCTATCTATTTATTCATGATAGATACCCTACCTACGATATTTCCCCCATGGGGTGAGGCGACTCTCAGGACAAAGGCCATCAGCACTGTGGCACTACCCCCTACCTTCTCCCTCTCCGGCAAAGCCCCTGACTCGTAAAGCCCCTAAGCATCAATCCTCCAAGCACGATAGTCCCCCTAATAGTCTATGCTCCATCTGCAGTGTTTCAAATTGCATGCGATGACACCTCTGCGCCTCAAACACTTCACAAATATCGATGAAGATCGCATCTACGAAGAAATTAGATAGAGAAACTGGATAATTCGTAACATGATTCAATTATGAATCAGAATGCAGTGATTGGTAAAAATGATGAACTCTTATGTCATGTGAATTACACCCCCTACATGTGTGTCTGCCATTTGTAGTTCCACCTGAATGCATGGCTCTGCCTGAATGTATGAACTCATCTTACTACTACCAGTGTGTTTCCCCCAATTCGATATCCTCCTCTTGATGATTGTTTCTCTTCCTTTCATCTACCGGTGCGACCCTCTGTCCTTAGTGACCACCCCCCAATTAACACCCTCATGACGACTCCCATATATTCACTCTAGTGGGTAGCCCTCCTTCCTCTACGATGAAAGTCTATACGGAACCCTCCCAATGATGGGATGACCGAAATAAATGTTTGCACCAGATCCTATAATGTTAGCCCGAGTTGCCGCCAGTCGAGTCTCATACACTGAGTAACCACCTCCTCCCACTGAATCTCCTCACTAACTAGTCTCATCCAACCATACAGACCCTCTTCCATGCTTCTCCCATGTGCAAATGACCCTCATTCATCCCCCTCCCTTCATGTTCCAATAGTCGTGACCCCATAACCCCAGCTGGAGCTACACCAGACATGCACCCAGGTATCGATCTCGCTACCCTTCTATGTTGGCCATGAAAACTCATCCAAACGTGACTCCCCTCTTATGTTCCCCTACTGGGTTAATATGGAAACCCCCCGGTACCTAACTTCCATTATCCCTTGATGAAACTTTTGTCATAAGATTTTAATTTGTCCATCCCTCTCCTACATCCATTGTATCATGCCGCAACATTGATGTCATCTGGATATTCCTGCTAGATATCATATCATTGTTCATTATCTTGTTGTTCCTGCATGCCTAGATGATATTTATCTAGTTATTACAACCAGTGTATCCTCATTCAATCTATTCTTTCTGGTTCCAAATGATGGGCATTATTCTAGGGTTAAAAAATCTTTTTTAGTGATATCTTTCATCATCCTTCGTTTTCAACACGAAGGGGACCTACGATCTCAAATGATTTATTTTTGGTTCCATAGGGTTTTGTAATCAAGCAAGGTATGTCCATCTTTTAAGTGAGTTTTAGCAATGTTTGTTGATTTCATTGTTTTCTTAGCTTTGGATTTTTAATTATGTTTAAATTTAAGGGTGACCTAGCTTGAGGGGGAGTGTTGTACTGTGTGTCCCACATTAGTAATGGGTGTTTTTCACCACTATAATTATCTATAAATAAACTGCAAGGCCTCTCTTAAGAGTAGTCTTGGGTATTGAGTCCAATCAACCTCATTATAAAATTACATCATATTATATTATATTACTTATTTATTTTTGGGTGTGGGAAGCCATTTTGAAAAAAATGTGCCCCACCACTAGCCTAGGTCACAACTTGCAGTTGCCCAAATGCACCTACAAATGGTTTTTTAGGTGTTGTGACCTACCAAGTCCCTAATATTCATTCCTACACCTCTTTCAACCACAAACCCTATACTCATGTCCTCCCACTACAATAAAATGACCACTACAGGTGAGAACTTTTGGCTACAACAATTCTCTCATTAATTAAATTATTATCATTAATCATCACTGACTATTATTAATTACATTTATTATTATAATAATAATAATAATTACTTATAATACGATATATTTTATTATTTATTAGTACTAATTTATCATCAATAATAATGTATTATTATTATTAATCACTAACAGATTTTGGCCCATACCGATAGGGTTATATGCATGGTTTTCTAAAAGAGTTGATATAGGTACTCGATACTAACAATTTTATCAAATTTTTGGTATACTATTATCCAATATTAATGATATTTACAAACCATGAGTATAGTGTAAATGAAAGAAATAGTGCAACTATCCCAATCCCATGCATGAATTGTCCCCTCTCCATATAGACTTTCTCCTCCCCTTATATTCCCCACTCCATGCATATTCTTTTTTTTATCATTTTGCATCATTTTTTTTGCATTTGCAATTGCTAGATTGAAATAGTGGTCTATGGTTGGATATATCAGGTATTACATTGGGTGGTTTCTTATTATTTGGGATTATAAATACCATCAAAAGTCTCTTTCTTATTTCTCTTGGTTAAAAAACACCGGGTGTCATTGGTTTCATCATTTTTTAAAGGTGGAGATTTATACCATAGTTAGTTTATATAACCATTTTTGTGTGTGTTAATTTAACTCATATTAAAAAAGTACATTTTTTAAATTTAATACAGTCATACAATATTATAAAAAATGATTCTAATAAATATTAAGTTAATTTTTAAAATATTTTTATTAGGTAATTGGTGTTATTCCAATCCGTGTGTTACCATAAAAATTATAATTGATATTAATTTTTTTATCTTTAGATAAATTATTTATTCATTTTCTCATTCTTGAATTATAGAAATGACATTATGATAGAAAAAATATTTTATCGACGTATTTCCATATAACATGAAATAGTTCCATATGGTATTTTAATTTATTGATATATATCTGTTGACATGGATACATGCATGAACGCATTGAAAAAAAAGTTTATTATGTTATATGAAATGGAAAGTAGGTTTCTCTTATTTATGATTACATTATTGGGTTTATTATAAAAATATTTAAGTGTTTATGATATATAAAGAGTATAATTAATTGATTTTATTATTGGATTTGAAACATTATTAAATGGATAAAGTCGAAAACATGTTTGTTTTGGTTCTAGGTTATGTCATGAAATAAACTAATCCACCCTAGGCACCCAAGCCAGCCTATGGATTAACTAGGGAGAATTATCAGTCACCATAGGATGGAAATAAGTGTCAAAGCATTAGAATAATTTTGAGAATGAATGATTTATCCCAAATAAATAATAGTTCACATGTAGTAGAATTATACTGAGAATTTGGCATGGAGTTTCCATACTTTAGATAATCATGATCATTCCAAACAAAAAAATTGAAAAGAAAAGAAATAAAATAACCACAATCAAAAACATATCAAACTTAATAATAACTAGGAAACATACGTGAAACATATCCAAATATAAAGTAATTTGAGTTGAATGATACAACTAAACACACAATTGAAGCATGAAATAGTCGAATTGATCCCCAGGTGACTCCAAGTTACCATACATCCTAGAAACTATATCAAAAAATCCATGAATGTTAAAATCCAGAACTTGAATCTACAAGAAACCAACTGGGTCTATAAAAATTTAGTGGTGCGTTTAGGGTGTGAGAAAAACCGCCTCAGTAGGATTCCCCAAAGTTCATAGGATTACATTTTCCAAAACATTCTAGAAATAATAGTGTGAAATATAAGAATGAAAAATATATTTCAATTTATTTTTATAAGGATAACACATAAAAACCTATTACGAATCCTCTTCCAAAACCCAAATTAACATAAAATTAATTGAGAATACTTTCTTTAAATATCGTGTTTGAAACTCATAATTGAAATCCCCATTTTAAAATAATTTCTGTAAAATCATTTTAAAAATACCCAAAATAATAAATCTAGAAATAATAACTAATTAACTGATCCAAAATATGAAATTCAAAATAAAAATATAAAAATAATATATATATAAAAAATTGGGTCAGTAATATAGATAATAAAGAAAAAAAGATAAACTAGTATAGTTAAAAAAAGGAAATGTGAAATTTATATAATAATGGGAAGATCCTCAACATCTAGTGATATGATCCTAGATGTGATCAGGGGGAATCATCTTCTATCCTATCAAAGCATTCATTGTCTATAATAACTCATATTCCCACAACTAGAATCTCCAATGGCCCTCCCCCATGGTCAATTCAAATTCTATACTAATATAGATTTAGTCTATCTAATCAGGATCATATAGTAACTATCTCTCAATATCTCAAAATTATTCCTTGGATACACATGTTACTATTAATATATGGTGGGTATGGATGTGGCTTTATCTAACACACACTTACAATTGAATATAAATCAAACAATGCAAATGGAAAACCTCTAACCACCCTCCACACTCATCATAGAAAATTCCCTTGTCCAACTCACATAAATAACATCAATAATCACATATAATTATCAATCCCATTTTATCGTAAAACCATGAGTCATAAATTAAAAATGTGGGTTATCATAGGTCAATCCATTTACATAATGTTCCAACTAGGAAATTTTTTAATCTAACAATATGTTTTCCAAAATATCCTTAAAAGGCCACTTCTAAAAACAATAATATTTGATGTCTCATTTCCATGATCCAAAGGGGACATTGGTATCCAAACTAGTAGTTTTAAGTGTGTGTGTGTAACTATGTACATGTAATTATTAATCTTTTATCTTGATCATACACATATAAATTCACATGTACAAGCCTTATTTAAATAAATAATAAGAAAAACATGTGACTATTGAAACACTTATAACACCAAGGAAGAAAACCAACCACACTTATGAGAACCATGGAATGATAAAGAAAACCATCATTACATAATTATAAAATCACTATAAACCCATATAATAAATAAACATCATAACAAAATTTAAATAATAGTATCATGTCCATTTAAACTAAATTTCCAAACCAAAACGGTAATATCACATTTCTCTTTTGATATGTATGTTATATAAACATTCATGGTTTTCCTTATTCTTTATCTGGGTAGGACTAAGAAGGAATTGAGAGGATACCTATAATGGTGAAGTTATATATTTTTTGGATTCTCATCATAAAACATGTTGGTTTTATAGACTATTTGGGACTTACTTACTGTGGAATTTAGTTACATGATGTGTAAGTTTTAAATTAATAATAAATCCATATTGAACAAGAGTTTATAAGGGTTTAAGTGATTTTTGGAATTTTCATTTACACGACATGTAATTGGGTTACACGCTATGTAATGTCACAACGGCTGTTTTAAAACTGGCTACTTGACTGAACTGTAAATTTCTATTTTCAATATTTCTTCACTCAAAACCCAAGACCCTTCCCCAGGTGTTTCTGGAGCCATCAAACCATTCTGGTTTGTCCCATTAATCAATCGGTCATGGTTGCAAATGCATTGTCACATTCGGAAAAAGTGTTCAACCTGTCTCTTTGTATTTTTCTTTTTCTTTCCATGGGGTCTCATTGATCATCTAGGGATTTATAGATCTAAACCATGTGTTGTTGTATCTTATTTCTAAGATGATTTCATAGATATTTCATTCCATCTTTCTTGTTGGCAGATTCCTTGGTGGGTATTTTTTCTTAATAAAAGTAGGTGGTTGAGTAATGAATCCCAAATTTACATTAACCATAGATTTAATTTTTTAATTTCAATAGGTTTAATTAAATTAAATTTCTTGATTTTATTTAAATGGAATATAAATATTTTTTTTGAAACAACTAATTCCATTGAAATAGCGTTTTAATATTTTTTATGGCATGAAATTGGAAAGCCCCCAATTCCATTGAATTAGGGTGTGTTTGGAATTTCTTTTGGGATTTAAATTGTTTCATTTAAATTGTGGATATTATGAAAATTGATTCAATTAAATATATGAAATTAATTTATGAAATGGATTAGATGGAAAATTATGAAAACCCCTAATTCCATTGAATTGGGGGATTCTTTTAAAATGGATGGAATATTATGAAAAACTAAATTGCTGAATTTAATTTGTGAAAGTTGGTTGTGAAAATGATTTGTTAATTGATTTCAAATTTTTATAATATAAAAATGTAATAAAATGGTTTTTATGGGAACCTTTGGGTTATATCTTTTAAAAATACATTCTTTTTATTAATAACCTATGTTATAGTTTTTAAATGTAAAATGACATATTAGAAATGGATAATGAGATTAATTGTATTTGAAGGTTGCTTGAATTAAATTTCCTGTCATTGTTTTGAACTTGATCACCTGAAGGTCATAGCTAGTGATTTATTTGGATTAAAAAGTATGTTATATAATTTTAACAAACCTAAATATAGCACGTCACATCCCATAGGTGATTTCGATGAGTCCCATTTTACCAAATGTCAAATGGACATATATACATATTACCATGTCACCTTGAGTATGGAGTCCCTATAGCATAGAACTATCGTACATTCTTAGGCACAAGACCATGTTGCAAATTTTATTATTTAAATTAATATATTACATTTTTATTAATTGGTTTTACCTGACTTTTGATTTTTATAAACTTATTTTTAAATTTTTTTTTAGACATTTTGAAAAAGTTTCATTATTTTAGAAATATTACATCACCTGAAAATTATACCATTTTCTTAAAATATTTCCATCTTTTTAGGTATAAAACATGAATTATGTTAATTATTCTTTTGAAATATCAAACTTATTATGTTTTCAATTGAAATTACATTCTTTGGATAATTTAATATTGACATCTGTTATGGAATCCTGGGTGAGAACCTACTAGGATATCTAGATCACACACTACTCATGCCTTTTTGTGTTTGTAGATTATCACCCTCTAGGTTCAAGTAGGGATAAAGCACTACTTAGAGGTTGTTCTAATTGTTGATCCATGGACTTGGGTGTGTTGTGTTCGAGTTGGGACTTGGGTAGTTTTTCCTATTATCAATTTATTTTTTGTAGTACTTTGGGATATTATGCCTATTTGAATCCTAGTACATACCTCCCCTCAGAGTTTTTTTGTATGTACATTTCCTTGTTTATCTTATTCTAATGTTTTTTTGAATAAATTGTTCCCTCATTCTATTTTAATAATGCTAGGTTATTGTCTCCAACCTGTGGATTTCGAGAACGTCATTCGGTTCATGTCAGGGCCTACTTGATTATTGGGTTAATAGGTTGCCCATGCTGGTTCGTGATAAAGTGGTATCAAAGGGAGGTTGAGCTTCTTGTCTTCATGTCAATGTGCATGTGTGAAATATTATTGGGACGTAGGAGGTTGTTGTGATCGAGTGTGTGACCAGATCATTATACAATGAGCCTTATGTCCCCAAGTGTGTTTTGAAAAAGATGTTTTGAGTATTATTTCTAGTACTTCCCATAATTTTTATTTGGATTGGTTGAAATCCATATCATATTTTCTATCTGTTGGGATATATTTCACTTGTTTCTTTTTTATAGTGGTTATTTGATGTATATTCTATTGTCTAATGATATTTTGTAGCATCATGCCTCTAAGAAGACTTGAAAATAAAATCTTGTAAGAAGTTTCTTCTGAACCATAGAAATAAAATCCTTTCATGGACCTATGTTTTGTTGAGTTGATTTTACAGACTATCCACGCTCTAGTACGAACACCACCTCTAGTCCCCATTCAGGCTCTAGTAGTGGATCCTCATAGGGTCATTTTTTTGATTTTTTATCCATAGTTCCATCACAATATGAAAACAACGTTCAAATTCTCAAATGATCCTCATGAGATTGAGTAGTGTTTGAGAAAAAGGAGCATTTTTTAGAATTTGGGACACACCTGATGAAAGCAATGTGAAGTGTGATGCCTTATTTCCACATGGAACGAGTAAGAGACGGTGAGACACGATGCTGATGACGAAGAAATATGATGGATTAATGTGGAAAGAATTCAATGTTATTTTCAATGATTATTTCAATCCATAGTTGATGTTATTAGCCAAGGCCAATATGTTTTTCTATCATGAGAAGGCTGACAGGGTCGTGATATATGATGCAAACTGTTTTGGTGAGATTATAAAATATTCACCTGAGATAGTATAGAATAAAAAGTTGAAATCTTGATGGTTTGAGTTTGGACTACAATAAGATATAAATTCTTCAGTTTTCATGAAAAAGATACCTTATAATACTAATGTGATGGATAGAGAACTGATGGACGAGATAGACCCTGTTGGTAAGTCAGGGTAATCAAGAGTTTTTTTCTCTCCCAGTGGAAATGTATATTCCTAAAAAAGAAATAATAAGCGTGATGATTCTAATGGTAGTTATCATCACTAGGGTCATTCAAAAACTCATATAGTTCCAAAAAGAAGACCATTAGTTTGTCACCACTGTGGAAATCGTGTACATTTAAAGAGACATTGCACAGAGGAAACCCATAAATGTGGCTCCTGTGGGCACTCGGGTCACAAGCATAGATTCTTCAATGTTTATTATACTACACATAGTTGCAGAAAACCATTAAAACATTCTAAATCATCTATATAATCAGATACTTCTTGTGAATAATGGTTCAACCCACATTCATCTAGAATGAAGCTTCTTCACCCAGTGGAAGAGTCTCTAGAGAAAGAGGATACTATTCTAGTGACTATGAGAGGTACCATTACTATATTTTCATCATTAGTGACAACTCTATTTGATACAGGGGAATCACCTTCATTTATTTCAACCTGTATATTTAATATTATTAATGTTTCTATGAATATTTTATCTTCTTAAATGGTTTTTACTGCACCCCTTGGTACGGTGGGAGAGAAGGGTCTTCACAGTCTCACTTGTGGTTTTCTCTATACGATGTTGATATTTCATGGAGTTTTCAGATTATTTACATGAAACAACATGATGAATTTATAAGATAGATTGGTGATTTCCAATAAATGTCATATTTATTGATATCTTCGATAGATCTTCTTTACAGTGCCCAATGGGGTATGTCGACTCTTCCACGGAGAATGGGACCCACAGTCAAGTAGATACAAACCATCTTATCCAGAGTTGGGGAAAGTAATATATTTCTTTTCCTTTGACCTGGAAGGATAATATTTGTGTGGTGATCTCCATGTAGTTTTCGTCGAGATTCTCGATGTCTTTCTTCTGGATTCTCTATTATTCCACTGGTAAGGATGGTAGAGTTTTCCATTGACATAATGTCTGGAACTCATCTGGATTTTATTTTCTCTTTCAATATGTCATTAGTTGAATTAAAATAGCTGGAGTCCAAATTGGATGAACATCTCGTGAAAGGATTCATACATATGAGTATTTCACCTTGGGTAGTTTCAGTTCACTTCGCTAATAAAGTTGATGGTTCACTTATCGTATGTGTTGATTATCGAAAACATAGTATTGATATGATAAAGAAAAATCATTCATTTCCACAGATTGATGATCAGTTTGATCAGTTAAAAGAGGTAAATCGGTTCTCTTAAATCTAAATACAATATGGTTACCATCAGTTGAGAATAAAAGAATATAACATTCCAAAAACTGCCTTTTAGTGTAGGTATGACTACTATGTGTACCTAGATATGCCCTTTTGTCTAACCAATGATCCTAAAGTATTTATGGATTTAATGAATTGGACTTTACACAAGTATCTCAATACCTTTTTGGTAGTATTTGTGGATGACATCCTGGTTTACTCTATGTCTGAGGAGGATCTTTTTCATTATCTGATAATAGTTTTGAGTTTTTAGATAAGTCATCAACATTATACCAAGATTTCAAAATGTGATTTTTTGAATCATGAAAAGATGTTAATGGGACACGTGGTGTTGAAATAGTGTATATCATTTGATACTATTATGACATGGGAACAACCACATAATGTTGTCAAGGTTTTTTGATTTATAGGTTTAGTTGGATATTATCACCGGTTTGGTAAAGAATTATCTATGTATGCATCTCTGATGACTGAACTAACTCGGAAGGGAGTGATGTTTTATTGGGATGAGAAATTTTATAATTCCTTTATTGAGATGAAATGTCTTTTGACTATCATGCAGGTGCTAAATCTTCAAGAGGTTGGGTAGGTCTAGGTGATCACCAGTGATGCATCGAGTTCAGGCTTGGGATGCGTTCTTATGTAAGATAGTCATATTGTTTCTTATGGACGTCGATAGCTTAGGCCATGAGAGAAGAATTACTCTACCCACATCCTTGAATATGATGTTTTAAATAACATGATTAGGACATGAAGGCATTAAATTTATTAAGAGTGGTTTACTATGTATTTTGAATACACGAACTTGGGTTATTTATCCTCTCAAAAATATTTTAATATCCGTTAGTGGCCTTGGTTGGAATACCTACAAATATTTAATATCGATATAACCTATACCCTGGAGAAAGGGAATTCCATTGAAAAATCTTTTAGTAGGAGACATATGATCCTGATTGTGAATGTGTCTTTAGATGAGTGGAAGTTGATGGATCTCCTTGCACAATTGCATATTAGTGTACGAGAATTAGGGGTCGAGGTTTCCCTGGACAATGTCAATTTGATATCCTCTCTTCTCAAATTGATTTTTTAGGAACATGAACTTTATTAAGAGTTCTATAACATTAGAGACTATCTTCATGGTGGGGAGATCGTGCTTCATTGGTCATTCTCCAATGAGGGAATTCTATGATTTTGGAACCGTTTTATGGTTCCATATTCAGTATGGAGAGCTGTGAAGAGGGATTTCCATAGTTCCCAGTGCATAGTTCACCCAAGAACCATGATGATGTTCTATGAAATGCAACAATAGTTCTAGTGGATAGGTGTGAGATGGGGAATCACTAAGTTTTTCTGTCAATGTTATACAAGCCAACAAGTTAAGAAAAAACCCCAGAATCCTTTGGGTTCTTTTTTCTGCCACTTCTAGTCCCCTCATGGAAGTGGGATGACATATGCATGGACTTTGTGGATAGGCTTCCACAAACCTATAAAAAATATGATATGGGTTGTGATTGAGAGTTCTTCAAAATAAGCAAACTTTATACACATTTGTGATAAAATAAAATTTGAGGATTTTGGAAATAAATATGTGAAATATATTGTTCATTTTCATGACGTACCAACTAATATTATATCTGATATGGATCCTCAGTAATCTTCTTGTTTTTTGGGAGTCCTTCAAGAGGCACTGAGATCTCATACCTATTTATGTACGGCATAGCATCCACTATTGGATGACCAGATAGAATCATCTATATAGATTCTAGAAGATATTCTTTGAGCTTATTTTCTTGACTTTGGAGGAGCATGGGATGATCATTTGGGGATGGTTGATATTTATTATAAAAATAGATTCAATTCCATGATCATAATGGATCTTTTTAAGGCCTTTTGTAGCTGACCACATAAATAACTATTGTGTTGGTCGATGATTAGTGAATGTTTCTAGGTGTTACTGAGCTTTAACAAAGAGATGAAAACAAAGATCCAATTGTTTTTTTCAGGTAATAGTGATGGAAAAAAGACGATATAAATCTTATGATGGTTGTCATTGTACACAATTGGAGTTCTCCCTTAGTGGCTAAGTGATTTTGAAGGTTTCACCTCTGTTGGTTCATCGAAAAAATTGGAGGAAATTGAATCATACTCCTCATTTTGTGGGAACGTTAGAGGATGTTGGGTAAGTGAGAAAAGTTTCTTACTATTTATCACATCTTCGCAACTAACATTGGTACATAACGTGTTCCATGTATATCATCTTCAGAAGTATCTATCTAATCCATCTTATGTTATGAGATGGTGTGATCTTGATGTAGAACCAAAATTATCAGGGATAGAATGACCAGTCAATATAATTGTTTCGAAAAACAATATAAATTGTTGGAAGGTGATACATTTGTTTTGTGTATACTGGAAAAATGGTTTTGATTTGCCTGATAGATGGGAGCCTGAACCACTAATGAGAGATTACTGACCTCAACTTTTCGATATAGAAGATTCTTGATAAGATTTCTGGGGACAAAAATGATTTATGGTGGCGAGGTTTTAACATCTCGGTACTCTTCTGAGAGGTTTTTTTAAAATATTTTTGGTTTTTAATTTCTCTTTATCTTTATAGGGACGAGAAGGAATTGGGGGGATACCTATAACAGTGAAGTCAAATATTTTTGGGATTCTCAACATAAAACCTATGGGTTTTACTGATTTTATTGTATTTACATGATTTTTAATGATCATATATGACATATTGGATATAAAATAATAATAAATCTATTTTCAACAAGAGGCGATGATTTTTTTTCAGTGAATTTGGAAATTTTTAATTTCACAATGTTTAATTGGGTTATACATCATGTAATGTCCTTACTATTGTTTTAAAACATGTTGGTCAGCTCAATTGGATATTTTTCTTTTCTAGATTTCTTTTCTCTTAACCCATGTGCCTTCCCCCTTCATTTTAGGATCAATCAAACCCTTCCAGGATGTTTCATTCATCAATCAGTCGTAGTTTCTAATGTGGTTTGGCATTCCGGGTAAGCCTTATTCCTATCTCTTCATCTCTTCCTATTTCATTCCATGGGATTTGATAGATAATCTAGGGATGGATGGATATAAACCTCCTATTGTTGAATATTTTTTCTAGGTTTAGTTCTAATATCTTTTTCAACTTTGTGCATGTTTATGAGTTCCCTTACGGGAATATTGTTTTCATAATAAAGGTAGGTGGTTCCATTACGATGCCTAAATTCATATTAACTCTAAATTTATTTAGTTAATTTCAATTGTTTAAATTAAATGGATTTTTTTTGATTTTAATTAAATATATTTCAATAGTTTTGTTTGGAAAACCCAATTCCAATGAATTGAATTTTTACATTGGTTTTTTGGCATGAAATTGGAAGACCCCCAATTACATCGAATTGGGGCATGTTTATGGAAATTTGTGAAATTTGAATTGTTTAATTTAAAGTCTTGATTTGATGAAATTTTTTTCAATTAAATGGTTGAACTTAATTTTGGAAATATATTTTGAAGGAATATTGTGAAAAACCCTTATTTCATTGAATTTGTGGTTTATTATGAAATTTATTGAATCAAGTGATAAATTAATTTGTAGAATTTGATTTTTGATTGTGTATTGTGAAATTGAGTTCTAAATTGATTTAAAATTATCATATTGTGAATATTACTTATAGTGGGTTCGCTATGATTCTTTGTATTATATCTTGGAAAAAGCATGTTTTAACCTAAAACTCCTGTTATGGGTTTAAAATTGAAATTGGCATATTTGAAATGGAGAATTAGATTAATTATATTTTAAGGTTGCTTGAAATAACATTCCCATCATTTTTTTGTACTACATCATAAGAAATACTTAATTAGTTAGAGAGTTATTTTGATGAAACATTCCACTTTAGAATGTTCCAAAACATAAATGAAACACATCACATCCCATATGTGATAGATATGATTCAACTTTAGCATGAGTTCAAAAGGACATATGTTCATATTTCCAAGTAACGTAGAGTCTAGAGTTCCTATTACTGGAAATATCATTCATACTTTGGAACATGACCATAATTCTTGTTTCTTTGTATTTCAAATGAATATATGCAATTATTATAAACTGATTTTCTATGACTTATAATTTAAATAAACAGTTTTATATACAAGTTTTTATTTAATTCTTTTGTGAAAACCTCTACTGTGTTAGAAATATTTGATCCCATGAAAATTAAATCATTAGCTAAAAATATATCCATATTTTTAATTGTAGAGCATGAATTATATTAATTATTCTTTTGAAATGGAAAAACAATTTTGTTTCAAATTGAAAAAACATTATTTGGTTAATATAATATTGAAATCTATTATGGAATACTTGGTGATACCTTATTGTTTATTTTAACTCAGACCCTCTCTATTCATTTGAGTGTTTATAGAATATCTCCATCTAGGTTAGAGTAGTGGTGAACCTCCACATAGAGGTGGTTCTAGATATTGATATGAGGACTTGGTGAGTTGTGTTCATGTTGGGACATGGGTAGTCTTTTTGGTTTTCTAGTAATTTATGTATATTAATTTTTTATGTTATGCCTATTTGTCTTCTACAACATAACTCCATGTGGAATCATTTGTATGCATACCATCTTATTTATTTAATTCGTAATTTTTGTGGAATAATTGTTCCATATTTATAGTTGAATGATGCCATGTTCTAGTCTCCAACCCATGGGGATCAGTAAAATCCATTGGGCTATGTTAGGTTCGGCTAGGTTATCAGGTTACCAGGGTGGTCATTCCAGTTAGGGACAAAACCCCTAACCCATGAGAATTTACATGTAAATGGAAACACCCCTTTTAAAAAACAGAAACCCATTTGGGAAAACCTATTAAGATTCCAAAAATATAAAAAGAATAAAAACATTTAAACAAATTTTTTTAATAAAACAAATTCATTGAATGGAATGTAAAATAAAAGTAAAAGGAATTAAAACATCAAGTTGGAATAAAGATAGATGATCTGAATCCTTCCAGATTAGAGAGTGATATCCAAGAAGATGTTTTTAATCCCAATAAACCCAAACCCAGATACATTAGATCCAAAACCCACCATGGGATTGTCCCAGACAAATCTATATCATATGGGAAAGAAGAAAAAATGGATTAAGTGAAGATGATAGAGAAAAGGGAGACAAAACATAATGATCCTATCTAAAATCAAAGGGGAGTAACTAAAATACTAAGAAAGAAGGGGGTCAAATTGGGATCTCCTAGTGCAACATGAATGACTAAGGAATATCAGAGGGTGTTTAGGGGGTTTAAAATAATAAGTATAAGATGAAAATTTTACACATAAAATTTTGGGCAGGTCACATGGTTTCCACATAATTTGGAAAAACAAATGCCAATTGCATCAAATGACAATACTAAATTGTAGGAAACTTCATTTAGTTATTACATGGTTCCTTCTAACTATGAAAAACTCATCTTCCTTATGAATCGTATGGAAATTTATGCTCTCATGGTTTTTACCTATTTTGCGCCACACATATAGACTAACAGTACACATTCAAAAATGAATCGAGAAGTCCCTATGTAAGCACAACTCACATGGTTTCTCCTATACCATGTGCCACCAACCATCCACCTCATAATACCTACATAAAGGTTATCTAGATTATTTTTAAAAAACAATGAAGTGACTGTACTTAGGCCATACAATAATGAAAATTTATCAAAAACAATAAAAAATTCCTTAGGATTTTCCAAAGATATTCCAGAAAAATTTACAATCAATAAATAAATAAGATAATATACAAATTGAAGGGTGAGGTATGAAAATTATACCCACCATAACACGTTAAGCCCCCAAAAATTCATCAATGCTCCAAATAAATACATGTTGTTGCAAAATAATAGACAATATGATACCAATTATGACAACTTGATAACATTAAATATTAGAGACACTACGTGGAAAAATAGACACAGCCAGTCCCACAACCTTGGAAAAATAATCTATAAATATTAAGAGATGTAATTATTTAAAAGACAAGAAAATTAATAGGTCTTCCAACCATTTTTGACATTCAAATAATATGCCAGTTAGGCGAGTTTGAAAATACAGGAGAAAACACCTCCAATACACAATATACTCCCTTCTCAACCAATGTAACCAAATTGAAACAATAAGCCTACCTACCCTATCTACAATTATTTAAATCATATATTTGATTATATAACATAAAATGGTAAAATTTAACCCAAAGAACAAGACATAAGCCATGAATGATGGAAGTTTCTGGAAAGGTTAAAAAAGGGGGTACCTTGTGAAAACATTTTTGGATCACCCCCAAGGCCCAAGATATTGTAAGAATGCATTAATTCACAGAATCTTGATTTTTTAGAAAATATAAATATGTAAAAAACCACCACAACTATTGAAGTTATTTGGGACATTCAATCATGAAGGATTATAATGACTGAGATTAACAAAGTGATAGAACATCAGAGGTCCCTTTATTATTGAAGAAATGACACCAAATGAACAACCCCTCAAGTCACTATAATTAATAGAATTTGGTTCATCATACTTTATCTCATTATAATATATTGATCCTTTAATAGAACCATAAGAAATAATGTCACCACCCCTATTAGAATGGAATATAGATAATTATTCCACTATCATGGATTTACTGACTACATCCTCTTGTGAAGCCAGATAAAACCTATGTATCCTAGAGTAAAGGTAATTATTAATTCCCATAATGAAAATAGTAATCTTTAGTGAGTCCTCATAGATCAACTCATGAGATTAATGATTCATGTTTTTAAAATGGATTATGTAAAATTTCACCAACTTATCGCTTTGATATATCTTCATTAGCTCAATCACCCTCTATGTTTCACCTTATTTAGAAAATTCCAATGAATGAATATGGTCTTAATGAATTACCAAGGAAATATAAATTTTAATTGATATATAACAATGGATCACCACCATTCTAGACTTGGTCCTTGAAACTATTCTGAAATGTTCTTAACTTACAAGGTTATGCGAGATTTCATAAAATTAAAAACACCTTCAATTTTCTCTAGCCACACAATTTCATATTGACATTATTGATCACCATTGAAGATTATAAAGTGATAATTGAGAGATCGATGACTCTACCACTCCACACAGAGTCTGAGTAAGGTCGAAAACTAGAAGAACCAAATTTGAACATAGAGAGATACTAAGTAGAGGAACATCGTAGAATATACATTTTCTATAATTCTTTTGAAAATTTATTATAGGAATAATTTAAATAAAAATTATAAATAATAATATAAAGAAATAGTCCTAAATATCAACCCACTAAAATACTATGGTAATATCATGATATATAATTAGAAATCATCCCTTGAAAAGAACTAATTAAAATTCAAAAAACAGATATTTATCTTCAACCCCTATTCTATAATCAAGGAATTATACTTGAAAAAATATATTTCTATCACAATCTCTTTTAAAAATTCATTTCACATATAAAAAAAATTAAAAACCTATTAGAAAACCACATTACCAATTTCTTAAACTAAGCACTCGCCCCCAACATATAGGTTTTCTATGAAAAATATATGGAAAATCATACCAAATAAAATTTATATATCATAAAACTATCTATAATACACCTCAATAAATAATAACACAATACTAGAAGTAGTCTAAAAGGTATTGGAACAAAAAAATTAAAGGGGTTAATGATTGTGCACAGTTTGATTACTATGAAAAAAACCAATGGGTGCTTACAAAACACTATTTATGGGTACCAAATGGTTTGTCAGACTAGGTGGGCATACTATGTTCCTCCATTTTTTATCCCATTTTCACCCCAAAATCATAAATAGTCTAAAAAACAACCCACATTCCACCCACAAGGATCAAACATCCATAAATTCAAACATAAATCCAATAATAGAATTCTATATTAAAACTCAAAATTCCTGGTTACTCATGATTCATTTTGATCGATGGTGATCAGAAACTAACCCAAGACCTGCCTCCAAAGCACCAACAATCCCATATCTCATCTATCATGAATCCCAAATAACACGGGTGCTTTATGAACCTAGGCCCTAATACAAATATGTGATATGATACCATTTTTTCATGAATCAGGATAGGCCACCCCTAATATAAGAACCATAAAAGGTCTATGGTATACCTGAAGGGCGTTCCAGATCCCCATTAGATGGTAATATGTTCCATGAAATCTGAATAAACTCGAGGGAGAATTATTTCACCTATATAAGTAATATTTGGTAAGAATTATAATTCTATGAACTTTTCAGTATGGAGAATCTATAATTAGGATTTCCATTCCCAATGAAAATAAAAATAAGGAAAATAAATTCAATAGGAACAACCAAATTAAACATCCATCCCAATAATAATAAATCCCCAAACATGAAATAGATATAAATATATTGCAGGGAATTGAGATGACTGATATAACAAAGACACATAATAAAAAAAGAAATACCTGACTCAATCATCATGTGACTCCTAGTAACCAATTATCCTCCAAACCATAGTGATCACTATATGAGTGATCTAATCCAAAACCTTAACCATTATGAAATCCACTTGGACTAAATTAATTGAGTGGTGGGATTAGGATATAAGGATAAATATCCCATTAGGATTTCACTAATGATTACATTGTTTCCATTTCCAAAAAATTCATTAAATACTAGTTTGATGTCCAATATATATATATATATATTATTTTTAGAATTATAACACAAAAATGTTTCCAAATCCACTTCCAAAACCAAAATTAGAATATGATAATTTAAGAAAAATTTAGTTGAATATATTGTTTTGTACTTATCATTGAAATCCCCATTTTATTTTCTTATTAAATCCATTTTAGAAAGAACCTAAATAATTAATCTAAAATCAATAACTATATAACTAATAAATAATATAAAATTATAAATTAAACAAGGAAAATATTGTAAAAAAATCAACCATGATATTAGTAGTTCCAATGAATAAAAAATATAAACAAATACAATAAATAAGAAAGCAATGTAAAATTTATATAATCATGGGAAGATCCAAAATATCCAGATTTATGATCATAGATGCACTTTGTTGGAATAAAATTTTGTCTTATCGATGTATTATTATCTATAACCACTCAACTATTCTCAATTAGCCTCATTGGCAGAACTCCCTCATGGCATAAGCACATGTCATACAGTGGGAGATCTTGTTTTTTTAATTAGGGATAGATAAAAACATTCAACCAATATATCACAGTTAATTATAGTATCCCTTTGATATTTTTAATAGAGGTTGATGAAGATTTTAGACATATCAAACATTACCTTGAAATATAATACATGGAAAACTATGCAAATAATAGACCTCAAACCACCCTCACACACTCTTCTCAATAAATACCTTAGTCTAACTCAAATAAATCACATAAATAATAAAATAAAATCATCAATCCCATTATATCATGATGTTTTTGGGATTTTGATTAAAAATATAGCTTATTTGATTAGAATATGTTTACTTAAGGTTCCTCCAAGGCCTTTAAATCATTATATTAATAATATGTTTTCTAAAAATGTCATATAAATTACATTGCCAAAAATAATATCATTTAAAGCCTCCTATTCAGGAGTTAAATAAGCCTTTAATTTCAAAAATAGTATATATATATATATGTGTGTGTAAGTATATACATGTATGTATATATTTATTCTCATAATAAAATACATATATGTGTTTTTATGCATGAAATATTTTAGAAACTAAAATGATAAACATGTGATTCTAGAAAGACATTGGAAACCATTCAGGGAAACCAACCATGCTTATAGTAATTATGAAATGGAAATGCATAACATCATTACATAATTATACAATCAGCATAAAAATGTATAATTTATTAATATCAAATAAGGAATTGAAAACACTCTCATGTCCATTTAAAAGGATTTCCTAAATCATACCCATTTATGAACTATGAGACTTCTCTTTGAATTTAAAACACCCTTTTTAAGTAAAAAACCCTATTTGAGAACACCTATTTGGAATTAAATGATATATATATATATAATTCATATATGAGAATAAAAATGTGTTACAAAGATACACGAATCACATGGAATGAATTGGAAAAGTTAAAGGAATGGAACACATGGAATAAATGAAGATGAAAAAAATCCATCAAGAATGAAGAGAAAAACGACCAAGACTATAGAGACCCAAATCTTGACGTACATGGACATTACATTACTTTTGCGGAATATTTAGTACATAACAAAAACAGACACAGAAGGACCTTTATAGTTTAGTTTCTTTGGAAACTTGGAACGTAATCTTCTAACCGTGGTGAATGATCTTCGACATCTCCCATAAAGATCTTCCACATTTTGTTTCCTTACCTAAAACCTTTCTTTTAATCCTGGGGGAAAATAAAACATAAAAAGGGTGAGCACAAATGCTGGGTAAGGGTAAACATGGATAAAATAAAACAAATCATATACATTGAACTTAAAAACGTGTTCATAATGTTTAAACATCAAAAGTTTGAGCAATGACATAAAACATGAAATTATGTAAGGCACAGATCATAAAGAAACCTTAAGTATGATAAAATATCATGGCAATAAAACATGTAATTGTGGCAACCATTAAGCACATGATATGTTTTCCATAGTAGCCAAGGCATTGCTTCCAAGACCATCTTAGTGGACAAAGTCCCTTTCTGAATCGAGTTCACTCCTCGTTCCAGTACTGTATTTCAAAACCGGTTTAACATGCTGTTCCAGCCATGTCTATCTCATGATATATAAATCTTTACCCAATTCATTTGAGGGAGATATAGGTCACACCAATCTCATAATGAAATCATTCATACTTGTGCCACAAAATAAACATACATAACCCAATAAATAAAATGGGTTTCATAAACATCAACACATAATCCATATAAAATAAATGGATTTCATTTCATAATAAAAATAGTTAAACCATGTAAATCATAGATACATGATAATTGAAACATACACATATGAAATAATGTCATCTTAGATGAAAAATGGTTTTGATAAAACACATGAAATGAATTCTTGAGGAAAATATCCTTTATTCTTCAAAATCATTCTCTTTTCACAAAATGTCACGCAATTTTAAAAGAAGGTATTTTGTTGAAAATAGTCATGAAATCGTTTGGAGGAAGCTTTATGAAAATAAGGCTTTAAAAACGTAAAAATCCGTTCGTGCCGTATGAGTTAAAAAAACATTCTTCTCGTACTTTTGTCGGAAAAGTCAAAAAGTGGCTCGTAAAAGAAAGATTCCATACATACCATGTAGTAAAAGTCAAAAATGGGTAAAAAGGAAATTAAACATACATGAAACAATTTTTAGGAAACATGGACATGGATGAGAACAATAACCCCAGTAAATACTTACGAATAAACAATCTCGGATAAGAATGAGATTGGAATAATTATCCCTTACCTTAGGTCCGATATGCTTCATACGTATCTGATCCTCCTTTATAATGTTTTAAATAATGTCATTGACTTATTAATGAATCATATTAATTGTTATGATATAATATATGTTTCACTTATGACTTTATATTATCTGTTCTTTTGTAAATTCCATGTTAAAGCAGCGTTTTGGGTAAAATCATTCCATTTATCGTATGTGTTTCGACTTGTCGTTTCTTGATATTATTACTTATATCCTGATTTACATAATTCCAGAATTTAAAACATTATTTATATGTAAAATATATTCATCATATATATATATATTATAGATCGATAAAAGGAATGAAATACACCGTTCATGGAGACGGTAGGTCGTACGTACGCTTGAACACTGTTTTCATTTCCTTATTGAATTGAATGAAACTAAATAGATGACACACACATATATATATATATATAAAAATCCAGTAGCATTATTATTTCATATATTTCATTTTTATTTATTAGATAAACTTTATGATCATTCATGTATGGTTAATCATGGAGAATGAATCTCATCACGTCGTGGAGACGGTAGTCCGTTTGTATGCATGAGCGATGATATCGTTCCCATAATTATAGAATTGGAGTGGATGGTATAATCTATCAGAATAATTATGATGTTATAAGAACCATATATAGTTATTTTTTACACCATTATACCCATCCATGTAAGGTGTTGGTGGACAAACAGATTACACCACGGCGTGGAGACGGTATTCCATACGTACGCACGCGTGGTGATTTTGTTTTCCGCAGGATATATAGATGGTGAAATATGGTTGTTTCATACCTATAATAACATACCATTATATGAGTGATACTTATGTTATTACTTAATAATGAAAAAACTAAATAAGAAGAAGTGGAAGAATAAATAAATTTGAATGAATTGGTAACAGACATTACCTCTTCTTTGAAGCGCCTCTTTGAGACCTCCTCTTAGGGCACTACAATGGGTCTTTGAAGAAGACCAGGACCACTAGGTTGTTTCTAGGGATGTTTATAAGAGAATTTGGCAGGGTTTGGGCGAGCTTGAAGGCTCAAATTGGTGTGAGGAAGAGAGGTAGGAGGTTCCTTTTTATAAGGGAGGAGAGGGGCACCTTTGGAATTCTTAAAAATGTTAATTTATAATAAATCTAACCCCACTTAAAAACCTCAAAAAATGACTCATATCCGAATATTATATGATATAGGGTTGTAATCTCATAAAATAATAAAATTTAGACATGTTAGTAATTTATTTTAAACATTATCAACTTGATTTATCCTTATTTAATCAAGTTAATTTTATTTGTGGTAATAACATTCTAAATTTTAAATTATAATATATAATTACTTATTTGTTGTGAATTTTCAATAATTGGATACTTTATAACATTTTATACCATATATATTTAAATTTATAATTTTTAATTATTTTTGTGATTTTTAAACAATTTTATAATATATTAATTTTATAAAATAACAATAGTGTCAATTTTGACACTATTCATTTATTTGAATTTAAATAAAATATATACAGAAGATATGTTTGAACTAAAAGCTTGAATAGATTCATAAAAGAAACTATGTATCTAGAAAATTATTTGAGAACATTAAATAGTTCATATAATACATATTTTATTATCTTTAAACCCATTTATTTGGTTTATCTCTTAATAAAATAAATACTACATCATTTTTGTAAAATTATTTAATATAATTATTTGTTGCATAAAAATTAAAAATAAAGTCCTATGATGAAGATAAATCTTTTAACTTTCACATTAATAATTTTAATAGAATTTATCATCTTAAAATCACATTATTTAAATTGTTATAATTATTAAATTATGAAGGTGACAACTTTGGCATCATTTAAAATAAAATAATATAAGTTTCATAATCATCTTAATAAGGATCCAAATGGTCCACAATTAGGCCAGTGTATGATTAGGATTTATATACACAATAATAATATGTTTTGTGAAGATTTTTGGGCCTTTTGATATGCATTAATATTTCAATAAAAACTATATTATTGATTTTTCACTAAATAAATAATTTCTGCATCCCTATTGTGTCAAAATTAATGATAATTATTTAATACCTAAAAATTATAAATAAATTCATATGATCTAAATAATTTCATTAGATTTCTGGAGACTATTCATGTTCTAAGTTTCATGATGTTTATCAATAAAGTAAAATTAATATACTTATAAGATTTAAGAGAGTGACATGTTGTCACTTTCTTTGGGTTTACTAATAATTAAGTTATTTTCATGGACAAAAGTCCATTAAATGATTCTAATCTAATATTCAGGTGATATGGGTCAACTTTTAGTCATCAAATAGGATTTTCTCATGTGTTAGGATAATTTAATAATATTATATTTACCCTTAATTACCTGATTTACCTTTGACTATGGTAAATAAAATTTACCGTAGTTACTATTCATAATTCCCAAAAATAAAAAGTTTCATATTAACATAATTTGGACCCCCTGATTCCAAATATGGAATCCATTTTTTCAAATTCAATACACAGAAGTTGCAGAAATTAAATTTAAATTAATCCCGTTGTCGAATGAAAACGGGTTTTTGATTAAAACATTGCAAAAGATTGAATTGATTTAACCTACGAATTCAATGTAAAATAAATGTTAATGAAATACATTATATTAAATGGTAAAAATATATTCTATTTATACTTTAAAACCATTAAATATTATAATTTAACCACATAAGTTATTATGATGAAAAAAGTTGTTCTTAATTAAAATATAGCGTGTTTTTATTATTCATTAAAATATGAAAGTTATCAGAAAAATATCAAAACTTTATCCAATGTAAATTTTTATATCCTGATTCCAAAAAAAAAATTATTTTGTCAAATTGAACTTATAAACATGTCAACAACTAGATTTAAAGTGGGTGTGCCATCAAAAGGCGGCAAAACAGTATTTTTTAAAAAAATACTTATTTTACCCGAAAAATTTATTTTGTTCTTATACAATGTCCTAGAAAATGTGTAAGATGAATAATAATGTTATAAAATTAAAATTTTAGTTAATACTATTCGTAACGGCTAGTTCATAATAATATTATAATAATATATCGTTTTTTAGTAAAACCCGGTATTGCGTACAACACACGCTATCGAGGAAGGTCATGATTGCGTGTAATGAAAGCCAAGTTAGGGTTGCGTGTTGTACAAGACTCCTTTTTTAGTTTCATATAACCGAATCCAACCATATTTCCTTTATAAATTGAATATATATATATATATATACACACTCAATGTTGCGTAGAATGACTATTATCAAACGAACTTGAAATTATGTGTAACACAATCAAAGAATAGTGGTGTGTATACTGCAAGCTAATACGTTGTTGCGTATAGCACAAGATAATCTTGTTGTATCATAAAACACATGATATCAAATAAATTAAAAAGAATACTTATCATAAAATATCGTGTTGTTACATTCTACCCCCCTTAAAATGAATTTCGCCCTCAAAATTTGTCGGGGTTATGCATGGTTTTCTACTTGAATGATTCTTTAATTAAAACACACATCATAAAATGAAATACCAAAACTTATCTTTCAAAACTAAAGTATGAAACGTAATGGTTACCCAAATTAACTCATCACTAGGTTTCCACGTAGGAGAACATAGGTAAAAATATGAATATGGAAGAGAAATCTAGCCATCATGTTCTGATGGAGAGTGGTAGATAACATGGCTATGGAAAAGCCAACAATCACAAAGCCATAAATATGTGAAAATCTATGGTACCATCTGATTCATCAGATATAAGACCACTAGGACAACATTTTTGGGTTTCAAGATCATTCCCCTAAAGTTGATGAAATTGGAATTAGAAGAAATACTTTTGTGATTTTGGTATAGTCTCACCGTTGGTCGTTCTTTGGACAATTTCCACTTGATCTCTTAAAGAAATGAAGTTGAATTTTTCATTCGTTATATGTTAGCATATCATGTGACAGAATGATGGGTCATTCCATCTGTCTCAAACAAAAGGTTAGAAAAGTTATCAAAAAATACATAAGTCCATCTATAGTGAGATTAATCATATATGGTTCCTGAAATGGACTTATACTTCATATATCATACTGCTTAATATAATAAAACCAGTTTCTACTAAACAGGGACTTCCTGTAGGCCAGTGGTAGAAGATAAAAGGCCAGTCGCACTTCAGTTGTGGGTTCGATTTCCACAGCCTTGTCCGATGCGATGGGCTGTCGCCAGTCCTACAGGTTTTCATTTTTCTAAAACTACATTACTATAACATCCCATCAATAATATCGAAAAAATACTAACTTATGTCCAACATAATCCATTCCAATCATTAGGCTTATCCAAAATACTGTTGTACAATCTGATATTACAGTGAAAACGATTACCAAAGTGTTCATATAAAAAGCATGTTTATTCCATCATTGATCCCCAAATATCATGAGATATGTCTTTTTGGTCACATTACAAACATGTGAATACCTTAATAATGTATTCTCTAGAAGAATGAATACCCATTGAACCTTAGTGAAAACTTGAATGCAGTTAAAATTTAAGACTTTCCAAAAACCAAAATCCTCAAAATTCATTATACTCAGACCCTCATATCACTTAGTCCTTATATCAATCATGAGGTCATGAATACTGTCAAACATTTCATTTTCTCCTTATCCCATCATTATGCACATATCATCTGCTTTCCACAATATTTGAATCACTTTTTATGGTTACCGGTACCATATAATTATTGAAATCCACAATAGACTAATACAGAAATATTATAAGAGACCATAAAAGTACCCCAACAACATTATTCTTGAATACCAATACATAAAAACTTCAATGCATCTTCTTCAATGATTGTCCTGGAATAAGTCCTTCCTTGATTTAGAAGTAACTTTTTAGGTCAGGGCATTGAGTTGGGTAATGACCATGTTCTCCACAAATAAGTCATTGAACTCTATAACAGTATGTCACTATATGCCCCTTTTCTACACACTGATAACATCTGTCCCTCCATTTGAGGTATCCCTCAAGGTTCTTCTTCCCTTATTTAGAAATCTCAATCTTCCTTTCTTTATGCTCCCCAACATGCGAACATGAATAAAAGTCTATCTTACTCTTATTTGATGAATTAGGTATACCACTAAATTTCACCTTATTAATCATATATCACGATGACTTATTTGGCATAATAACAATATCTTTATCTCTAGGCATTACAAAATTTTGTTGCTCATAGTCACCAATTTTTCCATTGGATTCAATGTTAACCGAATTCCTTCTGGTTCCCTCCATTGACTAAAACACAAAAAGAATTCTATTAGAGGAAAAAATCATAAAAGGAAAATAATATAATCAAGGGAGAGTAACATTGACATCTAACAACTTAGGTTTAATTCTAATATCGTTACCGTAATTCTAGGACTATAACCTATAGTTATACTTAACCTTAGGTAAATCCCTAAACATACCTTAGAAATATCTCTAGGTCTCTCACTAATGTTTTCGCATCCTAGTTTCCAAAGGTTAACTAATCCTTTCCTCTTATACCATCTGTAGAGACCCAAAGCTTGACGTACATGGACATTACATTACTTTTGCGGAATATTTAGTACATAACAAAAATAGACACATAAGGACCATAATAGTTTAGTGTATTTGGAAATTTGGAACGTAATCTTCTAATCGTGGTGAAAGATCTTCGACATATCTCATAAAGATCTTCCTCTTTTTGTTTCCTTACCTAAAACCTTTCTTTTAATCTTGGGGGAAAATAAAACATAAAAAGGGTGAGCTCAAATGCTCAGTAAGGGTAAGAATGGATAAAATAAAACAAATCATATACATTGAACTTAAAAACATGAACATTATGTTTAAACATCAAAAGCTTGAGAAATGACATAAAACATGAAAGTACGTAAGGAATAGATCATAAAGAAACATTAAGCATGATAAAATATCATGGGAATAAAGCATGTAATTTTGGAAACCATTAAGCACATGATATGATTTCCATAGTAGCCAAGGAATTGCTGCCAAGACCATCTTAGTGGACAAAGTCCCTTTCTGAATCGAGTTCACTCCTCGTTCCAGCCCGGTTTTACTGAACCGGTTTTACTTGCCGTTCCAGCCACGTCTATCTCATGAGATATAAATCTTTACCCAATGCATTGGAGGGAGATATAGGTCCCACCCATCTCATAATGAAATCATTCTTACTTGTGCCACAAAATAAACATACATAACCCAATAAATAAAATGGGTTTCATAAAAATCATCTCATCATCACATAATCCATATAAAATAAATGGATATCAATACATAATAAGAAAAGTTAAACCATGTAAATCGTAGATACATGATACTTGAAATATACACATATGAAATAATGTCATCTTAGATGAAAAATGGTTTTGATAAAACACTTGAAATGAATTCTTGAGGAAAATATCCTTTATTCTTCAAAATCATTCCCTTTTCAAAAATTGTCATGCAATTTTAAAAGAAAAGGATTTTGTTGAAAATAGTCATGAAATCTTTTGGAGGAAGCTTCATGAAAATAAGGCTTTATAAAACCGTAAAAATCCGTTCGTGCCGTATGAGTTAAAAAAACATTCTTCTCGTACTTTTGCCGGAAAAGTCAAAAAGTACCTCATAAAAGAAAGATTCCATACATACCATGTAGTAAAAGTCAAAAATGGGTAAAAAGTAAATTAAACAAACATGAAACAATTATTAGGAAACATGGACATGGATGAGAACAATAACCCCAGTAAATACTTACGAATAAACAATCTCGGATAAGAATGAGATTGGAATAATTATCCCTTACCTTAGGTCTGATATGCTTCGTACGTATCTGAACCTCCTTTATAATGTTTTAAATAATGTCATTGACTTATTAAAGAATCATATTCATTGTTATGATATAATATATGTTTCACTTATGACATTATATTATCCGTTCTTTTGTAAATTCCATGTTAAAGCAGCGTTTTGGGTAAAATCATTCCATTTATCATATGTGTTTCGACTTGTCGTTTATTGATATTATTACTTATATCCTGATTTACAAAATACCATAATTTAAAACATTATTTATATTTAAAATATATTCATCATATACATATATATTATAGATCGATAAAAGGAATGAAATACACCGTTCATGGAGACGGTAGGTCGTACATACGCATGAACACTGTTTTCGTTTCCTTATTGAATTGAATGAAAATAAATAGATGAAATATATATATATATAAGTCCAGTAGCATTATTATTTCATAAATTTCATTTTTATTCATTAGATAAACTTTATGATCAATCATGTATGGTTAATCATGGAGAATGAATCTCATCGCGTCGTGGAGACGGTAGTCCGTACGTACGCATGAGCGATGATATCGTTCCCATAATTATAGAATTGGAGTTGATGGTATAATATTTCAGAATAATTATGATGTTATAAGAACCATATATAGTTATTATTTACACCATTATACCCATCCATCTAAGGTGTTGGTGGAAAACAGATTACACCACGGCATGGAGACGGTATTCCGTACGTACGCACGCGCGGTGATTTTGTTTTCCATAGGATGGATGGATGGTGAAATATGGTTGTTTAATACTTATAATAACATACCAGTATATGAGTGATACTTATGTTATTACTTCATAATGAAGCAACTAAATAAGAAGAAGTTGAAGAAGAAATAAATTTGAATGAATTGGTAACTGACATTACCTCTTCTTTGAAGCGCCTCTTTGAGACCTCCTCTTAGGGCACTAAAATTCGTCTTTGATGAAGACAAGGACCTCTAGGATGTTTCTAGGGAAGTGGAGAAGATAATTTGGCAGGGTTTGGCCGAGCCTGAAGGCTCAAATTGGTGTGAGGAAGAGAGGGAGGAGGTGCCCTTTTATAAGGGAGGAGAGGGGCACCTTTGGTAATCTTAAAAATATTAATTTATAATAAAACTAACCCCACTTAAAAACCCCCAAAAATGACACATATCTGAATATTATATGATATAGGGTTATAATCTCATCAACCAATCAAATTTAGACGTGTTAGGAATTTATTTTAAACATTATCAACTTGATTTATCCTTATTTGATCAATTTAATTTTATTTGTGGTAATAACATTCTAAATTTTAAATTATAACAAATAATTACATATTTGTTGTGAATTCTCCATAATTGGATACTTTATAATATTTTATACCATATAAATTTAAACTTATAATTTTTAAATATTTTTCTGATTTTTAATCAATTTTATAATATATTATTTTTATAAAATAACAATAGTGTCAATTTTGACACTATTCATTTATTTGAATTTAAATAAAATATATACAGAATATATGTTTGAACTAAAAGCTTTAATAGATTTATAAACGTTCATATGTATCTATAAAATTAGGTGAGTACATTAAATAGTTCATATAATATTTATTTTAATATCTTTAAAACCATTTATTTGGTTTATCTCTTAATAAAATAATTACTACATTATTTTTGTATAATTATTTAATATACTTATTTCATGCATAAAAATTAAAAATAAAATCCTATGAAGTAATACTTTTAATCAATTTTATCATCTTAAAATCACAATATTTAAATTGTTTTATTTATTAAATTATGAAGGTGACAACTTTGGCATCATTGAAAATAATATAATATAAGTGTCATAATCATCTTAATAAGGATCCAAATGATCCACAATTCGGCCAGTGGATGATTAGGGTTTATATATACGCTAATAATAAGTTTTGTGCAGATTTATGGGCCTTTTGATATGTATTAATATTTCAATAAAAACTATATTATTGATTTTTCACTAAATAAATAATTTTTGCATCCCTATTGTGTCAAAATTAATGATAATTATTTAATACCTAAAAATTATAAATAAATTAATATGATGTTAATAATTTCATTAGCCTTCTGTAGAATATTCATGTTCTATGTTTCATGAAGTTTATCACTAATGTAAAATTAATATACTTATAAGATTTAAGAGAGTGACATGTTGTCACATTCTTTGGTTTTAATAATAATTAAGTTATTTTCATCGACAAAAGTCCATTAAATGATTATAATCCGATCCTTAGGTGATATGGGTCGGCTTTTAGTCATCCAATAGAATTTTTTCATGTGTTAGGATAATTTTATAATATTATATTTACCCTTAATTACCTGATTAACCTTTGACTATGGTAAATAAAATTTACCGTAGTTACTATTCATAATTCCCAAATATAAAAAGTAGCCTATTAACATAATTTGGACCCACTGATTCCAAATATAGAATTCATTTTTTCAAAATCAATACACAAAAGTTATAGAAATTAAATTAAAATTAATCCCGTTGTCGAATGAAAACGGATTTTTGATTAAAACATTGCAAAAGATTGAATTGATTTAACCTACGTATTCAATGTAAAATAAATGTTAATGAAATACATTATATTAAATGGTAAAAATATATTCTATTTATACTTTAAAACCATTAAATATTATAATTTAACCACATAAGTTATTATGACGAAAAAAGTTGTTCTTAATTAAAATATATCATGTTTTTACTATTAATTAAAATATAAAAGTTATCAGAAAAATATCAAAACTTTATCCAATGTAAATTTTTATATCCTGATTCCAAATAAGAATCTTATTTTGTCAAATTGAACTTATAAACATGTCAACAACTAGATTTAATGGGGGTGCTCCATCAAAAGGCGGCAAAACTGTATTTTTTTTGAAAAATACTTATTTTACCCGAAAAATTTATTTTGTTCTTATACCATGTTCTAGAAAATGTTTAAGATGAATAATAATGTTATAAAATTAAAAATTTAGTTAATAATATTCATAAAGGCTCATTCATAATAATATTATAATAATATACCGTTGATTAGTAAAACCCGGTATTGCGTACAACACACGCTATCGAGGAAGGTCGTGATTGGGTGTAATGAAAGCCAGGTTAGGGTTACGTGTTGTGGAAGACTCCTTTTTAGTTTCATATAATAGAATCCAACCATATTTCGTTTATACATTGAATATATATATATATACACACATACTCAATGTTGCGTAGAATGACTATTATCAAACGAACTTGACATTGTGTATAACACAATCTAAGAATAGTGTTGCGTATACTGCAAGCTAATACGGTGTTGCGTATAGCACAAGATAATCATATTGTAGCATAAAACACATGACATAAAATAAATTAAAAAGAATACTTATCATAAAATATCGGGTTGTTACATTCTACCCCCCATAAAATGAATTTCGCCCTCGAAATTCGTCTGGGTTACGCACTGTTACTTGAAAGTTTCTTTAATTAAAACCCACATCATAAAATGCAATACCAAAACATATCTTTCAAAACTAAAGTATGAAATGTAATCGTTACCCAAATTAACTGATCACTGGGTTTCCACGTAGGAGAACATA
This sequence comes from Viscum album, assembly GCA_963277665.1. Classification (NCBI taxonomy): domain Eukaryota; kingdom Viridiplantae; phylum Streptophyta; class Magnoliopsida; order Santalales; family Viscaceae; genus Viscum; species Viscum album. The sequence continues at coordinate 242,808,289 of OY728128.1, read as the reverse complement.
GGTGAAAATATAAATATGGAAGAGAAATCTAACCATCATGTTATGATGGAGAGTGGTAGAGAACATGGCTATGGAAAAGACAACAATCACAAAGCCAGAAATTTGTGACGATCTAAGGTACCATCTGATTCATCAGATATAAGAGAACTAGGACAACATTTTTGGGATTCAAGATCATTTCCCTAAAGTTGATGAAATTTGAATTAGAAGAAATACTTTCGTGATTTTGGTATAGTCTCACCGTTGGTCGATCTTTGGACAATTTCCACTTCATCTCTTAAATAAATGAATTTGAATTTGTTACTCGTTATGTGTTAGCATATCATGTGATAGAATGATGGGTCATTCCATCTGTCTCAAACAAAAGGTTAGAAAAGTTATCAAAAAATACATAAGTCCATATACAGTGAGATTAATCATATATGGTTCCTAAAATGGACTTATACTTCATATATCATACTGCTTAATATAATAAAACTAGTTTCTACTAAACATTGACATCCTGTAGGCCAGTGGTATACAATAAAGGCAAGTCACACTTCGGTTGTGGGTTCGATTCCCACAGCCTTTTCCGACGCGTTGGGCTGTCGCCCGTCCTGCAGGTTGTCCTTTTTCTAAAACTACATTACTATAACATCCCATAAATAATATCGAAATAAAATAATAACTTATGTCCAACATAATCCATTCCATTCTTTAGGCTTATCCAAAATACTGTTTTCCAATCTCATATTACAGTGAAAACGATTACCAAAGAGTTCATATAACAATCATGTTAATACCATCGTTGATCCCCATATATCATGAGATATGTCTTGTTGGTCACATTAAAAACATGTGAATACCTTAATCATGTATTCTCTTGAAGAATGAATACCCATTGAACCTTAGTGAAAACATGAATGCAGCTAAACGTTAACACTTTCCACAAACCAAAATCCTCAAAATTATTTATACTGAAACCATGATATCACTTAGTCCTTGTATCAATCATGAGCTCATGAATATTGTCAAACATTTCATTTTATCCTTATCCCTTCATTATGCACATATCATCTTCTTTCCAAAATATTTGAATCACTTTTCATGGTTACAGGTAAAATATAATTATTGAAATCCACAATATACTAATACTGAAATATTCTAATACACCATAAAAGTAACTCAACAACATTATTCATGAATACCAATACATAAAAACATCAATCCATCCTCTTAAATGATTGTCCTGCAATAAGTCCTTCCTTGATTTAGAAGTAACTTTTTAGGTCAGGGCATTGAGTTGGGTAATGACCATGTTCTCCACAAATAAGACATTGAACTCTATAACAGTCTGTCACTCTATGTCCCTATTCTCCACATAGATAACATTTGTCCCTCCTTTTGTGGTATTCCTCAAGGTTCTTCTTCCCTTCTTTAAAATCTCAATCATCCTTTCTTTATGCTTCTCAACATACGAAGATGCATAAAAGTCTATCTTCCTCTTATTTGATGAATTAGGAATACCACTAAATTTCACCTTGTTAATCAAATATCGAGATGACTGATTTGGCATAATCACAATATCTTTATCTCTACGCATTATGCAATTTTGTTTCTCATAGTCACCAATTTTTCCATTGGATTCAATGTTAACCGAATTCCTTCTGGTTCCCTCCATTGACTAAAACAAAAAATGAATTCTGTGAGAGGCAAAAATCATAAAAGGAAAATAACATAATCAATGGAGAGTAACTTAGACATCTAACATCATATGTTTAATTATAATATCATTACTGTAATTATAGTACAATAACCAATAGTTATACTTAACCTTAGGGAAATCCCTAGACATACCTTAGAAATATCTCTAGGGCTCTGACTAAAGTTTTCGCATCCTAGTTTCCAAAGATTAACTAAACCATTCCTCTTATACCAACTGTAGAGACCCAAAGCTTGAAGTAAATGGACATTACATTACTTTTGCGGAATATTTAGTACATAACAAAAACAGACACACAAGGACTATAATAGTTTAGTGTCTTCGGAAACTTGGAACGTAAAATTCTAATAGTGGTGAATGATCTTCGACATCTCCCATAAAGATCTTCCACTTTTTGTTTCCTTACCTAAAAACTTTCTTTTAATCCTGGGGGAAAATAAAACATAAAAAGGGTGAGCTCAAATGTTCAGTAAGGGTAAACATGGATAACAAAAAACAAATCATATACATTGAACTTAATAACATGAATATAATTGTTATACATCAAAAGATTGATCAATGACATAAAACATGAAATTACGTAAGGAATAGATCATAAAGAAACATTAAGCATGATAAAATATCATGGGAATAAAACATGTAATTGTGTCAACCATTAAACACATGATATGATTTCCATAGTAGCCAAGGCATTGCTGCCAAGACCATCTTAGTAGAAAAAGTCCCTTTTTGAATCGAGTTCACTCCTCGTTCCAGTCCTATATTACTGAAGCAGTTTAACTTTCCATTCTAGCCATGTCTATCTCATGAGATATAAATATTTAACGAATGCATTGGAGGAAGATATAGGTCCCACCCATCTCATAATGAAATCATTCTTACTTGTGCCACAATATAAACATACATAACCTAATAAATAAAATGGGTTTCATAAACATCATCCCATCATCACATAATCCATATATAATAAATGGATATCATTTCATAATATGAAAAGTAAAAACATGTAAATCATAGATACATGATACATGAAACATATACATATGAAATAATGTCATCTTAGATGAACAATGGTTTTGAAAAAACACTTGAAATGAATTCTTGAGGAAAATATCCTTTATTCTTGAAAATCATTCTATTTTCAAAAAATGTCATGCAATTCTAAAAGAAAAGGATTTTTTTGAAAATAGTCATGAAATATTTTGTAGGAAGCTTCATGAAAATAAGGCTTTATAAACCGTAAAAATCCGTTTGTGCCGTATAAGTTAAAAAAACATTCTTCTTGTACTTTTGCTGGACAAGTCAAAAAGTACCTTGTAAAAGAAAGATTCCATACATACCATGTAGTAAAAGTCAAAAATGGGTAAAAAGGACATTAAACATACATGAAAAAAAAATTAGGAAACATCGACATGGATGAGAACAATGGCCCCAGTAAATACTTACGAATAAACAATCTCAGATAAGAATGAGATTGGAATAATTATCCCTTACCTTAGGTCCAATATGCTTCATACATATCCGAAACTCCTATATAATGTTTTAAATAATGTCATTGACTTATTAAAGAATCATATTCATTGTTATGATATCATATATGTTTTAATTATGACTTTATATTACCCTTTCTTTTGTAAATTCCATGTTAAAGCAGCATTTTGGGTAAAATCATTCCATTTATCGTATGTGTTTTGACATGTCGTTTCTTGATATTATTTCTTATATACTGATTTAAATAATTCCAGAATATAAATCATTATTTAAATGTAAAATATATTCATCATATACATATATATTATAGATCGATAAAAGGAATGAAATACACCGTTCATGGAGACGGTAGGTCGTACGTACAAATGAACGCTGTTTTCATTTCCTTATTGAATTGAATGAAACTAAATAGATGACATACATATATATATATATACACACATAAATCCAGTAGCATTATTATTTCATATATTTCATTTTTATTCATTACATAAACTTTATGATCATTCATTTATGGTTAATCATGGAGAATGAATCTCATTGCGTCGTGGAGACGGTAGTCCGTCCATACGCACGAGCGATGATATCGTTCCCACAATTATAGAATTGGAGTGGATGGTATAATATATCAGAATAAGTATGATGTTATAAGAACCATATATATTTATTCTTTACACCATTATACCCATCCATGTAAGGTGTTGGTGGAAAAACAGATTACACCACGGAGTGGAGACGGTATTTCGTACGCACGCACTCACGGTGATTTTGTTTTCCGTAGGATCGATAGATGGTGAAATATGGTTGTTTCGTACTTATAATAACATACCAGAATATGAGTGATACTTATTTTATTACTTCATAATGAAACAACTAAATAAGAAGAAGTGGAAGAAGAAATAAATTTGAATGAATTGGTAACAGACATTACCACTTCTTTGAAGCGCCTCTTTGAGACATCCTCTTAGGGCACTAAAATTTGTCTTTGAAGAAGACAAGGACCTATAGGATGTTTCTAGATAAGTGGAGAATATAATATGGCAGGGGTTGGCTGAGCTTGAAAGCTCAAATTGGTGTGAGGAAGAGAGGGAGGAGGTGCCCTTTTATAACGAAGGAGAGGGGCACCTTTGTATTTCTCAAAAATATTAATTTATAATAAATCTAACCCCACATAAAAACCTCCAAAAATGACTCATATACGAATATTATATGATATAGGGTTGTAATCTCATCATCCAATCAAATTTAGACATGTTAGGAATTTATTTTAATCATTATCAACTTGATTTATCCTTATTTAATCAATTTAATTTTATTTGTTGTAATAACATTCTAAATTTTAAATTATAACAAATAATTAATTATTTGTTGTGAATACTTCATAATTAGATACTTTATAACATTTTATACCATATAAATGTAAATTTATAATTTTAAAATATTTTTGTGATTTTTAAACAATTTTATAATATATTATTTTTATAAAATAACAATAGAGTCAATTTTGACACTACTCATTTATTTGAATTTAAATAAAATATATATAGAAGATAAGTTCGAACTAAAATCTTTAATATATTTATATATGTTCATATGTATCTAGAAAATTAGTGGATCACATTTAATAGTTCAATTAATATTTATTTTATTATCATTAAAACCATTTATTTGGTTTATCTCTTAATAAAATAATTACTAAATCATTTTTGTATAATTATTTAATATACTTATTTTTTTCATAAAAATTAAAAATAAAATATAATGATGAATCTAAATCTAATAGATTTCACAATAATACTTTTAATCGAATTTATTATCTTAAAATCACAATATTTAAATTTTTATATATGTATTAAATTATGAAGGTGACAACTTTGGCATCATTTAAATTAAAATAATATAAGTGTCATAATCATCTTAATAAGGATCCAAATGGTCCACCACTCGTCCAGTGGATTCTTAGGGTTTATATATACACTAATAATAAGTTTTTGGCAGATGTTTTGGCCTTTTATATGTATTAATATTTCAATAAAAACTATATTATTGATTTTTCACTAAATAAATAATTTATGCATCCCCATTGTGTCAAAATTAATGATAACTATTTAAAACCAAAAAATTATAAATAAATTCATATGATGTAAATAATTTCATTAGCTTTCTGGAGACTATTCATGATCTAAGTTTCATGATGTTTATCACTAAAGTAAAATTAATATACTTATAAGATTTAAGAGAGTGACATGTTGTCACTTTCTTTGGTTTTAATAATAATTAAGTTATTTTCATGGCAAAAAGTCCATTAAATGATTCTAATCCGATCCTTAGGTGATATGGGTCATCTTTTAGTCATCGAATAGGATTTTTTCATGTGTTAGGACAATTTTATAATATTATATTTACCCTTATTTACCTGATTTACCTTTGACTATGGTAAATAAAATTTTCCATAGTTACTATTCATAATTCCCAGAAATAAAAAGTAGCCTATTAACATAATTTGGACCCACTGATTCCAAATATGGAATCCATTTTTTCAAATTCAATACACTGAAGTTTCATAAATTAAAATAAAATTAATCCCATTGTCGAATGAAAACGGGTTTTTGATTAAAACATTGCAAAAGATTGAATTGATATAACCTACGAATTCAATGTAAAATAAATGTTAACGACATAAATTATATTAAATGGTAAAAATATATTATATTTATACTTTAAAACCATTAAATATTATATTTTAACCACATAAGTTATTATGATGAAAAAAGTTGTTCTTAAATAAAATATAGCGTGCTTTTACTATTCATTAAAAAATGAAATTTATCAGAAAAATATCAAAACATTATCCAATGTAAATTTTTATATCCTGATTCCAAAGAATAATTTTATTTTGTCAAATTGAACTTATAAACATGTCAACAACTATATTTAATGTGGGTGCGCCATCAAAAGGCGACAAAACTGTATTTTTTGGAAAAATACTTATTTTACTAGAAAAATTTATTTTCTTCTTATACCATGTTCTAGAAAATGTGTAAGATGAATAATAATGTTATAAAATTAAAATTTTAGTTAATACTATTCATAATGGCTAGTTCATAATAATATTTCAATAATATACAGTTGTTTAGTAAAACTTGGTATTGCGTACAACACACGCTTTCGAGGAAGGTCGTGATTGCGTGTAATGAAAGCCATGTTTTGGATGCGTGTTGTGCAAGACTCCTTTTTAGTTTCATATAACAGAATCCAACCATATTTCATTTATACATTGAATATATATATATATACACAATCAATGTTGCGTAGAATGATTATTATCAAACGAATATGAAATTGTGTGTAACACAATCTAAGAATAGTGTTGCGTATACTGAAAGATAATACGGTGTTGCGTATAGCACAAGATAATCTTGTTGCAGTATAAAACACATGACATCAAATAAATTAAAAAGAATACTTATCATAAAATATCGTGTTGTTACAAAGACAGAGTCTTCTAACCCTAGTAACCCAAAACAAATGACATTAGATCCATAAACCACTTTGGGATTAGTCATGTATAGTTAATAATAATAGGAAAAAAAGGAAACAACTGAAGAGGATGAGGCATGAAAGAAAATGGACCTGAATCATATATAATCTCACCAAAATCAAAGGGAGGAAAAAAACTTCCAAGGAAGTGTAATTGGATAGGACAACTAGTGATACTATAGTATAGTATAAATGAGTAAGGAAGAGTGGATGGTGTTTAGGGGGATAAAAACATGGACGGTAGAATATATTTTTCACAATTTTTAAATTCTATGAAAATCAAAATATTGTCATTATGGTGGGAAATTTTTTCGCCAACCATGAAAAATAGATCGGATAAATTATAAAATGCTTCTCATTGTTTCATATAGTTTCTATTAACCATTCACAACTTGTGCATGAGGTGGCTCCCAAATAATGTTAAACTCACATGATTTACCCTATTTGTGTGAAACCCATAAAAACTAATCATTCATATTCCAAAATGAACATATAACACCCTATGTAATCCCAACTCATGAAATTTTATCCAAAACTATATGCCCCAAAAAATACGCATCAGAATACCCGTGTAAGGTTTATTTAAATGATTATAAAAAATCCTATGGTGAATTTGTGTAATCAGTGTAATGCATATAATATCTCAAAAAAGTTGAAACTGTCGAGGGGTTCAGCATGATACTCAAGGAAAAAATCATCCATTAATAAGAAAATAAAATTATATTGAGAATAATGGTTTTGGTGTGATCATGTTCCCAAACATAACACTTTCAACCAATATAATGTCATCGATGGTCCAAATAAATACATGGAGTTCACATCATAATAAATATATCAATAATTTTTTAGATTAAGAAAACTATGTAAAAGAATACAGACATAACCTAACATACTATTCGAGGAAAAGAAGGTCCAGATATTAAAAAATGGAATGATTCAATGTCTAAGACATTATCAGGTCTCCCCAATATATTATTTTCAACATAATTTTTTGGGTAAAGGGAGATTAATAGTCCTAGAGAGAACAACCCCAAAACATTATTAACTATCTTTTCAATTAATGAAACTATAACAAAAAATTTAACCTCCTTGTCCCATCCAAAATTCAAATAAAAATATATATGTTTATTCAATTATAAAAAGAAAAAATTTAACCCAAAAATCAAGACTTTGGTCAACAAATGGTCAAGGATTTACAAAGGGAGAAAGAAACAATATATAGGTACCTCAATAAAGGTGTGTTAGATCTTAATCGGTAAAGAAACAACCCTAAAATTTACATATTTTAGTGTTTTTATAGTATAATTCATAATATTGTATTTCCAAAGTTCTTTTTGGTTTAGTGTTATAGAGAATTAGGTTATAAATCACAAATAATGGGTCAAATATTAAAAAGTAGACACTTGTACCCAATATTAATTTTTTCATAAATAATCATTTTAAATAGAAAATTTTTTATTATCATGATCAATATTCACAATTTTTTCTTTTATTTCTTCCATGTCTCTATTATTTCCTAAATCCACTATGCCCTATAGGTTAAAAAAACATTCCTTGAGTAATGTTTTTGGAAAAGTGGAAAATAGACTATATTAGAAAATGAAAAAAAGAATACATTCAAAATAAATTATAATAAGTCATACATGAGTAGATATAATTTTAAATAATAAGAGGAGAATAGTAAAAAAAATTACAAAATAATTCTAGAAATAATTTACATGGATGATAAAAAATATTTTTAAGGGTAACTTTAAAAAGGCATTTTTTTTAAAACATTGTCCCTTATAAATATCATATTGTTAACGTGGGAATTAATCAAATGAATATAATATGTGTATCCAATTTAAATCCACATAAAATAATTTTAAATAAAACATTAGATATTCAAAATTCATTTCACACGTATGCTTATCAAGACAAAATCAACTAGTATACTATAACCCAATGAATGGAAATTGGGTTACGAAAATACCTTACCTCACATTTCTTTTTAATGTTGCATACTTTATCCTCCAATATAAATTTTTGAAGAATATTATTAACTAATTAATGAAATATATTCATATTTATAATAACTTATATGATGATTTTATATCTTATTATGACCCTTTCACAAATAATATTTCATGATTTTCATTATTTTTTGTGCATTTGTTTCATTGTTTCCTGATTGGTTCTCTGGAGTATAATAATGGTTGTTTATATAAAATGGAAATAAAACATTATTAGTAGGATTAAATGGTATTAATGAAATTATAAGTGTTTAAATATTCCCATATATCATACTGGTTTCTAACATGAGGATGATTCCTCAAATAAAACGTTGATGATAAATGTTTAGTTTATTTTTGTTATTTTTCTGAACATCATGAACTAGTTTCCTATTATTTATTATATTGCATGTGTATTACTTCTAGAACATGAAATGTGTAATAATATACCTATTTCAATATGTTTTAACTATAATTACATTTTTATGACCATCAAGGAATGTGGTAATGGAAAAAATAATTATTTACGAAGATGGTAAACCGATATAATTTGGGCAATAGTTTTGTTTCTTTGTGTCACCCCATGACCATGTATTTCATTAATTTATTTTATTTTTACCTAATTTTAGATGATTTATCTTTTCTTTCATGGTTTGGATCGAGGTTTTAGTGAGTATTGTTTTGTGTTTTGGAGATTTAGGGTGGTTTTTGGCCCTATTCATGGTTAGTGTGAATGGTATGGGGAGAAAATGGTTTGGTGGGAGTTTTTGACACCCGCAATGTCACTTATCTTTGGGTTGTATTTTTTGGATGGTTTATTCACTTGAGTATGCAGATTTTTGGGGTGTAATGGCTGAAGTATGGGGACTATTTCTAGGTCGCATGGTTAAAGTGCATGATTAGTTTAACCAAAGACCCTATGTGTTCATAGGTCACATGGTTTAGGAACATATTTAAACTGACCATGAAACCCTTATATATAGCCTGTATAACTCTTGATAGTGGGTAATTTCATGGTTTTCACATGGTTTGTTTAAAAATGCGAGCTAACCAAGCTTCCCACTTTATTAAAGGTATTTTTGAAATATATCCTTTTTTATTAGGGTTTATTCCCTTATATTTTCCCATTTGAACCCCACAATATGGATGCCTCCCATTGAGGTTTGTGGCTCCTCTAAGCCCCTCTATGTTTATTTTAAGGAGGTTTCTTGGCGATTCATTGCTTGGATTGAAAGGTTAATTCTTCATTCTATTTTTCCATTGATTTTCTTCCATTCTACCATTCTCTTATAACATTAGTGTCCATGTTTGGACGATTTGGATGCCTAGAATTGTGAAAATTGGGGATTTTTCTTTCTTAGGGTTTTCAGCTATGTTAGGAGTGTCTTTTCAGTGGATTTAGTCAAAGGCAACATGATTCTTCCACTTGAGGTAGGTTTTTCCTTAATTTTCCTTTCTAAACCATTCCATGTGATTATTGATTGCTTTTAAATAGTTTATATGTCTGATTATCATGTTTTCGATGTGTTAGATTAATTTATTTGTGGTTTTCTTGATATAAAATTGGTGTGAATTGGTTTTTCAAGGGTTTTCTTAAATATGCCTATGTATATATGTATGCGAGGTGTTTTCTAAAATTTCAATTGAAATTTTTAAAGGAATTTGGGTGTTCTGAGAGTGTTTTTATCGTTTATTATGAATTTATGATTCGATATAATTGTGAATTGGGTTTTGTTTGTGGGGATTGGTGACTTTATTGATTTTCTAATTATATGTAGCTTATTGTTTATGGTGGATAAGAATGTGTTGGTTTAGTAAAATATTTTTTCGGTATTTTCATACTCTAGCATGGATTATTAAAGAGTGAAATTGGATGTGGTCATGTCCATATGTTCATAGGGTGTACATATGTGTGGTCACACAAATAGTAATGGAATTCAAAAATGAAATTCACCTCGAACCCATATTTCAAAAGAAATTTCATTCGTCAACCTCCTTTTATCTAAACCTACCTAGTTAAATGGTTATCTTATAAATTCTAATTTCATCATGATGGTCCCTTGGTTTCTAAATGGTCATTTGGTTTTCATTGGAATTTAGGTGTGTTTTTAATTGTGTTTCCTAAGGCTTAGCACTTTTGATGACTTGAATTATAATTTAGTTTCTAAATAAAATAAAGGCCCTTTTGGATGTTTTGTGAATGTTTTGCGTTGTCTCCTTGGTTTTTGGAATGATTTTGGAAACATATTTATAATTTTTAACATTATAGTCCCAATTGGAATCTTATATAATTTATGGGAATTGGTTTCAAAGTGGAACAATGTCTTGGATAGGTTAGAACTTTTGTATGACATGTTGTGATATGGGAACTTGTATGGTGGAATCTTCGAGGAGAGGGTCGTCTCATAGTTTGTGTCAGTGTTGGGGCTAGGAAAGCACGATGTCTTTGGGTTTCAGTTTGAGGCATGCATTTTAAGACCTCCCTACTCACCGCATACTATTATCATGGGATTATGGGGAATCATCTAGAGGGTTGTGTGATAGTTTCATATCAACCATGATTAAATAGGCCGATACCCATATATTAGGTGAGAGGACAGGTGGGATATTCCACTTGATTAACTATTTCAGATCACTTTGATGGTTATTGACTGTAGTGTTACACCATACACCTATAGGTGAATACGAACTGAGTACATATATGGATTTCATCTAGATATGTTTAGGAAATACTCATGATTAATACTTTTATATTCTTGTTAGTTAATATTGTTTTAATTACTTTCCTATTATAACTACCTTTAAACACTTGTATTATCTCATTTATTTTCATTATATATACATCATAAAAGGGGTCGATTTTCATTTTGGTACTGGGATTAATAATTGGGTTCTAAATGGAAATTTATTTTAATAAGGAATAGCCATGATTTTTTTTCTATAGTGTGTTTTCTTAGAAAGCGATGGTTAGTTCTTTAATATATTAAAAAAATATTAAATAAGGTATTTCAAACTGTTGTTTTTTTGTCTTTTTTAGGAAAGGAGATCTAAGGGATCTATGGTGAATAACAACTGAGCAGTTATGCTCACAAACCACTAGTTCCACTCCACGTTGTTAGACCAGATCGGTTTTGTAGGGTTAGGTTTCAAGATAGAGTTTCCTTAGAGTGTGTGAATATTGTGTTTGGTGGTGGCCAATAGATCATGTGGATATTGTGTCCATTTTATTTTGGTTTTCATCTTCCTTAATTTTGTAATTTCATTCAATTGTATTTAGATATTGTATATGTAACACCATATGATTTTTCAAATAAATTTAATATTGACAGCATGAAACACTGAGTCTCTACAAAACACTACTTTGTTATAACCAAGTCTGTAGGCATAATTTTTCAACCTCTGTGATTTGAATTTCAAAAAACAAACATGCACAGTTGTGTTCAGTAGGGTATTTAGTTTCTTATAATATAAACATATTTTTTAGTGAATAGTAAAATTCCCTTCTGAATAGTAATATGAAAAGTAATCTGAACCTTTCGAATAGTAAATCAATTATTATTTTATTTTCTTAATGTTATATGATAATGATATCTTGATTATTTTTTCAAAGTGATATAAATTAATTTCTTTTAATAAACAATGGTTTCATTTGAAAATTGATTTTATCACATTTAGAAATTTATTTTCAAAATATGGGGTTAATTTTTTAATAGTACAAGTCTATATATGGTTACGGTAATTTTTATTTATTTTTTTGAGATACCTGAAGTTTTTAAGAATAGTAAAAATGCTATTTTACCATATACAGACATTGTCAGTTAAATTAAGTATTCGTAACATCATTGATGATATAAGCACACTTGGTTCGAACTCACATGCACTTATTACTATTATTGTATCCCCCTGACCCGAGAAGCCTGATGCTAGTGCGTTATTTTAATACATTGTCTGGATTACAAGGAATCAAATCCTGAAGGACCGAGTAGTTTGGTTGTTTGTAAAAAACAAGATACGTACCTAGGTTCAACATTACATCTTGAAAATAAATACAACATATATGTTTTATTGGGAACCTCTATATGAATATGTTTATTCATGCTAATTAGTCATACTGAACTTCATCACGTATTGACCAAATGAAACATAAGAAAAAGGTGAGCTCAAATGCCACGTAAGGGTAACCAATACAGTAGAAGATAACATAAACATAAACAGTAGGCATGATAATTAACTAGAAAATTCCTTCAAAAATAAACATGAACACATCATAGAAGGAATAAGAGAATAATAAATAATTCCATAATAAAGAATAATCATTTTTATTCTACTAGTCAAATAACCACATGAACTACCAAAACTATTTTAATAATTATGGAAATTCATTTGTCATAAATCATAACTATATTGTCAAGGCCTTATCCCAGGACCATAAATTACCAATTTGTCATTGCCTCATGCCATGACCTACATTATCTCACGAGTCCTACTGATGCATTTAGGGGCTATAACAGGACCCACCCATCACATAATTATTCATATGGATTAATTTTATTAATAGATATAATCATAAAAAAAACATATAAATTCATATTGAGTATAAAATATGAAATGTTAATAATTTTCCCCAATAATTAAAGATTAATACATACCTTTTGGGGTAATATTGTGAATGGAATCTAGAAATAATATCCACATTAAAACTAATCATAATCCCTTTAAAAAAATAATTTGTAGATGTTATCATAACAGATAAATCTATGTGAAATTCATGATTTGTCAAAGGACGTTGACATAAATAAATATACTTTTAAATGAGACCATTGAAAAATTCATGATAAAAAAATACATAAAAATTAGAAAGTGTCCCATACCACCATGAAATATTCAAATCATAGTCACATAGAATATCATGAGTATAAGGATACTATTGATATGTTATTCCAAGGGGAAGTACATACACCACAAGTACGAAGTAAGTGGTGAACAAGGAATATATCTCAATAAAGTTAATATTGGATGAGAAAAATCCATTTTTTACTTCAGAAAGAAGAGTTATTTTGGAAAATAATTTTTATTTGGCATGAAATATGATTGTAAACATGTATATACCAGAACATAAAAGGCCAGGATATGGAAATTGTACTTGAGTTATTAATTTTGTCCCACTAAAGTGACATCATGTAAAAAGAGTTCTTAATAATCATTAGAATGAAAACATTTTAGGGAATTTTATGGAATATCTTCAAGAGAATTTTAAAGTGGGATTGAAGGTTTGATTTTATAAAAACATAAATTAACCAAGATAAGTTTTCATGATAAAATCAGTGGTTTTATAATAATAATGGTGGCATAAAATCAATTCTGGTTTTCACTTTAAAATAGGTATGAAATTGAGTTGTTCCCTTGAATCCGGCATGTATTTTGAAAATAATTTTGAATGTTCCGTTATAAAATGAGTAAATAAACATAAAATAAAGATGTATTATTTTTAGTTAACATATATAGAATACTCACACATTATTTATGTGGATTACATATTAATACATATTATTTTCATTGAGTTTAGTAGATAATAAATGTTACCTGAATGATGATGGATGTTCGGGTGGAAAATCCCTTACCACATTGTAATGAATCAAAAAAATTTCTCAAAAACTAATATTTAAAAAATTACAAAATTAAAACCATTAAATTAGAGATATTCATGATATTATTCATCAATGGGAAGTATAAATACATGATACATATGTAATAGTAATGAATATGGGATGTCTCCCAAAAATGGAAGTGTGATGAGGAAATCATTACGTTCAGTTAGATGGTGCTCTTAACATGGAATTAATGTCCCTGAAAAAAAAATTAAATTCATTAATTAATATTTAAAAAACCACTTTGTCATTTTATTGATTTATTATAACCTTAATTTGTTCATTCATCCCCTTTTTGATGGGTTTAGAGGTTCAATTTCATTGGTCGGGTCTGTGTGTTCGTGATCAGTATACATTTATACATGAACAAAGAATAAATTAAAATGAGGATTCTTGACCAGAATAGAAATTGTACATTATTAGTGAAAATATATAATATTATATGGTTTTAAATTTTATTTTTTTACTTGGACTTAATATGAATCGGTATATATATTATTTAATGATATAAATTTAGGTAAATTGGATGTTTTTGAACACCATGAACTCATTTGGTTTTATAAAAAACCATTTTTCAAAAAATATTCTATAACCATAGATAAGACATAATAAATATATTATATTCTTTTTCAACCATAAAAATGGTTTTATGTAATGAATTGAAGAAGGTAATACAAATTTAAAACCCATCGTCTTTGAATGTGGTAAATTAGCACATATCTGATGGTGTTTTAATTTTTAGTATAAAAGAATGGGAAATGAGAGATGAGGAAGAATTATTCATTTATCATTAGAAAATTATATTAAATTTAAGATACTAGATTCATCAAAAAATTAGTATTACAGGTTGTGATGAATGAAAAAGCAAGGAACTAAAAATTAAAAAAAAGTTTAGAAACCCCTTATGAAAAATTCGACAGCCTAACGACATCTCTAAAAAATTCATAGAATATTTTGATGGGAGAAAAAGTGGTATATCACCATTATTAAATAATATGGATAGTAATTGGGGATATATAATGACGTATCACATCATAATCAAAATTAAATTCAAAATAATAACATAAAATGAATGCTTGAAACATAGAAGGGTGGTAGATTCCCTTAACTTATAGAGTAACTCCTAATACATGAAGGATGGGACCTTGGGGGCTTGGGGACACATTGGGAGGACACATTTGGCGGTAAAACATATTGATATTAGAAAATTAAGAGTTTTAAATTAATAAAAACGAATCAATTAGTGGACATTTATAGTAAACATGAGGGATTTATTTATTAATTTCAAAGGACACCACATTAGTGGTTTTTGAAAAACCATCTGCATACCTATGGTATTTTCCCTTTTTATTAGATAGTTGTGACAAATAAATTCTTTTTTACTGTAAAAAAGTCAACCATCATTTTATATTAATTATTATTTCATTATTTATTAATAAAACATACATAAAAAAACTGTATTTTTACAGTTTACAAAAAATTAAAGTATTTTAGAAAATCCCAATAATTCACCACAATTTTTTTTACATCTAAATTTAAAAATGAAATCCATTTTAAAAAAATTATTTTCTAAATATTTTTCATTTATTTTTTAAATAAAATCATTATTTACTCTAAAAAACAACTATAAATCTATAAACCATATTATAACACCTTGAGAAATTAGTCAATGTCCTATAAAAATATCTTATAAAATTAATACAATAATGTAAAAATTTAGGATTTAATTTTATGGAAACATATTTTCATATTTAATTATTTATTTAGTCGTAAAATTTTAATTAAAATATTTATGTCATACAAAAATACCAATAATTTGACTATAATTTTTTTTCACATACAAGTTGTCTAAATTGTATTTATACATTCATGGGTGAAGATTATATTTTTTTGGTTGATTTACTAATCATTATTATTCATAACTACTCATAAGGGTATGCTACTATTCATAATGGTATGTTACTATTCATAAAAAATAAGTTTGTCTTATCAAACTCTAAATATCACAAAGAATACAACCGTGTATATCAATTTTTAGAAATTCAATTTACATATTTGAAAACATTATGTTTATTGGTAATGTTATAATAAAGAGTTATTTTCATGAGACTCAGTGTTTAATGCATTATTAATTAAATATTTATAAATTCATTGGGTGTTACATTATCCCCCCCCCCCACACCTCAACATAATTGTATCTTTGCGATTCAAAATTAAAATTCAAAAGTTAAAGGGTTATTCTTGAAAATTCCCTGGTGGGAAACCCACATCAAAAAATAGGATTAATAAAATATCCTCTAATAAAGAGGATAAGGGAAATGAGGTGGTCAACAAAAAATTTATGTATTCTAATGGGGTGACATTAGTTGGATGTAAACACCAGTACATGAAAGAAAAATATAATAATGAATTTTTGATGGAATGTGATAGAGAATAGGTTCATATGACCATTAATTACTACAAAACAATAAACTAATATAAAAAATTCATTGATATTACCGAATAATATGATAAGAGAAAAAATTTTATTTAATACTCCTTTCCTTATTATATGGCTATATTACACTCCATAAGTGTATAAATATGTGTTTCTATTTAAAATATGATCATTTGATTACACCGTGAATTATCTATACATTATCACTTAGCACAGGTTACACCATATTGTGAAGTAATACATTATCCTATAAAAGTTCATGAAATTATTAGCCTAAACCATTTCATAAATTGTTAAAAATTACGAAATATAACAATTAAAAACTTTATAATGAAGGAATATACATTTTCATGATGAAATTATCATTAATCCTTAATCAACCTGAAGAAGGTCAATGTTTTCACATGAAAAAAATGTAAATATCTTCATCATGTGTCCACTTAAAATAAAGTAATAATGAAAATTACCATATACCCATTTTTTAAACATGCATTCATCCTTAATAATAATATTGGATATATTCATTATATCCCAAAATGTTGAAAACATCATCAATGATAGCATAACCCAGATGTTAACAAGTCAAAAATTAGTTTTGAGGTAGCTTGTAATTATCCAAATGAATCATTTATCCATCATTATCTTCTTCATTAGAAATATATTAATGTTTTTAATTACATTAATCATAAGTTTTCCAATGATAGTAACTTTCCACTAAATATCATTTCTAGGTAACATTTATCTTATGGTTTTAAATCCTTAATAAAAAAGTATTGTAGTAAAATCCTCATATATTCCATAACTATTATAACCATTACTTTTCTGAAAAAATATTCAAATGAAATTATTCATTAGTAGGCATACTAATCATTCTACTTCATCTATGGTAGCATCATAACATGATCTTTATTCTAAATCGTCATCTAGGGTATATTCCTTTGATACTTGCGACATTTATTCAAATAGTTTCCCATCTCCTTGTAGTTGAAGAATTGTACATTAGAAGCCTTTTTCTTACCCATGAAATCATGAACACGGGGACATTTTCTATACATTTATACCAAACACACATTCCCTTAAATAATTTACCATGGTTATTCTTTCTAATGTTACCTCCTGTGGTAAAACCCTTCTTTCCATTCTTCCCGTTATCCATCTTTTTGTCGGCCATCTTATTCTTCTTTTTCTTCCCTACAAATTCATAAGAATCAGAGAAGTAATTAAAGACATTGTTAACACATGATATTATTTCCTCATAAGATGGGTATACTTAAGAGACCACCATCCTTTGAAATCATGGCTTAAGACCATTAGATATATGATCCTTCTTACTATCTGCATCACATGCATTTGTGATGTTCTCGTTCCTTTTTCTAGGTTCCATTTCTAATCAAATCCATATTATATATTAGCTCCAAAAATTTTGAATTCTCTTGGACTATAAATATGGTATCGCATATAGAATAAATTTATGCATCATAAGTCCTAAAACCATGTACTTTGATAACATTAGGGCTTAAATAATTCATAATAATGGGTAAATAAAATGTTAAGTATACTACTCATATCCATAGGGAGTGCCAAACTAAGTGCGTAGCAAGGCCCATTTTTGTGTACCTGGATATATTGGGTCAAGCCTGAAAATCCTTTTCATAGTTTTCACTCCTAGGTATATCTGTTCAGAACCATGTCCACTTGTACTTTCTAGACATGGTGGTATTTTATAGAAAGATCAAAATAATCTATTCCTTACCAAGATTCAAGGATGTTCTTGTATTTTTATCACCAATTTATATCTTAAAGATTTTCTCCATAATAATCATTTTCTAAATATTGATTTCAAGTTTTCTACTAAGCTTCCTGTGATACCAACTGTAATGACATTTCCCAAGTAGCCTAGAGATGGTGCATTATTATAATACATAGTAATGATTAAAAGAAATCAAATCCCGATAAACTGAGTAGTTTAGTAGTTTTTAAAAACAAGATACATAAAAAATTTCAACATATCAACTTGAAATGAAATATGATAGATATGTTTTATTGGGAACATCCACATCAATATCTCAAGCCCTATAGGTCAGTCATAATAAAATTCTTAATTTCCTGGGAAAATGAAATATATAAATGGGGTGAGCTCAAATGTCAATAATGGGTAATCAATACAGTGGAAGATTACATAAACCTATTCATTATGAATGATGAACAACTAAATCTTATGACATTATAAATAAAATTCAACACATTATGGCATGAATGGAATATGAATAAATAATTCCTTAAAAACATAATCATGGTAATTCTACTTGTCTAATAACCAAATGAAATATCAATACCATTTTCATAATGAGGTAAATTCATATACCATACATCACAACCATACCTTCAAGGCATCATGCTAAGATTGTAAATAACCATTTTGTCAAGGCCTCGTACCATGAACTACTGTTTCTCAAGAGACCTACCGATGTGTCAAGCAGTTATATTAGGCACCAACCATCACATAATAAGTAAAATAAATTCCTATTATGAATGGGTATAATTATAAACCCAATATACATTAATATGGAAACTTACCTATGAAATGTAAATAACTTTTCCTAGTAATTAAACTTAAACAATAACTATTCAGAGTAATACGGTGAATGGTATCAAGTTAGAACATAAATATTCAAACTAATAAGAAACCCTTATTAAAAATATTTTGTAGATTATATCATAGGAGAAAAATCTCTATGAAATACCAGATTCATCAAATGATTTTTTCATAAATATTGATACTTTTAAATGATACCACTGAATGTTCTCGAGGAAATAATCCATACACCTTCCAAAGTGTCCCATATTACCATGAAACAATAAAATCATAATCCCTTTGTGTATAATGAGGAAAGTGGGCATCTTGATATGATATAACAAATTTCATTACATACACCACACGTAATAGGTAAGTAGTTAACAAGGAATTTATTACATAATAGTCAAAGTGACATGATAAATATCCTTTTACTTTAGAAACAATAATTATTTAGGAAAATCATTTGTATTTGACATGAAATATCATTATAAAAATTTATATCAAATAATATAGAATTCCAAGACATAAAAATTATATTTTATGAATAAATTATGTCCCACTAATGTGAAATAATGTAAAAATTGTTCTTATGAATATTTAGAAATAAAAAAATTGTAGGGATTTTTAAAGAAATCATTAAAAAGAATTTCAAGTGGAATGAAATGTTTGTTTTTATAAAATGAGAAATGAACCACGATAATTTTTAAATATAAAAATAATGGTTTTGTAAAAATAAATTTTTCTTAAAATAGTTTCTTGTGTGTACTTGAAAACAGTTAAGAATTTGAGATTTTCCCTGAATCAGTCTTGTATTTCAGAAAGAATTTTGAATAATTCTTTTAAAATGGGTAACTACCCATATTATATAAAAGGATTAAAGTTAGTAAAAATATATGTAATAATCAAATGAAATTTATGTGGATTATATAATATTAAATATTAATTTCATTGAGGTAAGTATATAATAAAAATAACCCGAATGAAAATGGAGGTTCGGGTGGAAAACCCTTACCAAATTGTATTAAGTCGAAAAATAATCCAAATAACTAATAATAAACAAATGATACATTTAATATAATTAAATTAAATATATTCATGATATGATACATCAATGGGTAGTATACATTCCCCATACACATGTAATAGTATTGAATAAGGAATGTCTCAAAAAATTGAAGTGAGATGAGGATACCCTTACCTTAAGTTCAATGGTGTTCTTCCATTGGTCATAGTGTTGTGGATAACAATATTAAATTCATTAATTAATATTTACGGAACATATTAGACATTTAATTTTTTTATTATAACCTGATTTTTTATTCATTTATTTTTCTATGGATTGAGAGGATTAATTTCATTGTCTGGGTCCGTTTGTTCATGATCAGTATACATATATACATGATTGAAGAATCATGTAAAATGAGGATTTCTGTCTATAATTGATGTTATATATTATTATTGAACATACCAAATGTTACAGAGTTGTAAATTTCATTTTTTTACTTGGATTGAAGATGAATCATTATATAAATTATTTAATAATAACTGTTTGGGTTAATTGGTGGTTTTTTAACACAGTGAACTCATTTTGATTTATAAATCAAATACATGTCTGCAAAAATATTCCAGAACCATAGATGATACATAATAAAAATATTATTGTCTTTTTTAATAATATTAATTGTTTTATGTCTATAATTGAAGTGGTAAATAGATATTTAATACACATCATCCTTGAATGTGTTAAATTATGACACCTTGGATGCTGTTTTCAATTTTAGTATAAATGAATGGGAAATGAGGGATGATGAATAATTATTACTTTATCATAAATTTTTTTTATTATATTAAATATACTGGAGGCATCAAAAAAATTGGATGAATGTAGGTGAGGAAATAAAATGAAAAGAATTCAAAATATAAGAAAAGTTGAGAAATCCCTTACGAAACATTCGGCATCATAACGACGTTGCTTAAAAATTCATTAAATTTTTTTATGAAAGAAAAAGGTGTATATAATCATTCTTACTTAATATGGATAGTAATGGGGGATATATGATGTCATATACCATCATAATCAAAAATAAATTAAAAATAATAACACAAAATAATGCTTGAAAAAGCGAAGGGCAATATATTACTTTACATTGTAGTATAACTCCAAAAAATTGATGTTTGGGACCTTGTGTGTTTGTAGAAACCTTGGGAGGACTCCAAGGTAGGTGAAAATATCAGATAATATAGGATTTTGTATTTAGAATGACATAAAATGAAGCAATGAGTGGGTATTTATAGTAATTGAGAGGGAGTTTTTCATTAATTTCAAGGGACACATTATTTGTGGTTTTTTCAAAACCATGGTCTAGCCCTGGTATTTTCCTATGGTTTTATACACATGGGATACCTCATGTCATATTATTCTATTCAAAATATTAACAAAATTTTATATTAATTATTACATCATTATGATGTCATTAAACTTACTGAAAACTCAAAACTGCATTTGTATTATTCATGAAAAAATCATGTATTTTAGGAAAATCCAAAAAAATAACCCCAAACATTTTTTGATATGTAGAATTTAAAAATTAAATAATTTTTAAATAATTTTATAAATTCCATTAATATTATTTTTTTTAAATCATTATTTAAAAAAAACAACTTTAAATCTATAACTCGTTTTACAAGACCATGAGAAATTAATCAA
Source organism: Viscum album (assembly GCA_963277665.1). Lineage (NCBI taxonomy): Eukaryota > Viridiplantae > Streptophyta > Magnoliopsida > Santalales > Viscaceae > Viscum > Viscum album. Next base: position 242,786,195 of record OY728128.1, on the reverse strand, counting down.
GGTCCCATAAAGTTATCTTATAACCATAAGAAAATAAAGTAACAATTTAAGATTTAATTTTATGAAAATAAATTTCCATTTCCAATTAATAAATTAATCATAAAATTTTAATTAAAATATTTATTACATACAAAATTACCAATACATATACTATGATCGTATTTTCATTTAAAAGGTATCTAAATTATATTCATACATTCATGGGTGCAGTTTCAATTTTTGGTCATTATAAGATTCATTAATATTCATTAATAATCATTAGGGTGTGTTAATATTCATAAGGTTATGTTAATATTCATAAAAAATTATGTTTGTCTTATCAAAAACCAAATATCTTACTAAACACAACTATGTATGTCAGTTTTTCAAAATTCAAATTACAAAAGTGGAAACAATTGTCTTTATTAGTTAGGTTATAATAATGTTTTCACTTGTAGAGAAATTGTGTTTCTTGAATTATATATTAAATCTATTTTTAAATTATTTGGGTGTTACAACTATGGGTCACATGAATCAACATTACTGGTTCTCTTGTGGGAAATAAAAAAATAATGAATAAGATAGTCAAAAATCGCCTCTCTAATCCACTATAAAAGCCCCACCACACTCCCTTCTCTCATCAATCAATTAATCCTTGATTCTCCTCAATGTTATCCTTAAATACCATTCCCTTATCACTACCCTCATCAATGATAAAAAGTCCAAAACCCTGTCCCTTAAGGTGGTTCTCAAGGACGTTATTTCAAGAGGTAAAACAACTTTCTTATTTATTTTGATTCATTACATTTTATCATCATTTATTATTATATACTAATATCTTCTATCGAATTTATCCTTATAAATTCATTATCATCTATATAATGTAATTATACCTTTCTAACTTAATAACTATTATCAATATTCTTACACACACTATCTCTTTTATAAGTGAAATCATCGTCTGTATGGTTCTGAATTAAAACCTTCTTGGATGGAAAAGTTTTGTTCATCATTTTATCATTAATTACTGGTAATGAAACCATATTTATTTTTTAACCAAACTCTAATAAATCTATTATAACCAAAATAATTTTCAGGAACTTGTATATGTACATAGTATTAATTTTAATGACAAACTAGTTCATAATAATCCAAATACTGCCAAATTATCTAAGTGATTGTCATTAATAATTCATCAAATGATTCATTCACATACCATTTAAACAATTGATATATATAATCATTAAAAATTTAGTATTTTCATAAATAATATATAATTTCTATTCTGGATAATTACATCCTTTCTACAAAAACATCGAAACTCATTTTTAAATTTATCGACCATGAAAACCATGGAAACAAACACTTCAGAATGACAGAATTCAATATTATAACTTATCAATAAGGAGATAGTGAAGATAAACAATTATTATTAACTAAATACATGTCAAATTTGTTCATAATTAATTTCTTAATAATTTTAATTTCATAATACAGGATGTTATGTTCAAGAGAGGAACCCATGCTGACTTAAGGTAAGGGTTTTCTTATTTGAACCTCCATTTTTGTTCGGGTCACTCTTTGACACATATAATATAAATTAAATTATTTAATATTATTATATAATATTCATAAAGTATGTATTAATGATCTATTTATGTTTACATACCATTATCATTCATTATTTTATCAGAGTCAGACATTTTAAAAAAGAGCGCTCAAAATCCTTTCTGAAATACAAGCCTGTCTGAAGGGAATTTATAAAATTCTTAACAATTATCTCAGAAACTATATAATATATTTTTACAAACCATTATCATTATAAAATCACTCATAATAATATGAAAATAATAACCTACTTGAATTATGGTTTTATACAAATATTTTTCCAAAAGAACTATTCTTTTCAAAGTAAATGAGTATTTATCTCAAGAGTAACTCAATGATTTTATAAGAGTATCTTCATCTATTTAAACACTCATGTTGATTCTTATGTATTTTTTCATATACCATATTTAGTTTAATTTCTTCTTATTTTTTTTACTATGTATATGCTATCCAAAAACCATTCACCAATTTACTCGGAATGGTTAATGTTTATGCTTAATGTTTGGGGAATGTTAATTACATTTCATATGATAGTTTCAATATGAATGTATATGTGGGTTATGTTTATCCCCAATCATATGAGGAATGAATTGGGATTATTATGAAATTGTATAGGCCCATTATATCCCCTTAATTCATTGGTAGGTCTCATGATACAAGAAGATATAGACATGGCTGATGCCTTTCCAATTTTTAGAAATCGTTATGTCCATGGCCTTAGTAATTTTTAGATTTCTTGTCTCATGCCTTGTTGATATGTTTCAGAATGTCCGACATTATAATTTTCCACATTATGAAGCTAAAAATTTATAGTTCATGTTTTAATTTTAATACTAGAATACCCATGGTTTTTTTTATTGTGTAAATATTTACTCAACCCATATTATTTCAATAATGTGCTCAAGTTTATTAATTTTAGAGGTAATTATTTTAAATTATTCCCCATCCCTAATGTTTTTGTTTATGATATCTTATGTTGTATTTATGACCCTTACTGAGCATTTTAACTGACCCCTTCTTATGTTTTATTTTTCATAGGATAAGAAGAGGTATGTTATGATTGACTTGTACAGATAATTTTAATGAGGTATTTTTTCTAATTTGAATTTTTATGTTTTTCTTCATTTCATGTTGTAATGTAGAGATTATTTATATATCTAGTTTTCAAATCTACTTAACTACTCAATCCTTTGGGATGCATCTTTTTTTCCTATATTCTAATGAAATAAAATTAGGCACCAGCTTCGAGCAACTGGAGTCGGGTCCTTAAAGTTGGTATCAAATGATGTTTAGTCAAAAACAAGGAAACTAGATTTATAAAAAAAAGTTTAGGGATCGAAATCCTAAGATTTAGATTTATTAAAATCATAGATGATCATCCTAGTATCTTGTTATGGAATAAATTATGTGGATATTTCTAGAAAATAAAACCCTATCAGGATGCTACAAGTGGATGTGGTTTTGGTACATATGTTCCTAGGAGTAAAAACATCAACATGGAGTTTCTGGATTGACCTGGGGTAACCTGGTATAGAATAACAATCCCTAATACACAAATTGATTAATAATCCTTAGGTATATTCCTAGGGTAATTCAAATTTTCATTAGAAACCATTATGAAGGATTAAAATGTAATTTTTCCCCAATGAAATCTGGTTTATTGTCGGATAATTAGCCAAGAATTGAATTTTAAATTATGATATGTATTTTTCTCCATCATGATTATCCTTTAAGATTCATAACCATATATAGTTTGAGCCATTATTTATAAATAAAGTATAGTGGATGTAATAGAAACTGCATGAACACACGTATCCCATGTACAGATTTCCCTCATGTGCAAGATAATGATGTTTTCTCTGGAACTATGACTAGTTCGGAGAAGCATATATCTATATTGGGACAACCAAATCATGTTATGTATAATAAACATACCTATATTGATCATCCTTATCCATAACGTGGAGGAGATATGTCGGAACGCTTTATGAAACAATATCCTCTATCATTCAATGGGACTACAAACCAATCTATAGCAGAGTAGTGGATAATTTCCCAAGAAAAGATATTTCTCGCTTTGCGATGTAACGAAAGAGAGAAGGTTGTCATGGACGTTTATCATCTATCGGGAGTTGTATATCTGTGTTGGATGTTAATCCGAAACACAGTAGAGGAGTAAGAAATAGAAGAGATGGAATGGAATGATTTTAAGGAAATATTCCTTGAAAAATATTTTCCCTGTGAACAACGAGAGAATATGGATATGAAATTTTTGAATCTAAGAAAGAAGGAGGATTAAAATGTTACCATGTATGAATCGAACTTTACAAGGATGAAAAGTCATGAGGTAGACTACATACATAATCCCAAGAGCAAGATTGATTGATTCTTTTATTTTTCTTAAACCATTCCTATGAATGGATCTCATCTCCAAATGTTTCTCAACATATGAAGATATAGTTTCATGTGCTATTAATACAGAGAAGGAATTCCCTATTTCTAATGACTTTAAAATAAATAAAGAGAAGAATTAGTTTTCTAAAAACTCTATAAAAGGAAATAATAAAATGGAGAACAAGGGAAGAATAAACTTTCTATCTAATTATAATTGTTTAAGGAAACACCATGGTGCCTTCTTAAAAGGAAATGTGGTATTCTAAAATTGTGGAAACAAAAGGCCATCAGGCTAATGATTGAAATAGTAATAAAAAGGTATTAATGTTCCATGCTATAATTTTAGGGATATTGGACACTATTCTAATGATTTTTTAAACATCAAGGAAAAATGCCTCATAAAATACCAAGGGGGAAAGGAGAAGCTTATAGGATCACTACTATGGATATGGAAGTTCCTAATGATTCCATGAGAGGTACATTAATCATTTCTTAACAATTATCAAATTCATTATATGATTCTAGATCATCTCATTATTTCATATCTTCCACGTTTCCCTAGAAACTTTTTATATTTCCAATTTGATTTAGTCATTGATTTCTCAGTCAAAACTCATAAGGGAAGTATCAACGAAACAATGATATGTTAGGAAGTCCCCATTATGGCATATAAAAATGCTTTATCTGATGATTTTTTTATCATAACCCTGAGTAAATTTTATATAATCCTCATTATGGAAGGGATTTCTAACCATGATGTGAAAATGTTTTGAAATAAGGAGGTTGAATTTTTTTAGGATGATGTGGAATCCCTTTTCTACAGATATGAAAGATCACCCTCTTATTCTCATCTAGATCCACCCCTAGTAGCTCTACATAATTCAATTATTAGGGAGGAAGGGAACGAAATAATTATTTATGAGGAACAAATTGTTCAAATAGAGGATTTACCAATTGTACAAGAATATATTAATGTACTTCCAGAGGATTTACCTGGACTTCCTCCAGAGTGGTAAATTGATTTTTCCATTGTCTTAATTCATGATTCATGGTCCATATCAAATAACCCTTATAGAATGGAATTTGTGGAGTTAGTGGAATAGAAGAATCAACTAGAGAAATTATGTGATAAAGGATTTATTCATCCTAGCGTTTATCCATAGGGTGACCCTGTTATTTTCATTAAGAAGAAAGATGGATCTATGAGGATGTGAATTGACTGTTGGGAGATCAATTTTATAACCATAATGAACATGTATCCCCTACATCTCATTGATGATTTATTAGATCAACTTCCTGGAGCCCAATATTTTTCGGAGATGGATCTTCGATATGGATATCATCATTTTTCATATGGGAAAGGAAAATATTATAATGAAATCATTTTTAACAATGTATGGTAATTATGAGTTTACAGTAATGCCTTTTGGACAGACCAAATAACCCTATGTTTTCAATGTTCTAATGAATAGAGTTCTCAAGGAATATCACGATGACTTTGTGGTGGTATTTATTAATGATATCTTACTATACTCCAAAATCTATGAGGATCATGAAAATCAATTTCACACTATTATGAAGACTAATTAAATAAATGAATTATCTGGGATGTTTAGAAACTGTGAATTTATTGATTCGATAGGTTTCCTTTCTTAGACACATTATCTCTATGGATGGGATTTTTTTTATCATGTGAAGACAAAGATTGTGCAAGAATGGCATACTCCAACAAACATAACTGAGAAACGTTGTTTTATTGGTTTAACATGTTATTATGGGAATTCGTTCAGACCTTCACCCATTTATCCAACATAATGGGCAAGCCTCCACATATAGGGGTTATGTTCATATAAGCAAAATAAAGTAAGGATTGTTTCAATGAATTTAAGAGGAAATTTGTGAATGATTTAATCCTATCACTACCATCGAAGAATGAATAGATTGTGATTTATAGTGATGCATTAATGAATTTACGTGGTTGTGTTCTTATTTTGAATGATAGAGTTATTTTTTATGCATCAAGGTAGTTAAAAACTCATTAACAAAACTACGGAACTCAATATTTTGATTTCACATCAGTAATATTTTCTCTGAATATATGGATACATTATCTCTATGGGTAAAAATTCAAGATATATGCGAATCGTATGTGTCTTAAATATATCTTTTCGTTGAATAAACTCAACATGAGGCTTAGGAGATGGCTCAAACTACTAAAGGGTTATTATTGTTATATACATTAGAACCCGTGAAGAGAAAAAATTGCAGCTAATGCTTTGAGAAGGAAGGATCATAGTGTTCTCAAGAAAAGTTTGGTTAACAAGGATCCTTTTATACATGGATCTAGTAAGGATTGATATTAGAATTATCAATAAAGGTGAAACATCACTACTTTTTCAAATGTTTTCCCAACTATATTTATTTAATGGAATTAAAACATCACTGTCTGATGACAAGAATCTTCAAAAGAAAATTATAGCTATGAAATATGGGATATTGGTAGACTTCTTGTTTGAAGATGGAATTATGAAATTTGGGAAGAGGCTCTGTGTTTCCTCTCTACCCGAGCTGAAATGGGAGTTATTGGATGATTCCCATAGCTCAAATTTCTTTGTAAAACCTTGTAGCACTATAATGTACCTAGATTTGATGGAAAATTTTTGGTCGGATAACAAAAAGAGGGGAATTACTGATTATGGATCATGATGTTCTATCTGTCCACAAATGAAGTTCGAACGACAATATACAGGATGAGTCATGAAACCTATAATTATTCCAACATAGGAATGAGAAGAAATCACCATGGATTTATCATTGGGTTACCCAAAACACCATGAAAGAAAGATGCAATATGGGTAATTATTGATCAATTGATGAAATCTTCACATTTTCCCAATATAAGGGAGGATTTACCACTGGAGCAGCATGCATGACTCTATATCAATGAAGTTGTAATAACTCATCGAGAAGTTATTTAAACAGTGTCTGATCTTGATCATTTATTTACATCTAAATTTTGGAAAAATCATCAGAAATTATTGGATATTGATATTTTTTAGAACTGCTTATCATCCTCTAACTGTTTATCAATCATAAAGGATGATCCAAACCATAGAGGACATGTTGGGATCATGTTCACATGAATTTCAATGTATGTGAGATACATTATAATATTTATTATAGTTTTCATATAATAATAATTTTCATTCTATCATTCAAATGGAACCATATGAATCATTGTATGGAAATATATTTCATACACCAAAAAATTGGGATGATGTTAGTGAATGGAAGCTTGTGGGTCTAGATATTGTGGAGGAAACAACAGCAAAGGTAAAGACAATTTAGGGCCATATCAAAGCATCGTAAATCATACAAAAAAGGTGTTCTGATAATCGAAGGATGGATTTGTAATTTTATGTGGGAGATCTAGTTTTCTTAAAAGTATCTCTATGGAAGGGAGTTATAATGCTTGTGATGAATGGGAGACTGATCCCCAGGTACATTCAACCTTTTGGAATTATAAAGTGAATTGGAGCTGTTGCATATTTCTGGGAAAATTTTCCTAGAATATACAAAGTACAAAATGTGTTCCATGTCCCTTTATTGAGAATGTATATGGTAGAGCCAACACATGTCCTCACTTATTAAGGTAATTAACTAGAACCTCACTTATATTAGTATGAAGAGCCTATCAAAATTCTAGAAACTAAATAACACATGTTGAGGAATCGGATGACTCGACTGGTACTGATACATTGTAAAAATCATAAAATTCAAGAGGAAACATGGGATCCAGTAGTATATATGATAAAGAACTACCTGAATATTTTTCTAAGGTAACAATATAGTAATTTTAAGGATAAATTATCTATAAGGTGGAGATTATTTAAAACCCCATGATTTTGAAAATAAATTTAATATTGAATGTTTGAAACACTACATCTCTACAAAACACCAATTTGTTATAATCTAGTCAATAAGAATAATTTCAATACCTCTGTGATTTGAATTTAAAAATTTGGAAATACATGGTGGCCTTCTGTAAGACATTTAGAGTTTGATAAGACAGAAATAATTTTTGGTCAATATTAACAGAGCCTTATGAATAGTAATATGAATAGTGGTATGGCCCTTATGAATAGTAAATAAATTATAATTTTATTTTCTTTAGGTTATAAGATAATTAGATCTTGATTAATTATACAATGTTATATAAAATAATTACTATTTTAAAATTATTATTTTTCGAATAAATAATGGTTTTATTTCAAAACTAAATTAATCATATTTCTAAAATTATTTTCAAGAAATGGTGTTCATTTTTATATTTTACATGTCGAAATTTTGTTATGGGGATTTTTTTGAATTGTTCTGAAATACATGAATTTTGTGATGAATAGTGAAAATGGAAATTTTTCATATATATTCTTTAACAGAAAAAGACATTATTTATAGCATCATTGAGGATATAAGAACACCTAGTTCGAACTCACATAGATTTATTAATATTATGGGCCACATGAATCAACATTATTGTTTCTATTAAGGAAATAATAAAATAATTACTAAGATATTCACAAATCAGGAATATCCTCCACTATAACCCCCTCCCCACCTCACTCCATCTTCACATCATTCCTCTAAGCCTTGAATCCCATAATTATTCTTCCCAAATACCCTTCCCAAGTCACTCCCCACTTATAGGAGCTCATGTTCTTTCCAAAATTCCAAAACCCACTTCTCATAGGGTGGTTCTCAAGGGTGTTATTTCTAGATGTAAATCATATTTCTTTTTCATTTAGTTTCATTTCTATTTTTCTTATTTTCTTATTAAATATTATCCTCCTCTATCCAATTTATCCCTAAAACTATAATTTCATATATATAATGGAATTATACCATGTTTATGTAATAAATATAATCAACATTCTTTTTCTCTCTCTCTCTCTTAAATAATTAAATCATCATCCGTGAGGTTATAATTTACAACCTTCTTGGACGAAGATGTTTCATCTATCATTTTATATGTCATTACTACTCAAGGAACCATTTTGATGGTAGAAATAGACTATAATACATGTATTATAACCTAATTAATATTTAAGAATAGGTATATATACTTATTATTAAATTATATGACAATACTAGTTCCTAATAATCCAAATACCACCAAATAATCTATGTGATTGTCATTAATATTTCATAAAATGATTCAAACTCATAAAAAGAAAAAAAAATCTTTATATAAGCAATAACACATATTGATTTTCATAAATATAATATATTTTCAATTATGGAGAATTACATCCTTTCCACATGAACATCAATACTCATATAAATGTATATTGATCATGAAAACCAATGAAATTAACACTCCCGAACGACGAAATTCAATATTTTAACTTCTCAATAAGGACATAATGAACCTAATAAAATTATGATATAATAAATTCATGTCTAATAGGTTTTGAATTATGTTTTTACTAACTGTAATTTCATATTCCATGACCTTATGTTCAAGAGCGTAACTCATTCAGACTTACGCTAAGGGTTTTCCTACCCAAACCTCCATTTTCATTCAGGTTACTCTTTGTGTCCCTTAATCTCAATTAAATTATTAAATATTATTATGTACTCCTTATAATTTTTTGAATTCTCAATGTGTGTGTAAAACCATATGATACTTCTTTATTTTATGATAGTGACACGTTTTAAAATGTACCATTCAAAATTCTTTTCGAAATACAAGCTTGTTTCATGGGAATTTCACAAATTCTTACTTATTTTCAAGAGCACTATATAATCTTATTACAAAAACATTTATATTTATAAAATCCCTCATTTTATTATGAAAAATAATATCTTACATAAATTTTAGTTTTATATAATTACTTTTCAAAAATAACTCTTATGTTTAATGTAAAAGAGTATTTAAATAAAAAGTTTCTTGAGGATTTTTTAAGAGTATCTTAATCTTTTTCATACACTTTTTTATTCTTATGTATGATATAATATAACATATTTAATTTATTGGTTTATTATTTACTTCCAAAATGGATATTCTCTCCTAAAACCATTCACTAATTTACACTGAATGGTTGGTGTTATGCTTAATGTTTGGGGATATTTGATTACATTTCATATGTTAGTTTCAATATTAATGTATATGTTGTTTATGTTTACACCCACCCATATGTGTAATTAATTGGACTTATTATGTGATATGTGGGTCCTGCTATAACACCCTATATATCGGTAGGTCTCTTTAGAAAACAGATGTGGACTTTGCTGAGGGGTTGCCCATTTTAAGAAATTATTTTGGCCAAGGCCTTAATAATTTTAAGATGTTTTGGAAGAGGCCTATACGGTATGTTTCAGATTATCTTGTATATGAATTTCCCTCATTATGAAGCTATAAATTCATAGTTATTGTGGTTATTGGACTGGTATAATAACCATGATTATGTTTTATTATGTAAATATTTACTCAACTCACATTCCTTCCATAATGTATTAATGTTTATTATTTTAATGGAATATGTTTTCAATTATTCACTATGTGTAATGATTATGTATATGTTATCTTCCACTATATTTCTTACCATTAATGAGCATATGATCTCACCACTTCTTATGTTTCATCTTTCCCAAGAAAATAAGAGGTATATTTTCATTGAGTGGCAGGGATAATCATAGAGTGGTGGTTTTTCCCAAGGGTACTTTTATGTTGTTTTTTATTTCATGTAAAAATGTTTTACTTAAGTATATATTTTATTCCTAAATACACTAACATTATCGGTCATTTAGGTTTCATATATCTTGTTTATATTCTAATGTAATAAAACAAGTTACTGGCTTTGGGAAACAAGGGTCGGGTCCTTAGGGTTTATGTGTTCATTGTTATCCTGTTATATTGGTCTTTTTGTGCCCTCAGTTTGGTTATTTGATCATGGTTATCTTGGGAAAAAACAATAAAAAATTGATATCAATAATCCTTGATACTATTTTCCATATCGGGAAGATCATGAATGCCTCTCGAGCCGTGCCTCAGACCGGGTCGGGTGTTGGGATGGATGACATCACAACATGGTTCATGACTCATCGAATAAGAAGAGATGATAAATGAAATGGATCTGATATATTCCATTAGAAACATTAAAATCTTGTATATTCACGATTCATGAGTTATCATTTATTGATGGATGAAGTCGATGGGGATAAAATATAAGAATAAATGAAATTAAGAGATGTACATGACAAAATTACCTATTGAATATCACTTCCTTGAGAGACCATTAAGGACCTTGGATTTGGCCTTTAGGTGAGACCAGATGCACTAGGATGTGGGGATACTAAGGAGGAGACATTTAATCAGATATTTTAGGATATTCAAGGCTTCTGAGGTGAAATGGGGTGATGATGAGAGGTATTTATACATGATGATGGGTGGGTTTAAGTGATTAAATAGTGATTATTTTATAATTAAATCCCACCACAATGTGGTGACATTAATTTCCAAGAATTTGGATGGGAAATAATATTATAGGGGATTTTTGGGGTCTGTAAAAACATCATCTAACCATTAATTGTTTTAGTTTTTATGTATTTTAACCATCTACCTTTTTAACATCAACAAGTTTTATTTTTTACCTATACCGCCATAATTCTTTTAACCATGGTATATTTTTTATGCCTAAAAATTAAAATAAACATAATAAATAAATTGGATATTATGATTCCAAATATGTAATAAAATTTACTAAACTCAATTCAAATAATTAAAAAAATAAATTTATAATTAATCCCATAGACCTAAAGAAAAAATCTGGTTTTTTAAAAAGAAAAGTTCAATGGATTGAAATGTTTTTATATCCAAAATCAATATGAAATATATTACAATGAACTAAATTGGATTTATTGATGTATAATTTAACTAATTATACTTTAAAACCAACTTAAACTATAATATATTAATACATGTAAATTAGAAAACAAACATTTTTTAATTAACATTTAGTATTTTTCATTATTTATCAAAAATTGAATCTTTTCCAAAAAAATATCAAAAATTCACCCTAAGATAACTTTTATATTACACATTCAAAAATAAATTTTATTTTTTCAAAGAAAATTTTAAATTGGTTTTGAAATTTAGTTTTAAAATAGGTGTGCCATTAAAAGTTGACAAAATTGCCTTCTAAAAAAATAACTTTTATACGCTTAAAATTGGATTTATTAATATCTTAAGCCTATCAAACATATCCGATAAATTTAAAAACATTTTGTTGAATAAATAACGTATAAATTTAATTAGTCTTTATAATAAAGGTAATTAATTTAATTTATTATGATAAAATCCCATTGTTCTCATAAAAATAGTTTTTTATAATCACAACCTTTATATTTGATTAGTTTTAATTTATTTATAAATATTTTCTAACCAAAGAATTAATTTTCTAAACATATATAAACAATATTTTCATAATTAATTTAATCTCACTCATTCATTCCACTACAACGATTAGGTGATAATAGTCATATTTAAATAATAATATTTAGCCTTTTTCTGAGATTGATGTGGTGTATCTTGTATGGTATTGAGCATAGTGTTTCCTTTTAAAATAATCTGATGTTATGTTATCCACAGTTTAATAGATTGTGACCTCATAATTTGAAATTGGTCTTGATAAATATGTTTTGACTTTTCAATGTACCTTTTTTAAAACCTCACATAGGAAAAAGGGTCAACAAAACATCCATTTTAAAAGAGGGAAAGGAAAGTATTAAGGCCACTAAAGATAACACACACTAGGTTTCCATGTAGGAAAAGAAGGTCATGGAAGATAAAAAAACATTTTCGAGGATTAATATAGAGTGATACAGAACATGTTCATGATAATTTTATGCCCTATTAAACCATAAAACGGTGATGGGTTAAATATCCATTGATTTATCTATAAGAAAAATAAATTTATAACATTTTTGATTAAAAATAATTTTACTAAAATTAAATATTTAACTTATATCCTAGACTCATAAATTAAGAAAAAAAACATATGTGACAAGTATAATTTCATCATTTAATAAATTTCCACCATAATCTCATCTTTACACCAAACAATGAGTACTCTAGATGAATTATTTTACCCGAAGAATTTGAATTAACTTATACATATAAGAAATCAACAATAGTATAACTATCCATTCTTCATATCTTTAGGAATTTACCAACTGCAATATGGTTAGTAGAAGATATAATTTTCCAAAAATAATAAACCGTTATATGACAAAAAACTACATAAATATACAAAATTCAATAGTATTACCTAGATTTAAATATAGATCATTCACCAAATAACTAACCTTAATATTCCTTAAAATATTCTAGTCCAAAGATGAAAACCAAAAATTTTAAGTATTTTATCATGCAGTATTCCATGATAAATTTAACATTTATTTTCAAGTAATATCAATCACTCTTAATGTAGCATTGAAAAATATAGTCACCATATTCACATAATATTCAATATATAGTAATCATTTCCATAAATCACCATAAATCATATATACATCAAAATGATAATTCATCCTTGAATTCCCAATAAAATCCCATTTTATTATGTTTACCTTAATCATATAAGGTTTCAAAAATAGTGAACGTCTATAGAAATAACAATGCTAATGTAATCCCAAAATCAAATTCCAATCCCATGGTTTCATTATGATAAAAAATATGATCCAAAAATTAAATTAACCTTTATCCATAAAATATTTATAAAAAATAAATTGCAAACTATAAATGACATCATGTAGGCTAGGGGTAAGAAATGCACCCTTTCCACCCTCTGTTTGTGTGTTTGATCCTGGATTCCGTAACATATGTGATGGTTGTTATGTGTTCCATGTTATCTCCTTTTCTAAAATAATATTAATTTAACCCTGAAAAAATTCAAAAAATGTGAGAAACAACCTCAAAGATAACCTCAATACATTTAACCTCAAAGTTTTACTCATACCTTTCATTTTTCATCCAAAAATTTTGAGAAATCATAATTACCTCAAAAGAAAAGATCATATAAACCCTAAATGTTATCCATAATTTCTGAAATTACATCAAAAAAATAAATACATTGTACCTAAAATATAATTTTCATTTTAATCAATATATGGGTAGCATGTACCTAAAAAAGTTCTAAAAACTTGACAAATTTATCCAATGGTTCATCCATTAATTAAAACATTAATAGAGGAGTTCCTAAGACTTTAAATATATAGTCATCCTTTAAAAAATATCGGGCTCCCTGGTGCTATCAAGGCTTCTCTAGATGACCCATCATCAACTATTGTACAAGTAAATGACTTCGCTATAGCTTTTTTTTCTAATGATGATTTTAATCCAGTGAGACTAACATTGGACACATATTAACCTTATGAACTAACTCATCACAAATAAAACACCTCACCATTGGATGTACATCTATTACCCCGTCTATTGGCTATTCATGGCTCTTTTCGTTACCGTGTCGGATCCTATAACCAAAAATAGAAAAACCAAAACACCTCCCAAATACTCTCAAATATTCCATTAAATTACATTTCCCACACTTGGGACATTTTAATGGCTAACCTCAAGACCTTTTCATTTTACTCTTCTCCATTTCCTACCACCTTTATTGTTTCGTACTCTTGTCATCTCGTGGAACAGATGTGTCGAAAAACTCCATCTCCACATTTTCTACACAGTGAACCAAATTCTAATTACATTTAAATTCTATTTAGACCAAAAATAATTTTAGACATTGTTTCAATATTATGTAAAATCAATTAACTTTATTACCATGTATTGAACAAATTTTAGAACTTACCTTTCCCATTTTGTGATGTTTTCATCATAAGGAGCCACCAAATATTAATCCTTTTACTTTAATTCCAAGATTTTTATCTCTATAATAATTCAAACTACCTTAGGGAAATATTTCTAAAGGAATGTATCCTTAAATTTTTCCCACGCCATGACATCAATATCATATTTCTTTACAGTATTCTTAACCAAAGACTACCATCGGTCTGATTCACCTTCCAAATAATAAAATAAAAGAGTAATATTTTGACATTCTGAACATCCCATGACTCCAAATATATTCTCTAGGGAATTTATCCATCCTTCATCTACAACTAGGTCAGACGATCCACTGAATGATGGTGTATGTGGCCTTAATAAATGCCTCACTATAAACATGTTCTTTCATGGTATATTAGGTTCTTCTCTATCATAAATACCACTACCATTTAGTGATGTTTTTAACTAATACATCACTAAAACACTAATATATTCTAATTATGACTTTCTAAGGATGATGATTTGGAAGGATACTTTCCTATCAATTCCTTATAACTATATTTTCCAAATTTCATCAGTGGAAAAACATTTTGAACAGATATATTTTAGATGATGCAACAAGGTAATCATTAAATTCTCTATATTTTCAAGATAACCCTAAGGTAAAATCTTTCAAGATAGTTTATTAAAATAATCCTAACTCATAAAGTTATTTAAACCAACCTATGATACCAACTGTAAGGACCTGAACTTAAACTTTTTATATTATAGTGACTTTATACAAGAGTTCAAATTATTACATTACCACGTATCTTATTTTTATAGATATTTATAGAATTATGTCATAGCTCAAATATAAAAACTCAAATATTAAAAAGAGGATTGTTTGACTCAATATTCGTTTTTCCAACAAAATTGAAAAATTTAAAATAAAAATGGTTTCTTTCCATGATCAATGTTCATAATTTTACCCTTGATTTCAACATTATCTATTTTCTTCCTTAAATCTAGTGATTATTTAAAAACATGGGATGAAAGAAGCTAAATCTAGGATACAAAGGAATGGAAAATGTTAGTCTACTGAAAATGAATAAATCTTTTTAATGAAAACATACATTTTTTTTTCAGAAAATGGAATAATCTTTTAAAAAATACGAGTATCTTATCTTTTTAAATTCAATTAATTTTCACGAAAACTAATTAGAAAGAATGTAAAACATATGTAGGTTAATTGGGATATAATATTACATCTCAATCATAAAATATATATTATTCAATTACCCAATGATATATGGGACACCCCATGTCAAGCTACAATGGGAATACCAATTGCTTTGTGGGCCACCCAATGTTAAACTATAATGGGATTTCTTGATGCTATATGGGACACTCCACGATAATATATCTTGGGATTTCTAGATGATATTGAGGCCAAAACTTGTTCAATGATAATGTAATATATAATGTATAAGACATATTTATGCTAGAAAAGTTTTATCAAAAAATTATCACAAACTCATTTAAACACATAATAAAATTACTACTAGATATCAAAATACAATTTCTTTCTTTTAAAAACGAGAATTTATAAAAAAAATTGCATATCATAAGGATATCATTATCATTGAAATAATAAAAATATCAATAAAAGGAAAAATAAATAATTAAATATTTGTGATGATGGTAAAATCTTATTAGGCTATAAAAGTTAATAAATATTCCATAGATATTTGTTTCAGAAAAGTCACAAAGAAACTCTTTATGAAAATGATAAAAGAAATAATTTCAATTGTTTTTTGTAAAAACTAAAAAATTAATATAAATGATTTTAACCAATCATAGGATAATATTGGAAAATAACCTTTTATATGTAATTTTAGAAAACATGGTCAATGAATAAAAATAGAGTTTTCAGGGTATCATTAGAAAGATAATTTTTATATATAAAATTCCCTTATAAATATCATATCATTATAGTGGGAATTAATAAAATGAATATAATATTTATATCCAATGTAAATACACAAAAAAATCTGTAAATAAAACATATTATATTCAAAATTCATTTCACTCATTATCTTATAATGACATAACCAAAATGTATAAGTTTAACCTAAATAATGGAAATTAGTTTAAGAAAATATCATACATAACGCTTCCATTTAATGGTGAATAAATTAACCTCCAATATAATGGATTAAAGATGTTATTAAATAATTAAAAAACATTATTAATATTTATAATATATTATATTGGGATTTTATAACATCTTATGACCCCTTCATTAATAAAATTTGATATTTTTAATTTTTTTGTGTGTGTTCATTTCATGGTTTCATTATCAGTTCTCATGAGTATAATTTTGGATGTTCATGTAAGTTGGGAATAAAAATTCAAATTTGTAATGAAATTTTATTAACTAAATTACAGGAGTTTAAATGGTTCTGTATATAATTTTGGTTTCTAATAGGAGGATGACTCATTAGATAAAACGTTAATGATAAATGATTAGTTTATTTTGGTGTTTTTTCCAAACATCAAGAACTAGTTTCGTATTATTTGATATTATGTGTGTATAATAGTCCAAGAGAGTAAAATTGGTTATAATATATGTCTTTAAAAATTATTTATCTATAATTACACTTTAATTAACGTCCATGAAGGTATTAATGGGAAATGAAAAATAAATATTCTTTGAGATGGTAAACCATCATTATTTGGATGATTGTTTCGTTTCCTTGAATAATAGGAGATAAGAAATGAAATAGTTCTGATATATTCCATTAGAAACATAAATATATAGTATATACATGATTATTGTGTTATCATGCATTTATGTATGATATAGGTAGGGAGGAAATATATTATGAAAAGAAATTTAGAGTGGTACTTTGAGAAGTTTACCTCTTGAATATCAGCTCCAGGAGAGACCCATGAGAACATTGGATTTAATCATTTTGTGAGACAAACCCAACTAGGTTTCATGGAGTTTTATTATGATATTTGTATCATATATTATAGGATATTCAATAATTTTGAGGTGAAATTTTTTGGTTATGAGTTTTATCTATACTTTTGGAGGGGTGGGTTTAAGTGATTAAATAAAAAATGTTTTATAATTAAGGGAAACAAAATTGGGGTGGAATTAATTTCAATAAATTTTTATTAAAATTAATATTTTAGAATAATTTTATGTTCAACAATTACATCAATAAAGCATAATTTTTTTTAGGTATTTTAATATTTATCTTTTTAACTTTAACCCGTTTCATTTTTTCCTATACTGCGATTAACATTTTTTTTACCATGGTAACATTTTTTATTTATACAATTTAAAATGAACATAATTTCAAATTTTAAAATTATATTTACATGTATATATTCCATTTTACCATATTCAATTCACATAATTGGAAATATTATATTTAAAATTAATCATATAGTCATAGTGATAGTTGTGGGTTTTTAAAGTGTAATGTTTGAAGGGTTGAAATGTTTATAATCGAATTTTAATATGAAATTGATTCCAATGTACTAAATTGGATTTATTGATTTATAATTAAAATAATTATATTTTAAAACCAGCATAAAATAAAATATAAATATTCAAGTAAATTATACCAAAAAAATAGTTTTTAATTAAAATTCAATATTTTTCACTATTTATCAATAAATGAATCATCTCTGAAAAACACCAAAATTTATCCTTAAGATAGTTTTTATTTTTAAATTTTAAATTTTGTTTTTATTTCTTCAAATAAAATTTATTAATGTGGTTAAATTCAATTTTAAAATTGTTGTGCCGATAACTAGCGTCAAAATTGACTTTAAAAAAATATAGATATTTTATGCTTAAAATAGGAATTATTATTATCTTAATACTATAAAAGATATATGATGATTTTTTTTCATATATAACATATAATTTTATTATGATATTTTACTAAAGGTGATTATATTAATTTGTTAGGATAAAATTCGTTTGATGGCATAAAAAATGTTTTTTACAAAAACAAACCCTTTATATTAAATTTGTATTTATTTTTATTTATAATTAATTGGTAATAAATGAATTAATTTTATTAATTTGTTGAAATTTTATTTTCCTAGTTTATTTAATCTTATTCATTCCCTCCATTCTAATTGTCAGGTGATAACAATCATATTTAAATAATAATATTTAGTCATTTTTTAACCCTGATGTGGCGTATATTGTATGATATTGAGCATAATGATTCCTTTTAAAGTATAGGTATGTTATAACATCAAAGATGAATAAGTTAAAGAATCCTTATAATATAGTGTCAAACTTCAAGATTTTAAAAACTCATTTCACATATCAAAATATTCAATATGTTTTAAAATTATCTTAGAAATAATCATTATCAATTTTCCAAAAACAAACCATTTTCTAATAGAAATCAATTTTCCTTGAAAATAATTAACAAAAAAAAGACAAATTACATTTAAATATCAATAAATTATTTATAATTCACCTTTAAGAAAAAATAACGTAATACCAAACACAATTGAAAAGGTAATGGAAACAAACACCTGAAATTTAAAAGGGGATAGTGGATATGCACTGTTTGACATACCATGCACCAACCATTATATAATCCACTAGAATATCAAATAACCTTGCCCACAGGGACCAAATTGGGTTTTAGGCCATGCAAGAAAATTTTATGCTTCCAATTATTATCCCATTTTCTTTCTAAGTCATGAAATGACTCAAAAAACATCACTAAACACCCATAAGGATCAAAATGAAATCAATTAAAAATAATCAGTCAAAATATTTCCAAAGTAAAACATGAAATCAATATTCAAATATTTACCTCCCATAGTTTCACAAGATTCATTATGAGTGATAGTGATCATGAGCCAACCCATGACCTACCTCATAACTTTTGTATGTACTATCTCAAATATACTAGACATCTCAACGAACAAAAGTACATTAAGGAACCATGCCATTATAATAACCTAGGATATGATTCCATTTTATCATGAACAAACTCAAGCCACCCCAGATTCAGGTACCCTAGCCAGCCCATGGTATACCCAATATGCATTCTTGATCCCAATAGGATAGAAATAACTTTCTGGGACCCAAAATAATCTAATGGTAAAATGATTTTACATAGATTAAAAATAGTTGTCCAGAATTAGAATTCTATTAAGAATTTATTACAGAGAATATATGTTATGGATGTCCATGATTAGTCAATATAAATTGATCAAAAAATAAATAAATCAAACTTGCACAACCATAATAAACATCCATCTCAATATCGATAAATCAACTAATATGACATGGATCCAAATTTACAATATGAACACAAGCTTGATTATACATTCCATACATAAAATAATGAACTAAAATATACAACATGATCCACATGAAACTCCAAGAGACCATACATACTAAAAAAATAACAACCACTCCATGAGTGATCTATGACTAAACCTGAACATGAAAGAAAGATGTTGAGTCTACAAACATCAAGTGGTAGTGTGATCATAAAAATCCCAATAGTATTTCAATAAGGAGTCAATTGTTTCATTTTCCTATATAATCTTGAAATATTTGTTTTAAATATAATAAATAAAAATAAATTTTTATTCAATTTGAGAAATGTACGTCATATTTTTTTCATATTCCACTTCCAAAACCAAAATAAGATTACAAGTCTTTAAGAAAACATTATTTTAATATGTACGTTAAATATAATATTTGAAATCCCCTATTTAGAATCATTTACTTAATACCATATTAAAAAGAAACCAAATAATGAATCCAGAAATAACAACTAAAAAACTAAGACATAATATTAAGTGGAGAATAAATATAGGAAAAATGTATAAAAATAGTCATGTATGGTAGTAATATTGATGATATAGAAAAAATTCCTTAACCAATGTAGTAGATACGAAGTCAATGTAAAAGTTATATAATTATTGGAATTTCCCCAACATCCAGGGATATTATCCTAGATTTTCTTAGGTGGAATAACCTATTGAACTATTGATACATTCATAGTCCATAACCACATATCCACTCTCAAATCACATCACTGGTTGAACACCCCTAAGGCTTAGGTCCATGACCTACCAAGAGGTTTCTAGATTTTTTAATTGAGGACATATAGTAATCATATCGTAGATTCTAACAATGATGCTGAAGATCCCTATAAAACTTCTATTAGAGGGTGTGAAAGGATGAATCCTTATCGGACTCAAATGAGTAATATGATAATGTTAAAACCATTCCAATGAAAAATCTCAACCAACCATCACCGAGTCTTCTCATTGAACACCCTGGTCCCACTCAAATAAATTATCTTGATAATCACATATAATAATAAGGCCTAGTTTATCATAAACATGTCGGGATTTAGTTTTGGAGTGTATATTATATGAAAAAATATACTTACATGTGGTTCCAATTGAGCTTTACATATTAAATATAATAATATTTTTTATATTATGTCATTGAAAATCCATTTCCTAAAAATAATATCATATAAATCCTCCTTTCTATGATCTAAATAGTGCATTGGATTCTAAAACTAGTAGTTATATATATGTGTGTGAGTGAGTGTGTGTGTAATTATATATATATATATATATATATATCTGTGTGTATGTGTGTGTATTTAAATATTCATTCTCATGATCACAAACAAACAAGTGCATGAATTCTAGCTTTCTATGAAAAAAACAAATAAGGAAAACATGTGATGCTTGAAAAACATTTGAAATAATGTAGGGAAATCAGTAATGATTATGAAAACCATGACACATTAATGAAAAAAAATCATTACATAACTATAAAATCACCATAAACATGTAAAATCATTAAAAAACATTAAAAAACTTCAAATAACTCTATCATGTAGATTTTAAACAAAATTCTTATTCCCAAACCCTCTATGACACATGAGAATTCTCTAAGAATTGGAAAACCCCACTTTTAATATAAAAACCCATTTTTATAAGACCTATTATGAATTAAATTGTATATATAGAATACATATATCTAAATCAAAATTTGATAGAAAACACAATAATCACATTGAATGTAATGGAAAAGTGAAATACGTAGAAAAAATTAATTGAAATAAACACAGATGAAGTGAAACCTTAAATAATAGTGGGAGTGAGAGAGACTGAGAGGTCCAAGATGGATTCCACATAACATAGGAACCCAAACCACTAAAAACCCTAGGTTACATCCAATAATAATACATAACAAGAGACAAGGAGGAAATGAGTTAAGAAGATGAGGGAAGAGAGAAAATAGATATAAAACATAGAGAAACTCAACAAAATCAAATTGGAGAAGCATAAATCCAAAGAAAGTGGAAATGGGGAGGTCACCTTGGGATCCCCTAGTGTTCCAGAAATGAGTGGGTAATATAGGATGGATTTTTGTTGTTAAAAATCTAGGTGGTTATGATTTATATTTCATAGTTTGAAAATTATAGGCAAATTGTACAACTACCACATAGTTTGGAAAACTGTGTGAAAACTGTTCCAAATTAAAATGCTATATTTTAGAATACATAACACAGTATCAATTAATTTTGTATTCACATTTTATTAACTATTCAACATATTGACTCTCATATAATGGTATCCCAACATGTCTTCCCCAATCTATATAACATCCATGCAGACCAATTAGGCATGTTCAAAAATCAACCATCAAGTCCCTACATTAAGGAAATAAAAATGATTCTATCCTAAACAATATACATATATTTTTTTTTATATAGGATACCTATATAAGGGTAATCCCTGGGGTTTGTAAAAACTATTCCATGATTGTGCACAAGCTGTTCATAGAAGAATATTTCTCATAAAAAATAAATAATTCAATGGGTTCGGCCTGAAACTCAATGAAAAATTAAATATCAACAAACAAATATAATATTAAGTAAATTTAAGGTCTAAATAACATTCCCTTATTTCATGAACAACAAATTAATTATATTATATATTATTATCGAAACTATATACTTTTGGATTTTATTATTTTTTAATAATCCATTCATATTTCATTATCTTAACCTATACATGGGTCTATTGAAATTCCTTATATGGTATCCATAGTTTGTATAAATGAAAAATCATATTATGTTTAAATGGATGAAGGGGTAAAAATATATTTCCTTGATACTATCTATTTTCCAGAATTAAATATTTTTCTAAATTATCTGTTAAAACATTAAAAACATATTTAAACGAGGATCATACATCCTTTCAATTATAATTCCTTCTTTGTTGATTAATCTAGGTATTATGTTTTTATTGGATTTATACAAGTATGTATTAATTGTTTCATATTCCATGTCTTATAAATTGTTATGTTTTCTATTAGTATACATCGATTATATAATTTTATTCATTGTTTTTCAAGCTTCTATTACACTTTAAAGAATTTCATATTAAAATTATTTATTTAGATAGTCTTATTAGATATGTTCCATAGACATGTGCTATAAATTTTTTTCTTTTTGGTATTTGGATATTTCCCATGATAAAAACATATATATCAAAAATGATAATTTTTACATTATTTAGAAAATGTTATTATTTAATAATTATTTATCGTGATAAAACGTATGTATTTAGTTTTTGAATTCCTTTTACCCTAATATATATTAAAATGATTAATTTATTTCTTTAATTTTATAATTATTGTATCATGTTATTATTTTAGAAAAAAAACTTTTATCATAATTTAGAGAATTTGGATGTTTGATACTAATAGAAAATCAACTGAGCTTCAAAATAAGTTGTATGTTCTAAATTTTTCATTTATTTAAACTCTAGATAAAGGACTAATATGTTTTCCTTGTTATAGCTATGCTGGAATGACATGTTTAAGTTATGATGAAGTGAGATACCATATATAAAAAAATATTTTCCAAACTAACAATTATTTTTGGTATCACTACATAGAGAAATTGAGAGATTATATTTTCATGATCTAAAAGAATGGAGTAGACTATAAAATTTGATATTTGATCAGTTTATATTTATTAAACATCACAAGAAAGAATTTCTTCTAATGTGAGAACATAATGGTGTGAGTATGTATGATGAAAATAATTAAAATAATGATGTTTAGAGAGTGAAAAAATTGATTGATGATGTAAGGAATCCTATATATTGAGCATTTGGTAAAATGAAAAATATAGAAATATTAATATGAATATATCATTGGAAAAGAGAGTATGGAATTTTTATTACTAGCATCCATTATTATATTACATTTATATGGGTTTTCTTACAAATAAAAAAAATTATATTGAATTGAATTTAATTGACCATTATGGTTTTAAAGATAACAAAATCCATACTTTCTTGAACGATTTTGACTTATTTGGGGAATAAATACATGATTGTTATACTATCTCTATTTTGATTATTTTAAATATGAATTCATTTTCATACATTAACAAATATATTTTTAAGATTATAGTTTTAAAAAATCTGGTCATAAATCATATATAACAATTTCATACATTATAATTTGGACACTTCCTTTTATAAAACAATTTTCCAACAATATAATAATTTTAAAATAAAACATGTTTTCATTTCCATAAAATTATTTATGATTTAAAACTACACTTCTACTTTGTTCCTACCATTCCTTGATCCAATTAAATGTTTTTGAAAACATGGTATGAGAATCAAAAAATTAGTCAGGGACATAAAAATGAAGAAGTAAACATGTCAGTCTATTTTAAAAACAAGTGATCAAAAATGATAGTTTTCTTTTAGTATAATAAATATTGAGCTCATGTAATTGTTTAGTTATACATGAAATCATCCTTATTACCATTTTTTCATAAACCACTTTATAAGAAAACATAAATAAAAAATCATAACCATTATATTTTCTTAAAAATCATTGGAACCCATGAAAATTTTTTTCATAAAAACATAAATTTTTACCATAATAGGGCACAATCATTCATTTAAACATAAGATCATTATCTTATATTCTGAAATAAAACTATTTCCATGAATGATCATTTGAAATAATATAATATTCATGTTGGTTATTTGGGACATATTCATCATATAAACCATATAATTGGAATAACCCATACATAAAACATCCAACATAATTCTTCAGAGAAAAAAATATTTTCCCAATTTCTGGGAGAGCTATATCGGGCTCACTCATCATCATGAACTATATTAGGATCACCCATAATCATGAGCTTTATCAGGCATTCACATCATTATAAATAATTTCCTTGGACCATATCAGGTATTAAACACATAAAATATTGCATTTCTATCATCATACTCACAAAAATATCTATTTAATCCCATAAGTAAAACATTTTAAAATATTGATATAAACCTTATATTAAATAGAAATTTATAAAACTAAAATACCCATAACAAATGGAATGATTGATTTTTTCTTTTAAGAGAACATAGAGTCATGTAAATAAATATGAGTATAAATGATGGTTGTAGTTACACAAAATTACATTAATGCCATATATTTTAAAATATAACATTAATTTTTCATTTTTCAAAAAATTCAAAATGTTCCTAATAAATCATGTAAATGCATTATTTTTAATATTTTTGGAATAATGTAAAATAAGATATAAAATATCATTCAAAATTCCTTTATGTCTATATACATTCATTCATAATATAAATTTAATAGTTTGAAAATGAAAAAATATATTTAGAAAACAAATCATTAAACAAATTAGAAATGAAATTTTATGGTCATGTTTGTATTATCTAGAGTTTAAATCATCACATCTGATCATTATCATCCTGAATAATAATATTATGTTAATTATATAATTTTAAAGAACCCATTTCTGGTTTATTATGCATTTTATTTTATTTATTACCATTTTATATATAATTTATTAATCAATTAATTTCACACTGCATGTTTTTATGATATTTCCAAAAATGAAATTGATTTGTAGACCATGGTCAAAGATTTCATTATTACATCATTAATAGAATAAAAATAATTTCTTCCTTATATTTTTATACATTAAATATACTTTTAAAACTATCCATGAATTATTGTTATGAAAAATCAACTATGGTAAAATTATAGAGATGGTTTCTTTTATATATGCTAGTGTAACATTTCCATTTTTCAACGAACATCATGAAATGATGGTAAATTTGATTTTATATTTATCTAATTATTATTTAATCAGAAATATCATATTTCTTCATTAAATACACACAGACACATATATATATATATCATCTATGTGGGTTGGTTATAAAAAATGAATCACAACACATCATGGAGGTGGCAATCCACACTTATGCACAAACGATGTTATTATTTTTAATGGATGTTAAGAAAAGAAAATAAATGATATATTATATTTCCATAATTTTAATTCTGTAATGAATATCATTTTTATGATGCTTCCACTAGGGTGAATCCACCACACATGTTATTGTTCACTAACGTTTCATTATTTCCCTATATTCCCACTTTCCAATGGTGGGAAACATTCATCACTTTCTTAGTGATGGTTTATCATTGATCAAAATAGGACTATGGTATTTTGGTTCCTCATTCCATGGATTCCTCATTTTATGTTTTCGCCTAGTCCTGGTATCCCTAAAATATTATGGTGTGTTCATGGAAGTCATTTCAGGTACCTTTTCTTTATGGACAACAGTTGATTACGCTACTTCTATTTGGTTATTAAAATGGGTCTTGATAGGGTTTTAACTTACAGTCAGGGGAGTAATCATGATGTGAATCTCTTGGAATGTATAGACACTGGAACATTGGTCACCAATATTCTTACTCATTAGAGTTATTCTTAAGGTCATGGACCCAAGTCATCCCACATCGATCGTGGGGTATATTATTCCATATTAATTTCATTAGAGGTTTCCCTTAGTAATACCATGTTTAACATGGGGTTGATTTTGTTGTT
Organism: Viscum album; assembly: GCA_963277665.1. Classification (NCBI taxonomy): domain Eukaryota; kingdom Viridiplantae; phylum Streptophyta; class Magnoliopsida; order Santalales; family Viscaceae; genus Viscum; species Viscum album. The sequence continues at coordinate 242,759,396 of OY728128.1, read as the reverse complement.
AATAGTTTTCGAAAAAGGAGAGAGAGGGGTTGATCCGCATTTCTCATAGGGATAGATCAGATAACTGGATCCCTTAAAGTGGATACCTAGATATTTAAACAAATGAACAAGTCAGAATGCCTATGGAGATGGACCCTGGATAGTGTGTCTCATAAAGACTAGGTATCAAACCATTAAGGCTAATTTAGACACCAATAAGTGTGGATCAGAGAGGTACACCCCAATGATGGGCCACCGTGGTTCACCACTAATTAAGATTGAACCTTAGGGAGGCATCCTACACACACTGTTTAGAAGATAGGGTTCAAAACCCATGTTGTTTGAGAAGGTATGGTATGGGCCACACACATGGTTATATTCCCTTGGTAAGAGTAAATATCTTAGTTTAATGATGGATGATGTGGGTATTATGATATGTTATCTACCAGGGTGCTGCTAGGAGCTGCGATGATGTGGATAAGGCTTACTTGTAGGAATGTCCCCGATAGATTGAATGATTTTAATGGTATTTACTAGGTCAAATAAGGATCGATATGGATGAATGGTTGAGAAGTAATGGATGTAGTGGATGGATTGTTATGGGTGTTAGTCTTGAACCATAGGGAGGCTTCATATGTATCCAAATTGGTTGGAAATTAATCTCCACATAGTGCTTGTGGGGGAATTGGGATTTACACCTAAGGAGGAGGCTCATACGATGAAGGTGGATTAATATCAGGATCTTATCGGTACATAATGATCTAGGAAAAATCTGGGTGGATGATGGATGATGGGGGGTGGATCAGAACACCCCTTGGGGGTAGATCTGGGATATGTATCCCATAAAGGGAAAGTTATAAATCATGAGGGTACATCTCTGGGATAGAGTACTTGAGTTTACTATTGGTATGGATTGAAAATCATGGATACATCCTATGTACCCTATCTAGAAGGTAGGGTTTAAATCCCATATAGTTCAATATTTGGGTAAGACACCTAAAGTGGTGGCCCATATGGTAGTGGGAATGTGAATGTTGATTACACGCTATGACAACATGCTATATATATGGTGGAATAAGAATGATATCAAACCATAAGTATGGGTACTATGACATACTATAAGAAGGATGATCGTTGGGATTTGGAGGGGTTTCAGAGTCATTATTGACCACTTATACCATGCTTTTCCTTATAAATGTGAGAAACAAGAGGGAGAAGCAAACCAGCAAGTTGCATCATGAATGATGTTTCATCGAGAAATGGTGTGTGGATGACATGTGGAATCTACACAAAGTGGATCTCAATCCTTTTGAGGAGGTTCTAATTCAATTTGAAAAAATATCCCACTCCCATAGAGACAAATGGACATTGATAATTCCAATGGTGTGGCACCCTATGTGCATTCAATGGGGTGACACAACAGTTTAATGTTGTGTATTGAGAATGACAAATCTAGGATGTTTTACATCACACAATCAAATTTGTGAGGACACACTCCTCACTACATGGACCTAAATAAATGACTCTCACTAACCCTTGGGGAAGGGAGGGCATCAGAAATTCCTGATGAGAGTGGTGTTGAGGATCGGTCAATTGTGGGGTCTATATTAGCATGGCTATACTAAAAAGTAAAATCCATTACTATACCTATGCAGAAAATAAAAAGGTAGGGAACCCCCATAATGGAAAACTCACATGGGATCATCAAATAACAACTTTTATGCCTGGATGGATGCATGTAAGATGGCCTAGTAAATTAGGGGGCCTCGCTGGGAAGGGATTCCCAAAGAATAGGTGCTTCATATAGAGAAGGGGCTTTGTGATGGAATGATCTTCGTGTTGTATGGTTACCTACCTGGGAATGGAGTTCGGGCTATGTGGAACATTGATTAATGAATAATGATTGCTCTATCAAGAAACCCAAGGGTCTCCTTCCTCTGAAAATGGTGTAAACCATCCGAAAAGTCATCCATACTATAGGTAGTGGTATTGAGTATCAATGTCAAGGGGGTATTGTAATTCTCTAATACCTTACGTGATTTATTTTCAATTTTGATCGTCGTGCTCAGGTACTTCTTAAAATGGGAAACTAGAAGTCAAAAGTTTAGGGTAGCCATTCCTTTGAGGTGGGGTGAGCATGCTATTTATAGGAAATAGGGTGTCATGGTGCTCAGAGGTGCACTGCGAAGAAAAAAGGGCTCCACATAACTCCACAGATCAATTAGACTTGTAGATCCATCAATAAAATACATTCATGTAGTCGTAGAAGGCATCATAAACATAAGATACTCATCACCTTCCTTCTCCTGGTCATGGAGCCTATGGGCCCCCAAAGGGGCTTCATGGAATAGGCTCCTTTGAAGGATTTTGGGATGTTTGAGCCTGGATCCCGGCCAGAATGACCATGGTACTTCTCCACCAATCCCATGATATTTATTTAGGTTCCAAATAATTATCCCCACTATGAATGGGACCCAATAGGAAAATATGTTTCAGATTATGATGATATGTCACTAATAAATGAGCGGTCATGAATCTGAATCACAATGGAGGTCCATTATCCATACTATGTGATGCTCATGGTCATGTAGATGTAAGGATATCATGAAATTTTGTGGATAATTCATGAAACATATGGTCGTTATGGCTTCTGTGAAGCTCGGTTGGCCCCATGGAAATAACTAGTGTGTGAGGGGCAGATTATCCATCTTTAATCGCCATGAACCCTTTTCATGATCTTTATTTTCGTGAATCTCTTTCACCCCCTATGATCACCTCTCTCCAAACTATGGTCCTCAAAACATTTCTCCACAAATGATTCTTAGTGACCTAGGGAATTGCGATCTGCCACTTCATTAGGAACAACATAAATAACTAGGCATCATCCAGATCTCATGCCCCGTGAGCGAGCTTCGCGAATGGTCCCAGTGAATAGGCTAAAAAAATCATCCATGTCCTGAATCTGATGGCTGCTGAAGAAGATTCTTGGGAGGTCCATGCTGATTCTACATAGAGAGAAGGAATGGTTGACAAAATCATGGTCATGGAGTACGTCAGTTGTCATTCATATCAATATTTTTTACTAGAACATCTATTATAAGTGTAGAAAGACTATCCCCTATTAAAGGGAAGACCACTACATGGATTTGGTCCAAGAATAACACCATTATCCCAAAAATAAATAGAGATTAACCATACTAATGATTCAGAGTCACATCAGGGTAGCACCAATGGAATCGATCTACCAAAAGTAATATCTTGAAGGATCACTCTCCCATCACAGTCAACTATCTCTATTTCCATACCAATGACATCGATGGGATGGCACTCCATGCTGAGGTGTCTCTACTACAATATAATAAAATAATAAAGTAAGGCCTACGAAACCCAGAGAATTGGTGGACCGATTATTGGGATCTGCACCATGGTGGAATCTTCATAAATGAATGAGCATTGGCCTACCTGGAATGTGCGCCCTATTCTGTGATTGGAGAAAAGATGAGGTGAGTGGGCCTATATGAAGTAGCTCTGGATTCCCAGTTCCATTTCGATTATAAAAATTATATCATGTTCGAACTACTAAGTATATAGTCATCAAAATCCAAAACATTTCTTCAACACAATAGGGAGGTCAAAATTATCCTCTGGGACCTACATCATATATCTGGAATCCACATCTTGGTGGAAATGTATGAGGAATTAGTCCCCATGGAGAATTTATGTGTGGATTATGATTATATGTTACATCTAAAAAAGGTGATTCTAGATCGGGTTCTAGGAACAGCTAACAAAATGAAGGGGATAAGAGATGTCCACTTCAAATAGTCATTTTCCTATTTTCTACACATTCTTACAGAGGATCCTTTTGAGGGGAAAGAGGTTCCCAAGAAACTATCTCAAGGCCTCACGCCTATCTAATAAGACACCATTAATTCAAGGATGTCTCTTACTAGTGGATCCTATAAGATAGAAAATGGAAGCTATATGGGTAAAATGTCATGAACGATCCTCAAGTGATAGTCAGATTGGATGGGTTTATATAATCACTTATCTTCTGGTGGATGTTGTTAGTGAGAGATGCATACATGTGGGAACAACTATGCATGATCATCATTATGGTGACGAAGGAAATAGGGTAGCACATTAATCGGGGGATCCCTATACTCGAAAAGTTTTATAAGGTGTCTTGACATATCATTAAGGTGAAGAATCTATTGTGCATGTTAGGTCAACATCACATCATGTATAACTAGTTTGGGGCCATCATTGGAACTTATGATTTTACAAATCCTATATCTCCTCCTTAGAAAAAATTCTAACCAAAATAACTAAAAGTTTCAAGAAGATTCATGATCAATATGGGCATGAAACACATGCTAAAATGGTAATTCTAGAATGTATATTCACCTTTTACCCATTCACATTGGCGATAGGGGTAATAACTATTAATGGCATTGTGACCATAGAGCAGTGGTAATATCTCCTACCCATCTAAGGGGGTGTTCTTGTTATAAGGACCCGACCTTATTACATACATAATATTTCATTTAGTCAAGAAAACATTTCCTATTGCATTGATGATATTTTCATGTTTATAGATTTAGAGAATTGAGACAACACATTCATAATATTACACATTATTATATTGTGGATACCATAAAATGTGTTTCCATTTCATCCAAAATAAAAAACATTAAAACGTAAACATGACTCCTTGACAATTCATCAACATTTAACTTGGGTTCCATCTTTTTCATACACATCCATTAACCTGTGAAAATCATTTAAAAACTAGGGATGAGCACAAAAGCTCAGTAAGGGATGGAAAAGAAGGAAATAGCTCATTATTCTATGAATACTCATAACGTATGAAAGCATTTACAAAATACATGATTTCCACCCATATATACTTACTTTGTGTAACATGAGATTTACACAGGATCCACACAAAACATGATAACATAAATATAATCATAGTGGTATATTGGAGGTTTACTTACATAATATTGTATCCCTCTCGGATACCTTATAATTTGTAACCCTCACCACTACCTTAAAATTTTTGTAACCATTGTAGATACAGTAGATATAACCATACCACCAACATCTAACCTTCTCATACCCAATGAAATGGAGGGAGATATAGGTCCCACACATCATTATAAATAATTCCAAAGAGTGAAATAATTATAATACAACATGAATAATTCAATAAAAACATTTCATTGGAATTTCCTAAAACCAAATTTAAAACGAGGACTTTTAAAGAGACGCCCCTTATTATTATCGAATAATTGAAGATAAAATTAATAGAGTGGATGGAGTATGTATATATAATGTAAATACACATAATAAAATATAATATAAATAGAAACCATCACACAAACAATTTAAATAGAACATAAATAATGAATTAGAAGGTTATCCCAAAGAATGGAAATCAGGTTAAGAATTCTCTTACCTCGGGTTTGTCTTACTTCACACTTGTTTAAACGTCTTTATAGAGTAACTATTAAAACATTAAGGTTGGCACCTTGCGGGCTTGAGGAAATATTGGGATGAATTTTAGGAAGGTAATTAGACCAGAGCATCATTGAGGAGGAATTTTTAATGATGTTATTGAAGGAATATGTTGGTATTTATTGGAAAACTAAGGGAATATGTTAAAAATTTCCAAGGGACACGTCATGAGTGGAATTTCCTAAACCCTGGGCTTGCCCATGTTATTTTACCATGGTATAAGCCACAAGGGACACCTCAAATATTATTTAACTATACACAAGTATACCAGATTATTGACATTATTATTACATCATTAATGATGTCATTAACACACCAAAACTAAAAACTGTATTTTTTTACTATTCAACGAAAAATCATTTGTTTCAAAAAAATTCCTAAAATTCACCCAAACCATTTATCGATGTGTAGATTTGAAAAATGAATTACATTTTTTTAAAATAATTTTCAAAATAATTTTAATTTATATTTTAAATAAAATCATACTTAATTCAAGAATTAATTATTTAAATACTATAACTGCTTTTATATAACATTGAAAAATTAATCAAGATTTCCATATCATAAATCCACAAGAAAAGAAAATAATAATATAAATTATTATTCATTAGGGTCATATTACTATTCAAAATGGTATGTAACTATTCCCCAAAAAAAAGTTGGTTCCTATAGACTCCAAATAAACTACTGAACACAATTGTAGATGACAATTTCTTGAAATTCAAATCATAGAAGTGGGAAAGTTATGCTTTAATGCCAAGTTATTAATATCTACTTAAAACAAATTTTCTAACATTTATATTTATTTTTATAAAATCTTGGGGTATTAAATTTTCCCTACTTTCTAGAAATTGTGTCCTCGAAATTTTATTTACTTATTAACCAACTGAGGGAACTTTTACCTCATAGCATTTTCTGGCTCCCATGTTGCTTCTTCAACCATGTGGTTTCTCCACAAAACCCTTACCTGCTGGATTACCATATTCCATAATACCTATTCCATTTTATAAGAAATATGAACTAGTTTATCTTCACAAGAAAGGTTCTCTTTCCGTTGAACTTCTTCTGGGCTCAAGACATGTGATGAATCTGACACATACTTTCTCAACATCAAAACATGAAAAACATTGTGTACTTGAAAAATACTCAGAGGTAATGCCACATGGTATGAAACTATTCCAAATTTCTCTAAGATTTCAAAAGGATCAATGAACTATGGAATTAGATTCCCTTTCTTATTGAAATTCATCACAAATTTCCAAGGAGAGATTTTGAGGAATGCATTGTCACGTAACTCGAAGGACAATTCTTTCCTTCTGTTATCTGCATAACTTTTCTACATACTTTTAGTTATCTTCATGTGCGGCTGAATCATCCTCACTATCTCAGAAACTTATTCTACTAATTCTATCCCCATAAACATTCTTTCAACAACTTCATCCCAAAACGTTGGAGTTCGACACCAATTCCCACACATGGCCTCAAAAGATGCCATATGAATACTAGAATCAAAAAAATTATGGTAAGAAAACTCAACTAAAGAAACATGTTGATCCCAACTACCATGTTAGTCCATTTAACTGGCTCGAAGCATATCCTCCAATGTTTGAATTGTTCATTCTGAATTCCCATCTGATTGAGTATGAAAAGCTATACTGAAATTTAACTCTATGACAAATGACTTCTGAAGCCCTTCCAAAAGATATAAGTGAACCTAGGATCCCGGTCAGATACAATGGAAAGAGGAACTCTATATAACTTGACTATCTACTTGAGGTTCAGTCAAAAAATCTGATCCAAAGACATTGTATCTCAAATAGAAATAAAATGTGCATATTTTTTCAGAAGATCAACAATAACCCAAATCACATTCTTACCTTGAGAAATCCATGGTAGTCCAACCACAATGTCTATGGATATATTATCCCATTTCCACCATCTCACTAGAGAAGGCTGAAGCATCCCCTTAGTAAATTGTCACTCTACTTTAACCTGTTGACATGTCAAAAATTTCATGGTAAAATCAGCAATATCTCTTTTCATTCCATCCCACCAATAATACTCCCGATGGTCCTTATACATCTTAGTACTTCCTAGATGACCTAAAAATGGAAAACTATGATCTCTAGACAACAAATCTTTCTTCAACTGAGAATCACTTGCCCCACACAACCTTTATTCAAATCATAAAACACACTCTTTATCAAGGTTAAATTCTAGCATCTTACCCATTTAAATTAAGTCTACCTTTTTCTATAGCTCACGATCTTCCTCCTGCAATTCTTTAATTTTTTCTGACAATGATGACTGAATTAAATCCTAAAACCAAACAGTGGTATTCCATGAACCAACAACTTCTAAGCCAAAATTCATCAAATCATTAATCCAGTGATCAAGTTACAAACTTAACATGGCTAATGATTCATGATGTTTCCAACCCATGTCATCCACCACATTGTTTTATTTTCCAAGATGGTAATTGATCATGCAGTCACAATCCATTATCAGTTCTTCCCATCTTCTCTTCCTCTTGTTTAATTCCTTCTGAGTGAATATATACTTCAGAATTTTTTGGTCAGTATATATTGGTCAATTGGTTCTGTATAATTGATGTCTCCAAATTTTCAAAGGAAAATCTACTACTTCCAATTCCAAATCATGTGTGGGATAATTTATATCATGAGGATTAAGATTCCTTGAATCATAGGAAATTACATGATCATTATGAATCAAAAAAAACAAGTAACTTCAAATAAGCATCAATTTAGATGAAAAACCCAATATTTCGTGAAGGTAAGTCCAAAACTAGGGCATTCGCCAATCTCTTATTTAGTTCCTAAAAACAAACATTGCGTTCCTTTGCCCAAAAACTTTAACCCCTTTACATGTTAACTTATCTATCGATCTAGATAATTGTCCAATGTTCTTAACAAACCGATGGTAATAACATGGTATCCCATGAAAACTATGAATCTCTGTAACATTTGTGGGTCTTGGCCATTCATCAACCGCCATTGTTTGGGAAGTATCAACTAATTTTCCATCCTTATTTACAATGTTCCCATGTAAATAAATTTTTTTCAACCAAAAATCAAACTTGAAATTTTCCATATAGTTTCTTTTCATTTATGGGTTTTAAGACAACCCTTTGATGTTTTTCATGCTCCTCTTCATTTTTAGAAAATACCATAATGTATTCAATGAACACAACCACAATATTATCCAATAACACATGAAATATTCTATTCATCATATTGATAAATACATAAAATTCATTAGTTAATCCAAATGGCCTAACAACAAATTCATAATGCCCATATCTAGTACGAATGGCTGTTTTGAGGATACCATCCTCCTTCAACTTCAGATGATATTATCTAGATCTCATGTTAATCTTGGAAAAGTACTGAGATCCCTGGAGATTATCAAACAAGTCATCGATATGAGGCAAAGGATACATGGTTGTAATAGTGATTTTATTCAAAGCTCTATAATCAATGCAAAGTCTCATGGAATCATCATTATTTTTAACAAACAAAATAGGGGCTCCCAATGGTGATGTTCTAGGATGAAGGAAGCCTTTTTCAAAAAAATTCAACAACTAATTTTTCAATTAAAGAAGTAATATTAGAGCCATAGGATATAGGGTTTTTAAAATTGGCTTAGCATCAGGAACTATTTTAATTATGAATTCAAATTCTCGATCAGGAATGACACCGGGTAACTCATCAGAAAAAACATCAAGGTATTCATTTATCACTAGCACATAATTAATTTGAATAGTTCCCTAGTCTTCAACAATATGAGAAAGATAACGTTAATTTCCATCTTTCAATAGTTTCTCATCTTCCTGATATGTTATCAATTGTATGGGTTCGTTCTTGAATACAAAAAGAAACTCTTTCTCAAAAACAACTTCATTACCTCTACAATCAATCTTTGAATGATAAATAGAAATCCAATCCATTTATAGAATAACATCATACTCAACTAAGGGTAAAAGAATATGTTTTTCAGGTAATGTCTTTCCACATACCACAACATAAAGAATCTTATAATTCTTCTTTGCAATAATATTTCCCCCTAGTGTTTTAACAACATGTTCGAGTCTCATTTATTGAGGTGATATTTCCTATTTTATAGAAAATTTATCAGAGATAAAGGAATGTGTAGACCCCATATCAAACAAAACATTAGCAAAATAGGAGTGAACAAACAAATTACCTAATACAACATCATTGGATGGACAATCATCAGCTAAAGTTTTCACAAAGGATATCACTACCCCTTTCTAATTGTATTCTAGCTTCTTTGTATCATTCAGATAACTCTTTGGGTAGACATGTGCATAATGACCCATCTCACCAAATTTAAAACACTTTACGGTTTGCTTATCAGGATTAGTGTTTGGATCATTTTCATTGTAATATTGGTCCATATGTCCAAACTTACCACATTCAATACACTTCCCACTTTTTCTAATACATTCCCCAAGGTGCTTCTTGCCACACATTTCACAAACTCGAAACGGGGTTTTCTTACAATCATATATCGTTGGATGATTCTTACCCATTTCTTGCCATCTGGACCTCTTCTTCCCGTTGTTTCCAAAATGAACATGATCATCAGTAAACTCCATCTCTTCCCTCTTAGCACATCAGAAAAGTTTCTCATAACTTTATAATTCACGAGAGGCCAATGCCCTTCAATACCTTGGATTCAATCTTGAGTAATAGCGGTTGATTTTGCTATCAAGATCGAGAATAATATTTTCAGCATACCTATCTTGTCGAGTGTAGTTCTCTTTATACACGACCGCTTAATCTTCCTCTTTCTATTTCAATTCATGGAATTTCTTCTCCATCCTAAGTCACACCAACTTAGGGAAATATTTTTCAAGGAAATGAATTTTAAATTCATCTCACTCCAAGGTATCAAAATCTTCTCTAACCCTAATATTTCTTACCATTTAACACAACTAATTAGATTCCCCTTGAAATAGATAAATTTCAAGACTTACCTTTTGATTGTCTGAAAATCCCATAACATCGAATATCATTAAAAGGGATTTGATCCATCCTTCAGCTGCTACTAGGTCAGAAGCTCCATTTAAAGCAGGAGGGTGTTGTCTCATAAACAGTTCCACTACTATCATGTTCCATTCTGGTAACTCTATTTGTTCTCTTTCATGGATTCCACCACCATTTATTGTCTTCATTAGGTGAGCCATTACTCTAACAAACTAATCGGTTCCAATACCTACCATTCCGGGTTGTAGATCCGGAAGGATGTCATTATGTTGATGCCTCTCCTCTTCAGCATCCATTTTCCTTCTACGGACAACCATTCTGATCAAACATATCTTAGATGAAGCAACATGGTAATATTTAAATGCTATAACATCTCAAATTAAACATAGTGTGAAAATAATTTATGGTATTCTTTTATCATCATCCTAAACCCTGAAGTTTCTAAACCATCATTTGATACCAACTATAAGGTCCCAACCTTATTACATACATAATATTGAATTTAGTCAAGAAAACACTTCCTTTTACATTGAGGATAATTTCATGTTTGGGGCATTATAGAATTGGGACCATACCTTCACAACATTAAACATTATTACAGAGTGGATACCATAAAAATAGTTTCCATTTCTTTCAAAATATAAAACATTAAAACATAAACATGAATCCTTGACAGTTCTTCAACATTTTACATGGATTACTTATTTGTATTACACATATATTAACCTATAAAAATCATTTAAAAACATGGGATGCGAACAAAATCATAGTAAGGGATGGAAAAGATAGAAAGAGCACATTAGTCCATTGATACTCGTAACATACGAAAGCATTTACAAAAGACATGCTTTTCACCCATATATACATACTTAGTGTAACATGAGATTTACACAAGACCCACACAAAACATGAGAACATAAATATAATCATAGAGTTATCTTGGGATATTACTTACATAATCTTGTAACCCTCTGGGATACAATATAATTTGTAACCCTTGCGGCTACCTTACAATTTGTGTAACCATCACAGTTACACATTGAGTAACCATACCAGCAACCTCCAACATACACATACCCAATGAATTAGAGGGAGACATAGGTCTCACCCTTCATCATAAATAATTCACAAGAACCAATGCTTAATCATACAACATGAATAATTCTATAAAAACATTTCTTTGGAATTTCATTAAACCGGATTTAAAAGGATAATTTTTAAAGAGAAGCCCCATATAAATATCATAAAATGCAAGAGAGACATAATAGAGTGGAAGAAGTAAGTATATATACTATAAATACACATAATAAACCATAATATAAACATAACCCATCCCAAAAACAATTTAAATAGAACATAAATAATGAAGTAGAAGGTTAACCCAAAAAATAAAATTCGTGTTAAGAATTCCCTTTCCTCAGGATTGTCTTACTTCAAACTAGTTTTAACTTCCCTGTAAAGTAACCCTTAGAACATGAAGGATGGGACCTTAGAGGATTGAGGAGACCTTGGGAGGACTTTTAGGATGTTATGGAGGCCATATCTTCATTGAGGAGGAATAGGGAATGATGTTAATGAAGGAATGGATTAGTATTTATAGGAAACTAAGGAATATTTTAATAATTTCCAAGGGACACCTCATGAGTGGTATTTGTAAAACCATGGTCTTGCCCATGGTATAAGCCATGTAGGACACCTCAAATCGTATTTAATTATACACAAGTCGAACAGATTTATGACATCATTATTACATCATTAATGATTTCATTAACACACCTAAAATAAAAAATGTATTTTTTACTATTCACTGAAAAATCAACTATTTCAAAAAAAAATCCAAAAATTTACCCAAACCATTTATTGATGTGTAGATTTCAAAAATGAAGTCCATTTTTTTAAAATAATATTCTATATATTTGTATATTAATTTTTAAATAAAATCATACTTAATTCCAAAATTAATTATTTAAAAACTATAACTACTTTTATATCACATTGAAAAATTAATAAATATTTCATTATCATAAAGCCATCAGAAATTAAATAATAATATAATTAACTATTCATTAGGGTCATATTACTGTTCATTTTACTATTCATAAGGGTATGTTTCTATTCTCCAAAAAAACATATTTATTCCAATAGACTCTAAATAACATACTGAACCCAATTATAGATGACAGTTTCTTTAAATTCAGAACCTAAAAGTGGAAAATTTAGATCTTAAAGGCATGTTATAAATATTTACTTTAAACAATGTTCCATGCATTTCTATTAAATTTATGAAAAACATGGGGTGTTACAATAGTGGTGGGGGTAGACTACGAGACAATTGAAATACCATACAACCTACATCGATTCATGAGGTAATTTAGATTCCTATAGTGGATGACCCCAAATGTATACCGGTGAGTATTCCACAAGGATCACTCATGTTTGATGAAGTATCTATGGATTATGTTCGTGCCGGATGAAGGAAACATTTGGAGTAACTACCACTATCCACAGCTATATATGTAATGGTTCATGACTACACTATGAGCTGGGAGGATACCAAATCAAGAGAAATATGAGGCATAGGACCAACCGTGCCGATCGGGGAGTGGTTCATCTACCCCAGGGATAAGTTCGAATTGTGGAAAGAGGGTACCATAATTGAAGGGTTGATGCACAACATGGTGATAGAACTATAGTAGTGAAACTGAAGATTTAGTGACCTTTACAAGAAAAATATGAGGGAAAAAGAGAAAACCCACCACGTCCAGTGCTTCCAACTGAGAAAACATAGAGGAAATGGAAATCATCAAGAGGGTTTCATAGGAGGCCACCCAATGCTCTTAGGAAGCGATTACATGATGTATAAATTATTGATGAAGATGTCAACCCAAAATATTGGAAAAAATGGGATGTTAATAGGTAGTTCCTCGACCCTATAAGGATGTTGGACTACCTCAATAGGTTTGGGATGGAACTTTTTGGAATTAGTTAATCCAATGATGTCTTCCTTGTGTCCGAGTTAGAGGGGTTATGATACGTGGAAGAGATGGAGGATCTAGTGAACTCCCAATGCACTACACGTACAATTACAAACCTAGTGAATTTATATATTGATCAAAACAATACCCACAACTATCAGTTACTAAGTGAGTAGTTTTCCATCTTTTCCCGAAAGAAATAGATGAATAATGGTGTGGGGGGGGGGGGAAGATGCCAATGTGGGGAGAGCCCACGATTTCAGTGGGGTCATTGTTTCAAAGGAAGCCTCTTTAGAGGAATGTGAGGTCCCATCCTTAGAGGAAACTTCTTTGGAGGGATTATTAGATGCTCTCAATGTAATTTATAACTAATTTACCTATTCATATAATTATTCTGGATTTTTCCAAACACTCTGAATGAAATCTATTTCATATAGGAGGAACATGAACAAGTGATACCTACTAATGGGGATAGTGTTGAACCCATGATTACAGAGGAGTGGGATCTAGAATTTGCATCTATGGAAGAAGCAGTTGCAGGGTTGACAAGAGTTGAAGAATTTTCTTCAAAGCCATAATTTTATATGGGGGAAATTTCCTTGAATCCAAATTCTTATAACCTATGAGCACGACACACTACCACTCACCCTCCATAAGATTCTTTCCATATGGCCACATATGTGGTTTCTCGATCAAGTTGAATGACATGTTTTATATTTTATCAGTTTTGGGAGTAGTGGGTGATCTATTATTGGGAGAAACTGGGGGATCTGTAATCTCCTTCTTGATAGTAGAGCCTAGCCATGGGGGGCTGAATACTCAAGTTGACCAGGCCACGACCTTCGGTGATCAGTCAATTGTGGATACTGATGTTGCTACATGCGGGGAAATATTCAGGGCTGGAAGGGATAAAATCATTATGGTGGGGTCAATTGATGCTGACCAACCTCACGACATGAATCCAAGACCATCTCATAGAATTTCTGACGAGGAACCTTCTGCTAGACTATTAAATTCATATCCGTAGTTAAAAACTATAGATCTGGAAGGGCAGGATGATTCTAATACTAACGTGGTTGAGGAATGTTTCATGACTAGGTGTAGGGAATTTATGTGTATCACGCTTTTTCCTAAGTTCCCAAAGGTGTAATGGGTAACCTGAATGGGGTTACATGAGCACTAGCTGCACTATCTGTGTGTTGGAGGGGAGGACGCACATGATTATCATGTGTTGATCCGTGACAATACTCCTGAGAACATGCAGGAAAGAAGTAAATATTTTGATTCCACATAGTACTACAAGAAATGTGACAACATCCAAAAACATCAAGAGAATGAATATGATATCTAGAATATATAATAATAGACAAATGAGAATTCCACCTTTGTCCCCTATCAATAAAACTAGTCATACGACTAAGGGTCCTGCTGGAAGAGGCCTAGGAGAAGATAACACATCTAAGTCATCATTGGGGTTATCGCTGAAATTAGTTGGATCATATGTAGATTATGGATGATGAGATCCTTCTAAAATCTATTTTTGAGTAATGGGGTATTAGGTGGAAACAATAGACTTTAGAGGCCACATACTAGAAAGTGGTGGCACTGAAGTGCCCAATTAAAGGGGTAGATCCATAAGGTAATCCCACCATAACTTCAAAGAGGACCTAACTTGTGGATATCCCTAATTCATCAACATTTTGGACAACATTGAAACTTTTTGTGTTCCTGGAAACATATTTTACTTAGTTAATTATTATATGTCAATATTATCTGTGAGGGAATTTATGATCAATCCTTAAGATCACATTGGTCATGCCCGACGTGAGAAACAAGGTAAGACCAAATAATTTTTCAATTTGTAGAAGATTGTCAAATAATTATTGAATACTCAGGTTCTTCTAATTTCTAATGAATGCTAAGATCATTTGATCTGAGAGGGGATGCAGCCAGTGAATAGGGCCCTCGATGTACCTAACTTCCCTTTCTGACATTCACTATTGCGAAAACGGGATAAATCTAGGGGCATAAGAATCTATCGAAAAAAGGGGAATTGGAAGTGTGAATCGTGGTCATAAAAAACCAAACACAATGAGAGAGATATCACGATATGGGATTACTAGATATTATTTTCGCAACACAATGTTCTTATTTCATAGCCTTAAATTTGGGCAAAAAAGTTAGTCTTGACTACTGATCGAGTTTGAAATACGGTACCTATCTTGAATTATTATCCAACATCATCAAGAATGTTGGGCCCAATTGGTTAGTGAGCCTTATCCAGACAAAATTTGTTCTGGGGGTCCCTTCAGATGAGAAATAGGATGAGTATCTAAATAAAGGGGCACATAAAGCATAGGATTGGTGTGATGGAATGTTCGATTGGCTTCCAAAACACATGGAATGAAACCACCATGTTTTCGAACATAGCTAGGTGAGAATACTAGTCTAAACTATGATAAAACTTTGCATCTCGAAAAACATCATCTTAGATGATGATAAATTGCTGATGATGTTAACAATGTGGTAGATAACCCACATCAAGGGGGGAGACCTCTCAGGAAAGGCCTAAGATTATTTATGGATTTATATCATGGAAGTGAGGATGATGAACATGAAATTTAATGGCATACGGTGAGGATGAGGCATGTTATGATTTAACGTCATGTGATAAGGATGTGTCCCATAGTATAACATCATGTCATTGTGACAATTCACATAGTTTAGGGCCATATTTCATGGACCTAGGACAGAAATATAAATTCAGGTTGCATGAAATGAGAATGAAAATTGCTAGAGTATTTGATTGTCATGGAGGAAATAAACAAAATTTTAATGAGCCGAAGAGGCTTGTGCATCACACATGTATCAAGGGATTGATGAGATGGAGGCTTATGTGATGTGTCAAGAGACAAAACTGACATGTCTGTACTATGAGGCCCCAAACCACAACACACATTCTAGTGTCGATTCTAGTTTAAGGTCATATTTTTTGGACTGAGGATCCCATGTATGGATCAACAATATTGGTACCCACCCAATCAAAGCACTAATTCCCCCATGAGAAATTCTGTTTTTGGGAAACAATAAATCACATTAGGGTCTATTTTACATTTGGTGGTGCATATTAGGGGTGACATGAAGGATCAAATCCCACAATGATACAAATAGGTAAAAAGAAGTCAAGTCATGAATTCATTTTCTTGGTTAAAAGTCGACAAGTACGTAATGGTCAAATATTGATCATGTTCAAAACATAGGGACAATAACCACACCAACCAAGAGTTTAGATAACAAATGTGAAATCATATTTTGACCATGTTAGAAAGAGGGTATTTTATAATTAAAACAAGATATCCATTAGGGAATTTGTATTGAATGGGA
Organism: Viscum album; assembly: GCA_963277665.1. Taxonomy (NCBI): domain Eukaryota; kingdom Viridiplantae; phylum Streptophyta; class Magnoliopsida; order Santalales; family Viscaceae; genus Viscum; species Viscum album. The sequence goes on along the minus strand of OY728128.1, from coordinate 242,742,508 downwards.
AGTTATTCAACAAAATATGAGACTATCCCCATTAGGGGGTCTGTCGAGATTTGAAGGATGGTGGAAAACCCATACCAAGGAGGACCCAGAGCTTGGACTAAACATATTAGAGAGTGGGATTCAAACCTGGGTGTGAAAATATTTTAAGTTCATATTTCATGGACTATATAGGAAATAATTAGTATTATGGTATGCCCAATAAAATTAAGAGGCAATTCCAAACATGAATGAGTCCTAGGAGGATCACATGTAGCATAAACACCTTAATAAAAACAACTTAATATTTCAATTGACTATGCTTGGACCATAACCACATCCAAAGGGGAAAAAGTTTAATGATCCAATAGATGGGTCTAAAGAAGCATTGTTTGGGATTCACTACGTATTCCATGAGGATGGTAATCAATACTCATGTAGTTCTAAAAAATAGTATGGTGGGGGTTAAATATTGGTGGGGGAAATCCTCTCTAGAGAAGAAGCTGAAGCATCCAATAATTATCATTGGGAATCAAGATCATGTTTACAGTAAGATCATAGGTTAATTTAATTCATAGAGGACTCTAACTCGTAGGTTATGGTAATAGAGTATAGAAAAAAATGAGGTAGTCCCATAGGAATATGTTTAATGTGGTCGCTTATCAAACTGGACATGAATGAGGACCATGGAGCCCCCCACCCACCACAAGTGAATTCATGTGGAATCTCACATATATTTTAAATATGTGTTTCTTCGACTATATGTTTCTTAGTTTTGGGTTATACAATTCAGACCATGGGGAATGCTTATCAAGAAGATATATGTATTATGGAGAGGCAATGAACCTAACCCGAATGTAGGACAATAAGGATTATTTTCACAACAAATATTATTTAGGAGACATTAATCTAGTTTATAGTCATGTTTGTTGGACAATAGGGGCTGCAAATAGATTAATGACATAATTTTTGGAACATATTCAGACAGTTTAAGATAATGTCGCCCAGAACATAGGCTCTTAGTTTAATGTCATAGTGTTTGGACCGTGGAAAAATGAGGTTCAAGTGGATATGTGTAGTGAGGTGATATGGGAAACATGAAATAAATGAGGACGTAAGAGGAATAAACATCACCTGACACAATCTAAAAATAATCATACATATAGTTTAATGCTACAATTCTTGGAAACTGGCTTCTATTTTGACATCAAGTTGCTAGGATGGAAAATGTTATGCATTTTATCATCATGAAACCACAACTATGGGAAAAAGAGAATTATCAAGGGAGATATGTGGTTCTTCAATTATAACCTAATGTGAATAAGGAATATGGATGCCCCATTCCACACCATGTACTCCCGACAGAAACATAAGTTAAGAGGTTGAAAGGTTAAAATTACATATTAGCACAAATATAACATGTATGGGCATTCCTACATATCCCATAAGGATGGAAATGAGGTGATACATTGTTCTTGATCACAATAGGGTAAAAGACCGATGTCGAATAAAATTTCCTTTTATATAATGACATTGAAGTGGAAATGTAAAATTTAGATTCATATAGCTTGGATTTAAATGGAGGGGGTATCCGAAAGAAGGCACATGTGTAGTGAAGTAGGAATGACCTGACGTTAATGAAGGCCAAGGAGGATTGCACTAAATGACACATATTCAATGAAAACCTACACACAGTTTAATTCCGAAAGTCTTGCACTTGAGCACCCATTTTAACATCTTGTTCTTGGGATATTAGTGTGTGCCTTTTATGGTTGTGTAGACTGAACCATCAATGTGGTGTAGATTAATTTCATGTAGCTAGGATTCTTATGCTATATTGTTTAATGTCGTACAATGTAGACATCATTCCATCAGGAATAAAATCATGGTGTGGTGAAAAAATAATATGAATGAGGACCAAGAAGGCTCATCACCACACCATACATCTCATTGGGGAGTGTCCATCTCCATCACATTGGTTGAAACCCATAAAAGACTCCAAATTTCTTGTGAGTCATGGTCGGTGTGGGAAATAGGGATTGGTGTTGGGCTTTCTCTATCACCTAGAAGTACCCAACAAGGGTATAAATATGATAGATAAGAAAGTACCTATGAAACTGACCTTCCTACTCAACATGAGTATTTAGACAAAGGAGTAACAAAAAGGGTGATGGAGTTCCACCAGAACCTAGGGATGTGGAAATGTGGAAAATCAAGACATTTGAGATTGGGATCATGAAAGGGGCGTTACATGGTTAGGGACAACTATTGACCACATTTGAAACATAGGATTAAGAACTACTCCCATCATGAATGGGGCTTGATAATGTACAACCGACACCTAAACATGGTCAAAACATAAGATTTTATATGTGTTTCTATAGATCCATTTGGGAGTTATCGTTGAATGGGAGGTAGTCCCTTCTAGAAAGGATTCATGCCGTGAAGGGGTACATCTGGATATGAAATATGGTGTGAAAATGAATCTAGAAAGACTCAAAGTATTGTAATGGATCAGGGAAGTGTTCATGTGAAACTGGACACTTTAGGTTTCACTCCCAAACACATCAGATCATGTTAGTTGTAAAATGTAGTTGGAGTTAGGGTAACTGGTATTTAAAATATTTTAAGGTCATATTTATTTTACCAAAGACTCCTAGTTTATGTTAATATAGATTGGACCAATGGCACCCAGTTTAACATCATTTTCGTGGGATATATTCATGAAGTTTAACATCATTTAGTAATGATGATACAACATAGATTTAATGTCATGTTTTATTGGTGGAAGGGAGAATGTAGTGTCTAGAAGATTGGGTATTATTTGGAAATTCAATCCCAATGTGAATGAGGATCCTATGGGTACACACCGCATAACATAACTCCAAGGAGAAACCATATACAGATAAATTCATGATGTTTGGTCTTGGGTTCTCAATTTAGCATCATGAGCTTTGGATGGAAAATGTTATTTAATTTATTGTCATGAAACTATGGTGTTGAAAAATAGTTTAACCTCATGTTGTATGGAGATGTGGAACATTCCATTTATGGTCATGCAGAATCGACAATCATTGATTTTTAGTTTTTGCGTCATAAATCATGGACCCTGGTTCTATGTAGTTTATCATGGTACAATATAGAGTATATGATTCTTAGACTAAGGTAGCATAATTATAGACCATTTTGGGGTGATTATTCTATATGGGGTATGTATTGAAATAAAGGAACAACCTGTCACAAATAAGGATCATGAAGGCCCGCTCTATATAATACACTCCTAGAGAAGAGTCATAAATAGTTTAAAGTCATGATGTTTGTGATTGAACTCCTATTTTAAAGTTAGAGAGGTTTGGAATTTTGAATTGTGTAACTCTTTCATGTTGGTGAAAATCCAACTAAGAATCCTAATCCAATGTGAGTCATGATTGGTGTGGGAAACAATGAGTAGTTATGGGATTTTATTGAAAAATGGAAGAAAAAAAGGGGCATAGATATGTTGGGTTGAGAATATCTCAACGACACTGACCCACTGACATAACATGCAGAGGATTAAAAAATTACTAACACCAAGGGTGTTCCAATTCCACAAAAAATTAGTTTTTAGAAATTCTGAATCACAATGATTCGTAATTGGATGAAAAGTAGGGTTTCATGATGATGGAGGATAACTTATTACCCTATGTGAAATATAGAATCCACATTGTGATACATGGGGAGGGGAAAAACAAATCTGGTTCGACTAAGGACCATGTTGGAAATGTTGGACGTAACTCAAAATGTCATCCAAAGCCATAAGGGAAATTGGCCCAAGATGGTAGGTGAGCCATTGTGGCTATACACCATACCATTGTTGGTCCATCAGACATGGAGGATTGTGGGTATCCAAATAATGGAATTCCGGGAATCATCGATATGGATTAAGAGAATGTCCTTGTGGAATATAATACTATTGGTTGTACACAACACAACACATTTGATCACGCCAATGGGGTGTATAAAAAAGAGGGTGTAAAACCCCTTCTCATGGATGAGTGTCATGATGTAGATCTTGAATGTGGCGTGGTATTAGAGTAGTTATAAAGGCTGAGTACTATGTCATGTAAGAGCTCATGTAATTACATAGTTTTACATCATGCGATGGGGATGGGAAGTCATCTCATGCTTAGAGTATGAGGAATCCTATGATATGTTCATAGTCAAGGGCCATTGTTTAACCACGTGGTTTGAGGCTGATAAACACATAGTTTATATTCATATGGTAATGATGTTTTACCATACAGTTTCACATTGTGTTATTATGACCAGCAGTGGCTGTTGTTTATGGTCATAAAGCATTGTCCAAAATTGTGATAGTTTTTGGTATCAATGAATTGACCAGAATGTCATATAGTTTAAAATCATGTGAGCAATAAGTTTCCCCACAGTTTAACATTGTGAAACCAAGATGATGGTTGATGTGAAGATTAACACCATGAAACTATAATGTTGGATGTTCTAGGAAATTTAACACCCTGAAGCCAGGACATTGAATTCCTTGCAGTTTAACAACATTTGGTACGGATGTTGGACCCCATTTATACTAAGTACTATATGAGGAACATCGAATTTTTGGTGTGTTTGATGATCTCCCCATAGGTGGTGACAAAATAGTATGTGACTTTGGGATATACCATGTGAATGATGTATAGTCCTTCTCACATGGTCTCCAAATTAGGTTGCTTACTTACAGGTATCATTGGAATTTAGAGAGCCAAAAATATTTCCCCTTGGAGGAAGGATCAGAGGTAATCCATATAATATAATTCTAAGACTATCTTATTTTGTTGCCTCTCTAGATTAGGCATGGCTAGAAGCCTGTTCTCATTGAGGGATTCCTATATAGGTAAATAGAATTATACTATTATATTTTACATCTAATAATTATTGATAGATGTTCGGAGAGATGGTAGATGAAACTAGATGGGTAGGACTACCTCTATTCCATAAACCAGGGAATATGGAGTCACCTAGGTGGAATTATGTGTCATTTTCCAATAATCCTGTAGAGTTTTTGGGATCTTATATGGAAATATATTCTTGTTATGAGCTACCATTTCTATTGAATTCTGGAGAAGGATTTTCTGAAAAGCTCGATCTATCCATTCGCATATGAATGATAATGAGAAGTATGGATGAAATAGATGTTTTACATGGCATACAATTTCTTTAGAATGGATTCCCAACAGATGGTGCCATTTTCAGTGTGAATAGAGTGAGGGTATCCAAATCGATAGATGATTTGGGATCTCACAAACTGAATTATAGACCAAGACTTGACTTAATTGATTCTAATCACCTCTTCCAACTCAAAATAGAAATCCATCATAGTGAGAATGAAGATTCACTGGCGAGCTATCACTAGTGGATATGGACCTAGGAAATTGAGCCCCTAGATGACAAAGGTCTATGAATACTTGTTAGTATGGAGAGGATCTAATTGTAAATGAAATAATTTGGAACTAATATGACATGCATGAAACCTTTTAGAGTACTTGATATAGATAGGGACTCTTGTTGGGATATGTAACCCATCATGTGAAAATGATGTGGGATTTTCAACACTTATTGGTGAGATCCATAGAAACTGACATGAACTTTATACATAACCTAGGTAATCTTGTCTCCTTGATTGCAGTGGAGGATATTTCCATCGAACCCATTTATTTAGTGTCTTATCAAGGTTGTGATCACTCTAGATGGAGAACTATACTATGTGCTGATAGATTTTCTCGGGTTCATCTATGTCCTATGAAAATGTTCCATGATTGAGATAATGAAAAAATGGAGTCATAAAATTAGAGGATTCTTTTGGAGGTACCAATGTGGAGGAACTGATAGCCAGGTGATTTAACTATTGACTGTCACAACTATTTGAACTCACGCGCTTGATGAATCTTGGATATTCCACAAGGATGAATAGTCCATCCTATTTAAGCTATATAAGGGAGGTACCTAGACTGTTCAATGCATCCGTCCAAACATTATATTACTAGGAAACATGGGTGGCCTCAATCTGAGAAGGGAACGGGGCCATCAACTAATGAGTGCACTATAGTAAGGGTTCAAATTCTAGAATCTTGATGACGTAGTCAGATTTCATATGAAAGATGACTAACTCATAGTCTCCCTTGATGTGGAATTGGGGAACATCATTCTCATGAGTCAGCTTGTGACATGAGATGAGATCCTGATATTCTACATCATTGTTGGTACATCCTTTTGATAGTTGGAATGAATATGTCAGGATGACATGCATGGGTGTGATGAAGACAATTACCATGCCTACTCTGTTGAGCCTAGATCATTGATCCTCATAACAGCTAGGCTCTGAGAGGAACCATCAAAAATCATATTCCATCATGTCATAACACGGACCAGTAAGAGTATGACCTCATATAGAAAGTCAAATTTAGAGGATGCACTGTGAGGGCTAGATGGGTGTCCAGAAATTCAGCTTAATAATAACTATTGAGGACCTTTGGTGGAATAAATATGATGTAAAATTGTATAATAATCACTTCCAACCATGCTAGATAGCCTATATTCACAGGGTGGTTCATGATTTACTTTTGCGGGTCTATGTGTGATACTAGTTGTATCTCGTGATACTGTAGATAGTGACACAACTTCTGCACTACAAAAACTAGCACAAGATATCTCTTCTCGATGAGAGGGTATCTAGACTCCATGTCAAGGAGCATGCAGCTGAGATAGTATAAACTATTCTCAATCCCTTTATTGTTCTTATAAGCGAGCAGGGAACCAAGGGAATAATACAGGGATGTCACATAGAGGACAATTGAGTTCCCTTTAATGGGTGGAATCAGAACCTATGTCATAAGTAACTATTTCATGATCTCCCCGGAAGTGGTATGTAAATCTTCATCCCACTGGTAGAAAACACCCTTCTTCATGATTCATGAAAAATTCTTGCATTTTCAAGCCTTATTCGTGACGAATCACTATATATAGTCTATGTTTTCTTGGAGGCCTCTGATCACCTAGAGGTTTCTCGGATAAGGCATTTGACTAATGGATGTTATCTTATCTGGGTAAATTTCAAGGCCTCTGTATTTGACAAAGAATATGAGAAACATTCCAAAGGTAACCACAAAATCACACATCAAGGGGTTCATCATCAAATGGTGGGAGAAGAGGAATCCAAACTCATTATCACAGTCTCTACAATGGTCATGAAACTAGATATTTTTTACACAAAATAATCACTGTAATATTCCACTGTTGTCCCAAGGATAGTTTTGAATATGTAGTGAAAAACATGATGATCTGTGGCCCCTAAATTATTCAAACCAAAGCAGTCACTTTATTCTAGAAGGTTCCTTGTGGTGATCTGAAAGTGATGTGATCATTATCTTTGGGGGACATCTATATCTGATTATACATGAAATAACCATCCGTGAAGGAGAGATCATGGAACCCATATGTGGCATTGAACTATAGCTCTATCATAGGAAGGGGAAAATCACCCTTTATGAAATGGAAATTTTGGTCTCATAAGTGAATAAAATCATTGATTTGTACATTCTTTTTCATAAATGGAATTATTTTTGTGATCCACTTGGGGAACTGAATATCCTTGATGATGTTTTATTTGATGAGATTATCAACATCAGTCTCAACCATGTCACCATGGGAGGGGTTCATCTTTCTAGGAGGAAACATTAACCTGGAATGTACGGTGGGATACTGAGATGGTGGAAAACTACCTGAGGGTCATGTCAAGGAATTTATCAACAGATCTAGGAAAAAAATCATGATGATCCTTTGGGGAATTCATGTATTTCTTCTATTCCTCTTCATCCATGGCTGCACAGATCATCATTGGTTCTGGATGTAGATCAGTACCATGATTCACCTAAAATAACTCATCAATGGGGGTGGGTAATCCCTCCACAAACATGGTAGGATTATATTCTAAATCATTTTCAACCTCTAAGGTAAGGGAATTATTTGGAAATGATAGTTTATCCAATACATCTGACTCTAGCGAAACATTTGTGCCTACATGGTTGGATGTTGATTCAACATTGGGTAAATCCTTCCCTACTTGAACCATAGTGATAGTGGTTGTCGACTAGATTCCATCTGGCCTCCGATCGAGGGGTCCATGCCTGATGATATCCATGTAATGGTGATGTGTTGGTAACTGTTGGATCAACCCACCTCAGTGGAACATGTATGTATTGAATAAAATTTAGTCATGGGGTTAAAATTCTTGTACCTCCTAGGAGCAAGGGATACTATAATCACTCGAACCAATCACGTGTAGGATCATGAGTTAATCTCTTGATGCTAGATGTACCGAAAAATGCATCTTCCCCTCTTCTAAGAAATAATGAAGAAGTGTCCCAAGTCTGATGTTATCACCTCCAACTAGTGAATTAAGTGGAAGAAAGTGTCATCCAATTCTGTACATGGGTCGACCTTAGTGATATCATGGTCATCCTCCTTTGTATGAAACCATTTTTCACTGATCTTGTAGTTTTTGACATCTAGATAGTGGACTTCACATGTGGTGAATGAAGAAACATCACCTTAGAGGACACACACTTTATCATTGATGGGGTACTTTTGGAATTGGTGATATGAGCATATTACTATTGAATATATATGGAGCTACGGTCTACCCATCAGTGCATTTTAGGTGGTATCATTCGAAATAACCAAGAATATAGTGCTTCCAATATGACCACTAATCTAGGTCATCAAGTGGATTCTTCCACATGACAACTACTCGGTCTTATCAAAACCATGTATATTCAGGTTATGGGGACTTACGTTTGCATCAGTTAGTCCTAGTTCGCACAACATCTAGGTTGGGATAAGGGTGATATTGGAACCTTGATTTACTATATAATGGCATACTTCTGGGGCATTGAACTGGCTAGTGATTCACAAAATTAATATATTACCTAACAGGGGGAGCCTTCATCTTCTCTTGAGAATGACATGACGTCATATAATTTGTATCACTGGGATTTCTCATCATGGAATGCTTCTACGACAGATAACTATATTTCAAACTAGAGGGGATTATTCAAGGATTCTATGTGGGCATCTACCATATCTATAAACAGACAGGGGGTTTAAGGATCGAGAGTTTTAAAATAATGAATGAGAGGTAATGGAATACATCTTACTTCAATTCTAAGAGCACATTCCTACCCCTAGAGGGATTTTTATTAGAAGGGGAATGACAGGAAATGGTAGTAAAACTGGTGGATTCTGACTAGTGTGGGAAATGTTATATTGCTTATCAGATGGGATTCTATGAAATACCACTAGATTACTATTAGATGGATGAGGCTTGACCACTATTGGATGCAGATAATCATGATGTGGTTAGGGTTGTTTTGCCTAGTTGAGTAACATAATCTGTAGTGTCAGTGAATCTGACAAGGCAGACTTACAGGACAATTCCTGTAGGGCCCTACATAGAGCCTACTTTATAATCTCAGTAGCATAAACGTATAAGCTTGAATCACTAGTCCTGAAATCCTAACAATTCACATATCCTTAGCTCCATTGAAAGAATAATTGTTCGGGGAAATTCATAAGGTCTACTCGATACTCTATATCCTCGTGAACAAAATAAGGATTTACCAGCATGATGGTATTCATGGATCCATGCTCCAGGTCATCATTAGGGTAATAGTATGATATTGGGTGGGATTTGGGGGGTGAACCCCATCTTTGTAGACATGAAATCTATGAGAGTACAAGATGAAATTAACATCAACATATGATTTTTCCTACCCTTACATCATCATCACCCACTCTTCTTAGAGTTGGAAGACTGACATATGTATGAAAAAGTGGTGTTGTCTAGAGAAGGGGAAATTAATTTAGGGGATTACAGCTGATTCATATGAGAATGAATGATAGCATATGATCGAGTGACATCTCTACTGGACAACCAGTCATTCTACCTCTATGTCTCGTGGCAAGAGACCAACTTCAACTCACCTTTGCTGTCACTAAAAGGTTTTGCATAGATTCATGCCACTTGAGACAGGGTATGTACCTACCTGACTACATTTCTTAATACCTATTCCTAGAGGTATTCCATGAACACTTAGACTTTATTTATGGTATTTCCATGAATTCTATGATAAGTGTAGTAGTTAGGGTGATCAGTGAGATCGTCCTCCTAGGGTTTCTTGTATTCTTGTAGCTTCAAAATTCCATGACCCAAGGCACATCAGAAATAAATGGTATCCTGATACTCATTGAATGAGTTTAAAGGGTTTCTTCTTTCTGAAATGGGAGCTATTGAAACCTAGATTTTATGAGGGATTGGATCCTGATTCTATTCACAATGTGGCAGGTCTAGATTCTAGGGTGGTTCATTCCAATATTGTGCTGTGTGTTACTACTAATAATGATAGGCCTGGGGATTCTTCAATTGGAAATGATATGGACAAGGCTCTGCTGATAACAACTCTAGTGCCATGGGGGACTCTATCTATGTGAAGGTAGCAGTCTCTACCATGGTGGATCTTCTCAAGGGAGTTGGGGAGGAAATGGACATGCCTTTTGGACCTATATAATGATTCCTCTATGCATTGGACGTTGTTAGAGAAATCTCATTAACCACCTAGGATGTAATGAGAGAACAATTAGTGGAAAAACAGATTCTTAACATTCCCACTCATATTTATTGAAACTATTCTTGGTTTAGTGTTGTAGAAAATACCGCGACGTGTCCTCTTGGTGGGATTTGGGTGTGATTGTGATTTTTGAAAATGATAGATGACTGCATATGAGTGTGTCCGGTGTTATCAGAAGATAGGTTTGAAGGTGGCATAGTTTCCCAGTGTCTCCCAAATTTTGGGGTTCCATTATCAATAATTTGTTTGAAAAACACTGAAATAAATCAGCAAATAAAGGTAAATGCGAAGCCCATGACATGGATAGCGTACCATGTTGGGAAGGTTTGGTGGTCACGTTCCAGGAAGCGGGAACAATATGTGATATCGGTTTGTGAAACTTAAAACATTTCATGGTGGAAGGCAGTGCAATTTTTTGATTTCTTCTCATTGGTAGAGGAAATTGACCTTGAAGGAAAAAAGTTAGTGCACTGACCACCGTGGAAAAATGGTTTGCAGAATGTATGTGGTTCATGTTTGGATGATGAGTATGTGGTGAAGTATTTACAAAATAAAATATTTTGTAAATCATGGATTATATGATCTTTCTAATATCATTTCACATATAAAATAGTACTAATACCACCAATTATTATAGATATCGAATATCATTAGAGAATAACTCATTGATTTTGGAATTTGGAGAAGTCCAAAGGATGTTTTCCAGAGAGAATTCCATGAAAGGTGAAGCGGTTCACGTGGTAGAAATTATGCCGATTTTGTTTTTAGGAAACAATATCCTACAATTTATGTGGTACGCAGAAGTATAAGGCATGGTATGAAGGTGGTATATAATGGAAATCCATGAAAAAAAACAGTTCAAAGATAAAGGGTGTTTTGGTGAGGAGATTTTCAGAGTCGGTACGCAGAGGTGGTATGTGATAGAAAAGGCGATGGTGGTCAACAGACGAAGGGAGGTTAGTTGATGTAGAAGCAGTATCCCAAGGAGGTGTTCTGTATACCATACTAGTTAAATAGTACATGGATGGACTATATGATTCTCGATTTGAACAAGGATGCTTGTGAGTCTTTTAAATCAGTTTACGAAAGCACTTTCCAGTACCTAGCAGTACTAAGGAAGGTGAATTTCTTCTACATGGGAAAAATAAACTTCAGCAAAGAATCTTATAATAGTCGAGGATGTAGTAATTCATGAAAATTATGGGAACTACATTTCCATATACTATAATTGACTTAAATTTCCAAAAACTGTGACTGGAATCGGTTCAAATAGTAGTGAGAGAAGGGAGAGGAAGATAGTTAACATTTCCACTGGTATTAAGAAAGAGAAAGAGGCATTGGGGTGAACCTTGGTAATTTAGTGACAATACCTTAAAAATTACAAATATAGGAAGACTAGGCATAGAAGATCTAACCCAAAAATTATACTCTTTATTGGAAGTGAGGCTTAGTAAATTTTGTACATAAGCACATCGATGATGTATGATCCTTGGACATAGCCTAGTAAAGGTAAAATATGTCAAAGTCATTATTTCATGTGAATGGTTTCACATCTATTTATATGTTTCTAACATAAGGAATATGGAATTTCTTTTTCATTGACAATGAGATCACCCCCACCCCCAAGTTATGTTATTATACCTTTTGTACATGAAAATTGGTATCATAGAAATTGGTTGAATGTTTGTGATTCCATCCTATAAATATTAATGGAGGTGGTCAATCAAAAATGAATTCTGATATTTGACCGAAATAATTTTCTACCAAAGAATAATTGGATGTAGCAATACTTCTAATTATAGGTATATACGTCTTCATAGAAGCTATACATGGAATATCAACTAACACTAATAGTGGTGATTTATCATTATCTGAATAAGGGAATTGGATATTGATTCTAAAGGGATCAATTCTCTAGTGGGAGCCTAATAAAATTAAATTTATTTGTAGTTGGTGTATAGTAAAAAATCACAAGAAATGTGGTAAAAATTATTAAACATTTATGAGGGTGACACAAAAGTATGAGAAAAAAAGATACAGGTTTTATGGAATAGGTATAAGGATCTCATAATGAACACTAATGAGATCGTTGATGCATTCTTTGATAGGACCAATGTTATTTTGGAAGATATGAAAGGTCTTTGAGAAGTCATTAATGATATAATGATTAGGAAACATTTCTTGTGGAAACTTCCACTGCAGTTCATTCCAAATGTTTCATTGTTGTAAGACAATGACCCAAACGAGATAAAACTGGATAATTTACAATGAACCTTTGTAGATTATGAAATGAGAAATGATGATAACGATGTACTGGAAAAGGGGAAGTCTAAAGAAATTACATTCAAGGCCATGATGATTATCTTTGGTGACGATAGTCCTAAGGGGGACAATATGAATGATTTAATGTCAATTCTTTCCTCAAATCTGTAATGGGGAAATTATTTGATCAAAGTTAAACATCCATTTGTATGCTTTTGATGCAAAAAAAATTGGGCATTTGGTAGCGAGGTTTTCCTATATTTTTTTTGATGAAAATCAATAAAATGATGTAATTCCATAGAAAAGTATGGAACAAATGATAAAGATAAGACAAGTAATAAGAAAATATTCATAAAAAATAAGAATCTTCTTTAAAAATTGGATAAATGTTCTGAAGAATCTGACATAGAAGAGTTGGAGGACTACACAGATCATAAAATATATGATTTGATGGAAGTTGTGAGAAATTATTTATTAAGAGAAAAATGTTAAATTGAAATATAATATTTTGAAGGAAGAGTTGATCTTCATGCATAATTATAAGCTTCCCTTGAAGAGGTATATATTCTGTGGTCCAAAACGAAGAATCCTAACAAATTTATTCTTAATGAAAAAATCTATATGCAGAAGTATGAGGAAGAGTATTCCCATTACAATATCAAAATTGAAACGTTGAGGTCCTCAATTCCATAGATCTCAGAAAAGGTGGAAGTGTACAAACTCCAAATTGATGAATAGAATATAATAAGTGATAATTTGAATGAAACAAGAAAATATCAAATCAAACATATCGATGAACTAGAAGAGGAATTCATTGATATTAAATGAAATATTAAAGATCAGGAGAAACTATCAGCTCCCAATTTGACATCAGGAATGAAGAGTATAATGTCAATGTAGAAAATGAAAATTAAGCAGAGTGGTCCAGTAGAACAGAAGCACAAATTAACTATGAATGATAATGATGGTATGGGGATTGATCTAAAATAGAAATCAGTCATGGTTCAAGTTACATATCATCCACCCACTCCAAAATTGAAGATCGATTTGGTTATGAAATAGAATCATATGATTTAGAGATCCCATGGAACAACTAGTGCTGCATCATTTTCACATAGAAATGTACCTCACATAATATTTTATTGTTGTGGTAATATGGGACACTATCAAAATGTATTTTCCACAGAAGTGTGGTACAAAGGAAACAAGACCATCAAAGGTTGTCATACATAGCTCAAAATTCGTTTTCATCATATGGTTGTCTTTGTTTTAGGTGCAAAGGTTTCAGATATATGGCAAGATATTGCACATCAACAATGGAGGGGAATGTGCTGAGGCAGACTAAATTCATTCAAAAGACGTAGTGAAATATATCATCAAGGGAGTTGGAAATTCAAAATCAATTCATAGCTCTAAAAGATGAAGTTACATAATAATATTATAAGGATGATCAACATTATCAATCCATGGAGGCTATGAATTCAACAACCTGGGTGAAAATGAAAAGGCTCGAGCAAGCATTGGTTGATGAAAATGCATTCAAGGCATCAAATCACATGAGGATATGGATCATTGATAGGGGATTCACATCCCATATGATGTGGATTAAGGATATAGTGATTGTAATATGGTATGATAATTAAGGTATCGTATGATTTGGTAATTATTAGGGATTGAAAATTTTTGGATTAGGAAAAAGCCTTTTTTGAAGGGAAAGACTTTAGATGAGCATATGTCTTGAAGGTTGAGTGGATTATTCACAAATTTAATAGTGTTAGTGAATTTTGTGACTAAAGGCATGCCATAATTGGTTCCAAGAAATTATGTATCATCAAGGAAAATGATGGTGATGTTATGATGCAAGGAAATAATATGAAAGGAAATATATACCTCATGAGTGGAAAAGAATATCTTTTCTTTCTTTCCAAGGATTAAGAAATCAAGTTATGCCATATGTTTCATGGTAACATTATCCAAGTGTCCTTGAATGAATTGGAGAAATATGATGCTGCTCAAAATATTCCCAGATCATAACATGATCGTACTCATACATGTCATGCTTTCCAATAAAGGAAGATCATTCAAATGAAATATAAGACAATGTAGAAAAAGTCAACACAATATCTTGAGATGGTGCATATTGATGTGTGTGGGCCAATTTTGCCATGATTTATTTATGGAAGGAGATATTATGTTCTTTTGATTGATGATTATAGAGGAATGGAATGAGTTTCAATAATCACCCACAAATATGAAGAGATTAATTTCATTAAAACATATCAATGAGAATGTGAATGATTCTTGGTAAGAAAATTTGGAAAATTCAAATAGATAATGGAACATAGTTTACAAATTGCCAAGTGAAGGATTATCTCCAGAAACATGGGATAAGGAATCTTGTTTTAGCAGTAAGAACTCCACAACAGAATGGAGTATTTGAGAGAAGAAATATGATATTCAACAATATGGAGAGAATAATGCTTATTGAGAAAAAAATTATGGGGAAATTTTGGAATGATGTCGTAATGATAGTAGTCTACACATCCAATAGAGATTTACTTTACCCAAAATACGAGAATAATTTATATGTGTCATGGTATAGAAATAAGTCGTCATTAAAGTTATTTTGAGTTTTCATAAGTAAATATTGCATTCCCAATAAGGAGAAACACCACACATTTGAATCTTATGGGGTTGAAGGAATATTTATCAGTTACTCAAGAAAAGAAAGGCATATTTTTTTTAATAAGCAGCTAGGAAAGATAGTTGAAATTCATGATGTGAATATAGTGGATAATAAACAGAACCATCATCAAATACATTATAAAAATCAGTAGGATAGTTATGAAGAGATGAGTAGGTCAAGAGATATTCTTGCTCTATATTTAGATTCAAAATAAGACAAAGATGATGAGAATAAATTAGGGACAACCTAGAGGCATGTGAGAAGAGTTAAAATTTATATGCAGAACATAATTGGTCATCAAACATCACCAGTGTAGACAATGAGGATTCCACCTCTATAGAATGTATCATAATTAACACTTGTGGACCCCAATTTCATTGATGATGTAGCTGGAGATGTGAATTGGGTTCAGGAAATTAATGAAGAGCTTGGCCAAATTGAGAAAAATCAGATGTGGGAAATTTTTTCAAGATCAGAATAAAAGAATGTCCTAGGGAGAAATGGGTCTTTCACAAGAAAATGAATCATAATTCGTTTTTTATTCAAAAAAATCACTCATATCATAACTCCCCATTATTTCATAACACGTTATCTCATTAATGTAATTTAATTGCTTGCACTACATGCAACGCCGAGTTCGAGCGCACCACAACTTACCAAACTAACCGTTAATAAAAAAGCAGTTATGAATAGTATAAACCACGTTTTTAATATTATATACTCTAAATAGTTTTAAAATTCATATTTGGTGTTTTGTAGACATAATATAAGAACAAATTCATTTTTTCAGAAAAAGAAATATTTTTCAAAAAATGGTATTTTACCAACTTTTATTGGTGAAACCTTTTTAAAACCAATATTTGACACTTTTATATATTCAATTTAATGAAATTAAAATCTACTTTACAATAGGGACATAAAAATTTAGTTTGGATAAATTTTTGGTACTCTTCTAATAACTTTAATATTTTGACAAATAGTAAAAAATACTCTGTTTTAATTGAAAAAGTGATTTCTAAATTGAAGTAATTTATAGTGTTAAATTATGGAATTGAATGGATTTGAAGTATAATTAGAATATATTTTTGTCATTTAATATAATTTTGGTCACTATAAGTAATATCACTTTTAAAGTTGACATAAACACATGTCAATCTTTTGATGGTTTTTATTTTTTTAAAACCCTCTTTTTGGTTTTGACAACAGGAATTAACTTTTCATAAATAAATAAAATTATATATTGTGAATTTGGTAAAATTGACTACATTTTTTAATTTAGAATATCAAAATTAACTTAGGGGGAATTTTTGGTATTTTTCTAAAAACATTCAATTTTAATTAATTGTGAAAAATAATGCGTTATTGGTTAAGACTGACTTTATTTAGATAATTATTTATTTTATTTTATTTTATTTTAGGCAAAAATATATAAATAATACCTATATATGTACAATGTAATTCATTGAATCCATTTTATAATATGTATAGATATATAAAAATTTTATTGAACATTTTACCATCTTTTACCCAACTTCTAGGAGAATTTGCAAATTTACATAAAATATAATTTTACCTATTCTGTAAGTTGAATTTAAAAAAACTGAGGGACATGGTTGAAATTATTAAATAAAATTCGGTTCAATAAGATGATTTTTTTTTGGTGAATAGTATGTTTTTTACTTTTATTTACCACAGTTAAAAGTCAATAGTGTAATTAAGGGTGAAAATGATATCATTATTACCCAAACACATGTCCTAATTCTATTTGATAAGTTTAATTCAATAAAAATAACCATAGGAATAAAATATGACCCCGTTCGGTCCACATGGATTAGATTAGGAAATTTATTATTATTTTATTTAATGAAGTGTTAAAATAGTTAAATTCCAAGTTTAATAACTAAACCATTTTGAATATGGGTTACACAAAAAATAAATTAGACAATAAATATTAATTATAATTCTAATGCGATTCCCTATATAATGGTATTTTATTTATAATCTTAAGACATTAAATAATTTAATTTATTTATGACACAATCATGATGCAGTAATTACCCTATTAATGAAAGATTAAAATAATTTATATTATAAATATCCAAATAAATGTAATTTGATACATTTGATTAATTCCAATAATTTTATATGTTAATATGACATTTTAGGGTTGATTATAAATTTTTTTTGGATGTAATCAGGTTGTTATGATTTTCACAGAAACCCAATACTAAATAGTGTCAAAATTGACATAATTGAGTTTTTAAAAAAGTTATTATATTATTAATTGATTTAATCTTTATAAAAATATAAGGATAGGACAAAGAACATGGATAAGTTTATATATATTAATAAGGAACCACATGGGGTTCGTTTGGCTTGTTATTGTAAATTTATTAACCATAAAATATAAAAATACATAGAGACATGGTAAATGTAAAAATATTTAATTAAGAGTTAAATCTAAAAGTTAATGTTAATATGATGACCTAAACCTATTAAAAACCTATTGTTTGAGAGGTTTTCAACTCATCCCCACAATATAATTGAAAAAAATCATTTTGAACCATTATATATCAAAAATGATTTTATTATAAAATAATATTTCAAACTATTCCTAAAGTGATCATCACCTCTCTTATAAAAGGATACTTCCCGTTCTATCAAAATAACACCTCCAACGCCATTTGGCTCAGCCAAATCCTGCCCAAATATCCTCCCAAATGTTTTCACACCATCCGAGTGTTTTTACTTTGACCATAATGACAACCTAAGGAGCCCTTTGATTGACTCAAAAGGAAACAACTGAAGAAGAGATAATAATTTCACCACCCTCTTTCAAGTTCTTTTCATCTTCCACTTCTTATATCATTGTTGTTTCGATACTAAAATAATTAATTCAGTACCTCCAACAAACTAGGATGTTATTATAAATATGTTACCTCCATATTCGTTATTCTGTCCATCCTCTAAATGAAAAAGTCTCCATACAAGCGTATGTATGGCTTACCATATCCTCGTCGTGTAGTTTGTTATTCAAACACATAATTATTTTGATGGGTATAATAATGAGTATAACTAATGTTAATAATAATTATAACATGTTAATTAGTCTGTATATACGATATAACATCCAATTACAGACAATTTCACCATTAGTATAATGATATTGTCACTCATGGGTACGTACAGATTACTATCTCCACGACGTGATGAGATTCATTCCCACGTTCGCCAGTCAATGATGATTATAAAAATCTATATTATTAATATGTATGTAATAAATGACATAAAAATGATACTGGAGATATATATATATATATATGTACTTACATATATCTTATTCACTTACTTCCATTCAAAATGATATGAAAACAGAAATAGTATTTATGCGTACGTACGGCCTACCGTCTCCCTAAATGGTGCCTTCCATTTCATATATATATCTATTATAAATATTTATATACTAAATATATATGATATATTAAATAAGGATTATATTATGAAATTATTTAAATCATGATCTAAATGATACGATCTAAGAAATCACGTTAAAACACGTACGATAAAAAATAGCGATTATTACAGAAAATGTTAATTTATCATGGAAATAATTATTAAATGGTTATTATAAAGTCAAAAATGAATTATTTATGAAATAATAAATATTCATATGGTTCTGTTATAATTTAATAACATACTATAGTCTTTATATAAGATGGTAAATGTACCCTCGACCAAAAGGAAAGTGCAAAGTAAGGGTTAATTTCACAATCTCTTTATTTGTCGAGGGTGTTTTTACGTTAATATCTACTGGGACATATTTATTATCAATGTCCATTTTTAATAAAAGTGTTTTCAAAGGGATTAATTTTAAGTTAATTTTTACTAAAACATCATTTTAAATGTTTTAATGATTTATTCTTACAATCCTTTCTCATTAATGTTCATGTTTTCAAAATGGTTTTAAGGATTTATTTATATGGACATGACTGTTTTAAAATGTTAATTTATTTCCAAATATTCATAGTGTTATGGGAAACTGTGATTCAAAACTATATTTTAAATTACTTCCTTTATATTGTTTTTAAATTATTTCATGAAAATGATATATTTCTCTAAATTATTTTTACTGATCATTTTCAACTATGTAAATATCCTTTACAGGATATTATTCTTGGTCGATGTTGATTTATTATTATACAAATCTTCCATATTGTATTATAGGATTTGTGATATGTTTAACTGTGGGTGTGTTATTTTTAAACCATTATGGTTTATGGATAATGTATTGATATTTCATATGCTAGTTTTAATAAGAATGTTTATGTTATGATTATACATTTTCATATAAGGAATGCATTGGACTTAGTAAGTGATGGGTGGAGCCCACTATAGCTTCTCGATGCATCGGTTGGTCTCATGAGACTAATAAGTGTCTTGGTAGAAGGCCTCAACAAAATCTTATTTTTATTCTTAGCACAAGGACATGACTATGGGGTTATGATGTCTAGAAATATGCATTCCATCATTATGATGTTGAATATTGAAATTGCATGTGATTATTTGACTAGAAGAATATCCACGTGAATAATTAAATGAAAATATTTGATTTTATATTTTCATATTATGATGAAGTTTATGTTTAAAAGGATATTGTTTTGGTCTTATACATTTCCTTAAATGTTTATTCTTATTTATAAAAGTTTCCACTATATTGTTATCCTTATGGAGCATCTAAGCTCACCAATTTCTATGCTTTATTTTTACCAAGATGTGAAAAAGTATTTAATGGTTGACCTGTATGGATAGGGTAAGGATATAAGTGTGTTCAAAAGGGGAAAAAAATGTGATTGATGTTTTTATTTCATGATATAATGTAAAAATTATGAATGTATCTAGTACTTCCAATGCTACTAAAAGGATCAGTCTTTTAGGACATGATTTCTTATATCAGGACAATGTTATGTAATAATGCACCAACTTTGGGTAACTGGGGTCGGGGTGTTACCGTTGGTATCAGAAAAATTTTAGTACAACCCTTGAATCTAAATTTAGATAAACTCTAATTAAATAAAATTACCCTAAGATAGACTTTGAGGATTAGTATAGAAGAACATCCTACAATTTTGTTACTGTAGAGATTTGGTGAGTTTTCCAAGTAATACATCCCTGTCTGGATACGAGCAGGTAGTAGCGGCTCAAAAACAGATCTACCTTGGGGTAAAACTGGAAGACACTGCATTGAGCTAGACTTGAACATGAACTGGTTCATGAAAATGGGCCTTGCTGCACTCTTGGTTATGACACTCCTGGGGGATATGATTAGGATAATTCAACATTTGTTTACAAACCATTATAAAGGATTCATGAGTATATAACTACTCAAAGAAAACATTTTTATGATTATGGTATATATCAATAAACTATTCAATTTATTTTATGTTTTTTACAATATTGGAATTATGTATTGGGATTCATAAACTAATCTATTGTATACCATTGTTTAGAAATGGAATAGAGTGGATGAAATGAGAATTCTTGTAATATGCATGATCAAAATATTATGAAGGACCATATCTTTAATGGAAATAATCCAACATTTAAAGGGGAAATAATATCCCATGTATTCTCATCATGTAAAGAAATAATATCATGTGTTAATTAGATAAGGAAAAAATTCTCTGAGTCTTATTGCTTTGACGGTATGTAAAAGAAGAAAATAACAAAAGATAGAAAAATGGATAATGTTAATAGAAGAAAGAATGATTTTCCCATATGTGATAACTGTGGAATGAATCACCTTAGTAAATGCATGAAGGAATGGGAGGTTTTTATAAGTGTGGAGAAAAAGGACACCAATTAAGTGATTTCAAGGGTAAAAAAATGTTTCAAATGTACAATGATTCATTTGTATGTAGTTGGGACACTATGTGAAGGAATGTCCAAATCATCAGAGTATATCCCAAAATGCTACTATTGTATAATAATCAAGTAATGATTCTACCACATATGAAGAGGAATGATTAGAGTTCTTATTTCATTATTAAAGTATTGTGTCATTTGAGTATTGTATTAATGACGTACATGTTATAATAATTATATAGTATACAAGGATTGTATTGCAGTACTATTTCGTTATGGACATGAGATTTTGTGGAACGAAGAAAAGTGACACAATAGCAGGTTAAATTTTATGGAAAATATATGGTTGAGTGAAAGATAAAACATAATATGCTTCTTATACTGAGGTAGTGATTTTGGAATAATATATAATTGATTTGGATAAATTATATTGGGAATTCTTTACTCCCTTGTAATTTATAAATGATTTGTATTTTCCATCATTGTTTGAGTTTAAAACATTTTTGGATAGAATGAGTATATCCAGTATTCTATATGGAATAAGGGATCATGATTGTAACCAATAAGGTTTTATGGTAATTTAGGGTGTTGTAGTGTTTTAAATGAATACATGATGAAGGTATTAACATGTTATTACATGGAAAAAGGATCTTCATTGGGTTTACCATTCTTATAAATTTTGGACTGTGTGTTTTGATAGATGTTTTTGGATAAGTCTAAAGGATGTAATCGATTAAGTTGTACATTGGATACATTTTTTTTGTTAAATCATTTCATGAGATTTTTTTTGGATTGTCATAAAAAGGACAACCCGGAGAGCGGGAGACAACCCATCGTGTATGGAAAGGCCGTGAGACTTGAACCCACAACCAAAGAGCGACAAGGGTGGATCACCTACCACTAGCATACATGTTGTCATGGTTTTCATAAAGCATTTTTTAAATAGTCTGACAAGTGAATTATAAATTCATTATTTTTGGAACCCTATAAAATCTGGATAAATAGAATATTTTTGAATTATAATATCTTTTAGAGAGAAAGATGAGTTTGTGGTAAGAATTCGTTAAAGGGTGAAACTCTACTTTTCATGTATATATATATGTTCCATCTTATTCAATGAATAAATTAATTCTTAAACTTTGTGTAAGGGATCTTAAAACAAAAAATGTGTTATCCTAATAACTTATGTTTGGTTGAACCGAAGATATTTTAAATCATCATATATTGATGGATTTCGGGCCCTAAATTTTACACTTGTTTGTGATTGATTAACTCAGTCACTCCCTATAACTATTTATGTTTTTTCTCCAATAGTTTGTCTCTAATTCCACCAATGTTCTCCTAATAGAGATCATAATTTGGTGGTGAATTTTTCATTTCTCTTTCCATATTAATAAAAGTAAATTTTATTAACCCAATTTCCGATGTGGGTTTTCCAAAATGGTATTTTACTATTTTAACCTTTTATTTCCAAATAACAATTCCAAATTGCGAGGACACAATTTATTGAAGGAGGGGAGAATGTAACACCCCAAGATTTCATAGTGTATCATCTCTGTTTCTGACGCTTTCGTTGGGGCACGCGTATCTGTCTCATTTGGGGACGTCTGTTCCTTGATCGAAATGGGATGATGGGATGTCGGTTCTTCCTTCCATGGATTCCTCCTTGGAACTCATCACCTAGTCCGGGTCTTCATCATAGATTTAATATGTTGTTCGTGAAACTCTTCCTAGTGCCATATCTTTATGGACACCAGTTAATTACACTGCTTCTATCAGGACATTCCAAGGGGTCTGGTCAGGGCAGTAACCTTTAGTTAGGGGAGTAGTCACACTGAGGCATCATTGACGTGTCTGGATGCTAGGTATAGGTGTTTATTTCTTCTATCCCTTATTATAGGTCCTCTCGAGGGCGCAAAATCTCGAGGCATCCCACATCGAACGCGGGGAACTGTATTCCATAGGCATGCATCAGAGGCTTTCCTTAGCTTCCTGTGTTTAACACGGGGTATGCTGCGAGTTTAACGTCCAGTGGAGACATATCAGACTGATCATAACACTGATTAGAGTGGATCAGATTGAAGAACCCCCTTGAATAAACACCGATATTAGGGCCAACATGTGGGTGGCTTCCTGGATGATGTAGGGAGGAATGAGGTGGCATGATCCCACTAGGATGTGGCGGACTTGGTAAGAATCAGGATGAACAGTGGTTTTGGGATTGAGCCTCATGGAGGATTCCAACATTCCATGCCTTGACATGGATCGAAGACCACATAGTTTAGGAATACAGTTTAATTTCATGTGGGAAGGAGATGGTATAGTTTAACATCATGTAGGACGAGGGAATATGGGGCTTACACTCTGAGGTATCCCATGGTGGAGTTTGGTGAACCGATGTGAAGTAGGTCGGAACGACCGGGTGGTGGGCTTAAACCTCATGAGGCTTCCTATGTACCATGCCTTAGCAAAGATCAAAGTCCATGTAGTTTAGGATGGGATGTGTCATAGAACCGATGTGAAGGTGGACCTTTGTCCGATGGATTTTGGTCTTGAACATCGTGTGGATTCCTACGTACCATGCCTTATCATGTATCAAAGTCCATGTAGTTCGAGATAGTTGGGGAATACACTCTGAGACAGCCCATGGTGGGTATGGGGCTTACGCTCTGAGGAGTCCCAAGGTGGGTATGGGGATTACACTCTGAGGAGGCTCAAGGTGGGTATGTAGATTACACTCTAAGGAGGCCCATGGTGGTTATGGGGCTTACACATTGAGGAGGCCCAAGGTGGGAATGGGGCTTACACTCTGAGGAGGCCCAAGGTGGGTATGGGGCTTACACTCTGAGGAGGCTCAAGGTGGGTATGGGGCTTACACTCAAAGGAGGCCCATGGTGGGTATGGGGTTACACTCTGATGAGACCCAAGGTGGTGGGGCTTGATCCTTATGGAGGCTTCCTATGTACCATGCCTTAGAATGGATCAAATTCCACATAGATTAGGAATACAGTTTAACATCATGCGAGAGGGTATACTTGGCAGTTTGATGTCATGCAGCTCGGACGGGGGGGATTCTTGGTAGTTTAACGTCCTACAGCTCAAATGTGGGGGATGCTTGGAAGTTTAACATCCTGCATCTCGGACGATAGGGTGTGGGGCTTACACTCTAATTCTTCCCAAGGTGTGTCATGGTCGACGCTCACTCTAAGCCCACATGAGTCATGATCGGTGTGAGAAAAAATAGGTTCCAGAGACCAGACGATCATGTTAAGAAGGTTGCGTCCGTGGGAAACGAGAAGGGGCTTATGCTTTGAGGGGCCCATGGTGCTGAGACTTACTCCAGGATGGAGACCCAAGGGCGACAAAGCGCAAAGGGAGAGGGACTTGGGACCTAAGAAAGGAGAAGCCTCATTTTCTATCACGCCCTCTGTTGGCCTTGACACTGAGGAAGTGAGGAGGGGCAGGGATGGTTCCTCCTGCAAGAAAAGCTAGGGTATTACACCAAGGTGTATTCCCTTCCATGTGGAAAACACCACTCCCACAAGGAGGATATCATCCCCGGTGGAGACCAGGGGGCGTGGAGAATGTCCAAGGTGGGGGCACCCCGGGTGAGAGGCATGAGGCGATGTCACAGTTTAACATCATCTGTTGAGGATGAGGGTTCTTAGCAGTTCAAGGTCATGTAGCTCGGATGAGGTGGGTTTTCTATGCACCACATGGACTTACATAAACGGTACCCTCTACTCCTTGTGGGGGGCAAGATACCGTTAATTCCGTGGTGAAGGGGGTTTGTAGAGCAAACCATCGAGGGGTCCACATTAGCATGGATATGAGAAGATGAAATAACAATTAGCGTGCCTATACGAAGAATAATTTGGCGAAGAAACACTACGAGTGGTATCATTTAAGAGATTTTGAAGTCACATCATGCAAACCTGGAGGGTCGCACGGGAGAAGCAGATGCCAAGCAGATGGGTCCAGAGGTAGGGGCCTTGTGGTGCTCCGTCGATTTGTGTGGTGGAGGGCACTGGCGAAGGGGTCTGCTTTGCAAGGTGGGGTGCCTTAGCCTTAGCATCGGGCCGAGGTGTTAATGGGAGGTGCTTCGCGAACTGGAAATGATTTTGTGGAGCACAGCCTTGCGGAGCAAAGGTGCCTCACGATGTAGGATGTTAGGAAGAAATGTGCTTCACGAAGTATAGTGATCCTTCTTTAAAAAATGGATCAAATGTTTGCGAAGGGTGTTATGCAAAGCATAAACACTCTATGATGACCCAAGTCCCCTTGGGGATACCCTTCGCGAAATCCATTAGGGTTTGTGAATGGAATCCCTCTTGGAAGAGGGGATCAGGATGAGACATTGGGGAGGCACTTCATGAAGTAGAAGTACCTCGCCCATATCATGATTCACCGAGTGGTGAAAAGCTTCACGATTCAGGTGCTGAGAAGCTGAATGTTCGGATTGTCCATCTGGGGAGCTCAGGGGGAGCTCGGTATTTATAGGCAAGTGGCATCATGAAGCGGAGCTCACACGGTGCGAAGGGGGTGATGTTTGTTCGCAGCGGGCTCGCGAACGTCAATTTGGTTCATGGAGCATCCCGCCTCCTGGGCTGCATGGCGGGTTTGCGAACGTCAACTCCATTTGTGGAGCACCCCTCGTCCTTTTCTTTGCAACTTCCACGGTGCAGGGGACTCCACAAAGAGGCTTTGTGAGGCAGTCTGGGGGGGGGGCGTCTTGGGGCCTTTTCTTCATTCCAAATTTTGGTGCCAACAAATCCCCCCTCCCTCATACATGGAGCCACGTAGGGATCAAGGGATTAATTCTAAGGGAAATCATCAAAATAATCAGTTGTTCGTGGTTCTGACCCACGAAGATGGTGCACGAGGCAGACAAGGGCCGTGTGGGCCTGGCATGTCTTGAATCTCTGCATGGACTAGATGTGCCATGATGCTCTGAAGGTCATCTCCTATAAATAGAGGTAATTCCATCTCTTTTGTTTTTTACATTCACCACAATCTTGTCTTATTGTGCTCTCTATTCGCGAAGCTCTACGTACTCCATGAGTGATCTCTGTGAATCGAGGATTCATGGCGCACAGCGAGTCTTCGACTCCGTGTTTGTGCTCCGAGATCTGGCTTTGAATGCCGAGGCAGCTTTCCCGTGAGCAGTCTTCATGAGTGGACTTCACGAACTTACTTCGCGCATGATCTTCGTGAACCAGCCACAAAAAATACCATGTTACAGAACCAAATGGATTACCAAGTAGCTACATTGGGTGTCCTTGCAGATTCTGCCCGGAGGGACGAAATGGAGAACAACCTATGGATGGGGGTGCTTGTCTAGAGCAACTCGGACCAAGATTCTTTGGTGGAGCTGCTGTCAGAGAGCCAAAAGACATACGCACTATGTAATAGGTTTCCCTTGTATGGATTCTGGCAGAGGGACGATGTCTTCATCCACCCAGCAGGTTGGGATGAGCTAGCTTACTGGTTCTGGAGCACATCGTGTCAGCACCGATGGTTTAGGGCGCCCGATGGCCATGCCTAGGAGGACTTCATGCCTGTCACTACCGACTGCCTATACAATCATCTAAACAACAATGATGGTAAGCCATTGGAGCCGGAGATGTCCCCTCCAATGTACCGAACCATCCTGAAGGCAGTTCTAGGGAACCCAAAGAAGGGGTGGTCCAAGGAATGGGACATGCGCCATGCTGGAAACATCACAATTGATTGGGCTTGGACCAATTGGGTAGGCACCTCGTGCAAGGAGTTCGGGGTTGAGCTGAGAAGAGTGGGCCTTTATGAGGAATCTTGGGATTCCCCGTTCCATATTTACCAGCCGAAGCAGTTAATGTCGGTGCTTTTGAGCCTGTGGTCACCGAGGAACAATAAAATTCACTTACACCACGGGGAGGTTAGCATTAGCCTGTGGGACATGCAACAGATCATGAGAATCCTGATACTGGGGGAAATGTATGAAGAATTCCTCCCGGCCATGGGCACGTGTGAGGATCCGGAGCAGATGTCGCATCTGGTAATGATGTTGATAGAGCTCATGCCTGGGGAGGACAAGGAGGTAGTGATGGACGTCCACTTCAAAAACTAGTTCAAGATGTTCTTGAACATCCCAGAAAACAGGCATTTCCCAGCGAGGCCTCGAACTTTCCTGAAGGGTGCCCAGAGCAAGGAAACCTCATACTGGCAGTTGTTGGAGGATAGCTAGTGGAAGACCTGGGGGTTCAGTGTCAGTACTGAACAACGACCAATAGTCGGGCTGGCGGCATTCATCGCAGCCCTTATCTATGGTTAGATCCTACTGGTGAGGGATACAAACATGGGAGTGCGTCCAAGAACTTTCATCATGGAATCTACTTTGGCAATAGGAGGGCGAGTCGACCTAGGGATCCCGATGCTCTCCAAGTTGTACAAAATGTTGTGGCACATTAGCGAGGGGATGAAGACACAGAGGATATGTAGGCCATTCCACCTCCTGTACATGTGGATGGAGGCACACATTAGGGGGATCTATGAGTATCTGAACCCCATCTCACCTCCGGGGTCGAACTTTCTTCCCTCGATCTTGAATGTCACGAGGAGATTTCTGAAGAAGCTGACCACACCATCGGTTGTAAACCGTGTGTGGAAGGTGGAAAAATTCAATTTTCAACCATTCCCCCTACCAACGGGGGCCTTCACTGATGATGGTTGGGATAAAGAAGAGCATCATGCCTACCTCCCGGCATTTGGAGGTGGATACTCGGTGGCCAGGGTGGACCGAGAGTGTCTCTATGAGCCTTACACCCCACACCAGTTCACCAGGAAATTCCGGTGCCTGCAGCGGCTGACCCCACAAGACTTCTTAGGGGTGCACTACAAGGAGCACCCATGTGTGATGAGGTAGATGTGGCTCATGTTCACACAAGAATATGGGAGGATGAGTAATGCATTGCCTCCGCCAACCGCTATCCTTGGTATGATAAGGGAATACACTCGGAGCTGGGAGGCAGCCTACCTAGGGGAGATGCTGAAGTAGCCAGCCATCTTGGTCGGTGAGGGTGAAGTTCCTCGATCTCGGGGCCAATACCAAAAGGTGACATGGGAATCCTGTAGTGGCGGGGCTGCTGTAGCGGTGGTGCCCACACAGTTTGAGGAGGGAGTAACAGCAGCCGATCCAGCGACGGTGAATCCAGTAGCTGCAGCAGAGCCGGTGGTCGCAAGAGAACATAGTCATCTAGAGGGGTGGCCACCAAGGGGATTCCGCAATATTTCTACATAGGCCCCGGGGAAATGGTTGTTCCATATCGACATTCCATAGAACGTTGTCTTCCTGGTGGTCTGGGACATCAGGGAAGTCAACAAGAAAATCTGTGACCCATCCAAATTATGGGAGTGTCTTAACCGCCTCGGGATGCACTTGTCGAGAAATTGGCCCTATTAGAGCCGACCTTGCAGTATCCCAGGCGGAGGCGAAGAAATACATCACCGATCTGGAGGAATTCATCCATTCCTTGGGTTCTCTGCATCCAATAAAAAACTGGGTGAGGGTACTATTGAATCGGATGGTTCCCCCATAGTTGTCGGCCCCTGAGCTGAGAGAATTTTTTCCCCTACTGGATGAATAAGATGAGTCCTCCTAGGGAGACGAGTCCTGTAGGGAGAGTCCACCGGAGGAGGGTGAAGTTGGAGACCAGTCCTCAGAATTCGAAGAGTTCGCGGAGGCTGTTGAGGTAAAATTCCATGTTCCGTCTTCAGACTCTACCCTTAGGTTACTCTGGATTCCTTATCAACATATGTACTGTGCAGGAGGACCTTGTGCATAGACCTCGTTGTCACCCCTCAGTGGGTGCCGATGCGGGACCTATGGGATCTGCACCCGTGGCTGCATCAACCTCCACATCTGGCGGGGATGAGACAGTCGAAGTGGCTCCCCAGGAGCCTCTAGACCTGTCGACTATATACGGGGGGCCGATTTTCGGGGTTCCGGCAATATCAGTCGAAGATCGAGACCAGTGAATTTTCCTCTATAAATATTCTCGGCCACATTCACAACTACCATCACCTGACCACGTTAACTGACATCCACATCCCTTTCTTGGCGTGTATAGTATTTCAATTGGCCAGGGATGCTGTGGAGAAGTTGGTGGGGGATTCTGGTTGGACTCTTCCCAGGGGGATGCCAATGATCATTAAGGTGAACGTTGAACCTAAAAAAACTGCAACACTTCCAATCACCGACGGGGGAGCCAGTGGGACTGTTCCTGAGATCATGGAGGTGGGATCTGATGATGAGGATCAACCAGACGATTCAGGTCCCACCACACCCTACCTGGAACCTGACGTGGACCCGGCCGAGGAGTTCTTTGGGGCAGTCCTGCATACAAGCCCGCCAATCGCGCTGACTGGGACGAGACGACCTATGACGTGGAAAACAACAAGATAGTCTGTCACTGTTTGTGGAAGCTGATCACGCGCTTCATCAATGACACCCCCCAAGTTCTCTAGTAGAATGAGATGGACAGACTTCATTCTTGACTGTGGAAAATGTGTGCTGGTGGAGTGGATGCCCAACGACCTCACATGCTCATCCGAGATCATATGGCACAAAAAATTCAGGATTATCACCGAGGCCTTGGCATGGGCTGTCAATGGAGGAAGGCAGTAAACATCAGGAGCCTCCTAATGGCTGAAGATGAGGTCCATCGGCTGTAGGC
This sequence comes from Viscum album, assembly GCA_963277665.1. NCBI lineage: Eukaryota > Viridiplantae > Streptophyta > Magnoliopsida > Santalales > Viscaceae > Viscum > Viscum album. The sequence goes on along the minus strand of OY728128.1, from coordinate 242,712,338 downwards.
CTGGGCGGATGAGCATTTTTCTTCTCTTGGTTTGCAATCATAGATCGTCTTGCGGCCAAAAGCTCAGCAGGCGGTTGCTGAAGAGGGCTCGAAGCAGGCTTCTAGGGAGGTGATCGTCATCAAGGCTGACATGGAGCGGGCCCAGATTTCATCTGATTATTTGCGCCTTCTCGCTACCAATGAGGAGCGGGAGATGAACAAGAGGCAACGTCTCTTGGATTCAACCTGCCAAAGGGTGGCAGAGATACAACGCTCCTTGAACTTAGTCAATCCGTCAATGGGGGGATTCGACCCTTGGGTACTATAATGATTACAACCCCTTAAATTTACTTTCATGATTTGATTTTTTGAATGTCCTAGCATGCACGAGTTCCATTGTTTTCATTGGTTTATTGCATCCTTATGATGTTTGCAGATCATCCAGCGACCATTCGCTATGCTCACGTGGGTCGGACCCGATGTCAGAAACAAGGGATAGCCACTTAATTGCCCCATCCAAACATAGGAGTGAAAACATAGCTTCAGGCATCCAGGGTTTAGACAAACTGTCCGTATTTCTAGGAAATGGGATAGACCTGACTGGAGAATGATGTTCTTAGACCAACCAAATTACCGTTTTTCTAGTGTTCTCATGTGAATGAATTGTGAAATGTCAGGGGAACTAAAATCAATCTGAATAGATGGGAATGGGAATTTTGAATCACGATACCCAGGATTCTGAACATTTTGGGGGTTTCATGACAAATAGAGGGTATATGTTAACCGTGGTAGATAAGAAACATCCATATTGAATTAGCCTAGAATGGGGACAATAAATGAGGGCTGACCACTGACCATGTTCGTAACACAGGGCCTAACTCAAATATCATAGATCAGTCTTCTGGGAAGTTGGACAAGGGCAGCAGGAGAACCATATGTCGAGCATCCATACTGTTAGGGGGTCCCTCTAAACATGACCAGTAATCCAGAATGTTGGCCTAGGATAGCAGGCAGACCATAGGTCAAGAATCCATACTGTTAGGGGGTTCCTCCGGACATGAAAGAGAACAAGAGTCTAAATAATGGGCCCACAAAGCGTGGGATGAGGAGTGATGGTTTGTTCAAACATAATCCAAAAGTCAAGAAATTACGCCACCATGGTGGGAGTACGCTAGATGGGAACATCAGTTTGATCATGTATCATTCCTTCATTCAAAAAGGTCCCCTCTGGTGAGGGGGGTTGTCGCTTCCCAATGCCATTGTGGGGCATCCAGGTCTTGTTTGGGGAAAAATTGCAGTTACATGGTTCCTCATGAGGGGTCAGGCTGGGGGCCAGAAATGGAGAGGAACCGGACTGTATGATTCCTGTGGATGGACCCTGGGTGAAATACTGGGGTGTCCCAACATATCTAATGATGATGGGGATCAAGCCATACATAGTTATTTAAGTGAAGTGTAGTCATAGACTAACACAGGAAGGTATGATTCTCTCTAACAGAGGCTCTGGTGCATCCCATGACTAACATGGGGCATCCCAAAATTGTTCAGGGTAGGTCCGTAGTTTAGTGTCATGCGTCAAGGACATATGGACTCTTGCAGTTTAATGTCATACGATAGGACATGGAATGAAATGGAAGAGCCCAGGAAGCATGTGGTGCGGTAGCCATTAAACCGACGTGAATGAGGACTTGGAGTCCAAATCACACCATGTCCCCCAGAGGAAACACTTCAGGTCAAGGGACCAAGAATGAGAATCATGCTCGACCTGAGGTAGAGTGGTCGAGCGTTCCTACGTACCCCATGAGGATGGCAATCAAGCCATGAGTAGTTCTGAGGGCACAGTTTAACATCATACGAGACGATGAGAAGCCTTGTTGTGCCCGTACACATCCTACCAAAACTACTAAGCCCATGTGAGTCATGCTCGATGTGGGAAACAAGAATTAGTGGTGGGACTTTCCTGACCCAGGAAGTGACATGGTAGGGAGAAGGGACTCTTGGTAAATACCGACTGAATGATGCTAACCGGTCTGTGTAGCGCACCTAGACGTGCGAAGAGATAAGGCCGAGTATGTTGGAAATCCACTTGATCATGAGGAAGTGGAAATGTGTGAATCATGATGCTAGAAATTTGTATCACAATGATGGAGGCATGGCGATGGAGGATACCTATTGACTATGGTGGAAACACAGCAACCATATCATGTTATCCTGGAATGGGGATAGACAAATGATGGTCTACTGTTGACCATGTTCAAAAAATGGGACCTGTCACAAATGACGCTTGATATCCTTAGGGACGTTGGCCCAAAACTATATGAGAGTCCTTAGGCCTAACATCCATGGAGATCCCTTAATCCTATCATCCATGTAGTCCGAGAGTCCTTTTGGATGTGTAAGTGTATGAGGATCCAAATCGAGAGCTCACAAATCTTGGACATGGACCGAGGGGAATGTCCCAATTAAAATCCCACACTTCGGGATCTTTATCAAAATGCATATGAGTGAAACAATGAGATGTATTAGATAGAGGGAGTCGAGTCCCTTCCCATAGGGATATTTTAGTTTAGGTTCTTAGAATTCGTACCATATGTGGTTGGAAACACGAGAGGCGTGTGGTTCAAAAAATACAAATACCCGACACGAATAAGAACCGGGGGTTCCGACCACCACATGTTCCTTGTAGAGGGTTTAGTTTGAGGGACCAAAGATGAGAGTTGAGTTGGGACTGAATCAAAGTGCACAGGTGTTCCTATATACCCCATATGAATGGGGATCAAGCTGCATGTAGTTCTCAAGGTGGAACGGTAAGGTACCAATGCCAGGGATAAAAGGGGCATGCGGGCGTGGGCCTTGCACCAAAAGAAGTAGTATTTAATAAATCTTGTTTGTACTTTATGGTGAGTGGTTTTTTTTGAAGCGATAGGCCTAGGGTAGTAGGTCGTGGCGTCGCCACAAGAATCATTCCGTAGTTGGAGTTGACAAATGGTTTGGTAAACGACCGATACCCAACGTGATGTCCTCTTGAGTGAGAACATCATAATGCAGCACCATTTTTCATTGTGCGTCCAGGATAATATTGTCACATTTTAGGGTCATGTGATAGGACCAAGCAAGCATTTTAACGTCATGCAGTGCAGACGTAGCATAGATGACTCTAGGTGGGGAATGTGTACGACACAATAAAAAACACCCAATGTGAATTGGGACTTGATCCCATATCACACCGTATGCAGTTACGAGAGGTATTACATAGGCCAAGGGGCCTACATATAGGTAAGAGGTAAAGGGGAGGAGAGACTAGATCCCAAATGAGCTAAACCCTAAAACGAGACATACAGGAGGTCCTACATATCCCATATGAGTGAGAACCAAGCCATACATAGTTATAGGGGTTTCCTTTTAATATCATGTGGGACATGAAACAGGAGGGAAAAATTTTAGAAAGGGATGTCCGTGGTGTGGATCTTGAAAAGCTGGCGTGAATTAGGACATAATCCCACACCACACCACGCGGTCCCATAGTCAAAGTCCAGAAGGCGGGACAGAAAAGAAAAATTAGCAGAACTCAAGTTGGACCCAAAGACAATAGGCCTGGGTGTTCCTACATATCCCATGCAGTTGGGAATTAATTCATACATAGTTCTAAGGAGATCTTATTTTATGGTCTTAGATCTCAGACCATAGGATCCCCGAAGTATGCTTTATTGTAGCTTTGTCCCCCTCGCGCATAGATGTGCACTGGGGGATTGTGCCAAGAGTGTCGAGATTCCACCTGGACATAATGGGTTGGAACATAATGTGAATCATGCAACCACTATTAAAGGCCTGACGGTTCTGGCGTGATGATGTGGGATTACTGGTTACCATGTTCGCAACACAACCTTCTGTCATGTTAGCCTGAACTAGGGACAAACAAATGAGCATCGACCACTGACCATGTTCGCAACACGGGATTTGTATCAATTTTTTGTCGGAAACCCTCTGGGGCATTGGCCTGTAATGGTAAGAGATCCCTTAGTCATGTTATCCAGGCCATTCAAGGGGTCCCTCTAGGTGAGAAATATAACGGGGGCCCAAATGAAAGGGAACACAAAGCTTGAAAAGTGGAAGGAAGTTCCCTAAGTTGAATCTGACACTCTTGGTCCTAGACCGGAGTACTCTTAGCGCATGGTCAAACCACAAAAAGGGGTCGAGGGAATCAACATGAGGGTTTCTAAGAGATGGAGGATTCCCGTGACAGGATTGGCATTGTGCCAAAAACCCAACGTGAAGGAGGGAATAGCCCTGTACCACACCTATATATCCCCCTCGTGGATAGGGACATGTCATGGGGCCTAGCTGACCAGGAGATCGGGAGATCTCTAAGAGATGGGCCTCGGTCTAGAGGGCCTGACCAGCTTGCAGTTTAACATCTTTCAGTGAGGATGAGGGCCGATGGGGAAGATACCCCAGACAAGGGAGGTGTACGGCACAACGAACAACCCGTCGTGATGAGGACATAATCCCAAACAACATAGTACACCCCATGAAGAGAGAACCTAAGCCAGATTGAAGGTCATGCGCTCTCTCATACGGCTACTGCCACATTAAAGCTCCTAGGCCCACGTGAGTCGTGATCGGTGTTGGAAACAAGGTGCCAGTGTTGGAAATCTCTGTTCAACAGGTCCTGATAGCTGACGTCGACAAAAGGGAGTCTGTTGCTTAGATAAAATGGGGCCGAATGAACCACTACACTCGATTATTGGGACATCTTGGGGCAATCCTAAAGATATAGGAAAAATTTTGACCATGTTCGAATGATAGTGCCCCTATAGTGACACGAAATGGGTGCAACAAACAAGCATTGACCGCTGACCATATTCTCAACGCGGGTATTGTAGAAATTTGTTGCCCGACATCCCTGAGGGCGTCAGCCCGAAGTGGTAGCAGAGCCCTTAGGAATGGTATCCATACCATTCAAGGGCCCTTCCGGATTGGGAAGGTGATGGAATCCTAGTCAAGGAGTGGGTGAAGCTTAGTCGTACTAATCTATGAAAGAGGCAAACATCTCCAGGTAGGGGGACGTATAGCCAGATCGAGGCTGGATCAACATGAATTGGGGAAAAAGTATGCACCCCGACATATTTCTTAACCTGATGGGATGATTCTGGCTTTTAGACAGGGCCAATAGAAGAAATGTCCTAGCTTTCTTATGTATCCTATAAGTATGTGAATCAAGCCATACATAGTTCTTAAAGGCCATATAGTTTAACGTCGTGCGGTGAAGATGCGGGAGTATAGAAAAATTGGAGTGGACACATGGTGTGACCATTATAATCCTCGTATGGGGAGGGCTAAGGAAGCCTACTCCATATAATGCAAGGAACCTTCGAGGAAGCTATACCCAGGGGGAATAGTCAAAGAGAAGAACATAGGGCTGGGCTCAAGATGAGGCATTTGAGCGTTCCTACGTACCCATGCAGATGGGAATCAATCCATACATAGTTCTTAAAATGCAGTTTAACATCATGCTGGACTATGCACAATTTAAATTGATTCAATACTGGATATTTTAAGGTTATATGGGACCAGCTGGCAATTTAGGGTTAGGTAAGACCCATTGGGGCTCAGGCAAATTATTTCTTGAGGAACGTGGAATTGGTGGGAGGAGTTACGTGCTCACTATCCATGGTCACCAAGGAGTATTCTCCATTGGGGTAAACCATGTGGAATATGTAAGGTCTTTCCCAATTGGGCTCCAACATGGGTGGTTTCCTGCCAGGGATCATTGGTGCTCGGAGGGCCAATACTAGGTCACCTTGCAGAAAATAACCGACGAGAACCTTCTTATTTATGGCTCTAGCCATCTTATTCTGATTCCTTTCCAGATTATATAGGGAACGGAGCCTACTCTCATCAATTGCTTCCTATTTAGTTAGATTGATTTTGGCCACCTTATCTGGCGCCTGCTGGTCATAGAGTGTAGTGCATAATGATGGCAGCTAGATCTCGATGGTCTGGACGACCTCTTCCCCATACACCAGGGAATATAGAGTCACTTGGGTGGAATTGCGAGTCATCATTCAATAAGCCCAGAGGGTGTTGGGGATCTTGTCCGGCCAACTCTTCTTGTTCTGACCAACCATTTTCTGCAAAATGTCAGATAGGGTTTTGTTGAACGCCTCGATCTGTCCATTTTCCTGTAGATGATAGTGGGAGGTACGGTTGGAGCGAACGTTGTACTTGGCGTAAAATTTCTTCAACTCGGCTTCTTGGAATATAGTGTAGTTATCAGTGACGAAAACATGAGGGATTCCAAACCGGTGGATGATATTAGAGATCACGAAGTCAACGATGGACCGATCCATAACCTCCTTGGGTGGAACTGCCTCTACCCACTTGGAAAGAAAATCCATGGTAGTCAGGATGAACCTTCATTGGCGATCTGTCACTAGTGGGTATGTTCCCACGACATCATCTCCCCACATCGCAAATGGCCCAGAGTAAATGGTGAAGTGGATAGGTTTTAGAGGATGATGCAGTAAGATAGCATGAACTTGGCATGCATGGAATCTCTTGGATAACTCGATACAATCGTGGATCACAGAGGGCCAGAAATACACCAATCTCCAGATATGATGGGATTGATTTGGCACAACCTTGTGGGCTCCGCAGGAACTGGAATGAACCTCTTACATGACCTGTGAAATATTGACTCCTCGAATACAACGGATGAGAACACCATTGAAACCATGCTTATAAGGGATCTCCTCATTACTATGACCACTATGGAGGGTAAATTGCAGTGCACGGCATCCGATTCTCTTGCGCTCAGCCCGATCAGTAGGGAGGCAGCCATTTTGGAGATCCTTGACAAATGGTGCTCTCCATTTGGGAGCCGTCTCAACCACTACATCAGAAGATCCTAGGTCGCCTAACGTGGAGGATCCAGCGGTAAGAGGGCTTACCCGCAAGCCGTCATCATCCTCTTGGGTGATGGGGGTGATGACTCTCTGGTGTTCCACATGTATAATCAGATCATCCTGTTCGGGTTCTGCAAGTGACGCAGCTAAGATGGCCAAAGCGTCCGCTCAACCATTCTGTGACCGAGGGACATGGGTAACCTCTGGTCGAGAAGGGAACTGGGCCATTAGATGGAGGGTGCACTCCCACAAGGCCATGAGCATTGGATTCCTGAAAATATATTCACCGCTGACATGCTTGATGACTAGATCAGAATCTCCCTTCACATAAAAAGGGGGCACATCGATCTCAAGGGCCAACTCAAGACCGGTAATGAGGGCCTGATACTCTGCCTCGTTGTTGGTGAAGCCTTCGGACAACATGAATGAGTATTGTAGAATGGCATGCACTAGGGTGATGAAGATGATACCCATTACCACTTTGTTGAGCCTAGGATCATTGATCCTCCTACCTCTGGGGCTCTGGGAGGCACCGTTGAAGTTCATTTTCCAACATGGAATGGAATGATCGACTAAGTTAATTGCCTCATCGAGAAAATCTTGGTCCAATGACTGGTCTGTGGAGGATGGATGGGTAAATAGGAAGTCTACCAATGCCTGCCCCATGATAGCCTTATGAGGCATGGACCTGATGTCAAGCTTCTGGAGAATCACCGCCCACCACGCTACTCGGCCAGTCGACATGGGGTGGTTCAGTATGTACTTTAGTGGGTCTACCCGAGAGACGAACTGTACCTCATGATAATGCAGGAAATGTCGTAATTTTTTTTGACAAACATGAGCACAAGGTAGCTCTTTTCGATGGGGAGTATCTGGTCTCTATAACGAGGAGCATGCGGCTGAGGTAGTAGAGTCTGTTTTATGTCACCTCATTGTTCTTTTGGGTTAGCAGGGTGCTGAGAGATTGTTCCAAGGTGGTCAAATAAAGACCAAGGGCTTTCCAGAGATGAGTGGCATCAAGACCAGAGGCTGGAGCATATACTACTTGATTTCCTTGAAAGTGGTATGGCAGTCTTCGTCCCATTCATAGGCATATCCTTTCTTCATGAGCCGGGAAAAGGGATTACACTTTCCATCCAGATTCAAAATGAATAAAAATATGTTGGACAAGTGGACTTGAGACCTCGAAGCTACCGAATATTACTTTGGGGAGGCATCTGGCAGATGGCCATTATCTTCTCTTGGTCGATCTCAATGCCTCGCTACCTAACAACAAAGCCAAGAAACTTCCCGGAGGTGACCCCAAAGGCACACTTCAACGGGTTCATCTTTAGGTGGAGGGAATGGAAGAAATCGAACACTTTCTCAAGGCCCATGAGATGGTCCTCACATTGGCAAGATTTGACCACCAGATCATCCACATAGAACTCCACCAATGTCCCAATAATTTGCTTGAATATGAGGTGCATGGCCCACTGATAGGTGGCACCTGCATTTTTCAGGCCGAAGGGCATAACATGGTAATATAAAGTACCTTGGGGGCCTTAAAAGAGGTGGAATCCTCATCTTTGGGGGCCATATGGATCTGGTTGTACCCAGAACACCCATCCATGAAGTAGAGGGATTGGAACCCGGTCGTAGTGTCGATCCACAATTCTATCACCAGATGGGGAAAATCATCTTTCGGACAGTGGCGGGTGAGATCTCGGTAGTCGATACAGACTCTAATAAATCTATTGTTCTTCCTAACTGGCACAATTTTTTCTAGCCACTTGGGATACTGAACTTCCTTGACAAAGTTGTCTTTTATGATCTTGTCAACTTCAACCGCGACCATGGAACCATGAGACGGGTGCATCTTTCTGGAAGGCTGCTTGAACCCACGATGGTTTTTCGGGAGACCGAGGTGGTGGAAAACCACATGAGGATCTAGTCTTGGCATCTCATCATAGCTCCGGGCGTACACATCACGGTGCTCTTTAAGAAAGTTCACGTACCACTATTGCTCCTCGAGGGACATTGAGGCACTGATCAACGTGGGTTTTGGATCTACCTCACTACCAAGGTTCACCTGTAACTGTTCATTGACCATGGTAGAGATTCCTTCTTCAAAGGTGGGGGGGGGGGAATCCTCTAGGTCCTCTTATCCACTTAAAGAGGAATATTCCACATGGGATGTTTCTTTCGAGCCACTAGACCCCGACGAGAGGCTAGTGTCGACTTGGGAGGCAGTGGTCATCACATCAGGAGACTCATGCGCCACTGAGACCATAACTATGAAGGATGTCACTCCCATTCCATCTGGTCTTCGGCCTAGGGGGCCTCACTTGATAGCCTCATAGTAGTGGTGGTGTGAAGGCTTGACCCGGTTTATTCTATCCCGGTGAAAAAGACACGTATTATGTAATGTTGTTGCCATGAGTCGAACATCCCGATACCGTATAGGGGTAGGAGGTTCTAGGATCACCTGATCCTAGTTTGTGTAGGAGTATGAGGTGATTATCTGCTGTCTCTTGGACTTGGGAATATGTCTTCCACTTTTACCTAAATAACAAAGCACTGTCCTATGTCAAGGGTTGTGGCCTCCAACCAATGGATCAGGATGGTGTAGGCGTCATCCAGAACTTCCTAGGGATCACTTGTGACCGGGGTGGGTTCAACCCCACATTCCAGAATCTGCTTGTCCTTGCTCTTCTAATAGTCAGCATCCAGATAACGAGCTTCACAAGAGGTGAAAATAGATGCATCACCTTGGAGTATGCCTACTCGATCGTTAAGGGAGTACATGAGGCACTGGTGATACGATGGGGGGACCTCCACGTGTAGGTGGAGCCATGACCTACCCATCAATGCATGGTTCGCGGTGTCCTGTGAGACAACCATGAAATCAGTATTGGTAGCTAGGACACTGAATTGTGTCTCCAAATAGATCATGCCGACCAGGGTCTACTCTGTCCTTTCATATCCTTGGATCCTTAAACCGGATAGAGTCAGGTCATCCTTGGATAACCCCAGCTTTAGCATAGTCTGTGTTGGGATAAGATCGATCACAGAGCCGTTGTTAACAAGAACGCGGTGAATTCCACACCCTTGAACTATCCAGTGATGTACTACATGAGGATGTGACCCTGTATAGGAGAGCCTTCGTCTTCCCCTGAGAACAAGATGGTGGAATGGCATTGGGCATCCTCAACTGCTTCAACACGGAAGGCTTCTGCAACTACTACTTCTTTCTCGAACTGGAGGGGGCTCCTCAAAGCCTTGGCGAGGGATTCGCGCATGTCTAGTGACAGGTGAAGGGATTCACGGATGGAGAGCCTCACTAGAAAGCCAGTGAGGTGCTTGAGGAAATCATACTTCCGTTCCAGGTGTGATCTTATACTTACAGGAGGATGATCTACGACTGGAGGCATAGCGGACCCTCCCGGCTGGACCGGCGGATGACTGGTACTGGGTACATCTTGATTCCTTCTAGTCAAAGATTAGAGAGTATCTTCCGGATGAGGACCAGACAATTGAGATCGGCCTATAGCGGGATGAAACTAGTCGCGGTGCGGAAGAAGCAGCTCTGCCTGATCCAGTAGCACAAACAGTGGTGGAGGCGGTCCTGACGACACCAGATAAAGAGGCTGCGCATGCTGAGCTCTATGTTGGGCCTGCTGTCTAGTCTTAGTGGAATGCATGTCCTGGCTAGAGGAGAAAACTAATGCACCCAGAAAACCCACGTAATTGAGGCTCCGTAGATGCTGACGACTGCTGGGGACATTGGGGAGATTCTCCTGGCGTTCTCTTTCTTCAGGAGTCATATAGGGATTTAGCAACTCAACGGTAATAACCAAAGCATAACCTTGACCGTCGCTTGAAGATGCATCCACCACTAGGATGACTCTAGGGGGAATCCCCATCTCAGGGGGAATGCAGTTTCCTAGAGTGCGAGATGGAGATGATAATGGTGGAGTGTGTTTCTTCTTCTTGCGTTGTCGATGCATGCTCTTCTGGGAAGAGGCTGGCTGAGAAGATGACACAGAAGTGCAGGTCGTATCTTCTGAAGGCTCTGACTGATTCAAGTATTCCCGAATGATTCCTTTTGTACAAGAAACTATTTCACAGGCCATATAGTCATCATACTTATGACATCCACGTCTAGGAACCTGCTGCCAATCTCTTTCATCGTCGCTACCACTTTCTGACCTCACAAAGACACCCGTCACATGGGTCGGGGCCGGGACCAACCTGAATATGTTGTTATCAACCTGGTCTTTGATCTAGTCTTTAAACACATATCATTGGTTGATGGTGTGCCCTCGGATCCGGAGATAAGGGCTGTAGTTGGGGTGATCAGTGAGATGCGCATCTTCTAGCTTCCATCACTCGAGTAGTCGCACGATTCTCTCCTCTAAGGCTCTACAGAAGTAGCTGGGGACCTGAGCCTCATCGAATGAGTAGGTCTGATTACTTTTGTTCATAAAGGGGGCTCTAGAATCCTGACCATGATGGGGGGCCGGAGGATCCTACCAAGAGTGTGGAACTTGATTACCTCGCCTAGGCGGTGGCGGCGCATTACGTGGAGGTGCCCGCCGATTCTGGGGCGGGCGCTGCTGAGCCGGAGGCTATGCCTAAGGCGAAGGGTCCCTGTGAGGATGTGGGGCAGGTGCTATTGGTATCCATTCTAGCTTCCTAGGGGCTTCTATATGGGCTACCGCAACGGGCTTGGCTCTGACAGCTCTCTTTGTTGGGATTATAGGCGGCAGCGGACGAGCCTACCTGAACTGTTTCATGGCTTCTTCGAGGCGTTGTGCGATTTCAAAGATGTCTTCGAACCCTTCCAGGTAGTTATGAGTGATCAGGGAAGGAACCATTTCTGTTTGGACAGTCCCCATGCACTTGTTTAGTAATTTCTCCTGGGTTAGTGGCATATAAAGGGAGTATTTGTGCCCCTTCCATCGGGCGATGAAGTCTGCGACTTCCTCAACAGGCCTTTGCTTGCACTTGAAGAGGTCTGTGATGCTAGTCTTCCAGGTGGTAGAGCTGAACTGGTAGAGGAACTGCCTCTGAAGGTCCTCCCAGCTAGTCATGGACTTGACGGGGAGCTGGCTGTACCAGACAAACATTGCTCCCTTAAGTGTCTGAACAAAATAGCGGAGCTTGGCGGCCTTCTGCTATCCTGGAGTACCTAACATGGGCCAACACCTTGAGTTGAAGTGGGAAAGATACTGTGGTGGGTCCCCTGTCCCATTAAAGGGGGAGAAGGTGGGATTCCTGAATCCCAGAGGCATCGATATATCATCCACCCATACCGGGTATGGCTTGCCATCAGGTGGGACAACCACATGTCGCGTTTCTAAAGCCTCTAGGTGGGCGATGAGCACCACCATAGGCCGGGAGGGGGTCACTATCTTGACGAGGATACCTAGCCACGAGTGTGTTGCCGGGTTCTTCAACATAGTAGATAGCCTCAGCGGCTCGTGGAGCAACTGGTGGAGTGCCCTATAGGGAGGATAGGGGAACTCGGGTAGGATTCCTCAGATTGCCACACCGTTTGAGAGGGTTTTGTGAGACAAACCACACCCTCTTTCTGTGAATTCCATCTTTAGCCTTGTCTGTGGGAGTATCATGATCAGGGTTTCCTGGAGGAATCTCTCTGGGGGAGTTGTTCCTTCCCCTACTGCCCCGGCCTAGGATCGCCATAGTCTGGTCAACGCTCAACAGTGCATTTAGCCAGTATTTCGCCAACCAACCTCTTTTTCTCAGCATGTTGCTGGTGCAACACAACCTTCTTGTGGTCCTCCTCCATTTTCTTCTATTAGGTGGATGTGTTGGAGATCTTGACTGCCACAATGTGTGCTTTTTCCTTACTGGAATTCGGAATGAGTGCCTACGACTCAGTGGGAGCAGGGAGACCTAGGAGGTTCCTCTACTGAGAGGTAATCCTACCTCATGGGTCCAACAGTGGTGCAAACCCTCAGGGGGTAATTATCCATCAAGAAACTCTAGCTCATACTCCTTGTCCACTACATCAGCAATGTGGATCTCGACCCTTATTGGGGGCATGTCCTCTCAATCACATAACGAGTCGGGCTGCCACCAGATAGGACTGAAGAGGAGGGTGGAATACTGCCCCCAGCCACAAAATTTTAGGTGGGGGTAGCTTCCCTGATAATTCTTCGGAGTACGTTAATACTATGAACTCATTACTACTGGAGAGCCTCATGACGACCTGGTGACTCAGGGCGCCGGGCCACTGGGTGTGTAGCTAGATAAACTTGATGGCATTGTTCTCTAACATCTTTGAAATGAACTTGGATCCTTGGATAAACCACGCGCTAATGACGGAGAATAAAATGAATCTCCAGGAGGGTGTAGCGGAAGCACACAACTTCCTCTGGGCTGAGAGACACAGGTATGCGGAAATCTTGCGCTGCTGTGGGACAAAACTTGTCAGGGAAGTGGTCCGCTACCAGAATGATCCAAATGCTCCTCGACTCAAACTCAGGGTCTGGCCCTTGATTTGCACACTTGAAAACTGGGAGTGGTTAAGGAACTAGTAGCGGTACTGTGGCGTACTACTGGGATGGAAGGTTGGCTGGTGGAGAATATGACGAATGGGCTGACTGGCCGTTGATCCTCAGGATATCCTCCAAAGAGTGGAGCGACCTGGCCGCTACATCACTGTAGGAGGGGCTAATATCCGTCTTTCTTGGCTCAGGGTCCAGGGCTACTGGTGCTAGGACTTGATGTTTCTCACTCGTCATTGGTCCCCAGAATAGCTCTCTGTGATCTCTCGTGGAGGTAGAAAGCGCTTCCGGTGATGATGGTGGCGACTGCACAACCGTAACCTACGGGGTTGCCAAGTCTTCATCCTCTTTGATAATATTGCAGAGGCTGGCGGGAATCTTTTGGACCTCGCATTCCGGGAGCACGAGGCTGATGCGCCTCATCCCTGCCCCGACCATTGACATAGATGAGAGAGGGGAGGGATCTTGAGCCGAGTCACACTCCACTTTAGAGTCTAAGAAGAGGGCAGGTTTGATCGCTATCCGGACCTTCCAAGGATTCTTCTTGTGGTGGTGAAGACCCACCCTTCTGCCCTTGGGAGGTTCCTCAGGACATGGCTGATGTTAGACATAGGGTCCATCGGCCATGTTAGTTCCAGGGTGGTGAGGACTTCTACTTGAGACAGCCGAGGTGTGAGGAGCACTGGGGAAGATGTCTAAGGGGACATGGGGAGGACCTCCATGAAATACATTATAGCATGAAACACTTCTTCTATAACCGACGGGAGCATGTGGATGACCTCTATGCTTAGTGCGAGTGGAGAAAGGATTTCATTCACCCTTCATGTTTCTAGTGCAAGGAGGAACTTCTGCAGTTGTGGAGAGGTCATAGGGAGGATCCCCACATTAGAGAGGGACAATATGGGAATTGTCTCCACATCAACGGTCGGGGGCCGGAGGAAGAACTCCATACCCGGTGATGGGGGCACAAGAGAGGCTTTCGTGCCGAGAGCCACTGCCACAGGGTAGACCTTCATTTGGGTTGTGGGTAGCACGGGGCATACCTCCATGGAGAGAATTGGAGCGGGGAAGGCCCACACTCTTCGTAGTAGTGGTGCGGGGAGGACCTCCGTATGAGGTGACATCACCGCAGGTTGGTTCACGATGATCACCACTCATGCGTGCGACCAAGAGAGTTGACCCAGCTTACCCATGGGGCCGTTGGGGCCTCGATCCTAGTTGGGTGTATACACACCCCTAATCAGTGTGTGAAGGGACTTGATGATAGGAATTAGTGGTGTATTTGGCCACAATATTCATCGAAGTTGACGGCCCTTGGAGGGAGCTCTCCTCATCCCGTTCCCGATGTTGGCGTCAGGTCTGGCGAGCCGTTGTTGGTAGTGCAGGCACATAGCCTACCTACTCCTCTGGCATGGCCGGACGTCGGCACTAACATGGCTGGGCGGGGCCCCTTCTTGGAGTCCTTGGATCGGGACTTTGACCGATTTGAGCTGGACATCACCCACCTCATCAACACAAGGCAGGGAGTCGGCATGGTGTTCCGGGACAGGCTCCTGAAACGATTGAATATTGGGTGGGGATAAGGGGATCAATGTGCGGCCCTCAGGTATGGTGTTGACGGCGGGGCCCATATGTCTCCAGGTCCAGGTGGTCCATATCCTGAGTTAGGATTATGCCCTCCTCCTTGTAACGACATATGAGGTCGTTAATCACCCTTTTTTGGATGACTTCCGATGGGGAAATGGGGCATGGGCACCCCACGTTTGTGGATGCAGACTCCATTGTGACAGTAGTGGAGCCACGCACTGTGGCTGTGTTGGCGTTGCCCCTTCCCATGCGTAGGCGGTGGGCGGTGATCATGTTCTTGTACCAGCAACCCGATTCCTGAGAAGTAGAGAGATTAATTCATTAGCAACAGTAGGAAAATAAATTGACATCCAGTTCCCCAGCACCATTCCATCTTATGTGGCTGGTAAGAGGGATCCATGCTGACAACATCACAGAACGGGATGGCCAAAATTGTACTGCCCAAACTTCAGGTGATTTTTATGTCAAGCCATCTATTTTCTTAGCAGGACCCAGCGCCAGATAGCTGAATCTGGTGACATGTCAATCTATGGATGTCTCGAGCACTACTAATCTCTACATTAAGGAGAAGATCTTCACATCGGGTTCACCATTTTTGCTTCTGATGCTATCTCCAGGACGTGCTCATCCATATCATTTGGGGATGTCTGCTCTTTGATCGAAAAATGATTATGGGATGTTGGTTCTTCCTTCCGTGGATTCCTCCCCGAATCTCGTCACCTAGTCTAGGTCTCCATCATAGGTTAAATAGGTTGTTCGTGAAAATCTTATTAGCGCCATTTCATCATGGACACCAGTTAATTACACTTCTTTTTTCAGGACGTTCCAAGGGGTCTGGTCCGGGCAGCAACCTATGGTTAGGGGAGTGTTCACTCTGAGGCATCATTGACGAGTCTGGATGCTGGGGATTGGTGTTTCTTTCTTCAGTCCCTTATTATAGGGATTGTTTAGGGAGCAGAAGCCCGAGGCATCCCACATCAAATGTGGGGAATTGTATGATATAGGCATGCATAGGACGTTTTCCGTAGCTTCCTGTATTTATCACAGGGTATGCTACAAGATTAACGTCCAGCGGAGATGGATCGGACTGATCAGAACACTGATTAGAGTGAATCAGATTGAATAACCCCTTCAGGGAACACCGATATTGGGGCCAACACATGGGAGGTTTCCCAGATGTTGTGGGGAGGAATGAGGTGGCATGATCCCTCCAGGATGTGGCGACCTGGGTAAGAATCAGGATGGATGGTGGTTTTGGGCTTGATCCTCATGGAGGATTCCTACGTACCATGACATGATATTGATCAAAGACCGCGTAGTTCAAGAATACAGTTTAACATCATGAAGGACGGGGATGGTACAATATAATGTCATGTTGGATGGGGGCATATTGGGATTACACTCTACGGCAGCCCATGGTGGAGTTTGGTGAACCGACGTAAATGAGGTTGGAACGACCGAGTGGTGGGCTTGAACCTCATGAGGCTTCCTACGTACCATGCCTTAGCACGGATCAAAGTCCATGTAGTTCAAGATGGGATGTGTCAAATAACTGACGTGAAGGTGGACCTTGGTCCAATGGTTTTTGGGCTTGAACCACGTGGGGCTTCCTACGTACCATGCCTTAACATGGATCAAAGTCCACGTAGTTCGGGATAGTTGGGGCTTACTCACTGAGATGGCCCAAGGTGGGTATGGGGTTTACCCTCTGAGGAGGCCAAAGGTGGGTATGTGGCTGACACTCTGAGGAGGACCAAGGTGTGTATGGGTCCTACACTATGAGGAGGCCCAAGGTGG
This sequence comes from Viscum album, assembly GCA_963277665.1. Taxonomy (NCBI): domain Eukaryota; kingdom Viridiplantae; phylum Streptophyta; class Magnoliopsida; order Santalales; family Viscaceae; genus Viscum; species Viscum album. Next base: position 242,695,555 of record OY728128.1, on the reverse strand, counting down.
GTATGAGGCCTACACTCTGAGGATGCCCAACGTGGGTATGGGGCTTACACTCTAGGGAGAACCAAGGTGGGTATGGTGATTACACTTTGAGGAATCCCAAGGTGGTGGGGATTGAACCTCATGGAGGATTCCTACGTACCATGCCTTAAGATGGATAAAATCCATGTAGTTCAGGAATACAGTTTAACGTCATGCTGGATGGGGATATGTGGCAGTTTAACATCCTGGAGCTCGGACGAGGGGGATACATGACAGTTTAACATCCTGCAACTCAGACGAGGGGGATTCTTGTAAGTTTAACATCCTTCAGCTCGTATGATAGTGTGTGAGGATAACACACTAAGGTGGCCCAAGGGGTTTCATGGTTGGAGCTCCCACAAATCCCACATGAGTCATGCTCAGTGTGAGAAACAAGAGGTTACAGAGACCTGATGATCAAGTCGCGAAGGGTGAATCTGTGTGAAACGAGAAGGAGCTTATGCGTTGAGCATCCCATGGTGCCGGGACTTACTCTAGGATGGAGTCCCGAGGGAGAAAAAGCATATAGGGAGAGGTACATGGGACTGAAGAAAGGAGGATCGTTGTTCCATATAACACCCTCTACTGGCCTTGACACAGAGGATGTGAGGACGGGTAGGGATGGTTCCTCCTGCAAGAAAAGATAGGGGCTTACACCAAGGTGGTTTCCCTTCCCCGCAGACAAACACCACACCTAGAAGTAGGATATCATCCCTTGTGGAGACAAGGGGGTGTTGAGAGTTTACAACATTATGGCACCCCGTGTGAGAGGCACAGCGCAATGCCACAGTTTAACATCCTACAGCTCGGACGAGGTGGGTTTTCTCCGCACCACTAACACTTACATAACTGGTACCCTCTGCTCCTTGTGAGAGGGAAGGTACTGGCAATGTCGTGGTGATGGGGGTCACAGAATGAACAATATAGGGGTCCACGTTAGTGTGGCGATGCGAAGAAGCAATATCCATTAGCATGCCTATGAGAAAAATAATTAGGCGAAGAAATGCTACATGTGGTATCATCGAAGGGACATTGAAGTCACATCATGAAAAACTGGAAGGTTGCACAAGAGAAGGAGTTTCCAAGAAGAGGGTTCTAGAGGCAGGGGCCTCCTGGATCTCAATCGCTATATTTGGTGGAGGGAACTGGGGAAGGGGTGTGCTTCGCGAAGTGGGGTCCCTTAACCATAACATTGGGAAGAGGAGAGAATGAGAGGTGCTTCATGAAGTGGAAAGCCATTCGTAGAGCACCACCTCGTAGAGAAAAGGTGGCTTGTGAAGTATTATGTCTGTAATCAATGTGCTTCGCGAAGTACAGTGATCCTGCCTTAGAAAATGGATCAAGTGTACGTGAAGGGTGTTTCGTGAAGTGTAATCGCTCCAGGGAGACTCAGGTCCCCTTGGGGATCCACTTCCATTGAAAAATCCCTTAGGCTTCACGAAATGCATCCCTCTCAGAAGAGTGGATCACGAAGAGACAATGGGGAGGCACTTCGCAAAGTAGAAGTTCATCATGCATCTCATGATTCACCGAGCGGAAGAATGCTTCGCGATTTGAGATCTAACAATCCAAAACGACAAATTGTCCGTTTGGGGAGCTCGGGGGGGGGGGGGGGGCTCAGTATTTATAAGCAAGGGGTTCTGCAGAGCGGATCTCACATGACGTGAAGGGGGGCTATGTTGCTTCGTGGAGGGCTCGCAAACGTCTATTGGGTTTGCGGAGCATCCCACCTCTTGGGATTCGTGGTGGTTTCGCGATTGTCAACTACATTCGCAGAGCATCCCGCATCTTTTGCTTCGCGGTGGCCGTGGTGCTAGGGTCTCTACGAAGAGTCTTCACGAGGCAGTCTGGGGGGCTATCTTTGGGCCTCTTCTTCGTTCCAAATTTTGGTTCCAACAATCTCATTAATGTAATTCATTAGCTTGTGCTACACGCAACACCGAGATCAAGTTCACAACAACTAACCAAACATGTCATACAAAAAATAGCAGTTATGAATAATATTTACAACAATTTTAATCTAATATACTCTATATAATTTTAACATCCATATTAGGGGTTTCATAGACATAATATAAGAAAAAAAATCAGTTTTTTAGATGAAAGAAGTGTTTTTCAAAAAAGGAAATTATACCACCTTTTAATGGAGAACCCTTTTTAAAAAAACTATTTGAAACTTTTATAAATTCAATTTAATTAAATTAAATTATTCTTTAGAATTGGGAAATAAAAATTTAGTTTTGATAAATTTTTGGTACTTTTCTGAAAACTTTCATATTTTGACGAATAATGAAAATCATTTTTTAATTTAAAGAATTTTTTTTATTTGAAATAATTTATATCGTTAAATTATTAATTTTATTGGTTTCGAAGTATAATTTGAATATATTTTATCATTTCATACAATGTAGGTAATTATAAGTAATATCACATTTAAATTTTTCATCAAATGACGTCATTTGTTTAATAGTTTTTACTTTTTAAAAACCCGATTTGAGGTTTTTACAACGAGGATTAATTTTTAATTAATAAATACATATTATATGCAATGAATTTAGTAAAAAAACATCATTTTTGAATTCAGAATATCCAAATTATCTTAGTTTTAAGTTTTGTTATTTTTCTAAAAACTTTCAATTTTTGATGAATATTGAAAAACACAGCATTATTGGTTAAAACTGAATTTTTATATAAATAGTTATTTATTTGATTTAAATTTTATTTAGGAAAAAATAGATAAATAATACCAATATAATTTCAACGTAATTCATTGGTGTAATTGTATAATAAGTTTAGATATTTAAAAAAATTACTGAATTTTTTAACGCCTTATACCCAACTTCTAGGAGTATTTGAAAATTTGCATAAAAAATAATTTTACTGCTTCTGTGAGTCGAATTTCTAAAATCATAGACAAAAAGTTGATATCATTAAGTAAAATTTGGATCAATAAGATGAAAATAATTTTTGGTGAATAGAAACTTTTAACTTTTATTTCTCACGGTTAAAAGAAATTAGGGTAATTAAGTGTATAAATGATATCATAATAAACCTAACACATGTGACTTTTCTACTGGATAAGTGTAATTCGAACAAAAAAACCATGGGAATAAATATTGTCTCCTTTGGTACACTTGAATTGGATTAGGACATTTATTGTTATTTTATTTAAAGAAGTGGTAGAGGAGTTACATTCGATGTTTAAAAACTAAACCATTTTAAATATAGGGTTATAAAAAAGCTATATTAGACTATAAATTTTAATTAGATAGAAAAAAATAATTTCTAAATAATGGTATTTTATTTATAATTTTTATACCTTAAATAATTTAATTTATTTATGACACAATGATGATGCAGTAATTATCTTATTAATGAATGATTAAAATAATTGATATTATAAATATCCAAATAAATGCAATTTAAAACTTTTGATGAATTAAAATAATTTTATATGTTAATATGACATGTTAGGGTTTATTAATAAATTTTTTAAGTAATCATTCTATTTTGATTTTCACAAAAACCCAACACTAAATAGAGTCAAAATTTACATAATTCTATTTTTAAAACAAATACAATATTGTTAATTGATATAATATTCCTAAAAATATTAGTATCAGCCAAAGGAGATAGATAAGGTTATATATATTAATAATTAACCACATGGGGTTCTATTGGCTTGTTATAGTATGTTTATTAACAATAAAATATAAAAATACAAAGAGACATGATAAATGTCAAACTATTTAACTTAGAGTTAAATCTAAAAGTTAAGGTTAATATGATGAACTAAACCTATCTAAAACCTATTGTATGATAGGTTTTCGACCCATCCCCACCTTATCCTAGATATAAATTATTTAGGATCCATTAGTAACTGGAAATTATTTCATTATAAAATAATATTTTATGTTTTTCCTAAAGTGACCATCACCTCTCTTATGAAAGGGTACTTCCCCTCCTCTCAAAATCACACCTCCAAAGACATTTGGCTCAGCTGAAACCTGAAAACATATCCTAAAAACATGATTGACATCAACCTAGGGTCCATAATTTGATTATAAATCCAACCTAAGGGTCCCTTTTAATCAACTCAAAAGGAAACACCTGAAGAAGAGGTAATAATTTCACCACCATATTTCAAGTTCTTTTCACCTTATACTAACACATTCATTGTTGTTTACATACCAAATTAATAACTCTAATACCTCCTACATAATGATGTGTTATTATAAATATGGTACAAACATATTCGTTATTCAATCAATTCTCTAATTGAAAAGTCACCATATGTGCGTATGTATGACTTACCGTCTCCACGTCGTGGTGTAGTTTGTTATTCAAACACTTAATTATTTTTATGGGTATAATAATGAGTATAAATGATGTAAATAATAAATATAACATTTTAATTATTCTTTATATATGATATAACATCTAGTTACATAAAATTTCACCATTAATATAATGATATTGTCGGTCAGGTGTACATACGGATTACCGTCTCCACTAAGTGATGAGATTCATTCCCACGTTCACCATTCAAAGATGATTATAAAAATGAATATTATTAATAATTATGTAATATATTACATAATAATTTCACTGGATATATATATATATATGTATATACAAATATCTTATTCACTTACTTCTGTTCAATATGATAGGAAAACCGAAACATTGTTCATGTGTACGTACGACCTACCGTCTCTATAAACGGTGCCTTAAATTTCATATATTTATTTAATATAAATATTTATATTCTAAATATTTATGATATATAAATCATTTTTTATATTATGGATGTGTTTAAATCATTATATAAATCATATGATCTATAATAACAAGTTAAAACACTTACGATAAAGAAAGCTATTATTAACCAAAATGTTAATTTATCATGGATATCATTATTAAATGGGTAGTATAAAGTCATAAATGAATCTTGATAGATATAATAAATATGAATATGGTTTAGTTATAATTTAATTACATAATATGGTCATTATACAGGAGGTTAAACGTACCCTCGACCAAAGGAAAGTGCAAGGTAATGGTTAATTTCACAATATCATTATTATCCGAGGTTATTTTTATGTTAGAATCTACTGGGAAATATTTATTATCCACGTACATGTTTCATAAAATAGTTTTCAAATAGATTCATTTTAATTTACTTTTTACTAAAACATCATTTTAAATGCTTTAAATATTTATTCTTCAAAACATTTCTCATTAATATCATTGTTTTCAAAATGTTTTTATGGATTTATTTATGTCGACATGATTGTTTTAAAATTATATTTCCTCTCATAAGTTTCAAAGTGGTATGGTAAAATTTTATTCAAAATTACCTTTCAAATTAATTCATTTATATGGTTTTTAAATTATTCCATGAAAAAAGGGAAATTTCTCAGAAAGATTTTTATTTATCATTTGCAACTATGTCAACATCCTTTATGAGATATTATTCTTGATCGAGGTTGATTTATTATGATACAAATTATCCATATTTTATTGAAGGTTTGGTGATATGTTTGACATTGCATGTGTTATTTTTTACCAATCATGGTTTATTGGTAAAGTATTTCCATTGTGTATGCTATTTTTAATATGATGTTTATGTTATGTATAAAAATTTTCATATAATAAATGCATTGGACATTGTAAGTGATGAGTGGAGCCTGCTATAGCTACTCGTTGTATCAGTAGGTCTATGGAGAAAAACTAGTGTCTTGGCACAAGGTCTTAACAAAATATTATTTATAGTCATGGAACAAGGCCTTGACTATTTGTTTATGAAGTCTGGCATTATGCATTCCATCATTATGAAATTTTCTATTGAAATTTCATGTGATTATTCGACTAGTAGAATATCCATGTGAATAATTAAATGGAATTATTTGATTTTATCATTTCAAAATTATACTGATGTTTATATTTAAATGCCTTTTGTTGTAGTCTTATATATTGACTTAAATATTTTTACTTATTTATGAATGTTTCCTCTATATTTTTGTCTTTACTCATCATCTATGATCACCCCATTCTATGTTTTATTTTTCTCAAGACGTGAAGATGTATTTTATGGTTCATCTTCAGGGATAGGCTAAAGATATAGGTGTGTTCAAATGTGTAAAAAATGTTTTTGATGATTTTATTTCATAATGTAATCTAAAACATTTGAAGGTATCTAGTACTTCCAAGGATACTAAACTGATCGGTATTTCGGGACATGATTCCTTGTATCATGCCAATGTTATGTAATAATGCACCAACATAGGGTAACGGGGGTCAGGGCATTACAGATAGTGTGAAAAGGGTATTTTAATATATAGGATATTGATGTTGATGGTATGTTTTCACCTATTGAAAGGTGGGAGAAAATTTTATTATTCTTGGTGAAAACAGTCCAAAGAAAGTTTACCGTTTTCTAGTTGGATGTCAAGTCATCATTTCTGAATGGAGTTGTAGAATAATAAGTCCTCATTAAGAATCCATATTTTTTCCCATTCAGGAAGATTAAAACAAAATCTATTACCTTAATAAGGATTTATATGGTGTAAATCAAACATTATGTGCATTGTTTTTAAGGATTGATCAATTTCAAAAGAATCTTGATTTTCAACATGGAGAATTTGATTACAATTTGTAATTTAATAATGAAAATAGTAAAAGGATGATGATGTTGTTTTATATCGATGACATAATATTTGGTGGATAAGATGAAGCATAATGTAGACCATTTAATGAATATATAAAAAAAGAGTCTGAAATGTCGATGATTGGTGAGCTGATATTTTTTCTTGGCCTACAAATGACACAAAGAAAGAATATAACCTTTATTCTTCAATATGAAGATTCCATAGAGGTTTTGAAATGTTTTGGAATGGATAATTATAAATAGATAAAGACTCTTATTGTTATCTGGTCGAAAATATCATGAGATGATAAATGCAAGGTAGTTGATATCATAAAATATTGGAAAATCATTGGAAGTCTATTGTACATGACAGTGGAAAGGCTTGATATTTTATTTTACCCATGTGAAGCGGATATATATCAAAGATATCCCAAGGAGATCCACATGATTGAAGTGAAAATAATACTTTATTATATAAAGGGTGCAATATATTTTGGTCTAATATAAAATGGAAAAACTCAGGAACAATTATTGGGATATATATTTGCAGATTGGGAGAGATCAGTAGATGATAAGAAATCTATGTCAAAAGGTGATTTCTATCTCGGTGGATTGTCTTTTTCATGGATGAGAATGAAACATGATGACATTTCATTGATCATCCCAGAATCGGAATATATTGAGGCTACTAAAGTTTAGACACAACTATTGTGGACGAAGAAATAGCATGACGATATGGGAATTAAAGTGAAATATCTAGTTGGAAGACATTGTGATAATTTTAGTGCAATCATTATTTAAAGAAATCCTATCCATCACTCAATTACAAAGTACATTGAAATCAAATATCATTTTATCAAGGATAAGGTGGAGCAAGGGCTTGTGAAGTTGGAGTAAGTGCCTACATAATAGCAAGTTGCAGTCATTCGGAAAAAGGCCTTACCCAAAAAATTTGAATGGCATTGACTGGATTTAAGAGTCCAATCGACTTCCAGAACTTGAATATGTGTGGATATGAGACCCCCACTACCCTAGGTAAGATTTTTATTTCCCTAATGTGTTGATATGTGTTCTTTACACTATTTTAGACTACTGTGATGTGCCCAACTGGTTCATTGACAAAGTCGGAAAATGTGTGACTATTTAAGGGGGAGAGAAGTCACGGGGATAAGTTGTTATGTGGAACAACGTGATATGGGAGAGTTGAAGCTTAGTTTTATTTGTTTGGATGAGATATAAGATAGGGGTATTAATTTAGATTACTCAATGAGTGATCGATCAAAGTTTATATATCATGATAGTAGCGGTTTGTGCCAAAATAAGATGTGGTTTCAAAAGCTAGTAACAAGAATGATGTGATTCACTAATGAACATTGCATTATAGTCATGTTTCTCACAATGAACATGGATCATGTGGGCTTTGAGGATGTGTTGGGTAACTCCTTTATTGTTATCTTAATTGCATTAAGAAAATGGTCGTTAAATATGGAAGGAATTTTAATGAGGTATCAAAATGTGAAAAACTTTTATGAGAATACTTGTCAAAAGATCCAAAGGGGAGATTATAAGGGAAAAAATAACTCATTTATTACTCTTGGTGAGTTTTTGTTGTGATTTTTTGTTGGAAGAGCCATATTACTGCAGATGTGTATGGTTGGTGTTTACCGAAGACAGGGTTTTAAGGTGGCAAAGTTTCCCAATGTTTTCCAAATTATGGGGCATCAAAATCAAGAATTTGTTTTATGAACAACGAGAAAAATTGGAAAAGTAAGATAAACATGATGCACGAGACATGGATCATGAACTATATCTAGGAACGGTAGGCGGGCGCATACCAGGTAGTAGGGATGGTACAAATGAGTGGTTCACGAAACAAAAAATGATTCACATCGGAAGGCAGTGTGGTACTCAGATTGCTTTTCATTGGTTGAAGAAATAGACCGTATAGGAAAAAAGGATGTACATAAACCGCTGTGGAAAAGTGGTTTGCAGAATGGGTGCAGTTCGCGGCAAGAGGATGAGTATGCGGTTGACGATGTACCAAATAAAAAATTTGTTAAATCATGAATTAATGGATTTTCTGGATATCTTTTCCAATTTCAGAAGTATTAATCCCAATGACTAAGAGAGATAACGAATATCATAAGGGAAAAACATTTGGATCCTGGAATTCGATGAAGTATGAAGGAAGTTCATGGGGAGAATTCCGTGAAAGATGAAGTCATTTGCAGGGATGAAAATCAGCATATGTTTTTTGTGACATACTATATCCCAAAATGTATGAGGTATAAGGAGGAAGAAGGTGTGGTACTCTGGTAGTTTTTGAAGGAAATCAATGAACAAAGAACAGTTCAAAGACATAGGGAATTTAGTTGAAGATATTTGTTGAGTTATTATGTGGAGGCGGTATGTGATAGCAAAGGCGGAGGTAGCCTGTGGACAAAGGGTGGTTTGTAGAAGTAGAAGTAGAGGACAGACATTGTGTTCTGTGTACGATACCTGGTAGGCAGTACATGGAGGGACACTGCTTCCTGTGATTTTCACAAGGAAGCTTTTGAAATATTTAAATTAGTTTTCAAAAGTATTTTCTAGTATCTTGTAGTACTCAGGAATGTGGACTTCATGTACGAGTGAAAAAAGAAATTCAACAGAGAATCTACCTATGGTCGAGGATAAAATAATTCATGAAATTGAATAGACCTACATGTCCAAAAATTATTATTGACCTACAAGTCCATATTCTATGAGTGGATTATTTTAGACGTGTAGTGAGCGAAGGAAGAGGAAGACAGTGACCCTTTCCACCGATAGTGAGAAAGAGAAAGAGGCATAGGGAGTGACCCTTGGGAATTTATTGAGAAGACCTTAAAACATGTAAAGGTAGTGATCCTAGGCATAAAAGATCTATCATGATCATTTTACTCATTATCGGCAGTGAGCCTTAGGGGAATTTGGTACATCATCACGTCGCCATTGTATTCTACTTGGATGTAGACCAGTGAGGGTGAACCAACATAATGTCATTGTGTAATGTGCATGATTTCATATCTGTTTACCTGTTGCTAATATGAGGAAGAGAGAATTGATTTTTTTTAACAATTAAACTTGATCCAAAGGGGATGAACATTCATTCTGTCATACCATAATTCACCCCACCTTTCATGGTATACAAACTTGTGTACCTAACATTTAGTAACATGTCTAATAGATACATGAGACCCTCCCACATAGAGATAAAGACTACAACATGATCACATGGATGATCCATGAATTTAAAGAAGTTGAAAAACTTTTCTTGTATGTGGTAGAGATGAACAGATAGAGAAACTACCTAAAAATTTCATCCCAACTTGTAATGGACCAGATGGGTAGTTATCATTACCAGACGAACATTGGCCTATCCAATGTATGCATAAAACATTAAATATTTTAATCCTCTTGCAATTATAAATTCCACAACATGGGTCCAACCATTAAGATGTTGTGGGATAGATGATGGGGTGGTTTACCCATCCCATTGAAGGAGATGAATGAAGTATTCTAGAAAACTCGGGCATGCCTACATATCATCTTCCCATTATATATTCAACTTTCCATCATGTGGTAATGCCACTTGTCATGTCTCTTGAACATCGAGGTGACCAATGATAGTATCTAATAGATCATCCATGTGGGGGTACCTATAATGATGATGATTATTGACCACCAATTCATTGAAAAAATCCTCAATATGATATTAAGTCTTACCATATCACTGATAAACTGGTTGAGATATTGGCAGAGTAGGTAGTGCAACTGTTGGTGGAGTAGCTGGATCTGGATCCCGAGGGAGGTTATCATGATGGTCAAGAATATTCAGTGATAGGTACCATGATTTCATGGAATAGACCCTAGTTTCTAACCTATTGGGATTCACATGTTTTTTTGTGATCAATGGGATGAATCTAGCAGAATATGACCTTTTATTTCTGCTACTTCCCCAATAGAGAGTGATAGGAATTGGTCAAGGGTAACCCTAATATAGGTGTCACATTACTAAGAACTGAGAAATGAACTCATCAATGAACCTCTTTTTATCTAGAATCTTCTGGAGAATGGTGGTTGTGGTGAGATCAACCTCATTATCTTGCACGACATCATACAGATTAGGTGGTTTGGATGTACCGATCTGACATTCACCATTGTTGGTGTTCTTATCGATGGAAAATCACACACATGGGTTCCCAAGGATATGTTATTTTCTTTTGTTGGAGAATTTGAACACCTTTTACATCCACCTAATTCTATGGAGCAACATGAATATATTAATGAATAATTATTAAAGGTTTTGTTCATAGATGGGTGACTCGGGGTGAAAGGACATAGGAAGTTCTACCCACATAACCATGTAGCACCACTGGTCGTTGTCATCAAAAACCTCCTCTCACTTGTGGTAGAAAACTAGAAGTCCATGGAGGTGAAAACACATCATCTAAATGGTTTGGTGAAATCATGTAACATCGTCTTGGGTGAGGTCCCATGGACTAACAATGTCTATAATTGATGTCATTAAGTATATATTAGAGAAATAAATTGCTGCTAGAGTATCTCACATGATTCTTTTCTTGGAACAAAGGCCTGAATCTTGGCCTCTCTATTCTATGATAGATTCTGGATATGAAACTGGTAATGGCATGGATATTGATCGCTGTAGTAGTGTAGTAGCTGGTGGGGACGTTGTTTCTTGCACTGAATATTCAATGTATGTGGGGTCGTCTCTCAGAGGCGGTGTAGACCACATCATCCCATCATTGTAGAATGGTTTACTTACCACTACCTCATGTGTGACGATAGAAGAAGTCTTCTATGGGTCTATCTTGTGCTCTCGGTCTATCATGTCCTTTAAATACTCTATGTTATCTTGTGTAGAGGTAGATAATGAAACAAGTGACGAAAAATTTTACTTCATTGTGAGACCCTAGAAGGGAGCCAAATATTATTCCTCCCTCTTATACATGTGATGCGATACAGGGATTTGGTTCAACTGACCTTCTGAGAAAACAAACCTCACATACAATTCTCCTTCCCTAGACTCAGATATAGAAGAATGGTGTGAAGGATCCATTATTGAATGAATTTCATATATAGAATCATAGAAGATAATGTGATTAAAAAAGACATGGAACTTTCAGGAGTTATTCCTTCAATGGTGAAGGTTCTAACTTCTACCACTGGACTATTCTTCAGGGTCGTGAACTATATTGGAATGGAAAGTAACTTCATGATATGGTTTGATTGTGAGGGGAGTACAGTCACCTTGATTTTTTGAGATAGAGGTTGGACCTCCATATTGGTTTTCCATTGGAGCAGAGAGGACCTCTTCTCTATCAATGGGTGGTGCGAGGAGGGCCTCCACATGACTTGTTGTTAAAATATCTGGGAAGATCTCTTCCTGATTCATTGGAAAAAATAGTATATCCTCTATTTTGATTATTAGTAGAGTGGGGAGGAATAACTATTTGGTGTGATGATTTGAAAGGAACAACTAGACATATGGAAAATGAGATACAAGGATGACCTCCATGTTGAGAAACATTATTTCATGGAGGACCTCCATTCTGGTTTCTAGACACATGGGTAGTACCTTTACGATGGTGGGTGCTAGGGTGGGGAGGACATCTGATTGAGCCAATGGAAACATGGGGAAAACCTCCATGTTGGATTCTCGTGGTATGAGGAGGACCATGGTTTTGATTCGAAGTGATAGCATGAGGAAGACATTCATACTGATCATCGATGAAGCAGGGAGGGACTCCACTTTGATTGTTACTGGATTGAGGAGGACATCTTCTTGAAATGGTGGAAACATGGGGAGGACCTCCATATAGATAATGGAGGGAGTGGGTAGGACCTCCATTATGGGTGGGTGACGTTTGGGGAGGACCCCCAGACAGGTTAGTGAGGAAGTGAAGATGGCCTTTACTTTGGTCGGTGCTGTTGTAGTGAGGACCACCACTTAAGATGAGAATGATATGAAGAGGACATCCATCTTGATGGTTAATGACATGGGGAGGGCCTCCATATTAGGAATCCTAGTCATGGGGAGGACCTCCTAGTTGGATTCCAACATGGTTGGGAGGACATCTACTTTAGTCAGTACTGTGAGCATGGGGAGGGACTACATGTTGGCTGTGAGAGAAAGGAGGACATCCAATCTAGACAGTGATGGTATGGGGAGGGCCTATGTACAAAATATCATCGTTAGAAGTCATCCAATGATGGATGTCAGTGGTTCCAGTAATTGAAAGACTCACCTTAGCCTGCCTATGAGGCAGATGATGTCCTGATTCAGATCGAGCACTCATGGGTCCCGAATCTGGAGTGGATATCAAATGGTGGAATGAACTAGTGGTGGCATGTTTTATAGGAGATGTTGAAGATGATTCCCTCTAATGAGAATCTTCATAATCCTATACCCAACATTGGTCTGTGGTCAACCGAACTGGAGCTACTGGAGATGGTGTGAAGACCACCTGTTCTTCAACCTAATGTACTGGTCATTAGTGGAATTGATTAGTCAGGGTGGGATCCCTCCTAGGTGGCTCCTAGGAGGTAGTCGTAGTTGAGGTGACCTAATCTTCCTATACCTACTAATCTTATGGGAGGGATTCATAAGGATGCTAAAGGAAGATGCTACCAAAGTGGTTAGATTTAGGTGTGGATAGAAATGGCTCCCTATCTGACCCATAGGGGTAGTTGTGATAGAGAGGCTTAGAAGCCACTAGGACCTGGAAGGCCATATCCCTTGTGGTAATGACTCTCTCCTACTTGTACCAGTGTAATGTTGAATCCATCACCATTCTCCACCTAAGGTGTTGTTGTTAACTAACATTTCATTGTTTCCAAACATTCTTACATTCCAAAGGGGTGGAGTTCATCACTTTTTCTATGATGTTTTCTCCTTGATCGATACGGAATGGATGGCTGTTGGTTCCTCCTTCCATGGATTACTTCATGGATCTTGTCACCTATTTCGTGACTACCGAAAAAATTAAGATGTTTTCATGAATCTCAATCATGGTACAATCTCTTTAAGGATTATGGTTTACTATAATACTTATATTTTCAAATTCCAAGGGGTATTGGAAGAAAAATATCATTTGTTCATGGGTGTAGTCATGTTTTGTATCTAATTGAATGTCTAGAGACTGGAACATTATTCACCTTTATTCATCATCATTTGTGGTCTTCTTAAGGTCCTCAAATATATGTTAGAACATGATGAACATGAGGTTTCATATTCTAAAGGCATGAATTTTGATATTTTCCTCAATAATTCAATTTTTATCCTGGGGAAGTCCTTGATTTTATCATCCAAAAAGGACAGAGAGAGAGGGTTTTGGTCAATACATTTCATGGTGATAGATTTGAGAGGTGGATCCTTAAGAGGGGATGCATGGAATGATTACAAAATGAATGAGTTAGAATGCCTGATGGACCCTGTATAATGTGTCTCATAAAGATATAGTGTCAAAATATGAAGGCTGATATAGAACCTATGTAGGGTAGATCAAAGATGTTCACCCCAATGAGGGGGAACTATGTTTTATGATTGGTCGGGCTTGAATCTCATGGAGGCATCCTACATAACCTATTTAGAAGATATGGATAAAACCACACATAGTTAGAGAAGGTATGGTGTTGGGATTATATATGGATATCTTCCATTCACAAGAAGATCTCTCTTAGATGGATGACAGATGATGTGGTCATTATGCAAGGATAACATCCTCGGTGCTGCTAGGTTAATAGATGATGTGGATGGGGCTTATGTTTTGGAAAAAACTATATAGATGGATTGATTTTATCAGGATGTGGTAGCCCATGTAAAATAATAAGGGATATGGATGAAGGGTTAAGATGGAAATGGATCGAGTGGATGGATTGTTATGTGCATCAATCTTGATCCACAAAGAGGCGTCCAATGTATCCTAGATGATTGGAAATCCAAGTCCACATAGATATGATGGGGGAATTATGACTTACACAGAAGGATATGACCCAAAGGATTGATGAAGATGAATGTTAAGATAATTCTAGGACGTGGAGACCCATAAAAATCATGGTGATGATGGATGATGGTAGATGGATCAGAACACCCCATGGAGGTGGATCAGGGGGATGTGTCCCATATAGGGAAAGTTACACATCCTAAGGGTACATCCCTGGGAGAGAGTACCTGAGTTTACCTTTGTTCGATATTGATCCTCAAGGATGAATCCTACATACCCCACCAGGAGGATCGGATAACACCCCACATAGTTCAATATGGGTGTGAGACACCTAAGTAGGTGGCCAAGATGAATGATGGCCTATGAATCGGGCTTACACACTGAAGCATCCCATTGGACTAATGGGGATTAAGAATGATAGTTTCCCATGTGGATGGAGACATGGGATTAATATATGAGGGATTACCTTTTGCATGGATAAGGGTTTCGCAGAAACTACTGACCTCTAATCCCAAGTGAGTCATGCTTGGTGTGATAAATAAGAGGGGGAAGCAAAATAGATAATCACTTCATGATGGATGCGTCAATGTGATATGGTGGGGGATTACACATAAAATCCTCATAAGGCAGATCTTATCCCATATTAGGAGGTTATAAATCCATGTGAGTAAGATCTCACTCACATGGAGAGTAGTGGCCATAGAAAATTCTAGATGCATGTCACCACATGTGAATTGCGTTGTATGAGAAAATATGTTAACATCATAGGATGGGGATGATACAGCTAGGCAGTTCTATATCCTATTTCATGGTTGGAGAGGACATAATCCTAAATCCTTGGATTTAAAAAAATGATTGTCATGAACCATTGGGTAAGGGAAGGTGTAGGTAGTTCCCAATGGGGGTGGCATAGAGGAGTGGTTGATAGTGGGGTCTCTGTTAGGATTGATATACTTAAAACTAAAATCCAGTACTTTTCCTATGATGAAAATAAAGAAATAGAGCACCAAAACAAGGGACACATAATATGGGATGAGGCAATCACAACATGAAATCTTGGAGGGTGACCTTGAAGACGACCACATGAGGCCTCAATGAGAAGGGCTTCATGAAGATCTGGTTATTCATAGAGAGAAGGGGATTCAATAAGGAAATAGCTTTATGAAGTAGGGAAACCTTGCCTGGGAATGGGGTTCTGGATGAGTGGAAGAGTGCATCATGAAGGTAGAATGTTCCATGAAGCGTGAGGTAACCTAAAGGTTGAAAGTTCCCAGTGGGAGTATTGTATCATAGAGTGGTGGAGGGTTGAATCAGTGATAATATTTTTCTTTTATGTTTATTTTCCTTTGAAACAACCTTCAAATCCAGTTAAAAATTTCAATTCCCTTTTGAGAAACAAATCAAAATACATCCAAAATATCACAATTATTTACAAGAATCACTATTAAATAAGAATGGAAATGTCCTTGGTATGGTTTGGAAAAGATCCAATACCATAAAATCCACTAGAAATCAATCCTTCGATTACAATGAGTATGATGTTCATTTTCACCCATGTCGCAATATGAAACAATCTGACTAGTGAGTGTGATCTCTCTTAGCACAATAGGGTAATACAATTGTTTTGTAACAACTCATGTTACATTCACATCTTTTCAAATAAACACTTGTATTCAATTGACATAAAATTCATCAATTACTTTCCCATAAAAAAGGTAAGATCCACCTGGACTTTGTTATGGAACACTGATTCCGATCATTTGGGAGTCTGATTTCGACACCACATAAATTACCAAATTCAATTATCAATAAGAATAAAATCTTAATTAATCGACACCACCCAAAACAATTTTCCAGACAAATAGAATTGATTTCTACTTATCACTAGAATCTCATACCTTCTCTCTCTTCTACAATGAACAGTGGAAGCATCAAAAATTATAAAATAATTTTTCCTTTTATAGGTGATCCAGAATAGGTTAATGATGGAATGCCAAAAAAATTCCCCCTGACCTAAATTTACCCATAATGTTGTTTCCCTTGAAATCATGGAATGCATTCTGACTTCTTCACCTCCTGTCCATTCTTTTAAAATCATATACCATCTTAACATTTTCTACTTTAAAATCACATTTAAATTGATGAGTCTGATTTCAATTGTTAGTAATACATGGGTCTGATCAACTGAGTCTGATTACTCATAAAAAATGTGGAATATGATTCTCAGAAATTATTTGAGTCAAAAGCTTATCCTTGAATGTTCAACTCCCCCTTGAAATATCTTTTAGAAATATTCTTATCCATTATTTTCTCTTGATCCTCTTGAGGAAAAATATATTATTCAAAAACCAATTCATGCATCATGACTACCTTCATGGAATTTAAATCATAGATGATCAGCTGTAGAATCATCTGACTTCAATATGAATGTATTGTAACTTTCCATTATTTCCTACTTCTTTCTTTTCATCTCAACCCAATCATGTCATTTTTTGAATTCAAATTCATGTTATATGATTATACTAAATATGATCATTTCTAGTTATGATCATTCTGGATATGATAGTTTATGGTTATGATTATTTTAGTTTCAATTATTGGTTACGATATCTGGCTATGATCATTTCCTCATATGATCACTAGGTATGATCAAATACAACCTGAATGCAATGATCATCCTGGATATGATACAACAAAATTCTATATATGATTTCATTTTTATTATTACCATTTCTTCTCTTTCACCCAGATAAAATAATTTACAATATAATAACAATGATCTTTGATCGGTACCAGGACAATTCTTTCACTTTCATCCTGATATGATCATTTTCAAAAACGATCACATTAATCTCATACTCGTCTATCAGCACCCATTTTCAATCAGCACCAATTTTCATTTTCACCACCTCTTTTACAATCACCCAGAATCCAATTTCATTGAAAAATAGTTGATACTATATCATTATCTTCCAATTGGTATGGTTTCATTAATCGGTACCGCCTCATCCATCTGGATATCATTGTTTTGAAAACAATCAGTACCACTTCTTTCTCTTGAGCATCTGGATACGTTAAATCAAAATATGATTGTTTTCCAATTTGAAGAATCTATTTCACTCCCCCTTTTATTTATCATGCTTTCATCACATGTTCTCAATATAACTCATGATTTATATGAAATAAAAATCAACCAATAATCAACAAAATCACATAAAAAAATATCATAATATTCCATTCACTCAAGTTTATTTATTTTCTTCTCATCCTGAGAAAAAAAATTCTAAAAACAAGGGTACACTTGTTAGAAAACATGGAATATATTTTTTTCAAAACCAAACCCAAAAAAGTGTTTCCACAAAACAAAGTCAAGAGATTTCCAATTTTCAAAACTGATATTGACAACAACAGACAACACTTGAAACCTTTCTCACATTTATCTCTAGCTTAGTCCTAACAATCTCCCCCTTTGGATTTTTTTTCAACCATGTTTCATAAATAATTGAACAATGTAACATCAAAAAATGGATTACATATCCACAATTATATGCCTACGTAAGCTAACTAATTATTAGAAACAAGAATAATTAATAGCAAAACCATGCTATCTAGAAGTGGTGATCATGAAAACCAATTCATTTTCTTCATTATTCCTATAAAAAAAATCAATTTCCTTTACTACAACCACTCTAATATATTTTTAGAGAAGTATAACTAGAAAAAAATGTTGAAATCACATAATAACCACATCTCTATATTTTATGAAAAAATTCATGAAACTATACAATTCTACCCCTTGAGAAAACAATCCAATGGTATGATTATTGTGGGAATAGATAAAAATATATAAACCATGAAGTGAAAAAAGGTGGACACCCATGTTAAACCTCATTTTTTGTAATTATTCCTTTGATAATGGTTTTGTGAAATTATCAGAAACTTGTTCTGATGTGGGAATATACTCCCACATGAATTCATTCTTCTCCAATTTTTTTTTATGAAATGATATTTGGTATAAATATGATTTTAATGAGATATTTCCACATTATTATTGGTGATATTGGATGTACATTGACTGCCAAAACCAAATAAGAAGGGTATCCTCACATCCATAAGTAAATATTCCAATCCTGTTTTCATCCACATAAGTTGAGTAGTGGCTTGAGTATTAGTAATATACTCATCTTCAGCCATACTGAGAGATACTCAATTTTGTTTCTATGAATTATAACTAACAAAATACATTAAAAAATTATACCACCATATTGGTGTCTTTAATAATGAACATTTCTCTCCCAATCTGCATCTAAATACGCAATCAATTCAATAAAATTTGAGTTATTATATTTTATACAAAATATTTTTGTGCCTTTGATGTATCGGAGGATTAATTTTCTAGCATGTAAATGTGATTATTTTATAGTACTTTGAAATCTTGTACATAATGTAACAACATAAGCAATGTCGGTCCTTGAGGTTTTCAAATAAAGTAGACTTCCAATCACCTTATGATATTCTTTTAGATCAACTTCTTCTGACTCTCTATCTTTACATAGGTTTGTTCCCACTAAAATGGGTTTATAAATAGGTTTTGATATATCTAGGCCCATCCTCTTGATATTTTCTTCTGCATACTATTATTTGGAGAGGAAAATGTATTCCCTCATTTGCTAGATTTGTAACCAAAGAATGTATTTAATTTCTCCTAGCATATAAATTTTAAATACATTATTCATTTCTTCGGAAAATATTTCATATCTGCCTTTATCATTACTAGTAAAGATAATATCATCAATATAAATAATTACAATTTTGGAATACTATTGACATTCAACAATGTAAATATTGTTATACACACTTTTTTATTTTAATTCATAATTTTGAAGCATGTATAAAATTTCAAAAACTATGACTTTAGAGCTTGTTTTCAGCCATTCAATGAATTTTTCTATATGCACACAGAACCATCATCTTTTACAATAACAAATACAGAAGGTTGTTCAATATAAACCTCTTCTTCAAGATCACCATTTAGGAATGCATATTTAACATCTATTTGAATGAGCTTGTAGCATCGTTTTGTGGAACTATCTAGAAAGAATATAATTGTTTTATGTCGAGTCACTGGAGAAAAGGTTTCATCAAAATCAATACCCCCAATTTGTTAAAACCATTTAAAACCCAGCAGTTCTTTGTTTTTTTATAACATCACCTTTTTAACTCCACTTGTTTTGGGAAACCCTTTTTGTTCCAATGATGTTTATGTTTTCAGGAATGGGTAAACGATACCCGGTATTATTCTTTTTTATCTGATCCAATTATTCATTCATGTCATGAACCCATTATTGATTCACAAAAGCTTCCTTCACAACATTCTATTCCACTTATAAATATAATTAAGTATGTGAAATGGAATTGGTTGTTATTTTGAATGAACATTCAAATAATTATCACCAATTATATTCTATGATTCAACATGTTTCATTAGCCTTGGATATGAATTTTTATTATATTCGTCATCACCAGAAATAGGTGAGTCCACTTCTTAACTTTTATTAGGATTTTAATCATTTAAATCCTTATTAGAATTATAATTTTTCAACATTCTCAACTTCTTTGTCTGTATGGACATATTTATCATTCTTAGTGAATTCAATAACTTTTACATCAATTGTATCAAAAATTATTCATATTTCTTTGTTGAAGAATCTATATCCCCTTCCTTCTGGATAATTTCCAAGCATGATTCCATCCTCACCTTTCTACTCAAACATTCCATACTTTCCAAAATACTTTTATATAATAAAAGGATTCTAGAAAACTCTAAAGAGAATAAAACATGGAGTTCTTCCATTAAAAAATTCGTAAGGATTCATACCTAATTGGGACATTTAGAAATAATGGATCTGATTATACACAACAGTACTCTTGGATTGCCTCCCAATGTAATGAAAATGGAAATACTAAAGTAACATGGTTATTCCCATTTCCACCAGGATTCTATTATTTCTTCAAATAATTCCATTTCTGGGGGGGTGTATGGAGAGATATACTCAAGTAGAATTCCATTATTCTCAACATTGTTTTGAAATTCATCACTTCTATATTCACCACTATTATCATTCCTCAACTTCTTCAAAAAATACTCAAATTCTTTCGCATAATTTCTTTTGATACATTTAATAATTTTCAAGTCATGTGATTTGTGTTTCATATAAATAACACAAGTAATATGAACAAAATCATCAATGAGTGAAATGATTTACTTATATCCATGTATTGATTGATTTCTCATTAGCCCACATATATTGTAATGGATCCGTTTTAGGGGTTTATTTGAACAAATATCTACATCCTTATGCATAGCATTTGAAATATTTCCTTTTTTGAAAAGAGTGCAACACCAATATCATCTTCATGGAAAAACAGAAATGTCTTAGACATTGTCTCTTTTTAATAATATTATCTTGTTACTCTGACACATATTTCTGTGCCATTTATTCCATAACTAATTATCTTCCACCATACTCATGTAATAAGAGTTTTGTTAATGAACATCCTAAAAAAACATCCTTTCATATGTTGGACTATTATAACTATCATTCCATCTTCTTCTCTCATTAATATATATATATATATATATATCTTAAAGATATCCTTTTTACCCTCATCACACAATTATGATACACTTAGTAGGTTGTATTTCATCCCATCAACATACGATGTTTTATTAGATTTCGTCATTTCTTTTCTAATGATGGTTGAGCCAAAACCTTTGGTGTTCATTGATTCATCATTGAAAAATGTCATTGTTTATTCTTTATAATATTTAAAATTCTTTTAAAATTTCACATCTACTATCATGTTGGAATAACACCCACTATCATGTCTCCAAGTCCGTTCTACTTTCATGGATTTTAATGCAGTTACAACCACAAGCACATTTTCTCCATTATTTCCATTCAAAAAATTCATTATTTGAAAATTTAAAATATTTTGATGAGATGCTAAAAAAATAAGACATCATTTAGAACGGTTTCTAGTTTGTTCACTTCATTTACAAATAATTTCCAATGTTTGGAATATATTTTCAATATTAACTTCATTATTTATATATTTCTTCATGGTAACCTCCAAATTGTTATCACATTGAGGATATTGAATACCCATCCATATTTTCCTTCCATAACATGTGGGAAAATAGAAATGTGGCTGATTAAACCAACACATATTTGTTGTGTGTCTGCATCGACCCTAATAGAAAAAATACCCATATAAAGGGTATATTACTCCATGATTTTTTAGTGATCAAGATCATGAATATTTTTATCATCCACTTTTTATCAGGAGCCACCAACCTTTCAGTATCAAAAAGGTTTTCCATCGGCCTTTCTTCTTTATTAGATTCATAAGTTTTGGAATCATTCATGGATTTAGATTTTTTCAAAACATTTTCTGATTTAGCTTTCAATAAGACATTAAAACTTATACTAAATATTCTTTGCAAAAATAAATTCATTATTTTTCTCACCCTTTAAAGGTATATTTTTGTAAAAACTTCTCATGTTTCCTATTACGAGAACACTAAACAACTTCTGTGATAGAGTTTTCCATACATAGACTTTCCTTTTCTACATCAAAGGGTTTTTATTTGACATCTTCCAAATCTTCTTATTTTTTCTTCAGTTTCACTTCCAAATGCACATTAAAATTATTTTAATCATTAAAATACTTCTCCAAATAATAAATCTATTTAGACACCTTTTCTTTATCTCCAAGAGAACATTCTTGGTTTTATGAGCATTCATAATCATATTGTTTGTTTTTCTTTTCAAGTCTTCTGATCATTCTCATGAATTATTTTAACAAATATTTCAAATACATTTCAAGATGAGTTCTTTCATTTTCAAAACTACTGCTTCTGAATTCTTCATCATTCAATTTTGCAATAAAAGTATTTTCAGTACCATACACAATTTATTTTCCAGATTCAATATCACTCTGTTATAATTCATCATCATCTGACAAGAAACCTCTTCTTTTCTATTTGAATATTTTCTTTTATTTTCCTTTTCTCCCTTTTTATTCAATTATATTGTTCTATTTATTTATTAAATTTCAATATCCTTTCATTTCATTCTTAGGGGAAAATTAGCAGAAAAGTGACCAACACCTCCGCATTCAAAAAAATTCCAGGGATGTTTCACTTTTTATTTCTCTGTACATATTTTAACATTGTTTTAATACAAGGATATGATTTCATTGAGATTTTTACATACCAAATTTTCAGAGTCCTATTCACCAGCATCATTTTCAATAACAATATTATTTTTCATTCCGTTCTACATTTAATTGAATAAAATTTTTCTATCAACATTTTTTTCTCTTCGTATAATCCAATATTATCATTTTATTAGTGATATGAGTGCTTTATATGTCATTATGATAGAATTTTTCAGGATCTTTTTAATCCAATAAAGAATATTTTTCATTAAATATGTTTCGAAGGATTCTGATGATTTTTTTGAACATCAATAGATTATTTCACCTTTTCACATAGACATATATTAGTACTCACCATTTCATTCCCCATGGTAATGAATTCCCATAATGATTCATGCTCACCCATTTTAAAATCTATATACTTCAATCTCAATATTTTTATCTTTCCCTTCTTCACTTTTATATTGACTTCATATATGTTGTTCAAATTATCCAATATTCCAATAGCTATGTGAATAACATTCACTCAAAGGAATTTACTTTCAGAATGTGATAATAATATATAATTCTTGGCCCTTATATCTTTTTGATGAAATATCTTGTCAATAGGTGTAAGTAGAGAACTATCATCAATAAAAGTAAGGCCGACAGTTATAGCTTTATGAACATCGTAATTGATAAGAAAAATATTTCATCATTCTATCCTTTCAGATATGGATGTTCTTTAATTTAAATATTTTAATTTCTTCACTGTTCACACAATTCACTTTCTCTCTTTGAAATAAATATAAAAGGGAACCCACACTCTGATACCAATTGAATGTTACTAGTTAGATTATTGTTTCTACTAGAGGGGGAGGGGTGAATCAGTGATAATCATTTTCTATTATGTTTCTTTTCAATTGAAACAATATTCACCTCCTTTTAATGATTTAAATTCCCTACTATGAAAGAAATAAACATAAATCTAAAGGAAGAAAATGATATACAAGGTTCACTATTCAATAAGAATTGCTACACCCTAGGTATTGTTTTAAAAAATGATCCAATAACACAAAATCCACTAGAAATAATTCCATGGATTATAATGAGTAGGATGTACACTTTAACTCTGGTAGAACTATGAAACAGTCACACTAGTGCATGTGGACCCTCTTAGAATAATGGGGTAATACAATTTTATTGTAACAACTCTTGTTGCATGCGCTTCTTTTCAAATCAAAGAATTTATTCTATTGAAATACTATTCATGAATTCCTTACCCAAAAGAAAGGAAAGAACCACAACAACTATGTTATGAACCACTGCGTTTGATATTTTCTAAGCATAATTCCTACGAGTACGATTATTACAAAACAATACTCCCAGTTTGATATTATGATAGAATAAGATAGAGTGGAATTGACACCACTTCAATTCCCACATACAATTTTCTAGAAGGATAGAATATGAATGATTTGGGACCACACCAAACAACTATCTATCCAAATAGGGTTGATCTCTTCATCACTCTAGATCCCAATATATTCTCTCTCTTCTATAGTGAATAGTGTAAGCATCATAAGGTACAATGTACTATCACCTTTTATAGGTGACCCTAAATAGGTTTAGGCATGAATCCCAAATCATTTTCTTACTCACATAAATTCAACCAGAATTCCATTTCCCCAAAAATTATGGAATGCATTTTGACTCATTCACCTCATCTAAATTTTTCACGAAACTTCTACAATCTTCCCCTCTTCTTCTTTAGACTCTTATTTTAACTGTTGATACTGAGTTAAATTTTTAGGAATACGTGGGTCCAAAAAAATGAGTCTAATTCTTCATGCAAATTACTAAATATGATTATTTCAACTGATTTGAATCAAGATCATATATTTTAATGTTCAGCTACCCCTTGACAAATAATTCAACAATATTCTTTTATTTTATTTTCTCTTAAACCCCTTGAGGAACAATACTTCATTAAAAAACTAGTTGTTGTATCATGACTACCTTCATGACATTGAAATAATTGAGGATGAGATTTAGCATCGTGTAACTCATATTTGAGTGTAATGTATCTTTTCATTCATTCCTTCTCCTTTCTCTTCATCTCATCTCAAGAATGATATTTTCTAAATTCAAATGGTCTAGATATGATAATATTGAATAGGATCATTTTTTTTCAATCATTCATGTTACGATCATTTTATTTATGATCATTCTGGATACGATCATTCTATATATGATCATTTCTGTTTACGATTATTCTTGTTACGACTAAGGGATACAATTTTTGGGTTCGATCATTTCATCTCACGATAAATTTGTATGAGAAAATAAAATCCAAAAATAATGATCTATCGGGATACGATACAATTACATTTTGAATTTGATTTTCAATGGATTGGTACCATCTCTCCTCTTTCTCCCAGATCTGATATTTTAATATCTAATAACAAAGATCTTTGATATGTACCATGTCTATTCATTTATTTTCACCATGATATGATCATTTTGAAAAACAATCATATCCATATATTAAAATTTTATCATCCCACATTTTCAATCGGAACTAAATTTAATCAGCACCACATTTCATCAGCACCACTTCTTTAAATTTCACCTAGAATCGAATTGTTTTGAAAAACAATCGTTATTGTCTCTTTCTCTTCTTATCCGTAAAAATTCTCTAATTCAAACTCCCTATTTAATCAAGATAATATTGTTTGGAAAAAATTAATTACCACTTCATTATCTCTATAATCTAGATATGATAGATATAAATATGATTATTTTCTGATTGGAAGCTTTTCTTACACTCCATTTTTCTTCTATCAAGCTTCCATTAAAAGTTCTAAAAATAATTTTGGATTTATAAGAAATAAAAATAAAAAAATAATCATCACAATCAAATTTAAAAGTATCATAACATTCCATTCACTCTAGTTTGTTTCTTTCCTTCTCATATTGAGAAAAACATTTGGAAATCAGGAGTATAATTTTCAGAAAACATGGGTTTGATTATTTTTCAAAACAAAACCCAAATCAATTGTTTCAACCAAAAAAATTGAAGTGATTTAATTTCTTCAAAACATAGCATGTTAAAAATAGACAAAAATTGAAAACATCATCACCTTAATCATTATCTAGGTCCCAACCCATATTCTCATTTTTCTATGAATGTAGTGGACATTCGCACAAGGAAACCCTACTAAAGGTAGAGGCATTGAGGTACAAAGGAATGGAGTATCTAGATTATCTAATACATTGAGTGATTGATTATCTCTATTTTTAATAGTGTCTAGGTTATTCTCAAAACGAGAAACTGTAACTCAAATGTTCATGGTATTGATGACTTTTTATTGGGGTGATCAGGATATTTATAGGCAATAAGGGCTTTTAGTGCTCGGAGGCTTGCCGCGAAAAAAATCAAGCTCTGGGAAACTCCACAGCGCCATCAAACTCATAGTGACATCCATAAAATATTTTAATGAGGTTGGGGAGTTGTCCAAACTTTTAGGAATGCAATCACCATACATCGCGCAGTCACGGTGCTGATGGGCCCCATGAAGGGGATTTATGAAACAACCTCCTTTGAAAGATTTTTGGATTTTTGAGCTTGAATCCCATCCTGAAAGATAGTGGTTCTTCAACACCAATCTGAGGACATGTGTTTAGTTTGAAAGAATAATATGTACACAATAAATCTATAATAGGTTATGATGACAAACTAAATTACATCATTTCATGAGGTAGTAGTCCGCAGAACACATGATTGAATAATTTATTTCCAATTTATAGTAATAAATAGATATATATAGGTTATTCGAGTAACATAAAAACAAATTAATATATGAAAGTAATATATATTTTTATTTAATAATATTTTAATAATATTTTAAGGATTTAGAAGAAGAAATAAAACTAAAACATTCTGTTAAAAGTCATACCTCATATTTAGATAACCTTCTTTTCATTACACATTAATCCTTATAAGGATAATATTATTCCAATAATAAGACACCAAAAATATGGTGAGGGATTCTAGGAATGGATTTTATATTTATATTTTGAGATATAGTTCTCAAATGGTTTGAGGAATAGAGGTTATGAGGTGCCATTTTATATTTTTGGAGAGGTGAATTATATGAATTTTTTAAAGTATCATTTTAATATAAATTAATTTTACTGTTAATGAGGATCTAAATTGATATAATCTAAATATAAGATGAATATTATTCTATATAATCTCATATAATAAAATTTAGAAAATTTTAGTTTATTTTTTTACCGTTATCACATTGTTTTAACCCCTTGTCAACTCTTTTAAAAATTACTGTGATATCGGTGTTTTTTAGTCTTTAGGGGTAATAGAAATTAATATAAAAGGAAAGATTATTCATAAATTGACCATGGTTAATATTTTCATTCATATTACATTAAATTTTCCCATGATAGTATTTTATGAATTTTAAAGCAGTTATTAATTTATTTTATTATAAAATATCATTAATGTCATTTTAAAAGTGTTCATTTACTTTGAATTTAATGTAATCAAATTAATTATGTAATTAAAATATAAACCATTAAAAATAGATAATATGTTATATTTATCTATTTTTTTTGGTATGCTTCAACTCACCCATAAATTATTTTATTTTGAATGTTTAAGATTATTTACTTGATTTTTCTATTTCGTACACAAGAGCTGTGTTGGTGTTTTATAAGAATCTAAGGTAATTATATAATCACTCAAATTTTAAATAAATTAACAACATAAAAATAATTTCATTAATATAAAAATAAAATTTAATTTTCATTCCTAACTTATTTTAATCTATATGTCAACAAATAGAAGGAATTAAAAAAAGAGGGACATTTTTTATTTTTCATTACATAAAATAATATATAGGTCAAAATCAGAAATAAAATAACCTAAGTAATATTTTTAAATTTTGGATTATTTGGGATAAAATATAATCATACAATACAATAAATTAATGTGTTTTAATGATATCATAGCATTATCACATTCGTTTTATCCCAATATAACCCATTTTATCATTAATGTGGTAAAAATATACTATTGAAAATATTAATAATGAAAAAAAATAAAGGGAAATATTTTAAAAAAAAACTATCTTCTAATTAAAAATATAGTGTAACTCCCTAACCTTATTTGACTCCCAAATAGTGCTCCGATCTAGTGGGCTATAAGGCCTTAAGAACCCCTCCCCGTACGCCAAGGGCTTCCGACTAGAAGTAAGTGTGTAAATATGTGATAGTAAGGAAACCAATCTCTCTAGTGGTAATAATTATAATGATTTAGAGATAATAATAATAATATTGAAATAATGGCCAAAAAACATGATTGTTAACCTGCAATAGTATAACTATAAATAGACATGAAATATTAATAGTTAATCCAGTCATACCATATTTAGAATAAAGCACCATTTCTTTCTATTAAAAATAAACATGCCATATCACATCAAGTCATACATGAAAATAATTAGAAGGGTCATCATGGTAAACCTCAATACATATATATAGTAAGAATGTTGAAAAAATTTCAAACTCAAAAATAAACTCCAACTAATTCAAGACATACAATGTCACTTTCCATCCATCTCATGTTATGCAGTTCGAGATGATCACTATGTTCCTGCTTCTGATCACAGGGACATAAATTATGCACATGTCCTGAAGGGCTCTTGTAGGGTTTGATAATAAATTTTAGCAGGACAGCACCAATATATGACTAACATAAATACATGGTAATTTAGGTTTTTACAAAATATAAATACATAGAAAACAAATGCATATTACATAAATAAAACATATCCCTTGTGCTCAACAACTACATGATAGTGATCCCAGGCTTTAGCCAATGTCGATATACCTTATTAGAAAAATTATAAGTATGATATAAAATTCATGTCTACATATATATAACTAAAATGAAATGTATCCTTAGCATAAATCTCATGGTATCCCTTAAATATTACCAAACTAGAGATCCCGCAGACACTTTTTGAAAAATTGTAACTAGAACCTCATGCCAACTAATACCCCAGGTCACTACCCATATTCCTAGTGTCCAAACAACATGAATAATCAAAATATACCTGTTCCCTTGAATTCCATATCAGATGTCTGTGTCGGTTCAAAGTTCGACATCCGAGGCACAATGATGTCTGTCTTCCCAAGAACCTGGCCCAACAACCTCAAGTAATACAAAGAGCCAAATCCCCCAACTGATGGTCTCATCACCCTCAACTGATGGTCCATCTCCAACCACATTGATTTATATAGTGATCACCACAAAAAATATCATATGGTCAACACCATCACCTAATCTGTATAGTCTACATGGGCCTCCACCCACAAAAATGGTTTGCACCACCTCAGGCTGAGTCCTATTTGTGTGAACACTACTCCAACGACATATTGTCCAACCATAGTGATGGAAAAAACCCAAAACACCGTAGTCACATCATCCTAACACCTCTTTCTCTTGTGACTGTGTTTCTCAACAAGATAGTCAATGCCATAGCAAATCACACATGCCTTTCCCTCATCATGAAAAACACATCGTCTAAATTTTATGATCATATCACCACAATATATGATCAACATTCCCCACATAAATATAAATATATTGGGCCTCACCAAACCGAAATAATTACATACCCTTAGTCCAGGTGATAAACATCACCTTAATCATTAGGTAAATCCAGAACCATTTCCCTAGAACTACTAAATTCATATAAAAAATTAAATTTAATTAAAACTTACACCTGACTAGAAAATCCCATGATTTTACAATCCCCATACATGCCTAGACCAATTATATTGTGCTAGAGCATACCCACAAGATTCTCATATCATAATTACAAAAAATTAAGTATAGGCATCAATTAATTTTTGATCTCTCTCGAATATCCCAAATACACATTATAGTGCACCCACAATGCAACCACAAAACTGTATGAAAAATATTTTACCCTTACCCAACATTGGTAGACATTATCTCCTCTGATAATGGAATCTAACATGAGTCAAACATGAAAATTTAGTTTTCTGATGAATGCCCCGAAAATATGGATAAATGGATCACATGGATTTAGTGCAATATATAGAGAGAGAAAAGAATAAAATAGGCTTGTAGATCAAATTGTTTATCAAGATGAAAACATATCCACCAAAAGATTGAAGATAAGAGCACATACGAGGAGATTGTCGCAAAGCCATTGTGAGGGACGATTTGGGAGGAACCCTAAGTATGTGTGGGTGAGTTAGTAAGGAATGGAGGATCAAAATAAATAATTAAGGGATGTAAATGTTTTGCAATTTCCCACATTTTACAGACCCACAATGTTTTTCTAATCATGTACCAACCGGGTAGCACCCACTACACATGCACCACTGCTCACATGGGCTATGTTCAAGGTTGTCCAAATCATATGCAAGATGAGAGAACACCCTTGGATAATAATTTAATATGTTTTACATGGCCATGTTACCTCTACTTCATGGTTTGATAAATTGTTCTTAATGAAGAAGGAGGGCCGCATGGTTTCACTTAGGAGGAAACACAGTTTTTTTAAAATGTGATCCTCTGCTTTTGCACTATATAAAGATGGGTTTTGGTTCCCTGATGTCCCTCAAACACAATTTAAACCACATGGAACTCTTAAACATTATTAGAACATCTAATAATAAAACCTATTTCATGTAGAATCCCAAAATTATGTATCAAAGATCATGAATTTTTTTGTCTGCCTACCAAAAACTAAAAAAATTCCAAATGGGTTGAGGAATTTGAAACACTCCAAAAATCTGGTATGTAACCATCTCCCCACCTTAACCTAGATCATCCCCAAGATATAAATAATTACCTTGAGATGGTGTCAAACATGCCCATATATTTTTAAAACTACCTGGTCTTCCCTAGTCAATAATTCATAAGTCACAACCCTCAAGGAGGTCCCCACATTATAATTTAACTAACTGGACACGTTTTGAGGCAAAACAACATCTGAGGGACCATCAATGATCCATGGACTCAAAAGTACACACATGATTAACATTCACTCCATCACCTCATCAGGTTCTCAATACATGTTCATTTCATATATTTTACTCATCATGTACCACATATCATAGATTCCCACCTCTTGCATGTGTTCCTCATGTCACCTGGGAGGTCCTACATTACATCAAATTTCTATAAGATGTCCCAATTCCACCTCAAATAAATCCGGCATCGCATTAATTCCCATATTCCAAATCACATCAAATATCACTCGCATCTCATCGATTCCCATCAAGATCATGTTGTCAACTCACTTCATATATATCTAAATCTATATATAATTCATCATAATCTCTGTCGACTTATTAACCATCACCTAGGTTGTCCATGAACCATACACATGCACCTTGTTCATCAAAATCATAAAAATACAAACAAAAAAAACCCATTCATGACCATAATATTACATCCCACCTTTTTATGACATATCTTTTCATTACATTGTACAGACATTGGATCTTTTCATGTTTAGATTCTTGTGAAGAACATACATAATACAAGAAAACCAAAATCACTATTCTATTCACATGAATTTTTTATTCAAGGTTAGTAATAAGTATATTCATTGAATCTCATAACCTCTGGACATACATAAATGTAAAGGGTGAGCATAAGGCATAGTAAGGGAAATAAATGGAAATAATTTACGTGTGATCTTGAGGAAATTCGTTAAAAACATGAAGAATATAATTTTGAAATGAAAAAGAAAACATGATGCATATAATAAATAAAATAACATGAATCACAACTTATAAGTATGGATAAAAAATTTATTTTAGACATTCATAAGCATATCACCATGGTTTTTCATGGAGGTTCCATAAAAAATAACCAATGTCATTCACCAAGTTATCATAAAACAAGTCATCTCATGAGAATACCCTTTACTCAATTCAATGTAGAACTATCATAGAGAACCATTAATATCTATTAATTAATGTGAGACGCATATATCATGAACATTAGATAGATTTAAAGGATGTAAAAGACGACAATCCACAAATCCTATGCAATCAAGGATTTAATAAGGTCAATTGTGCCTTGGGATAAGCTCCCCTTTCTTTGAAAACCATATGACTATCTTCAAAGGTGAAATTCAAATGAAGACATTGTTTCTGTTATCAAACTCTGAATCCCTTCAACGGTTTTCAGAAATGGTCATCTACCTACTCTAACCTACCTTTATGTGTTAATGGATGGCATGAACCATTTTTGTCCTCTATTTCATAAGATCAGTAATAATAATATTTTATTCTCTAGGTTCTTTCCAGAAATTATGCATTCTAAATCACTTCCCATATAGAGCTTCGAAGGGTTCCATTTTAATACATGAATGGTTTCTTTGTTGTATGATATTTCAACTAATGGGAGATATTGATCCCATCCACCTTTAAATTCCATTGATCAGGTTCCCAGTTTGTCATCAAGTGTCTAAATGTTACATTTAGTTTTACCATTATTTTAGGGGCGATAGGATGTACAAAAAATCAATTTGATACTCCGATCACATTGAATACTTTCCCAGAATTATGATGTGAATCTTGGATCATGATCAAATATAATGGAGGGGGGGACCCCATGCAACCTTACCACTTCCTTTACGTAAATCATGGAATTTTTTTCAAGAGATGAATCTTCCAAAATATGGATTAAATGGTAATTCATGGTGGGATGTTCTATAATAAACAATAACATATTGTTTCCATAGGATTTTTTTGGGAGACAACTGAAAAAATCCATAGTGATATTTTCCCACTTCCATACAGGTTTGGATAGTTGTTGTAATTAACCTTATGAATGTTTTGGTTATGCCATATATTTTTGACAGAACATGAATATTTTAGGGTATTTGGAAATATCCATTTTCATGTTTTACCACCAATTATGATCATGAAGGTCCATATACATTTTCTTGCTTCTAGAATGTATAGAGAAAGTAGAGATATTAGATTCATCCATCAGTTATTTCATTATTTCTAGAATAGATTGAACTCATAGCCTTGTATGATATTTTAGTACACCTTCATGATCAATAATTAACCCACTAATCTTCCCAACCTTCATAGACTCTATCTTATTTTTTAACATAAGATCACCGATTTGATATTTCTTAATATTTTATAGTAATTATTATTTTTAAATAATTTGGTATAGGGTTGATGATGTCGATTCCCTTACAATTACCATGAAAAGTTTTAATAGTTCTTTGATCAAATGATATCCTTGAATCCTCATCATTTATTGAACAACCTTTTACTTCCTATTTAATTCATCAACAACTTTTTTTACTCTTCTCGAAAGAAAATGAATTGAAAAATGAAAATCTTCAAGAAGTTACAACCATCTCATCTACTTCCCATTCAATTCCCTTTTATGAACAAATATGACAAAATATGATGGTCTATGTATATATAACATTTATCCCTATAAAGATAATGCCTCCATATCTTCAGATAAAAAAACCACAGATATCTATTGGTCATGCGTAGGATAATTCTTCTTATGAAGATTCAACTATTAAATGTCTAATGAATCACCTTATCATCATTATTGAGGACGCACCCATTCCCTTTCATAGATGAATTGCTAAATTTTACAAATCCATCTCTGATAAAGGGAAAAATTAACATGAGTTCAGTCACCAATATCTTTTTTATCTCTTGGAATCCTTCTTTACACTCCGTAGTCCATATGAACTTATCCACATTTCTAGTTAACATAGTTAGTGGATTATAAATCCATGATTTTTTTTCAGAAACCTCCTATAATATCCCACCAATCTAAGAAATTTATGAATCGTAGTTACTATTATAGGATGAGGCCACTGCTCCATATCCTTTGTATTGGAAGGATTAACTATGAAACCATCATTAGTTATAATGTTCCCCATGAAAGCCACTTTTTTTTAACAAAAATTAAAATTTGATTGACATTCAAAATAGACTATCGATCCATAGATATTTAATTATCCCTTATATGATCCTCAAGCTGCATAACATATTTGAAAAATTTTATAATATCATTAATGAAAAATACCAAAAAGTTAACATGGTAGTCCTTAACTAATGTATTAATCAAATCCATAAATATAAATGGAAAATTAGTCAATTTTAGGTTAATAAAAAAAATTCATAATGACCATATCTTGAAAATAATGAGTTATTTAGAATATATTATTTCATAACCATCAATTGATGATAACAAGATCAAATATCAATCATAGAGAAGAATTCATCCCCAATAAGCTGATCATATAAATCATCAATTCTTCGATGCGAGTATTTGTTCTTCAGTGTGATCTGGTTGACTTACCTATAATCAATGCATAACCTCATTGACTCATCCATATTCATTATAATGAGAACAAGTTATCTCTATGGAGACACATTTGGCTTGATAAACCCCTTCTACAATAGATCATGGAGTTGTTTCGCTAATTCCTCTTAATCCACATTTCTTTTATATACGGGGTTTTGAAATCATCATTGACCCATGAATGAGTTCAATGGAGAAACATAACTCTGTTTATGGGGGAGTTCTAGGTAACTCATCTGGATGTTTAACAATGTATTCCTATTATTTTTCACATTCTCGATTAGTATACATTCATTTCATTCTAAATCATCAGTAATCATCTCCATTAAAAATTATATGGGTTGTGCTTCTTGAAAAAGCTCAGGTACATATATCTCTCCTTTGAAAAAAAAAATTATAGGTTTTTAATTCAAGACAATTGATATTTATTTTCTTATGTAGATGATCTTAGCATTATAATATGACATCCAATCCATCGATGCTATAATTTCAAAATCCAACATGGGAATGACTACAAGATTTTTTATGATATTGTTCTCACCAATGTGAATACTAGATTTTCTATACACTATTGATGCTTATACAATCCCTCTAGGATTCATGACTGAATACTCCACACACATAAGTTTAGGGAATGATTCTATATTCATTGAAAACATGGAGGAGAGAATGGAATGTGTAGAACCATAATCAATGAATGTACATTTTAGATTTGAGATATCAATAAGAGTACCAACTACTACATTATTTGGAGAATCATCTTCAACTATTGTGATAAAAAATTATGAAAATTATCTATTATCCTATGTTTATGTGTATAGTGATTCATATTAATTAACATAAAATTTGGAAAAAGATTGGAAAAATGACCATGCAGTCCACACAAGATGCATTTCACTCTAGGTTGGGTCTTAACTATCTGCCCTTTATTATTAGTGTTGAGAAGTTGAGGCTTCACATCACTATGACAGTTCTGAGCAATATAACCTTTGCTTCCACATATGTGACAATTCCCGATCCCAAGTAAGTAGTTACCCAAATGCTTCTTCCCACATTTATTGCATGTGGATTTCTTCACATGCTTTATACTTATTCCTTGATCAAAGATCCTTCCATGTTTGGATAAAAAGATGTATACTTTTAATTTGATCTATGTGACCAATACATCAATATACACTACAGTAAAACTATCATTGCACTCCACATGGCCTCCTCATAGTTTTCATAGTATTGGATGGCTATATTATTTCATATATGGGGTCCCAGTCCACGGATGAATCTATTAAAATTACTATTATGATCTAGGAAAATTAAAGAGGTGTAACATGAATGTCTTGTGAATTTAACATCATAGATTCTCATATATTCATTTTCATTCAACTATAGCTCTAGGAATTCCATATCCATTTTTGTTCTCATTTTTCTGGGGGGGGGGTATTTTTTGAAAAATATTTCCCTAAACCATTCCCCCTCCATAGCTTCAACCCCCTCTCATGGGTTCATGTTTTTAACCGGTGTCCACAAGTTATAAGTTATCCCTCTAAGAGGTACAAAACCAAGGTGACATTATCTAGTTATGAATAATGGAGTACCCAAATGATATTTTCTATAGAGAATATATATATTTTTTCAATCAATTGGTCAGTAGATCTAATAAATGATGGTGGTCATTGACATAAAACAGAATCAAATGAATGGTGTTTTTTAGGTGAATCTGGTCTTTTGGCTAGATTAATGTTTTTGTTCATAACTCAAGTCAGTTGATTCATCATTCATATGATTTTCCCCATTCCATATTCCATTAGAAGTCCATATGTTCCTTGTCTATTATGCTCATGAATTACATGGTTTCTCATATTTCTATATCATTTTCTAGAAGATGAAATACATATTGATAAATTTATTTCATTTAATAATATTATAATTATAAATAAATTTCATGTATTAAAACATAATTATTTAATATTCTATTCTTTAAAACAATTATATTTTCTATAAATCCATTTTAATGGTTTATAAAAATATTATGATTAAAAAATCATATCCCCTATGAATTTCAAACTAGATGTGAAGCATGACCGGTTGTTGTGTACCTAATTCCATCAAGTTAACACCCGACACACCTTTTTGATAGTTGTTACGCCTAGGTACATCTATAGCCGATCTGCATGAACGTATTCATATCCAGAAAAGGATTTGATTGCTCAGAAAATAATTACTAAATATTTCACCAAAATACTATGATGATTTTCCTATATTTAAATGTTTTTTAAGGATCTTTCTAAAGTATTAAAATCCTAATTTATACAAATAAATAAATTGTACTCTAATACCAACTATAGAATCCTTCATTTTTTATTACAGAACATTTCAATACATTGTTCTAAGAAATTTTCTTTTAAAGCTTAGTTTCATTGAAAAATGGTTTATAATACCCGAGAAAACAAAACAATATTATATTCTACCTAAAATTTTTATTATAGGTTCATTATAAGTACATATATTTCATATAATAACATATGGATACACATGAAAGGTAAGGGTGAGCATAATTTCTAGTTAGGGAAAGCATGGGAAGCAATTTACATGTGATCATGGGGAAATTAAATAAGAACATGAAGAATTTCATTATGGAATGAAAAATAGAACACCACACACATAATTAATAAAATAAAATGAATTATAGCATTGAAATTTGGATAATAAATTTATTTTATACAATAATTATCATATCAACAGGATTTTTCTTTGAGATGTCATAAAAATTACCAAGGTTATTCACCAATGTATCGTAAAACATGTCCTCTCTAGAGGTTAAATTACTTACCCAATGTAATTGAAAAATATCCTGGTGCACCATTCATTTGTATAAATTAATGTGAGGCAGAAATATTATTATAAAAAACATCATTAATAACTTGTGGAGAATAAAATAAATGGATTTCATTACAAAGTCAAGGATTTTAAAAGAAAAGTCCATAAAGAGAAGATCATTATGTAATTATTAACCCACTAAGAAGGTATGAGGGTTTATTGTAATTTAATACTTGAATAAAAAAATACAATTTTGGAAACTAGGTGAATACCCCCAGAAAATAAATAGTATTGGTTATTCAAAAATGAAAATAAGTTAATTTCATATGAAAAATTGAGAAAATTTTAGAAGAAAATCTAGTTGTCTAATTTCTCTAAAACTTTGTTTTAGAAAACATTAAAATGATGGAAAAAGGGTCTCCCATTCATAAAATAATCTTTATTCATTAATGGGATAAAATAAAATTTACAAAATAACATATTGTGGAAATTTTAAATACATACCTTATATAAAGGATACTTTAATGAAAAAGAGATGTTCAGATTTCAGTTACCTTGATGTGTAACTCCTAAAAATAGATGATTGGGACCATGGGGGTATGAGAACACATTTGGAGGACTCCTTATGAGGTAAAACGGTCATATAACCATAGAGGAAGAATTGGTAGTGAATCTAAATGGAGAAATTTATGATGATTTTTAGAAAAATAAGAATTCAAACCCATAGGCTTTCTCATGTTATTTTCCCTAGATATTTTCCACCAGGTACTCCTATAATGTTATTATTATGTAAAATAGTATAACATATTTTTATATTACATATTATATCATTATTATGTCATTAAATAAAATGAAAAAATTAAACTGTATTTTCACTATTCACCAAAAAATTAATATTTTAGAAAATTGAAATAAATTCACCCTAACCTAATTTTTATGCAATTATTTCAAAAATTATTTTTATTTTATCACAATAATTTTTTAATTATGTGAAATTAAACATTTAAATATAAAAATCCTTATTTATTATAACAATTAGTGGATAACAAATGTATAGTAAAATGCATAATAAAATTTCTGAATCATGAAAAAAATAAAATTATTTTTTAAATTAAATTTAAATAATTGTTATATAATAATAATATTTAACTAAAACAATAATTATTCATCATATCATTTTTTATAATAAATATTTAAATCTTTTCTAAAATGTACAATTTCTATCTAAAAAGTCTATTTATCAAACATTTCATATTTTAATGAAAAACTTTTTTCATAAGAGAATTGATGGAATAAAAAAATTATAAAAATGGTTTATACATTATGTAACTAAGGAATAGACATATAACCCCTCAAAACACCCACAAACTAAATTAGGGTGAGGATTGTTATGGTGATAAATTTTTGCGGTGGTTCGAATAACATCAACAGAGTGGTAATTTCCACTAACTATAACTTCTATCTAATGAGATTTTTCTCGAGATTAACATGCTA
Source organism: Viscum album (assembly GCA_963277665.1). NCBI lineage: Eukaryota > Viridiplantae > Streptophyta > Magnoliopsida > Santalales > Viscaceae > Viscum > Viscum album. The sequence continues at coordinate 242,656,965 of OY728128.1, read as the reverse complement.
ATGCTTGCATTATCCTTGGACAACACTGATTCCCAATGATTCTACCTCCATCCCATGATCTAAAAAATGGGCTTTGTATGACATAAATCTACTAGATGAGGCCATCAAATATTCTTTCTGCATTAATTTTCAATTTTAATTTCTACATACAATCAACAATTATAATGTTATGATAATTATTAGGAGTACAGTTTCTAATTGAAATATTTATCGAAGGTCGTATAATGGTCAAAACCCTCTGTTCACATGTCTATTTATAGTCACTTAATTATTATGGAGATATATTTATGTTGAGTACAATATAATATAACAAACATTTTTATATTTTTTCTAATGTTTGGGACATAGAAATCATCATGACTTACCTCTAACTGTAATTAGATCCTTGTCCTACTATATACATAGAAAATCCACTACTTTCACCTAGCAAGAAGCCCAAATGCCTAAGGCCTTACCTCTTTATAGAGCTACACTAGCTACCGACCACAAACACCACTACTAGGTTATACTGTCTCTACCATGACAACCATTTTTAGCTTACTCCTAGTTACTAGCTATTGGTACCACTCCCAGTCCCACCCCATACGCCTGAGTCTAATATGGTCTTTAGCTTCCAGGTGTCATAGAATGAATTATGTTGAACAACATGATAAGGACCATCTACCTATATTCCCAAAACTCCATTGGAGGCCCTTTGTACTGAGTATGAATATGTCATAAATTCCCACATTTGAAAAAAAGGATGATGATCCACTCCTCGGTGGTCTTCCTAAATCCTTGGATGAACTACCATAATGAGATTTCTCTCATCCCCACTTCTTGATACCTGATGAATCACTACTAAAATCACCTAATTTTGTCACTCAGATCAAATATGACCTCACTGTCAAATTCTCCTCATCTATCAGTGCCCAGATAACTGCATAAAAAAAGTAAAAAAACATGAAAATAATGACTTTCAAATTGATGGTTTGTCTAAATTCATCGTCAAATCAGTGCACCCAAATAATGTAATCTTCCACCATTGTAGGTGAAATTCATGATAATTCTATGAAGTTCACCCTATAGTCCTTGTCCAGACAATCCCCCATATATAGATTTTTGAACTCCGAGGCTTGGTGCACCCTCAACATCACCATAATGAAGTGCTTAAATATTCTGTCATTGAATTCCTTCTTATACTATCCCTCCTACATTCCCTCCTATAACTATAAATCCAACCAGCATTTTTCCGAAACATGGAGAATGTACATTTCCAGATTCACCCTCTATCGTAGGGGTGTATCAAGATTATAAAAGATGGTCTAAAATGAATCTATCCAATTCTCTACCAACTTTACTCATCCCTCAACCTAAAATAGAGGTGGCTACTACAATTGAAACTCATGAGTCAAGTACTCCATAGATTGGTCTACTCTCTATGCTTATTTTTTAAAAACATAGACATCCTGAACAAGACTTTTTCTGAGATAATCATCTAACCATGGACCAATAATCTACCATATCCTATGCCTATCATGCCTATACTTTAGACAACACCTTTTCTTATACATATGTATCATGATCATCATGACCCTCTGAGGCCTCATCCCGACCCTCAAGGGCCCCTATCTATGCATGCTCATGTAACACCAAATCTCCTTCAATTTGATGATCCACCAAAGATAGTCTAGGGGGAATCCCACTAAATACCTCTATTATGGTTAGAAAACCATTATATTATATTTATATGTAACATATATTAGAAAAAATGTAACAATAATTGAAATATCCCCACCCATACACTCCCTCATCGTTACCATGTCACATGAAATTCATGCTCATATCCCCTTACCCAACCATTTCAAATAAATGTATCATATATATAGCGAAGGGAGTTATATAGAATGACACCAATTAGGCAATATAGGATAACACTATTTATATTATTTACGTCCACTTTAAACAACTCACCCCCTTTCATCCTCCCTTACTGATCCTATGAGAACTGGACAAAATATATATATATCCTATGCATATAGAATCGCACATAGATTTCATTGGTACCACATGACTATACTGGATAAGTATAAGTCCACTAAAGAGAAGATAAGATAAAAACCACTATTTTTCTTCCTTTGTTAACCCTATAAACAACCTTGAGCCTCTTAGAACAATTTAGGTTCCTAATAAAAATCACTAGAAATTTATCATATGAATATATATATGTATGTAAAAATCCTCCTATGTTCTTATCATGAAATCATAAATAATGATTCATTTCCACACTAGGACAGGGTTAAATATATCCACTATTTTTTTACTGAGATAAGGGCCACATATCATAATAGGTAACAATCACTCTCATGTTCACCACTCGTGGTGGAAATCGTATCCACATTAGAAACACATAGTAGAACATCAACTTACCACCCCTGATAACTTGTTCTGTCTCTCTTTCATGGGGCTATAGACACCCATACACGAGCATTGTACCATGTTCTAACTATATAATAGTCTTTGATGTACCATAATGAAAATAGTAATACCCAAAAAGAGGTAAAATAAACCCATTTTATACCATTTTAGTGCAGTGACATGGTTTTCCCCCTGAATAGTGATATAAGATGGTAGGACAATAGGCCTTAGGTGCACCTCCCCATATACTAAAGGATTTTGACTAGCAGCGAGGAAGTAACGATGTGACAGTGGGGAGAATATAACTCCTGGAGGTGATAATAATAATTTTCCACAGATAAATATAATAGTTTAATAAAGACAAAAACAATATGGCTAGTAACCAATAATAGTGGAACCATAAATAGAAAACAAGAATAATAAAAATTAAATACAATCATACAATTTGTATAATAAAACAATATTTTTATCCACACAAACAAAAAATTCTATATCACATTAGATCATATATGAATATAATAAAAAGGGTCACCTATGGCTGACCTTAGTAAATAAATATTGTATGAATGTTGAACAAAGATGAATCTCAAAAATAAAATCAATATGATGCAATAACCTCCAAATTCCCTTTATATCCATCCCATACTAAGCAGATCGATATGATCAATTAGGTCCATCTCCTAATCTATATCGAATAACTGATCATAGAGACATAAAATATAATTATATCCCAATTGGACCATGTAGGGTGTGTGAATAAATCTATGTAATGCACCACTAATTTTTTCCTAACATACGTACTAGGAAATTTTGGGGTTTAAAAAATATAAATAAGTAGAAAAAATATGAATATTACATAAATAACCTGCTTCCCTTGTTCTCAACAACCACATCGAAGTGATCACCTTCTTTAGCAAATTCCAGTATACAGTATGCATGAAATTATACATATAATATACAACACATTTATTTATATGTATATTTGTAGTGGAATGGATCCTTAGCTCAAAGACCAAAGCATTATATGTTTTTTTAGATCCCTAAGGAACTTCCTATAAAAGTATCAACCAAACCTCTTCCAACCGACACCTCATGTCACAACCCACATTCCCAAAATCCAAATGACATACTCAATCAAAATGTACATGGTCCCTTAGTCCCCATCTCAGAAGTCCCAATTGGGTCAAAGTCTGATTTATGAGGCATAAAAATGTCTATCCTCTGAATAACCTATCCCAAAAACCTCAATCAATAAGATGATACTCAACCCCCAACCAATGAAATCATCACCATAAACTGAAGGTCCATCGCCATCCAATAGTTTTCTAGTGTGAGTACCCTCAAAGAAAACTGATGGTCAACACCACCACCTAATACATATAGTATATGGAGGCCATAAACCAAATGAGTGTTTAACACCACTTCAATTTTTGTGTTATATTTGTGAAAATGACTCAAATAATTATTTGGACAATAACGGTGATTAAAAATCAAACATAAAATACTTAAGAAACATCATCCTCACACCTTTCCCCCAGAAACCATGGTACTAAACCTGATGGTCAATGCCATATCAAATCACATAGACTTTTCCCTCATCATAACGACCCTTTCACCCCATCACATGACTATTTATCCTAAACCCATGATCAACATCACCCATATATATATAAATATCTCAGGCCACACATAAACTAAAAAATTACATAGCCTCATTATTGGTGATCAAAATCACCTCAATCCTCATCCCAATCCCAAAACATTTCTATAGAACTAAGAAATTCAAATAAAAAATTTAATTTAATTAAAACATACACCTGACCTAAACTACCCAATTCGGTCCAATCCACTAACTTGGAATAACAATTTTTAGCGGAATTGGGAATGACCAAATGAATCCCATGTCATTATGAGAACCAATTTAATATAGAAATCAATTTATCTAGGTTACTACTTAGATTAGACAATAGTTCATTAATGTGAACCCCCAAAACAACTACAAAAACATTGAGAAATATAGGAACCACCTATCTCACACTCGTAGTCATTCAATCATCTGATATCAGTCTCTAACTCATGCTGAATCTGAAGAAATTTTTGTTTTAGATGAATGCCCTAAAAATAGGTTTAAAAGGAATGAATTGCTTTATCAAACTATATGGTGAGAGAAATGAAGAAAATAGGCTAGCATGTCATAGGATAATCTAAGACAAATATTTTTCCTATAACTAATCGAGGATCGGAGCTCATAAAAAAATATTGGCACAAAACCTCGGTGAGGAGGATTTGGCAGGAATCCACTATGTATACATCTGAATGAATAAATAAAAGATGAGAAAAAGAAATTGAATGAGGGAAATTTTAGTAATTTCCCACTTTATACTGACCCACATGGTTGGGAAGCGTGGTTTTTCTAGCCTTGAACCAACCATGTGACAACCATGCCTAGGAACCACACCTCACATGGGTTAGGGGAACGATTTTCCACACTATATTCAAGCCAAGAGAACACCCTATGTTAAAAAATACAGAGGATTCAAACAACCATTCACCCCTTATATAATGATTGATAAAGCATTCCTAGTGATGAATGAGGGCCCTAGGGATTTTCCAAACCTTGAGCCTCTATTTTCACATGCTTAATAGTTGGGTTTTCATACTCATATTCACCCGAAATCCACTCAAAAAACCATGAAATTCTCTGATCATCTTATCCCATATAATATCAATACATAATTCAGAAAAAACTATCGAAATTCAGTTCTGGTTATTATAAAAAAAGATGGTATCACTACCAAAATCTAAAAAAAAATCGAACAAATTGGATAATTCGAAAAAATCCCAAAAACTAGTCCATTATATATGGAATCCATTTTTCAAGATTAAATTTCATAACGTTTCTGAATTTAATTTAAAATTAAACCAACAAAACATGATAAAATAGTATTTCAGACAAATGACTTTTTAAGTATAAAAATTTCTTTATAGAAAATGATAGTAGACATTGTATTTAAAATATCATAATTGTATTTAAATCAATAAAAAATAACTATTTAAATTTTAAAAAAAAACCAAAATATAATATAAATTTTTAAATACATGAAAAGAGTACACAAATTTAAATAAAAATTTGTATTTTCACTACCCATTGAAAAATTAATCGTTTTAGAAAATTATCAAAATTTCTCATAAGATAATTTAAAAATGATGAATTCAAAAATAAAGTTATTTTTTTTAAAATTAAATTTATATAAATTGTAAATTTAAATTTTAATCCAAACAATATAATCCATGGAAACCAAATGTTTTTATAAATAAATAATTTTCCTCTTGAATAAAAAATTACTTAAAAATATTAAAAATAATTTTAATATAAATTATCCAATTAATGATTGTTAATAATATATGAAAATTATTTATCTTAATATAAACCAGGTGGTTACATTGTTACCCCTTTTATGTATTTCATAATAACAATTTTATTTACTATTGAAATTATAGATGATACTTTTCCCTCATAGTGATTTCTAATTCCCATGTCACTTATTAAAGCATATTAATTTTTCACAAACAATTATCCCAGTGAATCACCTTATTCCATGACACATACTATCGATGGTCATATAGTTGAACAACCTATTACTTATATGTAATATAATATTCTATCTGAACTACCTTAGGGATAAAAATTGATGTGCTTCTAGAATACATTTTCTCAATAAAAAAACATGAAATTTGACATGTACATGAGATAAACTAAGAGGTAAGGGAAATCAGTAAGAAATTGATCGAACTTTCTCCAAGAGTTTATGTTATCCAATGAACAGTGAACATAACTTCCATTTTTACAAAAATGTATAAAACATTTCTATAGAGAAAATGTAAGGAAAACATGACCACTTACCTCTAATGTACGATATTTCCATCGGTTATCTACATAAATTTTATTCCAACTTTGAGATATCCACATATATTATTGAATCATATTTACCTTCTCAAACAATTTTTTAACTAAATCTAGTCCAAAAAACATCCCTTTTCATAATTCATCACAAAAAGATGGTATCCAACACTAATATCTATATAAAGTCTCAAAAGGTGTCATATGTATACTAGAATGAAAACTTTTATTATAATAAAATTCAAATAATTAATGATTATTATCCCAACTTCTTTGGCAATCCATTGATCAATCTTGATTAATGCCTTCTATAGTTTGTATTGTTCTCTTTAACTGCCTAATAGAGTGAGGATGAAAATTAAAAATGAAATTTAAATCAGTAATCAATGATTTCTGAATGCTTTTCTAAAAATTAAAAGTATAACTAGTATCATTTCTATATTCAATTTTGGGAGGAACTCCATGTAATCTAATTTTATTCTTGAGGTACAATTGAGAAAACTGATTTGAATACGTATTGTATCAAATTTTAAGTAAATTGGAAAATTCTGTTAGTTGATCAACAATAACCAAAATGGAATTATTCCCTCAGTATTAATTTGGAAATCCCACCATCATTTCCATGGGAATATTTTATCATTTCCACTTCAGCACTAGAAAAGTCCAGAGAATATCCATGAGAAATTTTTTGATATGATTTAACCATTTAAAAAGTCAAATATTTCTAGGTAAATTCCACAATATATATTTTCATTCTGTCCCACTAGTAATAAAAGCAATGGTTTTCGTATATCATAGTGCTTTTAGGATGAGCATAAAAAGAGGAACTATAACATTCACAAAACAATTCTCTACTCAACTAGGAATCATAATCCAAAAATAATTTTTTTCCAAATATGATAACAACTTCTTCATCAACATTAAACTCTGTAAACATACCATTCTTAATAGATTATTCCATTCATTTTAAAACCTGATCATCTTTCCATGTTTTATTCATTCTTTCTACTTTAGATTATTATACTGACACCAAAAAAAAAATTGGATGGTACTGCTGACACAATTTGTGTGCCAAAATTCATCAAATAGTTAACCAATTATTTTTTGATCCAAATAAAATATGGTTAATATGACATAAGTTTTCCAACTCAAATCATCCAATTAAATGTATTTATTTATATGATGGTAATAAATCATTCATCCATAATCCTTACTTTGTTTAATCCATCTAATCATCCTCATGATAAACTATTTTTGAGTAAATATATAATTCAAACATTTGGGGATAGAATAAATTTCACACATTATTTTAAATAAATTATGCCCCTAAATTTTTTATTAAAAAACCCTAGAATCAAATTACTAATTATCTGTAGGATAATTTAACTTTTTGAATTTTAGTTAATATGATGCATAAACAATTACCAGATCATTCTGCATCATAACACAACCATGTCCCTTCAATTAAGTATCAATATAGATAAAACATTGTCTATTACTAGGGGAAAGGAAAAAATTAGAACAATAACAAGTATTCATTTTATTTCCTATAAACAATCATAGTACTCTTTCATGCGGATAAATTTAACTCTTTTTCAAGTTAGCTCTATCAATAGGCTAGATAAACGATAAAATGTTTAATTATACAACATTTAGTAACAAAAATATTTCTGAAAACTAAAAATATATATTAAATATAATGGTATTGAAATTTCCTCAAAAAATTTAGTTTTAATATGTTCAATAGTTATTCTATCATTAGAAACAATTTTCCATCAGAATGAAATATGTTGCATCCAAAATTTACACTAACTAAATTTTCCATATAACATATTTTCATTCAAGTGTCACAAAAAAATTATGATTTCAATCATATTCCTCATTAATATTAGAATATACCAATGTATTATCAATAAAAACAACTAAAAAATTAAGAAAATAGTCATTGAAAATAAAATTCATAAGATCAATGAATAAAACTGATTCTTTAGATAAACCAATAGGTATAATTAGAAACTTATAATGATTGTATCTATTCTGAAATACTATATTAGGAATATATTCCTCCTTCACCTTCAATTTATCATATTCATGACCATAAAAAGTCAAGGAAAATACTATTCTCCCAGGAGCTGACAAAAAAATCATCAATATGAGGTAAATGACACTTGTTCTGAAATGTGATATTATTCAATTCCCTATAATCTATTCAAATTTTCTTTTATCCATATTTATTTTAAATAAATGATATAGGAACACCCCTTGTTGAATTATGAGGTTGGATGAAACCTTCATCTACAAACACATGCAACTAGTTTTTTAATTACAAATGTTCTACATGATCAATTTGATAAGTGGTATTCGAAATCATCTTACCATCAGTAATTAATTCAACAAAAAAACTAAACTTTACAATTATGTTTAACACTAGTTAACTCAATTGAAAGTAAATATAAACATTGATCCACTACACAGACATTAATGATATGAATAAAATCTATATTTTCAACAATATTTACAATACAACATTAATTTATATCTTTAAATATTTTCTCATCTTCTTGAGTTGTTATCAATGGTTTTAATTAATTATTTTATAAAAACTAATACACATTCTGAAAAAAATCTTTAGCTCTATAGTAAATCTTATTAGGGAAAACAAATCATCAATCCATAACTAGAATTACATAAAAATATATAATGGGAAATACAATATGGTTTTCAGGAAGATGATTTCAAAATACAATAATACAAGATTCTTATTATATTTCTTTACATAATACTTCCCTTAGGTGTTTTCACTAAAAGTTATAGCATTATATATTGATGTGAAATAGATAATTTATCAAAAAATTTCTCAAAAATAAAATTGAGTAGACCATGAATCCAATAAAAAATTATCCTCATATTAATAAACATGTATCATACATAACACCACATCATTGGTTAGTCTAATGACTATAGAAGTAGTAACAATGGATTTATCTACCCCATTTTTTTATCTTTTTGATTTTTATCATTCATTCATATATTTAGAAATGTATGTTCATAATGACCCATATCATTATAATTAAAGCATCTTACCGTCGACTTATCAAAAATTGTTTGTTTATTTTATTGGTAGTCATGAGTTTCATGTCCTAAATTTAAACACTAGAAATATTTTCCATATTTTATAAGATATATAATAAGGAAATTTTTTTACAAAAAAAATTGAAACTTATTTTTATTTCAAATCTTTTAAGGATTCTTCACTATTGGCTTCCATTTTTAGATTTTCTCTAGGTTGTTTTCATATATAACATAATTATTGAAAAACTCAATTCTTAATTTCACATATCATTGAACAAGATTATCTTAACTTCTAAAATCAAGGTAATCCAATTACCCTTGATATATTAGAACGAATCTTGAGTAAGACATATAATTTTAATATCATGATATTGGAAAAAAATTTGTACCTTGAAAATCAGGTGAAGTTTTCATTATATGTGTCCATTTAATCTTCCTCATTCTTCCTCAATTATAAGAATTTATTTTACAACATATGTTTAACAACTATAGAAAAATTATTAAAAAGGAATATATCCTTAAAAATATCCCATTCCATGTCTCTAATCAATTCTCTTTCTCAAGTATTATTAACCATTGACCACCATTGACGAGTTTTACATTCAAAACATTAAATAGATAGAGTTAATTTTTGATGATATAAAAAACCATGTATTCAAATTTCATCTCCCAAGATTTAAAAAATCCAAAAGATATCACATTTTATGACTATTCACTAAATGATAGATATGTTTGTTTATAAAATGTTTCACTATAGATACTTTCTTGTATAGTGAATGTGGTTACTCTCTTGTATGGATACCACCACTATTTATATCATTTTCAACTAATTCATCAAAACAAAAAACTGATCTATTCAAATTCTGACCATTCAATGATTTTGATTGGTAAGGAATTTTCTTCTTGGTGCCTTCCTACATTAGTTTCTATGCTTCCTCTAAAAAAACCCATTCTGAAAAGACATCGTTTGGATGAATAAACATGGTAATATTCAAATGATATATCATGATAACCATAAAATATAATCTATTAATGGTATTTAATTTTATTATCGAAACCTCTAATTTTATCTAAACCATTACTTCACTACCAAAAATAAGGACCTATCCCTTAATAAATGTATAATTTCATTTTAACAAGAATTCATTTTCTTTTATTCCTGATGATCTTTTAAGTTTAGAAGTTTTAAAGAAATAGGTCATAATTTTAACCAAACTATATCAAACATTACAAGTTGGACCCTTTTTTTTAGTGTCCTATTTTAAAGCAATACAATACTTTTAAAATAAATCATATTTTATTTTCAGGAAAACTGTTTAGGATTTTCAACAAGACTAATTCTTTGTTCCCACTCATCCATAAAAACTTAAATATTTTTAAAACATTATATGAACAAAAAAATATCATTAAGGGTCATAAAAATTAATAAATAAACTCATTAGTCTATTTTTAAATCCTGAAATAATAAACTGATGTTTTCCATCAACACAATAACCATTGATATTTAAGATTCATTTACTTACACATGAAATCGACTTTACAACCCAAAGTTTCTTATAAAACACTTTATAGAAAACAAAATAGAAAAATCATAAACATGATGGTTTCATAGAAAACATGAGAACCCATAAAATATTTTTTATTAAAACATTAATTTTACCCTAAAAGTTCATTATCATTCCATTACTCAAAAAATTCATTAAAATATCATTTTAAATCAAACGATTTCCATGAATACCCAACAGAAATAATAGAAATGTCATTTAGGTGACTTGTGACATCATCTTCATAGAGTATTTATAATATCACATTCAAGTGTAATAACTAATTTGGTCAACATTAAATATAAATCCCTAGTGAACATAATCCTTACCTAATGACTTAGAGATCATTATTGGTATCACCTGTCATCATGAACTATATTTTTCTAACCTATCATAATGAGAAATATTATCTCACTTATCAGGAAAAACAATATCCAAGGACTATAAAATTATTGAAACACATAAAAATAATGAATTACTTTATCAAACTCATAAAAATATCCTTTTAAACCCATAAGTAAACATTTTATAAAATTGATATATCCATTCATTTTAAAATCCAATTTTTAAAACTAAAATACCAAGAATAAATACAATGATGATATTTATTTGAATAAAAACTTGAATATTAAAATTTAATCCTAATATAAAATAATTATTATAGTATATGTAAATTTTTTTGATAGTTTATATGTTAAACAAGAATTTTCCTATTTAATTTTTGTAAATAAAGTCTAAATGTAATGTATAGAATAAATAAAATGATTATTTTCTAAAACTAGTGAAATAATGTAAAAAGGGACATACAATTTAATTTATAATTCATTAATTTGCATAAAAATGCATATATAAATTAATTTTTAATATATGATCATTGAATTATAATATTTAGAAAATAAATATTTAAATCAATTAAAAACATGGGTTTTAAGGTATAATGTTCTTTACCTTGAGTTTGATTGAACACTAAATTAATTATCTTCCAAAATAATAAGCATATGTAAATTATTTACATAATTAAGAACATTTTTCATGTTTATTATTCATATTATATTACTTTTTACCATGTTATATACAAGTAATTAATCAATTAAATTTATATTAGATGTTTTGATGACACTCGACTTAAATATCCAAAATCAAATTGGTGTGTTGAAAATGGACAAATCTCTCATTATTAAACAATATATAAAATATTAATCATGAAATCTTAATAATTTTTATACAGTATTAAGAATTTTAAAACCAATCATTAATGAAGGTTATGAAAAATGAAAAATCATACAGTTATGGAAATTGTAAGTCATACGTATGCATGAGAATCATTTCCATTTGAAAAAAATGATTTAAAGAAGGTAAGTGTTAGTTTAAATTTAAAAAATTATTATTATATAAAAAAAATTGTATAATTTCTTTCAATATAATCATATATATCACCCATGTGATGTGGTCATGAAAACAATTACATAGCTTGGTGGATTTGGTAATCCACACATAAGCACAAACGATGTTATCATTTTTCAATGGATTTATGATAAGAAATTATAATATATATTAAAAATAAATAATGTAAATAATTTCAGGAATATATTATATATATATATTAAATCTATATATATATGACATGTTTTGATGTAAATTGAACTATATCGGTTCGTAAGGTCGTAGTCCTCCATACACACATATGATAGATTCATATCCCATTTGATGGAGGAAGAATATATATATTAGTTATTAAATTAAAATAAAAAATATCATTATATTGGATATACTATTTTTATTGTTGAATTAAATTTTAATAATACTTTATATAAGTATAAGAATAAATAAATCTAAAACATTCATTTAAATGTTATACTAATTATTTAGACAACCTCCTTTCCTATACACGTTAATCCATCTAGGGTTAGTATTCTACCAAAAATAAGACATAAAAATGAGTTTACAGATCCTAGGAACGTATTTGGGTAGGAATAGATTGTGATATAGTGATAAAATGGTGTGAGGAAGAGAGGGGATAAAGATTCCCTTTATAAGTGAGGGGAGAAGAATTCTTGGAATTTCATAAAGTTTTAAATTAATAGAAATAAATTTTAAGTTTCAAATGAATCCAAAATGATTTAATTATAATATATAAATATTATTGGTCTAAATAGTCATATATAATAAAAATGATATAAGTTTATATTTTTTTCTCCCTTATCTCCCTATTTTAACCCACATAAAAACCATTTCTAGAATTATAGTGATTTCAATGATTTTTATTATTTAGGGGCTAGAAAAATTACAATAAAATGAAAAATGAATCATTAATTCACCATCATTTATATTTTAAACAATATCCAATTAAATTTTTCTGAATATAGAATTTTTAATTATTTTCAATAATTTATTAAAATATTTTTATTAAAAAATACCATTAATGTTATTTTTTGTTCTATTTATTTACTTTGACTTAAATGTTATAAACATAACAATTAATTTGAATATAAAACATTCATACATACTTAATTTGTTTTTTATCTCAAAATTTCACTGTAATCATTAAATCACCAATAAAATATTACATTTACAGTATTTAAAAACAATTACTTGATTTTTCTAATGCTTGCACAAGAACATTGTCGATTTTTTTGTAATTATTTAAGGTAATGATATAATAGCTATGAATTATAAATAAATTAAAATCATAAAAATAATTTAATTATTAAAAAAGATTAATATTTATTCATAAATTATTCTTATCCCTATGTCAACATATAAGATGAATTTAGAATCAAGGGTGTGAAATTTTGTATTATTTTACACTAAAAATAACATGATGGTCAAAATCAAATTTAAAAGGGAAAAGGTCATATTTTCTAAATTTGGATGATTATAGATGAAATATAATCCTTAAATGAAATGGATACAACTGTTTTATTTGACCTAAAACCTTATCAATGTATTTTTAACCTTAATTAACTAATATTATATTTTCAGGGTAATTTTTTTACACGTGTTACAATTCATCTTGAAAAAAATATAAAAGGGAGATATTTTTAAATTTTGAGACACATAATTAAAAATTTGGAATCATTTTTTCAAAATTAAATTTCTATATGTTTATGAATTTAATTTAAAAATAATCACACAAAATGTTATAAAAATAGTTTTTTTAAAAAATGAATTGTAATTATAATTTTTTTACCAAATTCAAGAATAAAATTCATTCCAAATACCATAATTATTATTTTTTAAATCAAACTGAACAATTTAAATTTTTATACTAATCCAAAATAAATTAGATTTTAAATACATGAAAATAAAATTGAATTTCCTATAAAATTATTTATTTTTCACTATTCATTGAAAAATCTAAATTTTCAGAAAATTATCAAAAATTAGACCTAATATAATTTTCGTATGTTAAATTAAGTAACTAAGTTAATTTTTTCAAATTAAAATTATATAATTCTTAAATAATTCATCTAAATTAAACAATATAATGCATGAACCACCAATTTGGTTACAAATATTTATTTTTTCCTTTTGAAATAATAAATAAATTATTTTATTATAGTAAATATGACTCTTTAAAATATAATTAATTAATTTTAAAAAGAAATAAATATTTTTTATCTTAACATTACATGTTTTATTACATTTGGAGGAAATTAGAGGCCACAATGGCTTTAATGAATATAACCCATCACAATGGGATATAAATTTTGTTAGAATACCATCTCATGTGCCACAACGTGTAATTTAGAACTATACATTAATTCATAGGCCCCAAATTATATTTACATTTGATGAAATGAAAAAAATATTTCATAGAATTATTCTAGGATAATTAATGATAATAATGGGTTGGTTCATCAAACAAATGTGCTATCATGGAAGAAATTTGATGAATAATATCTTAATTTTCCAGTCGTGGTATGTAATTTCAGTTATGGTCTATCATATAATGGTTTATCTTCATTTATTAATAGTTTAATACTCAAAGAACAAGAAAAAAGTTCCTTCAAATTTATAACTATCTTCTATAGATGCAGATGAAATGTAAATTTAATTTCATGAGTATTCTCATATCCAGACCTTCCCCTCCTAACAATGATATTTGCGTGTAGTTGTAAACATTAATAAAAGAGTTGAAATAACATTGAAATGTGTTTGTGTACACATATGATGATTCATTAAATGATCAAATTCTTATAAATGTTTCGTTTGTGTGGATGATAAATTTTTTCCCTCTTATGAAATGGTGTTTGGATGGATCATGTTGGAAAAAATATACTGTCTTGTTTGTATAAAGAATACAATATATATATGTCTTAATTATAATTATAGTTTTATTTTCATTTTATATTGATGTGTCATCCCAAATAATCATTTATACAATAAAAATCATCAAAATTATTACAATACAATTGAGACAGAGAGTACATCTAATAAAATATATAGAAATGATATGATTAATGAATTGATATATGTTATTTTTTCATTTGGGAAGTAATAAATGAAAACTATTAATATGAAGAATACTTACAATTAATTTAATAACAATTGGATGAATAAAAGTATCTTCTTATATTTTTCTTAATAGTCAACAAATTTTTTATCTCAATATTTAAATATAATTCACATTGTGAAAAATATATTTTAATATTTCATTCAATCGTTATAAATTTTTAGGGGAAGAAAAAATATAGTTTATGATCTCCAAGGAATGCGGTGGATTGGTGTATCAGACGAGAATTTAATCTTGAGTTTATAGGCCAATCAATTGGAAAGTTCTTTATATTTCTTATGTGATAACAATTTTAGATAATTTTTTATGATGTAATGGAGACTATTAAGGTTCCTGATGGTTATTCAAATAAGATCTCTAAGTGGGAAAACAAAAAAAGTTGTGAAAATAATATATCTGAAAACCCATTACTATCACGTCCTTCATTATGAATTGATTACAATATAAATCCCTGATTCACTATTAAATAATGCAAGGGTGTTGGCAATTTGATTGTGACATTTCCAAAGAGTTAATTGGGTTAAAATTATATAAAATATCAATTTTTTCTTGTAAAGAATTAAAATATATCGAGAAATATTTTTAGAGCCGTGAATTAAGTCGGTATGAGATTCCAAAACACGGTTATCCCAGAATTGATATTATAAAAATATTAAATATATATATCACACATATGATGTTTTTCTAAAAAGTTTAAAAATTCTTGAATGGAGTCTCATACCGTAATTATAAGGTCTGCATTAAGTTTAGAGTGTTGGTTTTAACCTAAGTGAGACATTATATTAGTTAGTGTCGAGTGTTTGAAAAAATGTTGTCACAATTTAAAATAATAAGTAAATAAATAAATTTATTTATTTTATTATTAGGATGAGAAAACATAAAAAAAATCAATAAATACAATTATATGACTAATTTCTAGTCTTATCTACACAACCCTATGGACTGATAGTGAGTGTTGTAGGATGGCTTGGTCAACATAAAGAGATTGAAGATCGTTGCGACTACAACATTCATGGATCTCTCCAACAACGACGATTCATGGTCACTATTAACTAATTATCGATTAAAACTCTAGGTAGGATGTTTAATTTTTGAGGATTTATCCCATTATTTTATATGTAGTCTAAATATGATCAATTACACTAACAAGAATTGATTTCTTCATTGAAAGATGGATTATTTATTGATTGATTGACTATTTTTTGATCAATTCATTCATTGTTTTAATGAATGTGGATCGAGGCCAACGCAAACACTAATAAGGCTTGTTTCTTTTTTGTGTTTCATGTATATTACCCCTATTTATTTACATGTTAATTGTGGGAAATTAATTTGGCCCACTATTTCATAAATACAATGAATTTGATCATTGTGCGACCATTCATCAGCATAATGAATCAATACTATGGGTGTGGTTCACGATCAAGGGTGTTATTGTGGTGTAAAAATGACAGAGAATGTTTAGGCTACATTAGAACAAATTTTTGGTTCCCATTTTTTCTGGTTTGTTGTGTGGAGACGGTATATGACGATAGATGGTTTCTTGATCGAGTTGGACGACCCAAATCTGATCAATAACAATAAAAATGCTCAGTTTGATGTGAACTGTGATCTCATGATGATTTTATTGGATGATGCCATAGTGATGGCGATTCAAGCATACCAGTTAATGAACTATGGGATTTGTAAAATTCCATAGTACATGATAAGTAATCTAGGGAAACATTCCCGATGGGGATTTGGTTGCTGAGTTAGAGTTTCTATAGAAACGATAAGGATCAAACATTTTGAGGCCCCTACAACACACTGTGTGAACTAAACCATTGACTATATAAGTATCCTAGAGGGTAAATAAAAACTTACATGGCTAGGAAAGTGTTCATGGGTAGATCCATGTACTAAGACATGGCCAATATAGAGTACAAGGTTAGAGCCATGTACTCAAACACATCAAAGTACACGAGCGTAGACTAATTTATACATTAATGGGAATATGTAATAGTCATGTGCCTACAGGCCTCTACAAACTATATACCTAGAGAGGACAATTTTTGTACTTTTAGGTTTAAATTACATGTGGCATGGTGAGACACAATCAGATCCAAGGATGTCATGACACACTGTGTACTCTTTAAAGGGAAGGCTGGACCCCTCATACTTCTTAGTTCAGATTTGGTATGATCTTTGGTGTGTTCCATTGAGAAATTATAGAATAGAAGATTATTAGATGAGTACATCCCCTAGATCCTTTTTTATGAGGGAGCAATGTGATATCACTTTCAGAGTACAATATTGTGGCCTCTCTATAATCATATTCTCGGTTATAATTTATGAATTCTTTTGTGGGGATCATGGTGGGGTCATATATCATTTTCCCTGGGTAGGGTTCATTGAATAAGCATGAAAAAAAATCTTAGGCATTGATCCCATACATAGTATGTTATTCTATTTTGGTTTCACATTGTCCCCCATGATACCAAAGTGTGAACTCTATAAATGTACCTATATCTAATATTTTCTTATGAGTTGTAGTCTGATCCAATGTGTATATCAGATGATTACTCTTAGATTCCATCACACATTAATGGAGGTCCTAAAGGGAATGATCTCTCAGTTGAGTGTCATATGTGAAAATATATCTCACGGAGTGATTACTCTTGAAACAAGTGTTACCTAGATTCCTTGAGAAGAATCTTATTGATCGATTTGTTGTTTATGACCTTCTTGAGACATGTTTTTTGTTATTAGTATATATGGGTTTTTTATTGAATTGTTGTTATCAGCTGAGTACTCTTTCTACATTATGCTAAGTGACTTAGGTCGCAATACTAGGTATTTTTGTATTCACCCATGAATGGTATTTTGTTTCCATGTGTCACTTCTTATAAAGATGTGGAACCTTTTGATGGATTCCTGATAGGATCAAGACCAGGTAAAACATAGATTGGGCTAGATCGACCGATGAGTATACTGGGTGTTTCATTTGACAGTGGTCCCATCATTTGAAGATAATTAGAATCCAATGTAGTTTTTTGATGGGATTTCATTTTTCTGCTATCTCTTGTAGTACTTTTATTCAATTATGATTATGGTCTAGATTCATTCATGAAATATTATTAGTTGTTTTACATTTGATCATAGAATGGGCTTGGATATGTGTGATTTTGTACAAGTACATACAGTCATCCCTCCCTTGTTTGGGATATTCCAACTTGGAACTTGTCTCCAACCCATAGCCTATGGGAGGCGGGCATAGGGTTGTCACACTCATTTTATCACTATCAAGGTATGCCTATGTGGGTTCGGTCATGCTAGAGTTGTATCAAGTATAATATACCTTAGTACTGTGGAATATATTTCATTGTAGTTTTTAGGTTGGTTTGGGATTAATGGAAGAGTGTTAATGTGTTTTTAAGTACAGATTTCAGTATAGGGACTCCAACGTAGGTGCCGAGGCCAATGTATCCATTCACCAGGACATCGATAACGTTCTTGTTGTATCAGTACATATAGAAGATGGTTTCAAGGGAAAACATTTGTACATTAATCATATTTTTATGGGTTGGGTTTCCATTTCATTCTTGAGTCTACTCCCAAAATATACTCATTGACTACGACACATATAATATTCTTCCAAGATGTTCCCATGATGATAACCAGTTAGGTTATTGCAAAATAGTTCAGTGAATGACATGATGGGTGATGAGGACTCCATATAGGGAACAGTTCATGAGGAGGTTTTCCTTTTAGGTGTAATGAATGTGGTGTGGCAACATGATGATCAGTTCATAGACCCACCTTCGATGGTTCAGGTGGATGCATCTTGTTAGAATGAGTCAGGGATGTCTCTATTGGTGATGGGTGATGATGAAAACAGATCGAACGCTTATCGTGAGATTACATGTATGATATTTATTTGTATCCATGGTTAGTAGGACCCATTTATAGTATTCTTGTGATGAAGGTCAAAAACTAAGAGGTTTCATTTTCCATGTGGACCTCAAGGGAAAACTCAGTCCTTCAATGAAATATCGTAGTTATGCTTATGAACAGGGTCGGACATGTACCATCCAATTGGGGTTGAAAATGTTTTAGGGTAATTTAACATTATTATAATATTATTTTTAACCCTAATTTATAGGATTTACCTTTTGACAATGCTAAATAAAATATTTACAGGTGTAAATATTCATAATGCCTAAAAATAAAAGTTACCTATTTACACAATTTGGACCTAGTGATTCCAAATATGGAATCCATTTTTCCAAATTCAGAACACAGAAGTGGCAGTAATTAATTTAATATTAATTTCCATTGTCAAAACAGAAACCGTGTTTTTAAGAAATAGTAACTATAAAAGCATTGACAGTTTATTTTCAGTTTAAAAGTGAAATTACATCCAATTACCTAAATTATATTAAATGATTAAAATATCATATAATTATACTTTAAAACCACTCAAATGTATAATTAAACACTAAAAATTATTTCAATTCAAAAAGATGTATTTAATTAAAATTTAGTATTTGTATCACTATTCATAAAAATATGAATGTTATTAGAAAAGTTAAAAAAATTTATCGGAACTAAATTTATCTGTCCCTATTATAAAGAAGAATTTAATTTCACTAAATTTAAAAGTGTCAAATATTGGATTTAAAAAAGGGTTCTCCATTAAAAGGAGGAAAACCTTCATTTGTTTAAAATACATCTGTTATCATAAAAATTGAATTTTTCTTATATTATGTTTAATAAATACAATATATTAATGTAAAAATTATATAAGATATATGAAATTTAAAACGAGGTTAATACTATTCATATCCTGTTTTTTTAATAGCTAGTTTTTTAAGTCATGGTGTGCTCGAACTCGGTGTTGTGTGTAGAAAAAGTTATAGAAATACATTGAAGAGATAATATACTATGAAATAATGGGATGTTTCATTCCTCCCTCCTTCAATAAATTGCTTCCTTGCAATTTAAAACAGTTTTTTAAATAAAAGGGTAAAATAGAAGAATAAATTTGTGGAAATCCCATATCATAAATTGCGTTAATAAAATATAGTATTAATAAGAGGGAAATGGAAATGAAATAGTAACCACCACATTATGATCTCAATTAGGAGAACATTTGTGGAAATTAGAGACACATAATTGTAGAAAAATTTAAATATTTATAGGAAGTGATTGAGTTAATCAATAACAAACAATTGTACAATTGAGGTCCTCAAAGCCATCATGCTATGATGATTTAAAATATCATCAGTTCAACAAGACATAAGGTATTAGGATAAAAAATTTTTTTGAAGATCTCTTCCTTAATGTTTAAGAATTAATTTCTTCATAGAATTAGAAATATATATATACATATATTCATTACAAGTAGAGTTTCTTCCTTCAATTAATTTCTGCTACAAATTCAACATTCACTCTATAAGACAATAGAATTAAAAAATATTCTATTTATCCAAATCATATAGGATTCTAAAATATGGATTTATAATTTATCTGTGAGACCATTTGAAAAAAAACTACATTATACAAACTAGGACATCACATGGTCCAGTGGTAGGTGATGCACCTTGAATTAAAATAAAACCTTATTAATTACATTCATGCTCCCTTATTGCTTATAGAATACTGGATAATGTCCTTATATCAAAAATGTTGTAAACTCCAATGCTGATTGAATATAAAAATCATTAATCAGTTTTAGGGTAGTTAAGAATATCCAATATAATTTATCCAAATCAATCATATCTTATTCCAAACTTGCTACCTCAGTATCAAAAAAAAATAATGTATAACTTTCCTTAGCCATGTATTTTCCGAAAAGATTAACTTTCTATTGAGTATCTTTTCTTACTACCATACAATCTAAAATTATCAATGAAATAGTACTATAGTACAATCATTATTTTTCACCATAATTCGTATTACTGGTACGTCATCGATAAAACACTCAAATGTCGTAATTTTTTAATAACAACATAAGAACACTAGTCATTCTTCTTTATCTGTGGTAGTCTCATAAATTGATTATTATCCAATAGCTTCATTTGGGAAAAATCTAATGATTACAACATAGATTCACATAGTGTCTCAACACCTTGAATATGAAGAATTGTACATTTGAAACCTTTTTCATACCCTTGTGATCACATACATGGTATCATTTTCCTCCATACTTATAACAAATCGCCATTCTCTTCAAGAATTTTCCATGTTGATTCCTTCCATAGTTATCACATGTGGGAAAATTCTTCTTTCCCTTCTTCCCTTTATCCATCTTTCTCTATACCATAATTTTCTTCTATGGATACCCTTTAAAGCCAGTAGACTCGAGAAAATTATTTACATATCTTATTAACATATGACAATATTTATTCATATGATTAGAATATGTGGGAGAAAATTTTCCTATAAAAATATGGCTTAGTATCATGAATGATAAGATCTTTCTTACTGTTTGGATCATGCATATTTCTGAAGTTATCATTCCTTCTACTGGGTACCATTTCTAAATAATGGAATTCAGTAGGTTAATTTATGAATTGAAATTTATAATTCCAAACTTGTAAAATACCTATCATAAATTGAAATGTTTATGAATAAAATTCATAATCATAAAAATGTTTTTTGGGAAGTATTTACTCATAAATCCTTTATAATGTCTTGTAAAGAAAATGTGAGTTGTCTTAAGCATATCGCCTGGGAGTTTTGTAACAAATAGTGCATCAAGGCTAGTTGTCATGTACCAAGAAACCTCGGTTCAAGGACAAAAATCCTTGTTAGAGTTTTCACTATAAGGTACATCTGTGCCAGAGCCGCCTCTACCTACTCGTATCCAGACAGGGATGTATTTCATTTAAAATACATAAAATCTCTACATTACCAAAATTCTAGGAAGTTATTCTATACTAATACACAAAGTATATCTTAGGGTAATGATATGTAATCAGAGTTTACCTATATCTACTTTACATGGTTTGTACTAAACTTATTTTGTGTCAACTGTAACGCCCTGAACCCAGTTACCCTAATTCGGTGCATTATTACATAACATTTTCATGATCACAAGGGATCAAATCCTAAATAATCGATGAGTTTAGTAGCCTTGGAAGTACTAGATACATTGTTATGTTTTACATTATGTTATAAAATAAAAATTTCAACAAACTTTATCCCCTTTTGAACACACTTTTATTCATAGAATATCCCTACAGGTGAACCATATAATATTCTTCACATCCTGGGAAAAATAAAACAAAGGCAGCGGTGAGCTCAGAGGCTCGGTAAGTATAAAAATATAGCAGAAATATTCATAAATATGTATAATCATTTAAGGAAATATATAAGAATATAACAAAAGCCTTTTAAACATAAACCTCAGAATAAAATAGAAAATATAAATACAAATAATTCCATTTACTTATTCACATGGATATTCCACTAGTTGTATAATCACATGAAATATCAATAGCCAATTTCATAATGAATGAATGCATAATTCCAGACATTATGACCATAATGTCAAGACCTTGGGCCCAAACATCAAATATGATTTTTTCAAGGCCTCTTCCAAGACACTAGTTTGTCTCATGAGACCTACCGATGCATCAAAGAGCTATATCAGGCACCACCAGTCACTTATTAAGTCCTATTCAATCCTCATATGAAAAGGTTTATAGATAACATAAACATTCGTATTAAAACTAGCATTCTAAATGTCCATACATTATCTATAAGCGATGAATGGTGTAAAAATAACACATCCAAAGTAAAAAATATCAAAAACCTTCACTATAATTTCAAAGAATTTACCATAATAAATCATCTTCAAATGAGCTTAAAATCAATTGATGTTGACATAGATGAAATCAAAAAAATTTAGAGAAATATATATTTCTATTATTAAATCATTTAAAAGACATATAATTATAAAATAAAACATTTATTTTTAAAATATTCTTATAATATTGTATGGGAAGCTTCAATGATGTTATAACTGTGTAAAATAGCTACACTCTCCACATAATTTAAGAAAACATTCTTTCCTTAATTTTTTCCAAATGGTTCATAAAGTACTTTGTTTGAAAATTGATAGAAAGATTACTTTCAAACCATTTTTTAAAACGTCAAAAAAGGGTATAAATGAATTTAACCCATAGTCTAGTAAATATTAAAAATGATTTAAAATGAATTTTTATGAAACATGGATGTGTATGATAAAGAGGACACAATAGATACTTAAGTAAAAACAACCTCGGATAATGAAGAGGTTGTGAATTGATCCTTGCCTTGCACTTTCCTCTAGTAGAGCGTACATTTAACCTCATGTATACAGACAATAGTATGTTCTTAAATTATAACAGAACCAAATTCATATTTATTATATCATACATGATTCATTTGTGACTTTATACTATCCATTTAATAATGATTTACACGTTAAATTAACATTTCTAGAAATAATCACATTCTTTATTGTATGTGTTTTAACTTGTTATTCTTGATCATATCATTTAGAACATGATTTAAATACATCCAGAATATAAACCTTTATTTATATATCATATATATTTAGAATATAAATAGTTATAATATATATATATGAAATGGATGGCACTGTTTATGGAGACGGTAGGCCGTACGTATGCATAAATGTTGTTTCTATTATCATATCTTATTGAAAGGAAGTAAGTGAATAAGATATATGTAAGTACATATATATATATATACAGTATAATTATTATGTCATATATTACATACTTATTAATAATATATATTTTTATAATCATCATTGAATGGTGAATGTGGTAATGAAACTTATCGCGTCGTGGAGACGATAATCCATACATATGCACGAGCAATAATGCCATTA
Source organism: Viscum album (assembly GCA_963277665.1). Classification (NCBI taxonomy): domain Eukaryota; kingdom Viridiplantae; phylum Streptophyta; class Magnoliopsida; order Santalales; family Viscaceae; genus Viscum; species Viscum album. The sequence continues at coordinate 242,632,651 of OY728128.1, read as the reverse complement.
TATTGATTGTGAAATCGTATATAATTGGATGGTATATAATTTATATAGAATAATTAACATGTTATATTTTTATATAATTATTTTTTACTCATTATTATACCCATAAAAATAATGAAGTATTTGAAAAACAAACTACACCACGACGTGGCGACGGTAAGCCGTACGTACGCATGTATGATGAATTTATCATTTATAGGATGATTAGAATAAATAATAATGGTGTAACATATTTATAGTTTCATAAATGTATTTAGGAGGTTATTGAGTTATTATTTTGGTATGGAAACCTCAAATAAAGAGAAAGTGGAAGGAGAAAAAAACATGAATGAGGATGGTGAAATTATTACCTCTTCTTCGGTTGTTTTTTTTGAGTTGATCAAAAGGCATCCATAGGATGGATTTATGATCAATGTAAGGACACTATGTTGATTTGAAGGATGTTTGGAGGACATTTGGGCAGGGTTTGGCTGAGCCAAATGGCATTGGATGTGTGATTTTGAGAGAAGGGGAAGTTCCATTCTGTAAGAGGGGTGAGGGTAACTTTAGGAAATGATTAAACAATTAATTTACTATACCCTCATATTCAGTTAATAATGGCTCCAAATGAATTATTTTCAATACTTAGGCTATTATGGGTCTAAATCCTCCAAACCAATAGGTTTTAGATTGGTTTGTGTCACTATATTAACATTATCTTTTATATTTTATTCTTAGTTAAATAGTTTGGCATTTACTAAGCCTCTTTGTATTTTTATATTATATGGTTAATAAACATACAATAATAGGCCAAGAGATCCAAAAGCGGTTCATTAATGACATATATAATATTATTTAAGCCCTTTTTCAAAACCGTATATTTTTTGGGACAATTATGTCGACCAATAATATCATTTTTGTTTTGAAAATTAATTTATGTCAATTTCGACACTATTTTGTATTTTGTTTTTCTCAAAGTCATAATAACCTTATAATTAGAAAACAATTTATCTAATCAACCCTATAATGTCATATTATCCTTTAAAATTCGTATATTACATCAATACTTTCAAATTATTTTTATTTTATTATTTACAATATCATTTATTTGATTAATTTTTTAATAAGAAAAATACTACATCATTATTGTGTGATAAATATATATATTTATTTTATGCCTAAAAATGATAAATAAAATATCATCATCTATAAAATCGTTTTAGATTTCAATTGAATATTTTTAGTCGAAGATATTAATTATATAACCCAATATAAAAATGTATTACTAAAAGATACATGGTTTTGTTATTTTTGTCTTTACTTTAGATTAATTAATATAATATGTCATTCTCTCTCCCAAGTTGCTCCATTGGGTCCCAAAATAGACCCAAGGATGCCTATGGTCAGAAAGTTATCATCCAATAGGGTTAGTAAATGTGTTTGGGTAATATTATATTATTAAAATATTATTCATTTATCCTAATTTACCAGATATACCCTTTAACAATTGTAAATAAAATATTCACTGAAGAAAATATTGATAATGTTTAAAAATAAAAGTTATCTGTTAACATGATTTGGATATACTGCTTCCAAATATGGAATCCATTTTTCAAATTCAGAACACAGAAGTGGCAGGATTTAATTTAATATTAATTCCGGTTGTCAAAATAGAAAGTGTGTTTTAAAAAAAATAACTATCAAAAGATTAGCACTTGTTAAAGTCCAACTTAAATGTTAAATTACATCCAATGACCAAAATAATATTAAATGATAAAAATATAATATAATTATAAAATAAAACCTCTAAAATGTATAATTTAACACTATAAATTATTTTGATTAAAAATTATGTTTTTAATTAAAATTTTGTATTTTTTCACTATTCATCAAAATATAAAAGTTGTCAAAAAAGTACAAAAAATTTATCCACACTAAATTTTTATATCTCTCTTCTACAAAAGAATTTAATTTCACTAAATTGAATATCTAAAATTGGTAAATAATTGATTTAAAAAGGGTTCCCATTTAAAAGGCGAAAAACTGCATTTTTTGAAAAATGCCACTTTTTTCGTAGAAATTGAATTTTTCATATATTATGTCTAGGAATCACAAACTATGAATGTAAAAATTATATAGGATATATACAATTTAAAATGTGGTTAATACTATTGATAAACTTTTTTTGAATGGCTAGTTTGGTAAGTCGTTGTGCGCACGATTTTGGTGTTGCCTGTAGCGCATGTTATTGAAATACTTGGAAGAGATAACATACTATGAAATCATTATCTGTTATAATATCTATTCCACCCATGATCTACATCAATAATTAGTTTCATTTTTATTAATTTTGTGGTTGAATTAACTCATTAGTGATCACTTTGTGTTATTTAGAGACCACTAGTGTTTTAGGTATATCTTCTCCCAGTGTGACCGGAATATATGATAATAGAGGTGGATGGATTTTGTTTAGGATTAAGATTTTTAGATCTCATAAACACCAGGAAAGAGGAATTTTGTGGCCAATTATTTAGAAATAATGTCATTGAATGATTTTGTGAAGGAATCTTCAGATGCTTGGAGAGCGATGGAATATTTTGAAGTCTTGCACATTGAATCAACGATGGTTGGTGGTAAAGGATGTTTGTTTTAAATAGCGGTGAAATATTCTCTAATGAAATATGTAGAGGAGTATTAGTTGGGATACTCAGAGAAATTGGTGATGCATGACCGTGTGGTCCATGGTGATGCTCTAATGGGATGGTTTGAGCATGGTCAGAACTAGATGTTTTTTCATTGAATGTTTCTTGTTCTGATGATGATGCATGATGGTGTCCTTCATGAGTTTTATAGATCAACATTGGGGGTAATCCCAAAAGATTCCAATATGTTCCATAGATTAAGGATGAAATTTTGGTGGACTGGAATGAAATGTGAAGTGGCATAGTTCATGGCGAAGGGATTAGTTTTCCAATAGGAAAAGGCTGAACACAATGTTATTGGGAGTTTGTTGCATATGTTGATGTTTCTAAGTCGAAATGGGCTAATATATAGATCTATTTTATCATTGGGTTACCCAAAACACAGAGAGGTTGTGATTCTATATATGGGATATTGGATCTATTGATAAATTCATCCCACTTATTTGCGATCAAGGAGTTGGGCATAGTGGATTTTTGAATAAGAAGTACATGGATAATGTAGCACGGTTACATAGAATTACAAGGTATATTTTCATAGACCAGGATGCACAGTGTACCCCAAAAGTTTGTAGGGGGTTGAGATTTTTTTTTCACTCAGTTATGCCCCAAAACTGCTTTCTACCTTTATATTGATAGGAATATGAAACCGAAAATCAAAATGTTGAAGGATATGTGACAAGTTTGTATCTCAGACTTTGGTGGATCTTGGGTTTGAAACTATCCCTTGACAGAGTTTTCATATAATAAAAGCTGTCACACATAAATTGGAATGGATACATTTTAGGCTTTTTATATATGATTGTTTCATTCTCAGTTGTGCTGGACAACGGTTGGGGAGACAACTATTCTTGGTTCTAAAGTGCTCAAGAGAACGAAAGAGAAACTTCATCTTAGTCGTGAGAGGTTGAAAGTAGTGCATGGAAAAAGTCTTATGCCTATCGTAGGGGTACCATGGTGGTTGCGTATGGGGACCACATTTTCAGGATGGTCTCCCCTTGATGTAGGAAATAGAGGTTTTCTAGGGGGATTAATCTTTCTATTATGATCTTTTGACCTTTTGAGGCATTTGGGAGAGTTGGCAAGGTGCCATATCTGTTGGAGTTTCAACCATGGTTAAAGTGGATCCATGAAATCATTCACATATCTCAGATTATTATGTATCTTCATAAGGAATTCCATTTCATTTATTGGTCATAGTTAGATATTGAGGATGATACAAAATTTATAGACAAACTAATATAGATCCATGATCATCGATAGAAGCCATTTCATTGGCGAACCATTCCATTGGTTTCTTTGTTGTGGTGACTTAATTTCTAGGAGGATAGTGCTTGGGAGAAAAAGAAATTGATGCGTCCCCAGTACCAAGATTTGTTTTGAGTTTTTCCATTGACTATTTGCCTTTGTGATGTGATATTTTAACCTTGTTGATTTTGATATGAGTTTTTTTCCCCTGGTATGTGATGTGTGATAATGTACTGACATATTAAAATGGGGGGACCTAATTCCAAATCGAGATTCTTTAACTCTAATACGATTAAACCTGTGTAGGAAAGTCAGTTCCACCTAGAGTGGATAAAATCATGACCTAGAGGAAATAATCCCATAATCCATGTATTCAGCTATTTGTTGTGGTTGCGAAAATGTGTTTTTCTGTCATTTGGGTGAAAGTGTCTGGTTGGAAAATGTCAGTGGGGGGGGTGTTCCTGGGTATAGATGTTTCCACTCGAGATTTATAAAAAAACAAGGTTGTTTATCATTTAATGTTGATTTGTATATTTGAATGAAGTGATTCATTTGTCTTGGAATCCTTGAGTTGTATCTCGAGGGATGGTTGATCAGACCCTACCTCTACTTTTTTTGCGTTAGATCTAATTTCTCAATGTTCAAAATAGATTGAGAGGTATTTTGGGAAATGGATAAGGCAGTTCAATTCCATTACAATGTGGAAATATAGTTTATGAGGTGTCCTGGGATTTCAAGGTGACTATTTTCAATACTTCAAAATTACTTGTTTTCTATGTTCGCCAATGGTGCCTCATCCCAATTGTTCCTTATCCAAATGATCCCTCATCCCAATATGGATTCATCCTAATAGTGAATCATGATAGCTTTACCTCATTGGAGGTGTCTTGCCCTGGCAGTTCCTAAGTGATGGTAGCTCAATCTAGCGGTGTCTCACCTAGGCAATGACTCACTCTGGTAGTGTCTCACCCTGGCGGTGTCTTGCTGGTAGTGTTTCTTCGTGGTGATGGTTGATGGTGGTGTCACACTCTGGCAGTGGCCCATTGGTGATGTATCACCCTCATATTACCCCCTGCATTGGATTATCTTATGGTGGTGTCTCACTAGCGGTGCCTCGTCGAGAAGTGCCTCATCCGATGATGTCTCACTGGCGGTGCCCTGTGAGCAATGTTTTTAGTTCATCTAGTTTTTCCATTTTGACGACTTTCTTTGATGTAAAATGGGGTTAAGGACAAATTTAAATTTATTTTAGACTGATTCAAAGGCCATAAAATATATATCTAATATAATAATGATCTAGAGACTTTTATGTTGTCAAAAAAATTTCCCGTGGATATACCAGCTTTTATGAAAAAGAAAAATTGTTTCTAATCATGTCACATAGATCCAATATTCATAAAGATGATATATATTTCACATAGTTCATTACATCTTACATCCTATTAATATGAGATATGATATATCCCTCTTCTTATAAGACTCATGTGGCTGGGCCTCTACAGTTTTTTTGTGATTCCCTAGAGGGTTACCCTCTATATCTGTGCCCCTATTTTTGGAACAACAAATAAGTTTCTATAACTCCTCTTCTAATTATGATTTCCATCATATTTCTAATTTTTGCATCATAAGGGATATGTATATAGAAATTTTCCCTTGTGAATATAGTTGATACCATAAAAAATAAATATAATCTAATTTTTTTTAAGAATCAACATACATGTACTATGGAAAGTGACCCATAGTTTTACAATATGCTTGATTTTGTTAATATTATGATTTTATGGGAAAACTACCCCCTGAAAATTATGACCGTTGGGGGTCGTTATTTATACACAAGACCTCTTGTGGAATTCACATTGTTTTTTATATTGAAATCTTATATAAATTGGTTAACCATGTATATTCAGATAATAAAGGGATTCCCCAATATCATACAGTTTTTATGATAACCCCTAAATTAATATGTGAAATTTAAAAACTGAGAGTTATTAAATCTAAAAACATGTTTTCCCTTTGTATGTGAGGTGATGCGATATACTGTGGTTTGGGTTTTTGGGCAAGGTGGTGGATATGTGGTTGTATTGTGAGTCTATGATGGTTGTGGCGTGATTATATAGTAGGGCTGTGAAATGGTTTGTGATGTAATGTGTTACTAGATGTCGTTGTGAGTTGAGGGTTGGATCCTTTAATATGATGAACAAGGCATATGAGTTTGAAGAAGGGAAATAGTTGTTTTGGGTAATTTAATAGAGTATTTTCATTGAAAACATGAAGAATGATTCACCTCATATCAATAGGTCATGATATGAGGTGTCATTAACGTGAATTGAATTAATTAATTAGTGCTCTTCACCTCATGGATGACTGTTACTATGTTTCTCATTATGTGTCGGGCCTGATAGTTTCCCCAGTAGGAATGGAATGGAAAAATAACTTTTAATTAAATTTTGGAGTGTCTTGTAATGGATTGATTAACATAATGGAATTTGACAAATGTAATTTGTTGGAAATTTGAAATATGATTTATGGCTCGTTGGGTGGGGTTGTGCGTTTAGAGGTAGCAGTAAAGGTGATACTATTGTGAGTTGATTGTTTTCATTAGAAACCATAGGTTGGGCTTTAGTTTTTGGTATTATTTATATATACATGTAATTCTGTGCAATTTCTGTACATATCCCACCCATGTGTATCACTATGTGTCGAACACCCACATCTTCTTGTGGGGGTTTTTTCCCAATATCTGGTGAAAATTATAGATGGTTAGGTACCCGATTTGTTCCTTTCTATCATCCAGGTGAGGTGGTATGGAATATTCTACACTGCTTGTATTTATTTTAGTGCTCTAGATGGTGGTTGATATAGCCCATGTGTTTTTGGGTGAGGTTGGTTGTGGCCCTGGTGTCTTCGAATGAGATGTGATAACCCATGTGTATGTTGGAAAGGTGGTTTGTTTCCTTGGTGTCTTTGAGATGATTTGGGATGGAATTTCCTAGGTGTCATTGGGATGATTTGTGATGTATTGTGAGGCCCTAGTGTGTCATGGTGGGAGGTGTTGTGTGGGACATTTGTGTGCAGTAAGGATGTGATGTGGTATACAGAAGGGATGAGAGCACTAGGAAGTATGACATTGTGAAAGAGTTTCATAAAAGGGGGAATTTGGTGTAGGTTACCCTGTCATTGATGTTCTTTGTAATTCATTATATTACATGACTTGTGTTTCATGGTGAGTATTCCTTGTTAAGGTTCAGTTTGGATACTATACCTTCTTGGGTATTATTTAGTTCTACTATTTTCTCATAGGGGATTAGTATGATTCTTTATGTTATTAAAGGGAGACTTCAGTTTTCATACTTAGTATACTTATATACTTAGCCAACCTATATAAAAATATTTTCAGGTTTCCAGGAGGATTACATGGACTATGTTGTGAATTACTATCTTAGTCCTTGGGATAGTTACCATGTCAATACATTAGCCTTACATTTGGGTATTTACATTGAATATGTTGGTTTATATGTATCATTTTTATTATATTCTTGCTTATGGGATTATTTTGGTTTCTCTTTTATATTATTTATTGGATTTTTTTTCAGTTATTAATTCTATATACAGATATTGTTTCCTATTATGGTTTATTCCTCCAATATTGTGAGACCAGCACACCATTGGTTCTATTCACCGACCTAAGGCCTACTGGAGGCTAGACTCAGGGGTCATTATCTCCCTTTCTACATTGTTGGCCCAGGAGGTGTATCTTAAGAGGGAGGGGGTCGGGACATTTAAGAGTAAAATAAGTATATCTTATACTAATTCATTTTTTATAACATATACAAAACATCATACTAATAATTACTTATCTCCAAGAAATGTATTCACTGAAATAAAAAAACTTTTTTTAGAGGGGGTTATAAACCTCTCTAACCATACTACAGCTCGTTATAAAAAACCACCAATAATTTGGCCACACACTCCGATTAGAGGATATTTTGTGTAACTATTGATAAAGTTAAATAAATTTTTGGTAGTTATTCTATAGTGGGTTTCTAACCATAAATTTTTTTAAGAAAATATGTATTACTACTACTAAAATATTTTATATTGTTTTAAAATTTTCAAATTATTTTGTGATGGTACTCCATGAAGTCTTACAAATTCATTAATATATAGTCTTTCTAAATGATAGGGGTACTCCATGAAGCCATACAACATCATTAATATACAATCTTACTAAATGTTCAAGTGGTAAATCTTATTTTATTGCATGAAAATGTATTGACTTGGTAAGACGATCAAAAATGACCCATATTGCATCGTTCCTTCTAATATTCTTGGGTAGTTCCATGAAAAAGTCCATCATAATATTATCAACTTTCCACTCATTTATGGGAAGAGGTTGCATGACTCCACCAGGCTGTTGCCTTCTAGCTTTCACTTGTTGACAAACCATACGTATTGACACAAAATCCGAAATCTCCCTCTTCATGTTATCCCACCAAAACAGTTCATTTAAATCTCTATACATTTTGGTGCTCCCAAGGTGTATACAGAAATTGGAGTTATGAGCATCATCCAACAATTCTATCTTTAGATCAGGTATATTAGGAACACAAAGTCTCTTCCCAATTTCAAAATTACATCTTCAAATAGGAATTCACTCAATCTACCACCATTCATAGAATTAAACTTCTTTATAAACTCCTCATCATCATCCTGAGTACTTTTTATCCTTTCTAGTAAAGATGGTTTTGCAACCATTTGAAAAATCATTGATGTTTCACCTTCCATGGTTATTCCCATATCCATCTTTACTATATCCATGTATATAAGATCCTTTTCAACTCTCATCTTTTTCAAAACTCCATGATTCATTCTACTCAATGAATTTACTACCTTATTTACTTTTTCTAGGTGGTAGTGTATAGTGAAATCATAATCCTTGAGTAGTTCATGACATCTCTTTTGCCTCATGTTGAGTTCTTTTTTTGAGAAAATATTCTTCAAACTCTTGTAATCAGTATAAATCTCACATTTTTCACCATAAAGATAATGTATCCATATCTTGAAAGAAATGATTACAGTTTCTAACTCAAGATCATGTGTTAGATAGTTTTGTTCATGAATTTTTAGTTGTTGTGATGCATATTCAATAACCCTATCATTCTGCATAAGTACATAACCAAGTACATTCATTGAACCATCACTATAAATAATAAACCCATCATTCACCAATGTTAGAGTCAATATAACAGCATTGACTAATCTTCTATTCAGTTATTGAAAACATTCTTCCCAATCTTTTGTGCAAAAAAATTTAACTCATTTACGTGTGAGCTTGGTTAAAGGGTTTTCCATTTGTGAAAAACTCAGGATGAAATGCAGATAACAATTTACTAAACCAATAAAACTGCATACCTTAGTTATACTCGTCGGTGCTAGCCATTCTTGGATTGACTTGGTCTTTGAAGGATAAAAAAATATTATATCCTTATAGACAATATGGCCATGAAAAGAAATCTCATGAAACCATAATTCAAACATGATAAACTTTCCATATAATTCATTTATTCTAAGAGTCTTTAAGATAATGAACACGTGATTTTCATGATCTTCCTTGCTTTTGGAGTATAAATAGATATCATCAATAAATACCACTAAAATTTCATCAAGATATTCCTTGAAAAATATATTCATTAGGTCCATGATGAAAAAGGTTTCATTAATCAATCCAAAATGCATTAGAACAACTCGTAATGCCCGTACCTAGTTCAAAATACTGTTTTTAGAATGCCTTCATTCTTCACACGCAACTAATGGAATACTGATCGAAGGTCATTCTTTGAAAAATATTGATCTCCATGAAGTTGGTCAAATAAATCATAAAAGCGAGGTAGGGGATACTTGTTTTTTATTGTTATAGCATTAATCTCCCTATAGTCAATGTAAAACCACGTAGATCCATATTTCTTCTTAACTAAAAGGATAGGGGCACCCCATGGAGAAACACTAGGGCGAATAAAACCCTTTATTACTAAATTACTCAATTTGTTTCTTTAGTTCCACTAATTCCACAATGTCCATTCTATAAGGGTTCTTCGATATGGGCCTTGAACTAGGAAGTAAATCAATGGAAAACTCAATCTCCCGTTCTAGAGGATATCCAGGTAAATCATTTGGAAACACATCAACATACTCTTGCACAATAGGTACATCCTCTATTTGAACATTATTTTACTCACCCACAGTTATTTAATTCTCTTCCTCTCCAATAATTGAATTTAGTTGAGCTACTGGGGGTGGATCTAGATAAGAATCAGGTGGTGATGATTCTACTGTAAAGATAAGGTGTTCCTTATCATCGTCATCAAAAATAGTAACCTCTTTCTTCTTACAATAAATTTTTACATCATGGTATGAATTCCAATCCATACTGAGGATTATATCAAATTCAATAATGGGTATGATGATTAGATTATCAAATAAAGAACATTTATATGGCCTAATGGGGACTGATTCACAAAACATTGTTACAATCAAACTTCCTTGGGGAGTATTGAATGAAAACTCCCTTGTTAAATAAAATTGGAAATATCAAATTTTCTTAGCAAACTGGGATGATATGAAACCATACGATGATCCATAATCAAATAAATCATTTTCTAATCATGAGGAAACCATTAAATTACCTGCCACCATGTCTTTTGGAGCCTCAAGCTCAGCAGTAGTGATCAAATATGCTTGGCCATGATCCCTTGGAATTTTCTGAGGTAAGTTCCCTTGGTTCTTCGATAAATTCATTTGAATAATTCCCCATTTCTCTACAATTGTATCATTCATCATTGAAAACCTCTTTCTTCTCCTTTCAATCACGAGCCTGGTATCCCTTTTCACCACACTTGCAACAAACTCCCATTCCCTTCAGACAAGTAGTTGGGTGTTTCTTCCCACATTTACTACAGGATGGATATTCAACATTTCCCATCATCCCCTTATATCTATTTCTAGAGTGTTCAGAAGATCTTGTATTATCCTTCTTTTCTTTAATATTGTAAGTCTTAGAGAAATCGTTTTCTGTCTTGATATCACATGATACTATATCTTCATATGATGAGAGGGATTGTAAGACTAATGCTCCCAGGAGAAATGGATTTAACCCATCAAATAAATGATCAATATTACTTCATGGGTTATGTATATAATCTGCAGTATGCTTATCTAACTTGTAAAGATATCTTTATACTTTGTAGCATTCTAATCCTTCTTTTCCCTCAGACTCAAGAATTTTTATTTCCATATCCGCTCGATAGTCATGAGTAAATTTTTTTCTTTGAAAATATATTTAAACACTCTCCATTTTACACTTGACACTTCTTCATCTTCATTTTTGTTTTGAATTAATGACCACCATTGACCAACATCTCAAGTGAGGCGATAAACTTCCATGAAATTTTTTCCCATTCGTTACTCCCTAAAGCATGAAATATTTTCTCTATGGAACTTATCCTTTGCTCAGATAGAAATGGATTTGTACTCCCATTGAATATTGGTGGTTTTTGCCTCATTAAGAAATCTAACATTGATCCTCCACATTGTGGATCAGTGTGCTACATACGAGTAAGGTTATTATTCATAACCTGAGTGAGTTGTCCCAGTATGGTGATAAACTAATGAGCACCAGTTTCTTCACCAGCTCCACTATAATTATCTTGAGTAGGAGGGATATCCCTACATGGATTATGTGCATTGATATGGTTTCCATTCTTCCACTAGGTGCCATTTCTAAATAATGGCATAAACTATATTAGATTATGATTTGAAATATATAATTCCAATCTTGTAACACACTTAACATAAACTGAATAGTTATGGATATAATCCATAATCATAAAAATGTTTTCATTGAGAAAATATATACTCATAAACCATTCAAAATGATTTTTAATGAAAATGATAATTTTCCTAAACATATCCCCTGGGAGTTTTATAACCAGGAGTGAAACAATGCTTGTTATCATGAACCCGTTCCCGTTCGAGTCTATATCAAAGTGGTGTTTTCGAGGTTTACCCATAGGTACATCTGTGCCAATTCCTCCACTACCTACTCATATCGAGATAGGGATGTATTGATGGGAAAACTCACAAAATCTCTATAATATAATAATTTTAGGAAGTTATTCAATACTAATCCTTAAAGTATATCTTATGGTATTTTCCTCTAATAAGAGTTTATCTAAATCTAGATGACATGGTTTTTACTAAACTTACTCTGATACCAACTGTAATGCCCCGACCCCAGTTACCTAGAGTTAGTGCATTATTACATAACATTGGCACGATACAAGGAAATCATGTCCCGAAAGACTGATCAGTTTAGTTGCCTTGGAAATACTAGATACATTCATAAGTTGTAAATTACATTATAAAATGAAAAACTACAACAACACTGTTTCCATAGACCACACTCACATCCCCTCAGACTATCCCTACAGGTCTATCATAAAACATTTCTTCATATCCTGGGAAAAATAAATCATAGAAAGGGGTGAGCTCAGATTCTCATTAAGGATAACAATGTAGAGGAAATGTTCATAAATAATCATAAAAATTTAAGAAAATGTATAAGACTAAAACAACAGCCCTTTAAAAATGAAGTAAAACTTTATATAGAAAATATATAATCAAATAATTTCATTTAATTATTCACATGGATATTCTTATATTCAAATAATCAAATGCAATTTCATCATCCAATTTCATAATGATGGAATTCAAAATTCCAGACTTCATAACCACATAGTCAAGTACTTGTGCTAAGACTACAAATAAGATTTTTTCAAGGCCTTCTGCAAAGACACTAGTTTTTCTCATGAGACCTTCTGATGGATTGAGTAGCTATATCGGGCTCCACATGACAAATACTATATCCAATGCATTCATTATATGAAAATGATTAAACATAACATGAAAATTTGTATTAAAACTATCATATGAAATGTCAATAATTTATCCATAAACCATGAATAGTGGAAAAATAACAAATACATAGTAAAACATATTACAAAACCTTCAATAAAATATGGATGTTTTGTATCACAATAAATCAACATCAAATAAGCTTAAATTCCATCAATGGATGTTGACATAGATGAAATCGAAACCATTTTTTAGAGAAATAACTCTTTCTATTTGGAAATCATTTAAAATTAATATAATTATAAAAGAAAACATTTATTTTGGAAATATTATTATATTATTTTAAGGGAATATTTGATGATGATATAACGGCGGAAAATATAATCACCCGCTGTATAAGTTAAAAAAATATTATTACCTTAATTTTGTCGAAAAGTTCATAAAGTACCTCATTTGGAAAATGACGGAAAAATTCATTACAAAATATATAAGGTCAAATAAGTGTATAAATGACTTGAACCCATTGTAATGTAAATTGTTAAATTGTTTTCAAATACATTTTAAGAAATATTGATGTCGATGATAAAGAGATCCACGTAGATAAATACATATAAACAACCTAAGATAATGAAGAGATTGTGAAATTAACCATTACCTTATTATTTTACTTGGATGAGGGTTAGTTAACCTCCTTTATAATGGCGAAATAATTGCTATTAAATTATACAATAACCATATACATAAATATGATATCATATATGATCTTTTAATATTTCTTTTTTAATGATATTTTAGTAGTATCATCGTTTTGGATATTAATTGATTCATTTTCCTTTATATGCATTGTTACCTAAGTAATTTTTTTCTGTGGATATGATGTATCTTATTCATATTTAGTATTATAGTAAGTCTTAAAACTTTATTTTTAATCATAAAATGATAATTAGTCTTGAATGGATACTACGGGGAATGAATCTCATCGCATTCGTGGAGACAGTAATCCGTACGTACGTATGAGTGACAATATCATTCATTTGATATTAAAGTAATATATAATTGTATGTTATATCATATATATAGAATAAATATAATTTATATTTATTATTTATATCATTTATACATCATTATTATACCCATATAAATAATAATGTATTGAATAACAACTATACCATGATTTGGAGAAGGTAAGCCGTACATTCACACGTACGGTGACATGTCATTAAAAAGATGGATAGAATAATGAATATGGTTTTACAATTATTATAATAACATCAATGTATATGGAATATACTGGAGTTATTATTTTATAATGGAAACAATTAAAAAGTGGAAGTGGGATAAGAATGGAACTTGAAAGAGGTGATGAAATATTTACCTCTTCTTCGGATTCTTCCTTTTGATTTTATCAAAAGGGTTCCATAGGTTGGCTTTATGACAAAAGGAAGGCCTCTAGGAATAAGGGAATACATTTTATAGGATATTTGGGTAGGGGTGGGACGTTCCAAATGTCTTGGATGGTGTGAATTTTAGTGAAGGATAAGTACCCTTTTATAAGATGGGTGAGGGGCACCTTAGGAAATGATTCAAATATTATTTTATAATTAAATAATTTTCTGCTTTGTAAGGTCTCAAAAATGATTTATTTAGAGTATAATGCAGGGATGGGTCTAAAAAAACTCAACCAATAGGTTTTAGACAGGTTTGGGTCAATATACAAACTGTATCTTCTAGATTTAACTCTTAGTTAATTAGTTTGACATTTACCATGTCCCTTTGTATTTTTATATTATATGGTTAATAAAAATACTATAAACTTCCCAAAGAACCTAAAGTGGTTCATTAATGGAATTTATAATATTATTTAGGACCTTTGGCTGAACCATATATTTTTATGAATAGAATAGAATATAATAATATAATAATTTTTTAAAAACTCTTTTATATCAATTTTGACACTATTTGGTATTTTTTTAGTTAAATTTATAACAGCATTATTAATTCAGAAAAATTAAATTTAATAAATACTAACATGTAAAATTAACATATAAAATTATTGTATGGATTCTGAAATTTCAAATTATATTTATTCAAACATCTATAGTACCATTTATTGGATTCTTTCATTAATAATGAAAATACTGCATCATCATTGTGTTAAAAATAAATTTAATTATTCAATGTATAAAAATTATAAATAAAATAAAATTATATAGGAAATATTTTTATATTTCTAATTAATATGTATTTTTGAAGATATAACATATATAAACCTATGTAAATTTTTTTTAACTAAAATATATATTCTTTTGTCATTTTTGTATTTACTTTAACTTAATTAATATAATGTGTCATTATCACTTACATGTGGCTCCATTGGGTCTCAAAATCGACCCAAGGATGCAAATTGTCGGAAATGTATCATAGAATAGGGTTAGGATACATGTTATGGTAATTTAATATTATTTGTTTACCCTTATTTAACGGATTTACCCTTTAATAATGGTAAATAAAATATTTATTGAAATAATTATTCAAAATGTCTAAAAATAAAAGTTACCTATTTACAAAATTTGGATTTCATGATTCTAAATTTGAGATCCATTTTTCTAAATTCAAAACACATATGTTGCATAAATTAATTTTAAATTAATTCTCATTGTCAAAACAAAAAGCATGTTTTTAAGAAATAATAACTATCAAATGATTGACATTTTCTTATGTTCTGTTTAAATGTGAAATTACGTCTAATGACCCACATTGGATTAAATAGTAAAAATATAATTTAATTACGCATATAAACCACTCAATATTATAAATTATCAATATAATTTATTTTGATTAAAAAATTTGTTTTTAATTAAAATTTAGCATTTTTCACTATTCATCCAAAAATGGATATTTTTAGAAAAATACCAAAAATTCACCCTAAGAAAATTTGATATTCTGAACCCAAAAATGAATTTCATTTTTAATGATAAAATAGATAAAATTTCATAAAGTGGGTATTAATATTCATAACGACTAGTTTGATTGGCCGCGATGTGTAAGAATCTCGAAGTTGCGTACAACGCAAGCTATTTCATTATTCAAAGGGAAATATACCATGGAAGCATGTGGTTTTACACTACATATTAGTCAAAATAATTGTATATATACTAATGAAAGATCATTATTAATTCATATAATTAATTCCAATAATGATATATCATAAAACATGGAATCTTATATATATCACACAGAAAAAACAATCCCAAATGGATATCACTTGTTAAGGAATTTAATTAATGAACTACTATGTGAAACAAAAACAAGAATATATATCTCATGTAGACCTATGATCCTAATAATAATGAATGAACATACATGAAATCTTTTTAATCAAATATAACATCATTTACATCTCCCAAGTTGAATTTAAATAGTAGGAATAACGTAACACAAAATTTCCCCATATGGAAACTCGGAGGTCCACTACATTTTGTTGGACAGATTGTAACACAGTTCCCCTAATGATTTCCTAATGTCCAAAAAGTTAACTATCCAATCCCAAACAAAGATCAGGAGATAAAAAAGGTGATTTAATCCTGTTTCCAATACATTTTTTAAAAACCCGATCAGAACCTCTGAGTCCGAGAAACAATTCCCCAGACCTCATGCACACCACCATGTATAAAACATGATGACAACTAGTACTGAGGGTCTAATTCCATCATTGGGTATACAGTACCCTCTACATCATGTCATAGTACCAATAATAAATAATTAGCGTATTTCTTCCAATTGGATTTCCACACTCTAAGATGCTTCTATTTTCATTGATTCTATATCAATTACTTTCTGAAAAATCACTCATATGATTTATTATATACTATAACTTATTAGTGATCCTATTAAATAATACTTAGGGTAATGTTACGCAAATTTGTTTAATTATTTCCTCACTACTTGTGTAAAACCTCTTGTGTATGGGGAGGCATGCATAAGGCCTTGTGGAATTCCAGCTTTGACAAAGATGTTTAGATCAGGATTTAATAGTAAGGGTGGTTGGTAAGGCATCTTCCCTAGGAGGATTTACCAATTATTTTATATCATGAATAGTAGTGGGAACCTATTTCCTCTTTTTTATTTATTATAATTTATGTGTGGAGTTAAATTGAACTTATTATGGAATATTTATATATATCTCATGTACTCATAAGTTCAGAGTGTTGATAAAAAATCCAAATGGGGAGAATGAAGTTCCTTTTTATGTGTATTGGAGTTTTTTTTCTGACAATGCATGTGATGGGATATTTTTTTAATGAAAATGGAGTTGAGTTATGTAGTAGTATTACACCCAAGGGATATGAAAATCATCCCATATTGTTCATAGGAAAAGGAAATGTATCCTTTCATTGGATATATTTAGGTAATTTCACATGTTTTAGTAAAATATGGATGTCCTTTATGTTAGTATCCCTACACATTAAATTATTTTTAGAGATTATATTAATGGATAAGAAAATTTCATCCAGGCTATATGTTTTGTCTAAAAAAATATATTATATGTTTGAAATGTTGAATAAATAAATTAGAGAATATGTTTCTTATATTTATAATAGTGTGTGGGGGGTAAGTCTTTTTCCCTAAGATGTTGTATTCATGAATTTATGCTATGAAAAAGGAGGATAGATAAACCATTTTTGTCCTTTTTTCATTAAGGTGGATATTAAAATTAAAATTCTTGAGGTATATTGACATTTAACTCATTTATTTTGAATTTAAAAGTAAAAAAATAAATTAAAATGACGAGATTGATGTTCCATTTTGTTTGTGACTGTATTTGTTTTTAATTAATCATGTTAATAGGAATGTTTTCCATGAGCTTGTGGTTTGGTTATGGAATGATATTACTCCCATGGGACTTGAGAAAATTCCCATATAGTTCATGGGTAAAGTAATATGTGATTTTCATTGGATATTCTAATAGATTTTCCGATGTTAGTATTAGAATTTGGAAGGTTTTAATGAGAGAAGCCTGATATATCAGATGATTTATAGAGTTAGTTATCATGGATAAGACAAATGCACCATGATTGAATATGTTATCTATAAAAGAATAGAATATGGTTTAACTAATATCATCTACATACAACATTAAAATCTATTATTTGTAGAGTAAATGTTATTTTATTTGACAGTTTCAAGACACTAGGTGGTTGGGAAACAATTCAAGGAATGCTATGTGTAAAGCATACTAAAATATGTTTTTAAGGATAACATAGATTTAGGGTTTTAGAGGTTTAAGTTATAGTAAAATTAAGGTTCATGAAGGTACTGTACCTTGAATATTAATATAATTTAAGGGTTCTTAGTGATGGATATAAATTGTTTCATAGGTTTTAAAAATTTCCCACATGTGATTTGAAGATGTTTTGATGTGATTAAATAGACATTGGAATGAGTAAAAGAGATTATGAAATTGATTAGAAATAAATATAGAAGGTGGAGGTTGATGGAAATTTTTTTCCAAGTCTGTACATATGTTTGAAATACTCCAAGATTTTATATGTATTTTCGATGAAATAAACATGGCATATTTGATTGGTTTCCTTACAAGAAACCTTGAGTCTATATAAACTGTGGTTTATTAAACTGTTATATCCCAACTATTCAATTAGAATGTGTAAATATTAATAACAACATTATTTTAATTGTTAATAAATGTTCTAAATAATTCAAAAAAATTGATTGATGTATAATAAATAAGTACCCAATTTTATTAGTCATTTAATTCTTTAAAAATATGTTTTTTCAGAAATAGTTTTATTCACATTTTTTAATAAAAAATTATAATTAATTTATACAAATTTTTGAAATTTTATTTGGTTAAATGAGTATATTTTTTGGAAATAAATATTTATATTTGTGTATAGGTTTATTTTTTAGGATTATTTTAGAAATATTTAATTTTTAGTGAATTGATATAAATACTATTTTTTATAAAAAATCAATTATTTTATTGTAAAAGTTACATTATGTATTGAATTTGATATTAAATTAATAATATTATCCTTTAAATTTAAATAATCTACTTAAATATATATGAATATACATTATAATTAATTTTAGTATATGATTATTGTTTTTCTTAAAATTTGTTTTTTTGAAAAATATTTTAATATACACAATGTGTTTTTATCTTATTAATTTAATTTAAATTAAATTTATTAAAACAAAATAATGGAATTTATATATTATATATTAAATAATATATTTCAACTTTAAATTTATGGTTTTTACAAAGAAAGTAATTTAAGTAGATTAGGTTTTATGCATAAAGATTAATTTTTATAAAAGTGGTTTTCATAGTGGGTTGCATGCTTATATAAATTTAAATTAATAAAGTTATAGAAATTTAATTTGGTAAAATAGATATCATGTTTATAATAATAATATTTAATATACAACAATATGTTCAACTAAATTTTTATTTGATAGTGATATGTAAAAACGGTAAAATATTGTTACCATAGTTAAGGTTAAAATAGATTTACTGAGAGTTAAACCAAGAGATGAGGGTATTAATGCCACCAAAACTTATAAAATTATTATTATATGAATTTATTAAAACCTTATATTGTAAAAAATTATAATACATAAAATCTAGACTCATTTCCCATGAATTAACCTTATATCATTGAAACCTTTTAAGCAATCCCATTTGTGTCCCTCCCCACACATATAAATGGCCACGTCTTATCCTCCCTTATTCAAAGTACAATATAATTATTCCATGGAAAATTAATACTCAAAAACATTTCTATAACAAGAACATTAATCCTATATCTTTTTTTACTTATGATAATAATCCTCTGAGGCATAAGTAGTATGCCCAAGGAGGCCTCTCAATGAATATATATTGATCTAAACAAACCTATCTTGATATTATTTATTCTTCTACTTCCGATAAAATTATTTCATCCATAAAAAATGAATAATCTAGTGTCATAAATATACATATCTCTTATAATGATTATTTAAAATATTTTTTCTTCCTCATCTATATAGAATAGGTAATGAAAGTGTTGTGTGTGTGTGTGTGAGGACTGCCACCTCCACGTAGCAATACAATTAATTTTTCATCACCATATTTAATTGATGGTTATTATAATGGATTTAGTATTTATATATAATATTTATATAATAATTATTAAACTATATTTATAATATTTTATCTAACTTCTTACCTTTTAATCCAATGGAAAACGATAACGTCGGTCGAGCGTACGTGTTGACTACCACCTCAACAAAGTGATGCAATTTATTTTTCATTTAAATTTTAAATGGATGATAATAAATGTATAATTAATTAATATATATTATGTATATGATATATTAATGATTATGTAATGTTTTATTATCATTTATATTTCATTCATTCAAACTATTGAAAATTGGAGAACATCACTTGCGCGCACATATGAACTACTATCACCACGTAGTGATGTAGTTAAATTTTCATATCTAAATTATATGAATTTAAATAAATATTTTTATAATGAATATATATGTTATTTATATCTTTATAAACATTCCGGATATTAAGTAACCTTTATCAAAGTGTGAGGACTATAATTTTAAAACTAAAACATACATAAAGAGAAAGTAGTTGACTCCCAAAATGATGATGATGATGAATGATTGTTAATGAATGGTTTATAAGTTGTTATAATTAAAAAATATATGGTATTATGGGTATAAATGTTTTTATTTTATAAAATGATAATAAATTTTAATTGATAATAATGAATGTTAGAGCAGTTATTATGAAATAAAATCTTGAGATATGGGTTTCTCGTCTAACTTTTATTTCCATTATACATATGCCATATTGACAACTTATGTATTTAATGTGGTGTATATAATACCACATTGATGCGTATTATCATTAATACCATTATTTTCATGGTATTTATTGTTACTTTAGATTTTATTCATCTTGTGTTTTCTGATTCAAAACATACCCTAGTTGTTACAGTTTTATGAAAAGAACTCATTTTTTGGTATTGTTTATGTTTCAATTTATAAGGAAGAAATTCAATGATGTATCTCTCCCAAATATTATTTATTTTATTATAATATGTTTATTTCTATGTATTATATGTTTCCTTTCATTTTCCTCGATTTAATTACTCCAAAATACTAAAATGTTGTTTTTAAGGAAAACCAACTTGATTTCTCTATTTGGTTGGGAATATTTTATTCCAAGTCCATATATTTTTTAGAAATTTTTAAAGAATATTTTTACTATTCACAAAATATTATTTAATTATTTTGTAATATGTTTTACCATTTTATTATTTTTAAATGAAATTTTCTTATCATTTTCCAAATGTGATACTTTCAAATTTTTACGGAAAATGTGAAAGGATTTATTTTCAATGTACATTGCATGAATGGATTTACAAAAAATTATTAATAATTATTTCATTGAATATTAATTTATATCATTCCTAGGTTCTATTATAAGTAAATTTTTTAAATAATGTTTTAGAATTTTATATATTTTAATTATGTGATTTCAAAATCAAAATTTTATTTTAGTCAAGAAATTTTATTATAATCATTTAGATGAATTTTTCTATAAAAACATCCTTTGACGTTTATTATAATTTACTAGGTATATGATACAATTATACCTTATAATTTATTATTTTTATGGTTTATGATTATGATAATTAATTTTTATGAATCTTTTATCCTTTCTATGGGTTATGATATAATGAGATGTTGAATATTTTATGATCTTCTGCCAAAACTATATATGGTTTCCCTCATTAGATGGGTGATTATATTATAAAAAATGGATGGGTAGTTAGTTATAAACCCAGGTAATGTGGTTCCCTTATATCCCACTCTTTATTATGCTTCCTTTCCTCATGTTGCGGATAAAGTTTTTAAGTATGACATTTCTAACAAGGGCTGTAGTTGTGAAAAAATTAATGGGAAATAATTTAGATCATTTGTGTACTACTTGTTTATGTATCCATGTTTCCAAAGACACTAATCTATTGTGGTTACCGAATGAATTATGTTGATATATAATTGATATTTATACTAATAATATGTTGTCTTTATCTATGTAATTTTTTTTTCATTATTGTTGGTAGCAGTGTACGGTTTTGTTAATATTGGAAACTCGGATCGGAAAACATTACTAAAAACACATAGGATAATCCTAATTAATGGAGAATATCTTGTGTTTATGAAAATAAATGGGTTTTCTTTTACTATGAAAATACATCTCTGTATGGATAATACAAGTGTGTGTAGTTTTGGAGTAGTTGAATCTAGTTGTAATAACACTTAATATAGTTGGTCAAGTATATCTCAGTTATCATTCTAAATCATGGATAATGAATCCGTATTTTGTTCCTGAATTTAACTATAAGGGGATATTCAAAGGTTTTTATTTAAATTTTATTTCTAATTCATTATGATAGATTTTATAAGATATTAAAAATGGATGACCAAGGATTAACTTATTGGGTCATAAATTGAAACGGAGGGGTCCAGATTTATAATTCCTATGAATGATTTTTCTTGATTAGTCACTCTGATTAATGATTCTAAATGTTCATTCAAAAAAACATAGTTTTATAAAGGGATTGAAGATAGAATAATAATGTTTAGGTGGTTGCACGTATAATTAGATATTGAAGTACCCTATTCGATCTTAGTAATATAAATTATTTTACATCAAGAAAAATATCAAGGAATATTAATTCATATAATCAACGGGTTGATGTTAAAATAGTGGAAAACAACCCTAATTGAATTTATATTTCTTCTCAAGTCAATGAATCATATCAAATTGATTTTTTTTGGGATTTTATCCCCATAAAAATTCATCTTTCTCATATAGTTGAATTTTATGATATTTTTGGAATAGATAGGATTATTTTTTATAAATACAATATCAATTGTCAAGGAAGGGAATCCACATTTGATATTCTGAACTGACATATGATTGTCTATAAGTGTGAGGATAAATATTTACATCGAATGGAAATTATATTTGGTTCATTGATCAAGATTACTATTCAAAAGTGGTATTTATCTCAGATGGATATGGAGAATCTCAATATTGAAGATATTCCTTTTATATAGGTGTTTGTTAATGTATTTCCGGATGAGTTTCCTAGTCTTCCAAATAATTTTGATTTTATGTTTTCAATAGAACTCATAACCAGTTATATAAATATTTCAGAGACTCTATATAGAAATATTTTAATTCAGTTTTAGTAATTGAAGATGTAACTCTAGAAGAATCTTGATATGATATTTATTAATCCTGCTGAATCACTATAGGGTTCACCTTTGATTTTGTTTATGAAGAATGATGGATCAATGCAACTCTATATTGATTATGTGGAACATAACAATATCAAAATCAAGAATAATCACTATCTTCCTTATATTTAGGATTGTATCAATCAATTATGAGGAGATCAATATATTTTAAATATTGATATTTGAACTAGATACTATCAATTGAGGGTCAAAACTAAACAGTAACCCAAAACAACCTTCTGATTGCGGTTTTAACACTATGAATTTATAGGTATTCCATTTGGTCTTACTAATTTCACCCACTATATTCATGTTTTTAAAAAATAGAATCATTTTAAATTACTATGATTTGTTTTTGGTAGTTTTTATAGACTATATTAATATATATTCAATGTTGATCAAATAGCAAAGATATAACATGAGTATTTTAATGAGAACCCTAAATTAGGATAAGTTGATTGAAAAACATTCTATGTTTGAATTTTTTCTATGGAAGGTAAATTTTTTGGGTAATATATTATCATGAGTGGGTATATCAGAAGATCCATAAAATATGGAAGTTATTGAATATTATCCCATACCAACCCCAATGACTGAGATCAAAAGTTTTCCTAGATTGGATGGATATCATCGATGCTTTGTAAAGTTCTTCTCGAAACTATTTGATCATGTCACCATGGTAACTTATATGTGAGTTGTGTTACATTGAATTTATGAATGTGAAGAATATTTAAAAGATTAGAAAAGAAGATTGTTCTATGCATATATTCCCACACTACCATATAGTGGAGAAGGTTTTGTGATTTAAAGTGATGGATTAAAAAAGGGGTAAGGGTGTTTTATTAAAATGAATAATATGTTGAATGATTATTTATTAATATAATTTATGTTTTATGAGGAAAATTACCCAACACTTTATATAGAGTTAACAATGAAAATATTTTCATTAAATATTTATAGGCACTATATTTATTGTAAAAGGTTTGACCAATATAGTGATTTTAAATGTTTAAAGTGTATATTCAACCAGAAAAATTTGGATATGAAACCAAGAATATTGTTGGAGTTGATTGAATACTAGGAATTCGATATACACAATAATGGTAAAAGTTATTCCCATGATGGTTTTTTTAAATTTTGGCATTGGTTCATAACTGAATTTTATAAATAATACATTATAAAAAAATGTTTCAATGTTAGTTTTTATAAAACCAATGTCTAAAAATAAATTAAAAGGTTTTGTTAACAACTCATTGAATGAATGATAAAAAACAATGTAAAAAATATATTTCATCATTGGTTTTACAATGAAACTGATGCTTACTTCATAGAATGTGGATTTTGATGTCAGTTCTAGAAAGGAACCAACAAAAAAATTCAATTATTTCATCTTTTTGGCAATAGTTTTTATAAAAAACTTTAATAAAACAAATTTTTATTTGAGGTTAAAAGTTATTTTATATAAAACCTAACTCCAAAAAAAAATTTACATTATCTTTTAGTGCGATTTTCAATAAAAAAACAATTTCAAAAACACATTTTTTCAGTTTTGGGTTTATTTTTCTATAAAAAATGAAACTAAAATACATTTTTGGTCAGGTTTTGGCATAAATTTCTATAAAAACTGATAAAAAAATATATCTATAATTGGTTTTCAGAATTGATTTCGATAAAATATGACACTAAAAATACAATAATATAGATTCAACATCATTTTATTGAAAAAAATTAAATCTGAATATATTTTTTAAAATAAATTAATAAAATACAAAAAATTTACCCAATTATGAAAACTAGAAAATATAATATACAACAAATAAAACTGTAAAATTTAAACTATGTTCCAGAAAAACACAAAGATAAATCATAATAAAATATATTTTTTATGAATCCTCCGTAAGCTATCCTCCCTCAAAAAATGGGCTATAGTAACCTTAGTGACAAAACATATACTAAAAAAACATCAAACATCTAATAAATATTATGACAATTTTATGTTTTTTATAAAATAATAAATAAATAAATAATGAAAATAGTTACTCACGGCTCAAAAATTTGTATTTTGACCCAATTTTGGCAATCTTATCATTCTAGAAATATAATCCTCCTCAATAGAAATGAACCGATAAAGAGAACTCCAATGAATAACTTGTGCCTTCTATGGATTTAAAAAATGAAATATAAAGTGATAATATTTAAAATGGATACAATAAATTCCAAAAAATATATATCCTCCAGTTTTGGAATACATTCCATGTTTTTATTTTCCAAATAAAAAATAGAAAATTATTTAGACCTCTAAATATTGGGTACCCAAAACTGGATTCATTTATTGTTGAGTTAATGAAGTGAAATAATACATTAAATAATGTTTAGTTTAACTTGAATATATGTTCTCCAGGATGATATATGTTTTTCCAACTAATGTGTCAACCAATATTGTAAAAAAGGTTGATTAAACTTTTAGGTAAATCTTATGATTTTTTGTGACTAATTTGATCTTGAAAAATAATGAGATAAGTTGTTTGATGATGGTGCTAGAAAAAACTACCATATGTTATTTTTCAACACCACACATTATATAAATTTTTTTTTCAATCAGTATGATGTTTTATTGGATGTGAAGTGGTTGGATGACTTAGGGAATTCAACACATAATTTTTATCATATAGTGTTAGATTATATGTTGTTTAATTCTCCTTGGAAATAAAACAACATATGATGGATATCATGATAGGGAAAAAAGATAATATTTCATTGTCAACAGAATATGTTATTTTAGTTGAATAAGTCAGTTTTGAGTAGTTATGGTGTAACATCATCATAAATAATTCATTACCATGTGTTTAATAAAACCCCCATTTGTAAATGAGACATAGCTAAAATATCTAAAAATTATAAAAATAAAAATAGGAAAATATTAACAAAAATTAAATTGTATAATTACACATTTTTTATAAATTAACTAAAACATGCATACCTAAAAATTTAAATACCTGTGTAGTGTAAATATATTTTATAAATCCATAAACCCTTATACAGTAGATAACTCTATAAAAATACATAAAATATACCAAATTAAGGAATAATTTTATTGTCTAAATATTCTGTTTATTAACTATTATTGAATGATATATACATGAAAATTTAAATCACAATCATACTTAACAAATAGTTTAAAAACAGACTAAAAATATGGGAATTCTATTCATTCATATACAATGTGGTATCATTGAAAAAATACAATAAAAATTAATGTTATAAGATTTAAAAAACCATCAATTTTGATATGAAATAAATAAATCAATAATATAACTAACCTTATCAAATCTAGTCGCTGCCACAGTTGTGATTATCTCCAACATGAATCATAATATATAATAACCACATTCCACACTATCTTTTTAATGATGAAAATGGGGTTATAAAATATTAAATATAAATTAAAAACCAACATACACAGATATATATATATTACTAAATAGTATCTAATAAAAAAATTACTTCACTTCCACGTAATTGATTGGATTTGGCAACTTTATCGATAACCGATATTTTTTAAAAAATTTCCATGACCTATATTTTCATAAATATATATATATATATACTAAAAACATGTATAAATCATTAAAATTATATAAAAAGGACTTATAAAAATAAATAAAACTTACTTGTCAAATAAGTTTCTATTTTTTACAAAAACACTACAAAATAAAGAGGAAAACTAATATAATGTTCATTCTGTTGAAAAAATAAATGCCTTACATCCAATAACCCTTAAAATATTAAAAGTTTACAATTATTTAAATTATAATGAATATTAGTTAAAAACTATCTTATTACTATTACCCATTAACGAATAGAAAAAAGCACTATCCAATCTATATATATTATAATATCTCACAAATATATAAGAAAATATAGCGGAAGTATTCACATATTGCACAATCGTTGAAATGAAATCTGGATCTATAATATCAAAAAAACTGGTGGCCTCATTTTTAATAACAATAACATGTAGATACCTAATTAAATATGTAATATAGAATGTCACATGATATCATATATTTTTATATAAATAAAACTGATACATAAATTTACTTACAAGTAAAACAATCAAATATCATGCAAACTTAGCTCAAAAAAATTAATTTGATTCATGTCATGTTTTTTGATTATTCTAAAAAGGTAGTCTCTTACACATATGTCCAATGTCATTTTAAACTCTTAAATATCATCCAATAAAGAAGAACCCCAGTTTAATATCTTTATCCCATAAAAAACATAAGAAGTATATGATGTTGTTGATTCCAGAACTTATTTTTGTTTCTTATATACCAATTATTTTGATTTTATATAATCCTATATAAAATAAATGCCATAAAATTATAAAAAAAATTCAATAAAATTTAAATAATTTAAAATAATTCATAACTCATATGTCAGATAACATAAAAGGATAGTCATCCATATTAAAAAATGGACCATACATTCTCCAAATACGGTAACCTCCTCAGTAGGAAATGACATTAGACTATTTGGATCAACAATATCTTTTATTGATACACAGATCTTACCCAACTACATAAGCTGGTGATGTATAGAATGCCCAAAATATGTATGACTCTATAGATTATAATATGTACATGAATATTCCCAAAATACAACTCACAGTATACGGTCAGGTCTAAATAGGGAGGTGGAGGATCTGTGTAGAAAGGCAGGGTAGGTTGGGCTGCAATGTCTATAAAGGAAACATAGGTAGTGAATATCGCAACTATTGTTCAATCATATCCAACACAACAGATTTAATTTTATCACCCATGGATTGTTTCTGTTTCTTCACCACATATTTTTAAGGAATCTATTTTTGGGTTCTAGATTTCAGAAATTGATGACCAAAACATTACTAATACTGACACCTTCCTCACATCCTCTTAAGTGGCATAGGGTTTTTGGTTTTCATGAAGAGGTAGCTAGGATGTACATACTACCCTCAGGGATAAAGTTTCCCTGTTTTAGCTTATCCTAAAGTTATTCCTAAAATTAATAATTATATTGTTATATTAGTTTTGTGAAATTAAAAAATACTAAAATTTATGGAAGAAATTTAATTTATTACAATTATGTCATATACATCCTTAGTTTTCTCTATAATATACTATTTATTTTTTGTTTCTTCTCCATATTTTCCATTTTTCATAGATTGTGGGGGTATATGGAGGACCAAACAAGACCACTTCCAAACCACTACTATTTTGATATCTTGATATATCAATATTTTTTTTCAATCTATTTGTCCCTTAAAAAATTATACCATCCATGTGATATAGTATATGGGTATATGTTTTGAAACAAGATCTCTTGATGAGGCCTCCTATAGGAATGCCACATAAAAAAACTATTAAGTAATCATGTAATATGCAAGATATTTTACAATAAAAAATAATTATCTTACCATAAATGTATCATAATGTCCCCTGGTGATAAATTTATTCCACATATCATCCTCCAAATATCCATACATGAGACTTGGATTTTCATTCTACAACATAACCAAAACATATTTTTTTCAATTTTCTTTTAAAATCTCTCCCTCGAATAACCTCAAATGATATGAATCTTTTCATAAATTCTTAATTTCTTAAAAAATGAATGTCATCTGTAATTGAATAAATTAAATAATAGTAATTTAAGATATATAATATTTGAAAATGTGATAAAAATAAACCATTTTAGATATTTAACAATTATAGACTAACACAACTACTCTTTGGCCATCTAGTTGATGTACTTCTAATCAGGATATAAAATGTTACTAAAAACAACACTACACTAATATATAATTGGTAAAATATGATTCATTTAGACAAGTTGGGTTATTATTTTCCTTAAAAATTAATATGTAATATCTAGTATCATTGATCAAGTGATCTTTTTGGTAAACGTGTAATCTCAAGTTTATTAACACTAAAAATAAATTTCTTAGTTGAAGAAGTAAAATAATACTATGCATGAGGCGCATCTGTAGAGCTGCAATTTTATTTTGTAATTTATAAGTTTTATTTAATTAAGTAAAAATTATACTGAATATTTTATAATATGATAAAAATTTATTCCTCTCTAACACTTCGTATTCCTCTTTGTTTTTCATTGAAATAAGGAAATGTAATGATATTTTGATTATTTGTATATTATTAGAATAGTGAATATTTAAAATCAATGATGACAAAATAATGCATGTTAATAAAGAGTTTCCTACATACGTAAGTTTAAAATAATAATAACGAGGTCATGATTCTGAAATAACAAATATGCCAGATGACCTATTATATATAAACAATAATTATTAAATTATAGAAACATTTATAAATTTAAAAATCATTGATACAATAAATAATTTTTATATTTAAAAATATAACCGAATTGTAATTATTTACATCATAATTTTCAATCAGATGTTTTTTATCAATAAATATTCAATATAAAATTTAACAAAAAAATATTATATTTAATGAAATATATATAATTATACATATAATAATTAATAAAAATGAGTATTTAAAAATTTACTTTTCAAAAAATAAGTAAAATATAAATATTTTCCAAAATAATTTGGACATTAATTTAGTGTATTCCCATATCCCTTCAATATGATAATTTCATATATCATAGACCAATTTTGAATTATAGTCATTATAATCATCTAGAAATTCTACAACAATTGAATAAGCCTCAAATAAATCCATAATATCATCATCATCCTCATCTCCCAAATAAATTATTTTCCTTTCATGTCTATAGACTACTGATCATTCGATGGATCATTTACATAAAATATTTTCTTTTCTTATGTCTCCATGACAAACCGTTCCACTTTTCTAAAGAAATCTTTTAAAATAAACCAATATAAAACCCAAAATCATCATGTCTCACACTACTATTACTATAAACCCTTATTCACATAATCATTTTTATTCCAAATTTAATATAATAAATTTCCCATATATCCTCAATAGCTGAAAAATATTTAGTTGATAAAAAATTCAGTTCTTTTATTTTTTAGTAGAAAAAATCACTACATTAGTGACAACCATTACCCGTATATTTTGAATGGTACTCTTATAATCATGATTTTTATAATATTTTTACCCATTAATATCTAAATATACCATGTAGTTACATTAAGATATGGTCCCCTGGTAAACCATTTAAACATTTATGAGGAAGATATGTTTGAGATGAATTTATCATTAAACCACGAATGAGTGTCTTTTATGTGCAATAATAAACCATTTTTCGATATTTTACCATTAATTCTCTAATATGTGATGATATATATGGTTTTTCATGACCCATACCTATGGGGACCTTACCATTACTACCCCAATACTTCCTCTAATCGGTCAGGGCCTGGTTACTAGCACCGAGTCGGCATATCACACAAATGGGAGTCATTATCCAAATGTATATGAATGCACACACACAACTCCAAGACTCAAATGAGGAAATGAAAGGAAACTACATAAACCGTCCTTGGAAACCACAATAACCCATAAACAAAGTACAACAGTGAATGTGTTAGAAAGTAAACAAAGCTTGAATACACGCCCACTAAAATGAATGTATATAAAGAAGTTCCTAAAACTCATCCGCATAAAACCATACATTATCCCACTTAAAGGCAAGATACCAGGGATACAATTTTATGTCATAGGAACAACATGTTTTTTCTACTCTCAAAAGGCTCCATCTTGTCCTGGTCCTCCCTGGACATCGTTAATAGGTCACTCATCTTCACAAGACATGACATGTGTTAGAAAAACCCATGCAGGGGTGAGTTTAACAAAGCATACTGGGAAACCCCAAAACCATTAAGAAAAACATTATGGAAAGGTATATTTAACCCTACACAAGCATATTTATAAAAAATATAAAATAATATCCATATTTAGCAAAACAATACTAGACATTATAGTGTAAGTAATAAATACAGCATACCAACACTAGGGATTCAGTTCGATGATTCCACAAAGCACACGACTGAGAAAACACTGTCCTATTTCTGATAGCACTGGTGATGTATATATGAGATGTATCACTATTTTAGAACCATCACAAGAGATAGATATGTTGAATGATCTGAAGAGATATATGATACATCATATTTGAATCTCAATCAAGGACAGTGGATGATACCAACAACTATGTCTGGATTAAACCACTTAGTAGATTGTCAACTCCCAGTGATGTTGGCCACGTCAATACCAAAGAGTTTTCCTAAGGAACAAAGAATAAAAAGGGGATCTTCTCCGGTATTTTGGGTGGATTCCAATGACTCCATCCTGGAATTCTTGCTAAAGGAATAATACTTCTGTTTTTATGAAATGATACCAACAAACCATTAGGTAAGTGATAAATAGAATGGAACCTAATGAAACTAATCTATGATATGATGGATGAGAGAATCAATCTTCATAGGAAAGGAGTGTTCACTACAAGTAGTGGTCACACCCTCCAGGACCCTTGACCTCGGGTAATGCCTGTGTAACAAGCCTGTTTCACTATAAATAAATGAATGTTAAAACACGTCATTGGTCTCTAAAGGATTGTCTCAACATTAGAGTTGCAATGTCATAGATGGTTCATCAATCTGATGTACGGTTTGAAAGAAATGGGAGTTTGAAGATTCGGAAGGGAGGTTTATTGGGTCGTGGACTGACCCAGGTCTCACCCGTTTTGCCCGTGCCAGCCCGACCATCAATTATTGCTTCCGTCGGGCCTACTCAGTCTTTTTCGGGCCTACATGCCTACTCTAGCACGCTTGGCCTAGTAGCCTACCTGATCTCACCTCATTGGCACGCTTCGGCCCTCCATGTCCATTAATCCCACTCGACCTACTGCCCCCATGTCCAAAATATTCTAGGTTTGTCACCACCACTAGGTCGCATAGATCCCACATGGCACAATACTACACGCATGGGTGTTTTAAACAAACAACCCTAGTCACCACCTCCAGCCATTGAACCACGCTAAGACACACCGCATAGCCACCACCTCCCCTCACTGGACTTATGCTGTAGTCCCATACAGGTGGTCCCATTTGTAGTCCACCGAGCCGCCTATGATGTTTGTAATTCAATACAGTTGTAGATGTAGGTCTCCCAAGACCCGATATACACAGATTTGGCCCCAAATGTCGATTCTCCCCCAATTTGAGGGACTTATCATGCTTGAAACATCCATGAAACGCTGATCCATGGACATTAGGTTCCAACAAGAAAAGCATGAAAAACAAGGGAGAGCAAAAAACAAAACTAATGACCAGAGTAATGATCCTAGGACATTTTTCTTTTTGACCTCTAATAATTTATTTTAGAAAAAAGAATATAGAGGAAGAAATTCCATCTAATTTAATCCTACCGATGACACACGTTTCAATTGATGTTAATTCAATTGATTTATTTTCTTTCATAGATTCATAACATGATGGAAAAGCATAATAAACATCCTACATAGGGTTTTTATTGATCGTTGATGACGAACAGTTGTGTTTCCATCATAGAAAAGATCCTCAAACTCCATTGGCATGATGATCCAAAATCTGATTGATCCGTCATTGTTGTTTTTCAAGAGGGTTCATGACCACATATCAAAGTAATTTCAACGATTTGGAAGTAACCCAAAATTCTCGGAAAAGTTTAATAAAAATAAAATGTGTCACTGCGTTTCTATGTAACGTTAAAATTAAATAAATCATAAATTTAATTTTTTATCTAAAATGTATAAAAACTATCATTCATAGCTATTCTATACGAGATGATGTTGGGCCTCACTAGGGTAAACCACCTGCTTTTTACCCACTGATGCCCTCATATTTCTTATCTTGGAAACCATTTAAAATCTACTCATCTTTTCCATGGAAACTACATACACGTTCTATTTAATGTTTAATATTATCATAAAATTTATTTCATGGCACATCGGGCCTCATAAACGCACTCCTTCTCAACGAATGGTCTTGAAATAATTCCATATAAAATTTAAAATAATATACATAAAAATTTTGGACATTACATTATCCCTACCATAGGGCTTTACGTCCTCAAAAATCTAAAACAAAAGGGTACTAATTTTTTTTGGTAATGTGCATGAATATGAATCTCTGACTCCCACATGCTCTCCTGGAGATTCTAGTTCTTCCTGTAGACACATAATAATGGAATCAATCATACATGAAGGATCATCTACTGTTGATCCCCGATCTCCACCGAGTACTCCACAAAAGTCACGCCATTCTCAATTTCCATTTTGCCTCAGTCGATCATGTGTGATTGGTCTTGCATGTACCTCCTCAATTTTTACACATGGAAACATCATATACCTGATGCAACTGCAGGGGTAGGGAAAGGTGGGACCCACCTTGTTAACTCTATATAGTATCTATAAATGGAGATCCTCAGGGATATCAAGCCACCCTAGAAAAATATCTATAACCCACAACTAGGTGAGACCCGATGGAACCCATGGTATCCCCTACTCAAACACCAAGGGTCTTATTTTTCAATTAGCATAGGACTTTCGTTGTCTCTCGGCAATCCTCATCCACTCTTGGAAGATCTGAAACTTCTCAGCTGTTTCTCACACCATCTTTGTTCCCGTGAGTACAATATCTCTTGGGTCAGTCTTGAAATGTGGTAACTTAAATGTTCTCCCATACAGAGCCTTGAATGGTACCGTACCAATGGTGGATTTTAATCTTTTATTATATGAAAACACCCCAAGTGGTAGGTGATAATCCAAACATGGAATGATGTCCAAAATGAAGTCCTACAACATGTCCTCTATAACCTAAATGTTCCTCTCTATATGTCTATCCATTTGGGGATGAAATTTCATGCTCAAGTGTAACTAAATCCAAAATACATCCTATAATCACTTCCACAACCGATATGTCAAGCGATCATCATGATATGAAATAGTCATCGATGGAACTATGTGTATCCAAACTAACTCTAACACAATGAGGCACCCCACGCTTTCTACTAAACTCTGCTTCCAAATAGGAAGGTAGTGGGCCGACTTGTTCAGTTGGTCAATGATCATCCAGATGGTATCATGTCCCATATATGTGTGTGGTCAATCTATCATGAAGTCCATTAATGTTCCATCCCACTTCCTCTATTGAACCTCAAAGGGTTTATTGAAAAACACTATAACACGGTGCTCAACAATCACATTATGACAAGTGAGGCACTAAGAAACAAACATTGTAATTCCCTTAAGCATTATGAGAAACCTAAACATAACTCATTGGTCTTGGTAAATCTTCTCCACACCTGGATACACCGCTAAAGGGGATTTATGAAGCTCACAAAAAAAATCCACCCAAAATGCCACTAGTTCAACTTTGCGTCTTCAGAAAATAATGATGTGATCCCTACCATTTTAATATTTATTATGAGCATATACTAAGATTACTAAGAATGTAGAGTCTCATATTTGGTATCTGCAAGATGTTCCTCCCTAACTAATTGTAATATTGTAGGGGTAGCATCAGTCATCTAGAGGTATGCTTTCTCATCTCCATCCACAAAGGATAACTGAAATGGGGCCAACTGCTCTAACAACTCGTCTTGCAGCTGAAATCAATATCCTACTGAGAGCATCTTTCACGACGTTCCCCTTCTCAGTAGGATAGAAAATTTCCATGTCGTAGTACTAGGGGACCTCTATCCACCACCTTTGTCTCATGTTTATATCCTTTTATCATACATATACTCGATATTATACTGATTAGAGTAGATGATAAACTACTCTCCAATTTGTCAGTGTCTCCACATCTTTAACGTGAAGTCTACTTCTACCACATCAAAATCATGCATCTTTTAGTTATTCTCATTAGGTATCAACTAGCAAAAACCACCAGCAATCACCGCTTGCCTCTACATTATGATGCAACCAAGCTCGGTTCTTAATTCATCTCATAACACTATGTAACCAACACCCTCATCTAACATCTCAAGATCAGGTTTCTCTTCAAGATATGAGTGAACTTTTGGAAATCCTACTATAACTTCTCTATCCACATGAAAGGCTTCCACTTTTGATTCCATTCTATCATACGTGAATAAATCATGGAGAAGTCAGGTATGAATATCTGGTAGTATCCAACATCCCAAGGAAGCACCACACATTTATCACGCTCCTGGATGGCTCCCATGATAACACTACATAAACCTTGTCCAAGTCCACTAACAGTCTGTTCGCTGATATATCATGTTCCCTCAATTGGAACTATTGAATCCATTAATGGAATTTCAGGAGATTACCATAAAGTCGATGATGTCAGATCATTTCCAAAACCATATTTAATTGTCACGCATGCTACTATTTGGAAACTTAGTAAATAAGGATATAATCAATGAGGACTATCATGATCATGTTTATTTAGGGATGGATGATCTATTTCATGAGTCCCGTGAACATTTTGTGGGAATTTTTCATGCCAACGGGCATCACCAAGTGTTCATAATGACCATAACAGCATATGAAAGTTTTCATTTGTATATCCACATACCATTATCATATCTAGTGATTTATGGATCGAATGTTGACCTTCAAGAACCATTGTTCTCCTCTAAACTAGTCAATGTGGTAATCAATCCTTGTTAGTGGATAAATGTTCTTCACGATAACCTTATTTAGGTAATAGTAATCCACACAGAACCACATGCACAAAAAATC
The DNA here is from genome assembly GCA_963277665.1 of Viscum album. Taxonomy (NCBI): domain Eukaryota; kingdom Viridiplantae; phylum Streptophyta; class Magnoliopsida; order Santalales; family Viscaceae; genus Viscum; species Viscum album. The sequence goes on along the minus strand of OY728128.1, from coordinate 242,596,736 downwards.
CCTTTTGGTAAACAATACTGAGGTCTCTAAGGGTGAAACACTAGGCCTGACAAAGCCCTTCCTTTGAAAATCCTTCAACTGCACCCTCAGCTCACAATGCTTCGTGGGAGCCATCTGATATGCTTGTGAGGATATCTATGCCATTATAGGGTGTAAGTCGATTTACAAGTCGATCTCTTGGTGGGGAGTTAATCTTGGAAAACTTTCTAGGAAGTGTCCCTTGTACTCCTCCACTACTGATGGTAATAGAAATGTTATAATATCTCCTACAATGAGGGTTATCCTATCCAACTAATGAGTGATCAGTTGCACCCTCCAATGTATGATTCTATCTTTTTCTACATAGGTATCCTTTTCCCTGAAAAAGGAAATCATTGTTCCATTTCTACAGACACACCCCACCCTTCAACTAAAACATTCAATCTGGGCAGGGGTTGAAGATAACCAATCCATACTAATAATGACATCATATAGCCTCAATGATACAAAAAATGGATCCAACTGAAACCCTTTCCTCCAAGGGTAAGGTCACATTGTCTTCATAGATATGTGATAATTGAATCTTCTTCCATTAGGGTCTCAAAGTGTTAGGGTCATGTCAACTAATCTACTATAATCTCAATGACTCATAAAAGATATGTTGTGAGAAAGGAATGACCAGAACCTATGTCTATCACTACGATAACTAGAGTAAAAAAGATAGAAATCGTACATTAAAAATTCCTAGGAGTCCTTGGGTTATATTCCTCAACTACATATAGCTCTTCCTACCCCTGTCCTCCAACTCCTCGCGCCTGACATGTACCACCTTGGGGTGATGTTAGTAACATGTAAAAATGTTAACCACCTCCCAACACTCTCCCAAACCCTATACCACATCCACCACCATATGGATCCACCTGCTCCTAACTTTTCTTCTTCCTTGACAGTCCATCAACCATCTCCACATCAGTAGTATGGTGGGTTGTAAAATCTCATGCGAGACATACCCTACCATCACAATAGTAGAACTTCCTCTCTCTAGGAAGACTGGATCCAGCATCTGAACCCTAAACCATATATCCTCTATCCTTGGACCTCCTCCTGAAACATCTCCAAAATATTGATCCCTAATAATGATGAAGTCTCCCTTTTACCGAGGTCTCTAGAATTTTGTTTCATCTACTGACTCTCACTGGCTGTCTTTGCTCATCCCGGAAGCTCTCCACTAACATGTCCCTCTCAAGAACCCCATCATTAGTAGGTATTCTAATAGAGATATTAATTGATCATTTGTCTCATTGTAGAAATCACACAATGGTCTAATCCCAAAACTACGGATATCTGACCATATCAATCGAGTAGTATGAAAGGTTAGTCAACATCGATAACTAATCAGCTATTGTCATACTGCCCAACTAAAGCTTAATAATCTCTGTTATATGAACCAATCATAGTGTAACTAGTGAGAAATCCTCTCTAAAGGGTCACTCGAACACTGTCCATTAGTTTGTTACCTCTTCATGAGTCTTGGGATCGAAACTCCACCATTTCCCTGTTGAACCCTGTAGGAGGCTCACTGCTAGGACCCCCATATTATCTACTGGTGTCCATAGTAGATAGAAAACATGGGTCACTACCTAATGTCAGTCCATAGACACCTCAAGGTTGGTCTCACCTCGAATCCTAAGGGGTCTTGTTCTCTGAAACTCGGGGAGGAGACTCAGTCTGTGCTCCTCAGCTGCTGGTACCCCTGGTTTCTCCATAGGTTGTGGTATAGTTGTTTCACCATCAAGAGGTAACACCTATGAAACTATTCCATGTATTAAATACTCATCACCAAGGGGGTTATCCTCAAGATTGATCTTCTCAATCCTAGATTGTATTCATTTCGGATGAATCTTGTAAGGAAAAAAGAGTTACTATGGTCAATGAGTATACCTGGATAACTGACTCAAGAAGGAAATGGAAACCGCAATCCATTCCTATATTATGTATATAACATTATATTCCCTGCAACTAGTGTCCTCAAGTACCATGTTGAAAACAAGTTTATCCATGTTTGGGTGTATAGATACATTGGTCACCAAACCAATACAGAAGTCCATGGACTGAAATCCCGACATGAAACATTGAACATTGTAGCACAAAAAAATCTCATAGATGCCCATTCCTAAAGTAGAACTGGCCACCTTTGACAAGGCAAGGTTGTAACCTATCCCAGAGGGGCCCAGGCTGTGACTCCCCAAGCCCTCCTCCAATTGGAAAAGGGATTATTACTACCACCGAGTATCATATCACACAAATGATAGGCATTATTCTACTGTACCTACACACATTCACACATCTCTAAGACCAAAATGCTAAAATAAAAATAAAATATGTAAACCATGCATTCAAACCACTAAAACTGAAAATCAGAGTACACCAGTGAATGTCATGCAAAGTGAACAAGGACAAAATACAATCCCACCAAAACAAATGTCTTTAAACATGTTCCTAAAACTCCTCTACAGATAACCATACCTGATCCAACCTAAATGCATGGTATTGGGGACACTGTTTGAACTTGTAGGAAAACCATAGTCTGTCTGATTTAAAAAGGTTCCCTCTAATCCTAGTTTTCCATTAGCTCCATCAAAATCTATTGTAAACACAAGACATGACACAAGAAGGTAATGTATGTGTAGTGGTACGTATAAAAATACTCAATTAAAAACCTTGAAACCACAAATACAAACATGATGGAAATGTTCATTCAAATATCCAAAATTATTTGTCTAAAATGTGTAACAATAATATCTAGATAGACTAAAACCATACCTCAATATTAGGGGTAAGTCATAACCACTGCATACTAACAATAGGTATTCAATTCAATGATTCCATGAAGCACACTTTTGATAAAACACACTCTATTGTTGGATAACATTGATGACATCCATATAATAAGTATCGTTTGTTAGGAACCGTCATGATAACGATATTATGAATGATACAAAGATAGATAAAATACATCATAGGAGGATCATAGCTTGGTACATGGGGTGATACCAAAAAATCCTTTTGGATTTACTTGGAAATCCTATGATCGAATCCCAGTGAAGTTGGCCATGTCAATACAAATGACTCTACCTTGGGAATGAAGAAGGTATAGAGGATCCAATATGGGCGTCTCCGTGGATTCCAAAAAAATATATCTCAGAAGAACTAATAAAGCTATTATACTCCTGTGAGTAGAAATAATACCAAAAAAACATAAGTTAAATGATAAATGGTGAAACCATAAAAAAACACATTCAAGATATAGTGGATGAGAGAATCAATCTGCATCGGAATGGAGGGTGCACCATGAGTAGGGGTCTCAACCACCATGCCCATATACCCTAATTACCACTTGTGTAAATGGCCCATGTCACTGGGAATAAGTTAGTCTTAAAACACACTATTGGTCTCAAATGGACAATGTCAATGTCAGGGTCCCAACTCTATCAATGACAAGTCAATTGAATATATGGTTTGAATGTAATGGGTTGTCTTCTGATTATAATGTTGGGGTTACTAGGCCGTGGAATTACCTGGGTCTGACTAGATCTTCCAGGCTTGGCCCACTTCGGCTCTACCTGCTCTGGCTAACTCCGGACTACTCTAGCCCGCAGGCCCATTCCGGCCTGCTCCGGACCGCTGGCCCGCTTGCTCACCTAGTTGAACCCCTCCATCCCTCTATGTATGTTCGGCCAACATGCCTTCCATCGGTTCATCCCATGGCTCCAAAATATCCCACATCCATTATGTCATGTAGCTCCCACTTGGAATGATGCTATTTTCATATGGCTCCACCGCCGACGACACCACCTACCACCTATGGTTTCCACCTCCTCCAACTACTGATCCAAGATGTTGCATGCCGCCTTCATCTATCGTCACCTCGCCTCACTGGATATATTTGCTAGACTAGAACCAAGGTTCCCTTCTACGGACCACCATGCCATCTTCAATGCCTAAAATTCAACACTACTGAAGATCTGGGTCCCTCGGGAGTAAATCTCCATAGATCTATCCCTTGTTGTCAATTCACCTCAAATATATGGTTTTCATCATTCTCATAACCTCCCGACCACATTTATTCATGGGCATGGGTTTCTGATGATGAATGTTTAAATAACTGTGGACATAATAAACACAAAGAACACCCTGAGGAATGAACCTTGTACATTTTTTGTTTCAGGATAGATTCATTCACATTATTATTAAGAATAAATAGAAAATAATTATATCTAATTTAATCCTATGGACGATGTATGTATCGATTTTTGTTTTTTGATTTAATCTTCATTCATTATTGATTATGAATTGGATGGAAAATTATAAAAAAATCTTACCAATAGTTTGGATTAATGGTTGATGAATAATGGTTTTTTTCAGTTGTTGATCATATCCTCCAACTCGATTGGTGAGAAATTACATGACCTTCATGATCCAACATCAACGTTTTTCGAGAGGGTTCCTCTCTATGTCTCAAAGGTATATCAGGGTTATTGAGATATCCATAGATTCTCTAACAAGATTTAATAAAAAACAAAACACATTGATCTATCGATGTGTAGTGTAAAATTATATTAAATTAAAAATTTATTTTATTTATTAATCCATCCAAACACTATCTTTCATATCCAACACAAGCTACAAGGTGTTAGGCCATGACTAGGGTAAAATCACTCATATAAACACAATTGTGCCCTCAGATTTATAAGACGAGCACCCATTTAGAATCTATTCAACTTTATCATGTAAACCACTTGTGTATGGTATTTAATGTTTAATATTTTTCAAACATTTAATACCAACACACCAGGACATAGAATTACATGTTGTCTCTTCACCTGGTGTCGAGATAATTCAATTTAATATTTAAAAAAATACATGAAAATATCCGGTACATTACATGGTTGAACATCATCTATGTTATTAAAATTGTATAAATGTTCCTACATAACTTCATCACGGGAAGTGAAAATTTCCATTAATACAAAAATCCCCCTACCTTCACTATCATTTAGTATATGTTATGATATAGGAAAATCAATATGCTCCAGTATATAAATACATTCAGTACATTTCTCAATCACCTCGTCCAATACATATTTTAGAATAATAGAGGGTTTTGTTTGATATGTAATTTTAACATATCCCTTCAAAATATTCATATATATTTCTAATGGAATCATCCAATGAAAATAAATAGTCCCACTTATTTGTATTCTATGAACCAAATTAATCACAATATAAACAATTATATCAAAAAAATGTTGGTCAGGAATAAAATCAAATTTGACATAGAATAAGAGTGGCTCCGTTCTCCAACACATCTAAAAAATATGGAACCTAGACTTTTATACAAATGGATTTAAGAAAATCAAATAATATGATGAAATTATTTCTAATATTTGTTATTATTATACCATGGAGTGAGACTGATTGTACTTATTGCATGAATACCTGAAAATCATGAGATTTCAAACCTATTACTTTAAAAACCATCAATGAAACTAAATTCTTAACATTTCTGGAATATCCAATGGGTACTTTAAGGCCATGTTGACACTATAAAAGTTTATCTAATCACTCTTGCATGATATGTGACAATATAGTGGAATATATGTTCTATTTTCTTTAATAGTTGGAGTTAACTCCAAATATATTCCCATTGTTATCATGTACAATCTTGAATTCAATCGAACTTGTTTCTTTCCTTTTATGTCCAATAATTTTCAAATCAAACATTAACATATGTCTTTATCAACATGAATAATATCAATGTTATGTTTTATCACTAAAAATATCCAATATGGTATTTCAAAAAATATTGACAGTTTCATCTATATATTTTATTGACGACTAGAAAATACATTATTTCCAAATGTGATATAATTATTTTTCACAATTTTGTAATATTATTCAACAGAAAATGGTTTTGGGGGGATATTATATTACAATAAACCATTAAATTATTTTTTTATCTTTGATAAGGATGATTGATTCAAAAAATTTATATCCCACGTACACTTTCTTTCTTCCAATTTGAAATTGATAATATAATGTATCTTCAAAACAAAATGGACATGATTTTTTTCCATTAAGACTATTTTTAGATAAGTTTCCATGTGCATGAAAGTCAACTATTTTGAACATTATCATAGTAGGCCAACAAAAATCCCCTTTCTTATATGCATCAAAAAACTGTAACACATATCCCCATAGAAGTTACAAATCTTCAATTACTGTTGAAAGAATCCCCTAAATATCATTTAAAAAATATTTTGGACAATAATCATCATGCTCGTAATTAAATATTTTTTATTCTTACACATATATTAGGAAAAGTTGTAAACTACAAAAAAACACACCATGAACTATGTTGGTGAATTAGGCTCCGATATAGATTTGTTGCATCTATGAATTGTCCAATTCTGATATTTTGAAAATAACTTCTAGAATAAATAAATATAATATCAAATCCCTTCCAATATGTTTAATCATCTGGGTGAAATAATATACCATTAGAGATACAATCATTGGTATTCCCCCATAATTTTTTTATCAATTGAATTTGAAAATAAACACTTCAATTGATGTAATACATAATGGTACCAAATTAATTTATTAAGAGGTTTGATTGTGGTAACTAAAAATGAATTAAAGATTAATTTTTTGAATTATTTGATGTAATTATTCGAAGCTAGAATATTTATATACCAGGAATATCGATTCAAGTACCTACAAATGGATTATAGATGAAATTTTCATCCACCTTATATCATGATGTCCCGCTTTTAAGAAAAATTTATAAATATTCATATTCATTCTTATAAAGCACACAACAATTAGGGAAAACAATTATCCTTGTATACCCAAATCCCATTGTGCATAATTTTTATTAACTCAAATTTGGAGACATAATTTTCATTTCCTTCTGGGAGTAGCACTTTGAAAAGTTCAAGAATATTTGAGAAACTTTTATCACTTTACCCTTTTAATTATTTCAAGTTATCTAATCCCAAAACAATTGATAAAAAAATATATTTAGGGAAACCAAAGAATAATGTATTCTTAGAATACATATAAAATCCTTCAATAGTTTATTTTCTTTGATGGTTACGTCAGCTACATCATGAATTAATTCTTCAATATGATCCTCTGTCTCATTCTGATGAATTTCATCAAAATTATTTGTTGAATTTCCCTTTCATACACCATGAGAGATCCAATATGTATTATTATGGATAAAACCTTAGTAAATACAATGATACATTATTTCTCTACAATTTAACTTTCTTATATTCAATCATTTTATGTATATATAGAAGATTAAATCTATTTTTAAAATATTAAGTCTATAAAATTCCTTTAAATAATCAACTCCTTCTTTATATTAATTAGTGGTTCTTCATAAATTTATGAAACTATGATCCATTAAATACTTAATATAACAATATAAATAGTTAATATATTGAAATTTATAAACATTTATAAATATATATATAAATATCTTAATTTTAACCATAAAAGCATATAATAAGAATTATTTGTGACCATGTGGGAAATATCAACAATTTCGAGGAATAATATCAAAAATAAAATACTCTGGGTGTTAATTTTATATGAATAATTAATTATAAACTATTCTTAATGATATTATTAAAGGAATATGAATAATCTTTTAAATTTTAGATATATTTTTTAGAAAAAATTCAGAAAACATCACTTCACATTAGCCTAAATCATTCAAGATAGACATAAATATTCCACTTTAGATAACCTAGAATAAAAAATAAAAAAATAAAATATTTATTTTGGTTGTTAATGTAAATGGTTGATAATTTTTTTTCTTATAATATAATTTCTAGAAGACATGATCACCCAAATAGTGAATATAGATTATTTTAACCCATGTATGGTTTATCATTATAGTTCAAACACATTATGCTTAAGAATAATATATATTAATTTTTCCTTACTTTTTTATTTTAGTTTTTTGTGATCAATTCTAGAGTTGAGATAATAATATAATATAGTATATTTTTCCTTTATTAAGGGAATATATTTAGGGTGAATTTTAAAAATATAAATGATGAAAATTCCTTATGTATATATTCATCACTATGTTGGGAAATGTGTGAACTACTGTGACCTTTTTATTATTTTTTCCTACTAGAAAAATTTCTATGTAAGGAGTTGTGAAGGTGTTTTATATAAGTGTGTGACTGTAATTATTATGGTTAAACATAAAAATTTTAATCCTTATTCTTATTTCAGGCCTCAAATCCACTCAATAAATTATAAAAGTATTTTGATGACTATTCAGTAATAATGTTAAGAGTGTTTTTTTATCAATGTGAACAAAAAATGGTGAAAATTTTAACAAAATGAATATGAATGAAAGATTGGTTTCCCCATTTATTTATTTTTTAATTATGAGAGGTAATAATTATTATAGTGAGTTGACATTGATATAATTCTTCAATCAGTTTTTGTTTTAGTATTAAATGTATTTCTAACTAATTTACATCATATTAATCATATTAAAAATCTTTTGAATTATAAAAGCTTCATTTTGGAAAATAATGTATCAACGTTTAGAAGTTATTTTCAATGGTTTATAATTTAAAAATGGGTAATGGGACTATATTTTGAGAGAAACATGCAATGAATTTCAAATAATATTTTTTCCAAGAGACCATAAAAACAATCTGAAAGGAAATTTTATTAACAAATCATAGTAATTAGCATAGTAGATGTTTTGATTTCATGTAAATAAATACATAATTATGTATTTATTTTGTTATGAAAATGTTTCAATTTATATAATGGTAGAAAATAAGTTTTTTACCAGGTTTTTGGCATTTTGATTAAATGGGTTATAAAAAATCTCATCTGCTTGGGTGTTCATTACCTAACAAAAAACAAGTCAGTTGTGTGGAATTATTATATAAGAAAGTTATAATCTTTTATTGAATATTAAATAAGATTGTGGTAATAATTATTATCCAATTTTTATTGTGGTTGAAATGAATAAAAAATTCGGATGTACTTTGTCATAATATTTTGCTGATTTATAATAAATATATTTTGAGATATTTGAGTCTATATCTGTTTGATGTCTGTCATAATGATCCAAAAATATATATTTTAGTTGGAATCAGTAACAAAAAAATCATATATAATACATTATACTGATATATATATATATATAATTTTGGTAAATACCCATTTTATAATTCCATCAAATAAAAAATTATAAAATAAAACAAACATTAACAAAAAAATATAATTAACTGTCAAAGGAATACAAACAAATGAAGAAATTCATAAATTTATAACTAATAGATAAATAATTTATCTTCTAAATTTTAAAAATCATTAAATATTTGGAGTTAAAAAATGAAAAATTGATACGAAATGTATATTTACTCCATTGAATTATTTAGTAGGGTGAAAACTGTAAGAATGAATAAAACTATATATAATAAATAAATAAGAAAAAAGAACAAAAAAATCCTTGGTCTATAGTGTATCTTGATTGTAATTTGGTTACTATTGTCTAAATAATATCATGGATTGTGAAACAAGGAGACAATATGAAATATTCATGGTGAATGACCATTAAAATATGATTATAATCAATGAAACTTGACTATAATAGACTTTGATGACTATTGGGTAGCCGTTGAAGAAATCATAGGTTGAGAAAAAATGGTGGAGTGGAAAAAACCAAATCATGGTTTTGGATTTTGAGGTGCCTTTTAAGAGTTTTAAAATATGTTTTGCCACTTTTCTAAGAAAAATAACACCAACAACATTTTTTAAACTTTCTTTAGCGTCTATTTTTCTATAAACTATCACAGAAAAACATTAATATATATTTTTGGTTCTTTTTATAAAACTATAAACCAAAATAATTCTTATAAAATTTATCGTGTGTGTTTTAAGAATAACTAATTCTGAATCTATTTCATAAAATTTTATAGCATATTTATTTTTGTCAACTGACACTAAAATTGATCATCAAACCTTATTAGCATCAATATATAGGTAACTGATTTCATAAATTCGATGTTGAAGCCATTATCTTTATTAGTGACATTACCACCCTAGGAAAATGATCATCAGGGATGATTCTTTTAGTTAAAATTTTCATGCTATATTATATATGATGAGGATAAAAAATATCCAATATTTATGGATTTTCAAAGGATGGACCATGATATCCTAATGGAAAGGCATAAATATCATCATTCTCAAATGTGTACTAAACCATCTAACAAATTAAAGATTAAAGTGTTAGAGAAGGTGGATGTGGAGCTATAAAAGATAGTTAGAAATTTTCCTAAGTTCAACCATGATATTGATGGAATGATATGTTTCCTGAACAGAATATGTTTCTTATATGTACCATAACTAATGAAGAAAATATTAGAAGATTCTTTTTCTCCTCATTCCCTATTCATCCTACAAGTAAACGATGTACAGAGATATGATCAATAAATCGATATTGTAGATTATGTATCTCTGTGTTTAGTATTATAGTATGTTAACGATGTGAAATTTAATTAAAATGGGACATTATAACCAATATTCATACTAAAATGTAAGTGGGAAAACAACACCACAGATTTTTGTGTCGAACTACACAAAACATAAAATAAAAATAATTTTAAATAGGTTATAGTTGAAAATAAAATGAATTCAATTAAATTCATTAATATCAGAGATGATTTACCACATGATCAACTTTTTTAGGATCTACATTTTGGGAGTTGTATGGTTTCATAGGTTTCCACATTGAATTATATCTGATGAGGATTCGTGGTTTACATTGATGTTATAGAGAATTATTTAGAAAAAAATAGATACATAGCCCAGATTTAGTATTTCTTATCATCATTATATAGATTTTCATTCTTATATCGCCATTAAAACCTCGTAGGATATGTTGAGATCATATTACTTATATTTAAAAGTGGTTTTGGATCATCCCCATCCTCTAGTTGAGTTTTCCTTCAATAATATATTTCACTCAATCATTCATATGGCTCCACATGAATCCCTATATATAAAGAAGTATAAAACTATAATATATTGGGATAATGTTATAGAAATAAATATATCGGGACTTTTTCTAGAAGAGGAAATGGTAGAGAGGTTTAGAGTCATTCAACAAAACATCTTGAAGTCATAAAGTCAATAGGAAAATTATGTTCACAATCATTGGGGTTGTATATAATTCGATATTGGTGATAAATTTTTTCAAAAAATTTCTCCTTGCAAAAGGGATATGATAATGGGAAATAAGGGAAATAAAAGACCTAGGTATATTGGTCCATTTGGGATTCATGATTGTGTAGGGATTTTAGCGTATCATCATTCACACTAACCAAATATCTCAGAAGTTCACAATGTATTCCATGCATCTCTCCTTAGAAGTAAAATAACTCATCATTGAAATATAATAATCATATAGAATATACCATTAAATAATATTCATTCATATAAAGAACAATTGGTATAAATCATTGATCTTAGAGATAAAGTTCTACCTGACTAGACTACTTGACTGGTTAAAATTTCTTAGAGGAATAAAATGTTAGAGGAAGCTATATGGGAACCTAAGGAAGTGAAAATTAAGAGATATACTCTTTTTTGTACCAATGTGATGGAATTTCTTTGGAAGAATTAATTTTATGTGTGTTGGGAGTATAAATTAACACACAATTAGTTTATATTTTTTCAATTAATATAAACTTGAAATATTTGATATATTGCCTTACATGAAACCCCATGTCTATATGAATCATTGTATAGAAATTTTTATAAAATATCAGTTAAATTAGAAGTTATGAATGATAATAAAATATTTATAAAAAATGAATAATGTAATCAAATAATTCAAATTTCAATTTTAATTCATAATAAATAAGTACTCAATTTTTTGTTATGTCATTTTATGCTTCCAAAATATGTATACTTCAAAAAAAATTATCAAAAAAATTACATGTAAGAATTGTAATTAATTTATATAAATTTTAGTTATTTTATTTTATGAAATTAATATATATTTTTGAATAAAAATTTCTATATTACCATAATTTAATTTTTATTATTTTTCTAAAAATATTTATCTTTCAATGGATGGTGAAAAAAATAATTTTTGTAAAAACATTCATTTATTTTTAATTAAAAGTACCATTATATTTTTAATTTAATATCAATGTAACATATATATCCTATAATTATGAAACAAATATAATTTTTTATATATTAATATTTATTATAATTTATTTTTCTGTAAGTTTATTTTTTATATAAAAACATATTTATCTAAAAATTATTTTATGCACAAAATGTGTTTTATTATAATAAATTAAATTAATATATATATATATATATATTAATTATTTTAATGAAATTTATAGATTATATATTCAATCATATATTTTACAATTATTTTTTTTACAATGAAATGAATGTCCATAAATTATGTTTTATGCTTAAATATTCATTTTTCTATTATGGAATTTCATTGTGGGTTGTGTTCTATTTTAAAATTAAATTCATACACTTATAGAAATTTATTCAGTTAAAATTGATTTAATATTTAATATAAATATAATAAATATAATCTAATATTTCTAAATTATTTTTTGTTTATTTTGAATAGTAAAATGAATAATGTTTTGTTATTACATTTCTGTTTAGAACATGATTACTAAGAGTTAAACAAAGAGATAAGGGTAAACATAACACCCGAACATATAAAATTATAATAAGATGAATGTATTTAATAATTATTATATCATATAATATAATATCTATCCATTTGGATGTTATTTTCCATGAAATTGACCTTATATCAAGGAAACATTTTAAGATATTCTATATGTGTCCCTCCCCTCCATTATAAATGGCGACATTTTTTCTCCCATATTTAATCAATTGGAGGCTTAAATATCAAAGAATACTTTCACAAAACCATTCCTATAATATTTACCATAATCCTAGATCTTCTTTTATTCTTCTAAGACAAATTATTCATGGCATAATGAGTAAGCCAATGGATGTCTCTCAAATAAGAGGTAAGGATCACAACCAAGCTGTATTGATTTTAATTCTTCTTCTAATTACCCTAAACATGTTTTATATATTAAAAAATTCAAAATAATATATCCTTAATATACTTATTTGTTATTATGACTATTTAACAAACCTTTCATAACACTTCTCCAATAAATGGGAAACAAAAGTATCCCAACTGCATACATACATGCGAACAACCAACTCGACCAAGTGATGTGATTCGTTTTTTATTTCCATTTTAATTGGATGGAAATAAGGTAATATATAATAAATATTTCTGATATTTCTGATATATTAATTCTTTTTAAAGGTTAATTATCTTTTAACATTCTTTCCTTCCATCCTTTAAAAAGTGGAAATCATCACTTGTGTGTGTGTACAGACTAAAATCTCGACATAGTGATGTAATCAATTCTTCATCACAAATTTATATGAATATATATAAATATTTATATAATGTAAATATATGATACCTTTATAATTATTAAAATTATAAAAATTAAGTAACCATGTTCAAATTTCTAGGACCCTAACCACATTACCAAAACATACATGAAAAAACAATGCATTTAACACCTGGAATGATGATGATAATGAATGATTTTTAATGAATAGGTGATGAGATATTATAATTTAACCATGAACGGTGTTATACGTATTAATATAGTTATTTAATATAATTATTATATATTTAAATTTATTATATATGTGGTTAGATGGATTATAAAGCAATAATTACCTGAAGTAAGGTTTTCTTATCTCACTTTTATTTCTATGGGACATATGACACATTCACTACTTGTTTGTTTCATGTAGTTCATATAATACCTATTTGGTATGTTTTATAATTAAACCCAATTTTTTTATGGTATTTAAATATTTACATTAATTAATTCCATTATGGGGTTAAGGATTCAAAAGTTTCCCAAGAAGTAAGGGTTTTTTGTTATAATGTATTTTTTTCGATTTTTATGATTTAATTTATGATGATATAATTATATGATTAATATATCAAAAATATTATGTATTTTTATCCTTTGTTTATTTATGGAGATTATCACATTTCCTTACATTTTCCTCTCATTCATTACTCAATATACCAAAAGGGTATTTTAATTGAAAGTAGGCTTTATTTCTTGCTTCAGCCCATTATATTTTCTTCAAAGTCCATATTTTCATTAAATTGAATCCATGAATTTATTTTATATTATAACAATATTATCTAAGTCATTTTTAACTATATTTTATTTTATTTACCAAGTATTAAAATGAGTTTTTATTTAAATTTTCCAAACTATTACTTTTTTCATTTTACTGAAAATATGAACAAATATTTATTTTAGTATACACCCCTTAAATGGTTTTCTCAAACATCATGAATAATATTTTAATTGAATATTAATTTATATTATTCATTGGTTATTTTTCAAAATACCTTTTAATTAATATTTAGTAATTTTTTTTATTTAAAAAGAGTAATTTCAATATGAAAAAGGTAAATCTCTCCAGAATTGTTATTGTGATCATTCAAATGAATTTTCATTCATAACAAAACCCTTTGACATTTATTATAATTTACAAGGGGTATTATCAAATGTTACAAACATTATTAATTCATGGGATGGTTTTTGTTACAATTATAAATTTTCTATAAAACATATATCCTTTCCATATTTTATGATATATTTATATAATGAAGGTTTTAGGATATTGGTGCACACATATTTATGGTTTAAATTTTTTGATGGGTCGTTCCATTATAAAAAAGGATGGGTAGTTATGTTATAAACTAATGTCAGGTGGGTTTTTTATATCCCGCTAATGCATTTGGTAAATATGGTTATCTCATGATATAATAAATAATGGAATGGGGAGTGATCCTAGTTCATTAAGGGATTTTGTCTTATATGATAGACTTTGGAGTGAACCTCGATAGTGGAAATAATGGAATGGGAAGTGAACCCAATCTGATATGATATCCATGGTAGGGATCCATAACTATTAAAATTATTTTGAATTATTATTTGTATTTCACAAACTTATTTCTTATGATTATGATATGTTCTCATTAACATGTGCTATTAATATTCTCACTTGTGATCATTGATTTATATTTCTTATATCCCCCCATACTAAGCATCTGAAGTCATACATCATTATGATTCCATTCCCCAGGTTATGGAGAATGGTTTTTTGGTATGTTAGGTCTTAGAAGGGTTCTATTTATAAAAAATTAATATTAAATTAATTAGTTCATTTATGTATAAGTAGTTTATGTATCCATGTTTCCAAAATACACTAGACCATTCTAATTATAATGTGGATAATATTGATATGTAATGAATATTTTACAAAAATAAGATGTATAATTTATATATGTAATATTTAGGTCACCATAAAATGTATAAATCGTCTTAGTGACAAATGACATGCCTATAGATGATCTAGTCATTTATAAACATCATCAAATCAAAATAAAGATATGTATAAACATCATTTATCTCATTTATAAGGATAATATACCCCATTTAAACATCAATTTCTCTATATAAGCATGAATTCCTTTTCACGTTACCATCATACACACCACATAAACTTGGTTTCTATATATTATTCATTCTATAATAATTATTTCCTCTGTGTAACCATCATCATTGAAATTATAATGGTGCAGGTTGTTTATTTTTACATGATTCATGTCTATATAAACATCAATTGTCTCTGCATAATCATCATTTATGTATGAGTATAATCATCATGTTAGTATGTGAAAACATCAACACATAGTGGAACATTTGAGAATATTGTAGACTAAAATAGAGTCTCCATATTTCGTATATTATGAATGAATTAATTCAGATGATTCTGGCAATGATTTTCATGGATAATAATATTCCAAACTAAATTGGTTAAATACAATGATTATTTGGGAAAATAATTCTAAAATTAAGAAAGAGAAGATCAAAGAAATAGTGGTTTGGAGAGACATTTCATGTATGAAAAAGTTGACTTTCTAGAATTTATATTTTCTAATAAATAATAAATGTAATTATTTTGTTGATATTTTGACATGGATTAAAATAATAAAAAATAGTTTTATTCAAGTTAATTTATAGAGAGAATAGATATAATGGTCATGATGAGTTTATAATAATTATATTAATCCTAAATCTAAAATTATACATTTTTTAAAATCTGTAAATTACAATTCTGTAGATGGAAGATATATTTTTTAATATTCTTAAAAAAATTATTGAATTTGATTCAAGATGACTATAATGAAGATAAATGAGGTTGGGATACTGATTTGTGTTGATATGTTCATCATAAATCTATACATATTTAATATTATATCTCCCAAGAAGTAGAAATGAGTTTACCTAAAAATATGTTAGCTATGTGATTTTTCATATGTATTTAGAAGAATGATAAGCTATGTATTTTGGTTACATGTTTTGAATATAATATGATAATTGATTCAAAACTTTTGGAAGTATATGGAAGATCAATTTTCATCTATGAGAAATGAAAATGAGTAAAATGAAAATAAAGGGATCTCCTATAATTTTTTATGATATGATTATTTGAGTAAAATAAAAGTGAATATAGTGAATAACCCTCATTGAATATACATTAGAATGAAAATGGTATAGTCATAGAAAACAATATACAAACTATTGGGAAAAATAGATATGATCCCCCGTATTAATTAAATATATTTTATATATTCAAAAAACATATGAAATAGTTCAGGTGACTTCATAACAACGATAAAAATATGATTGAGAGAATTAGTGTTGGTGTATAAAAACCCTAATATGTGAGCCTAAGATAACAAGATAACTATAAAAGAGGAAGAATATTGCGTATCTGATACATAAATAAATGGGATCTACCATAGGAATTAAATCTGATGGTAGAAGAATAATCTACCCATAATTCTATGATCTAATCAGGTGAACTGATTTGGTGAGAAGAATTAGAAATAAAATACGGACAAAATTACATAATGTTACTATTTTTATTTATGTGTCAAGTATTTTATTGATTAAGATGTGACTTAAGAAGTCCAGGTTATTAGTTTATGTTGAATGGTTGTGAATATTATCTTGAATAGATATTTAGGTAAAGGTATGGTTCCTAAATAATATATTGGAATTCAAAGACTTGGATATGAGAAGAAAGAGATCTATTTTTCGATATATTGGAAAGTATCCTACTAAGTGATCAAGTTTATGAAGGATCTAAAAGAAAAAAAATTATTATTAATAGTGTGAATAAATAGATTCTATCGCACTCTGGGTATGTATAGACATCATAGTGCAACTCAGTGACTATAGTGAGAATCTATTGTGAATAATTCCAGATAGATTTGTGAATGTGTATGTATGAGGTTCACTAAATCCAGTATAATGTAAGACTAATTATAGTGGATAATAATTTATTGGACTGAATAACTAATCCCATCAAGGAGTGTGACTTATAGTTGGATCTTGGTACTCCTTTTGTTCTCATACATATATTTACAACATTAATTCATTTAGTGCTGAGAAAAATAGGTTGAGAGGATTGAAACTAAGAGCGGTAAAGTAGGTTTATTTTAAAATAATAATTAATAAAATAAAAGAGATAACTAATTCACATAGTCCCAAGTAGTGGAACATTTATTCATTTAGGACATCATCAATAAGAAGTTAAATCATTATTATTGAGCTTTGTCTGGCCATTTGGGAAAATACCCCCTCATTATTGGGTATTACGAACCATATAATCAAATTAATATATATAGGGGGTTCATAGTTAAAATTGAAAAGATATGTGATCATCGGATGATTTAAAATATTAAATTTTAATTCCCCATCCCAAAAATTAATATGGTATCTATGTAAAGAGATCCAATCGGTTCCCAATAACATATAAAATATGAATAAATTATGTGAAAGAATAATATTTGGAACCACATTCCCTCAAAATAAAATTATTGTGGAGTTATAAAAGTCTAATGTAAGAAGAATACCACTATAATTTTCATGAATAAGACAATATAAAGATATTGGGGTGGTGATTCAATCGTCTTACAAAAAATTCTAGATATAATGGTGTGGGTAGAACAAGAATCAAATAAGACATTTTATATTGTTGAGTTGTTGATGATGGTACCTTTAACTACATTATTTTCCTTACCCACTTCCATATTTCTGATCATATAGACTTTCTCTTTCCCCATTGGAATTATAGGTAGCAAACAACAAGTTTCATTATTTACCCTTGTCATAGTTAATAGATTGGTGTATTGTTCATACTAATTACAATTGATGCATTGGATTTTGGATATAGCATTAGGCCAGGTTTTCCATCAATACATTTCATTAGTTATCCTCTTCATATATATTCATATTTCACATGTTAGGTGAAATTAACTTCAAAATAT
The DNA here is from genome assembly GCA_963277665.1 of Viscum album. NCBI lineage: Eukaryota > Viridiplantae > Streptophyta > Magnoliopsida > Santalales > Viscaceae > Viscum > Viscum album. The sequence goes on along the minus strand of OY728128.1, from coordinate 242,578,192 downwards.
GATGTATTTATATGTTCCATTTACGAAATCCCCAAATTATTCTTTAAATATTTTCTTATTTTAAGAAGATTAATATTTTTTCTATATTGATTTTATCATTTGAGTTCCCGTGAAATGTCATTGTTCTCTTCTTTTCACCAAAACCATACAAATTATAAGATTCACTAATTTCTATTTCTACATTTCTATTACACCAAATAATTAATTTATATATGATAAGGTACCCTATAGTTAAATATTTTTAATGAATTGGTTTTAATGTACTAAATAAATGATCTATTTTTCTTTTTTAGTTCAATAATAATACTAGAAGTATACCTACCTTGTAATTTAATATTTTCTTTATAGTTACCAAGGGATTTATATTCCCTTTTCATCTACATAAATAATTATATATCCATTTTAACATAAATATTTAAGGGGGATTATTGGTTTAAAAACATATTCTTAAACTAAAATCCTTCTATGTAGTTGATGTCTTCCTCTTGTATGTTATTCTTAATGAGGGTCTGCCACTTATAAGCCACCCCTTGAAAATTAAAAAGCAACAAAAATAACCTTTTCATTATTTGATCACTATAGAATTAAAAATATCATTTATGCAATGTTAATCTAATTCTTGGTAAATAATTTATTACAAGATACACGAAAATAGGGTAGATATTGGCATTTGAAATACTCAATAAATAGTTTTCACTTCTTTAGTGTGTTTGGTAGTTTGAACCTATTTTTATTATTATTCATAAATTGAGAAAATTGGATGAGAATATCCATAAATATTTTACTCTATCCCAAAACCTATTTTCATTCCCATTTGGGAAATCATTACATCACCCATTGCACTTGTTGATTACTCAGTTCCCCATAGTTACAATGATTGACTAAGAAAAGTTAGTGTTGGTATATTAAATTAATAAATATACTAATAAATCATATGACAAGTAAAATAAATTGAAATATTTTCAAAATTATTACATGTTCATTTCAATCTAGGATACTATAGGTTCATTTTACACCAATTTTGGTTCTATCATTTAATTCTAAGTAACCTAATCCTAAAAAATAGATAATCCTCCTCCAAATACTTACTAATTCCACCCACTATGACCTAAATAGTTTTTACATTAATTTACCTGAATATTAATTATATATTCTAATAAATATCACCTTAAAATCTAAAAATTTAGTGTATTTGGAGATTATATACATAACCAACCTATTTTACAAATATTCTCTAACATATCACACAAATTGTTTTCACATGTGATACCCTTATAAACATAGTACACATAATTCTTATCTTCACTTCCTATGTAATTGAATCATATGAAAATAATGACATTATATGAACAGTATGGTAAACAAAATATATAATAATCAAAGATCATAAGTGACATAATATGAACTTTTGGGTATATGAATTTAATCATGGTTCATGAAAATAACTTAAGAAAATCATACCCAACAAAATATACGTCATAAATAATGTGGATTTAGTCATAGCATAAGACATGTGTTATAGGAATGGGAAACATGATTCAATTTTCATGATCCACGAAAACAGAATATTAGAATATTTAATAACATAGAGGTGTGGAATAATAATGTCGAATACAAATAAGTATAGAAAATAATTTTCTTTTTAAAGGATCATCGCCAAAACCATCATAATGTGGTTGGAAGAGTCCCATGGTGTATTGGGTTCAATCTCCATTCTCATTAAACATTACAGGATTGGGTTTATTTCATTATGCATTTTATATTATCTCATAAGATATAACGAATTATGTAATGCATTGGAGGAATTGGAAATTTTGGGACAATTTTTCACATAATGAAAAAATCATATATATAAGTGAGACATGGACATGAAAAAATTAATAATTTCAACATAACTTTATTAACCATTAAGAAAGGAATATATTTCAAGATAATATTCACAAGACATAATCATAACCCATTGAGAGAAAGAATGTGGATGGTATTATTAGAGTATATCCCTAATAGAGTGTAATAATAATTAAATGATATTGATGTAGGAATAAGTTACTATATTATATAATTACAATATTATTTTGAAAAATAAAATAAACATCCTCAACATTATTTATTAATTTATAATTTAAAAGGAAATTATTTATTTAAAAATGTGTTATACCTTAGGATGCCCTAAGATGGTAGGGATAAATCAGAGTTTAAAATTTTAATTTTAATTTATTTGATATTTTACATAAATTTTAAGGAACAAATTAAAACTACATAAAGAAATATTCATTAAATACTCAAAAGAATGTAAAAATAAAATAAAATACAACAATTTTAAAATTTCCACCACTATCGGCTAGTATAATGAGCATACTCCAATGATGTGTTTGTTGGAATACAATACACTATGATTCACTAGTTTTTATGGATTATAATAGTACATGTCTACTCACTATATTCTAGGAGAAATGTCTTTACAAGAGATCAGTGAATTGCACACTATGTCCATAAAATCAATTTTTTCGACTCCACCTTATTCACTAAATTGGATAATGTTTTCCTAGATTAAAAAAATTATGGAAACTCCTTTATCATCAAATCTTTTTTTAATATGTTTAATTTTCACATCTAGAATATGATACTCTAATATGATCCTCGATCTTTAGAAAATTCAACAGATATAGATTTTTAAATTCCAGATCCAATAACATCCATCAATTAAGTGCCACAGTGTACACTATTCACTTCACTAAATTCTTCATAGATCAAATTCTTTGCTACATGAACAACCTATCATATTATGGTACTATGCCTCATGAAATTTAATTTGGAACACCCTTTTTGGAATATGAACTACCTGGCGCTATGTGGTACACAACTTTGAGAACTGATATTTGGAACCCCTTTAAGGTCTACATCATGCTTTTCATTACATATCCCATTGCTTTGGGTGATGATATACATGAATAATAAAATCTTGTTCACAAACCAATCCATCTATTCCGACTCTCCTTGTTCTATGGTCGATGTAACATCTCTAATTATCAAGAAAAAAATATATATCTTCTTAATCTTCACATGAATACATAATTAAGGGATTATGGTGTATTTATAGGAAAATGAATATTTAAAAATCACTAATCACTAAATATTCATTGAATACCATTTACAAAACAACACAAATTTTATGATTTGAATCCTACATGATACACACCAAAAAAAACCTACTGAAAAAATAAATCCATTACTATGCAAACAACACGAAATGATTACATTGTGTCCTAAATTTCTTCAATGAAATATATTCAACTTAAAATAATCCCTATGTAGTTTTTAATCCATTTTTAATCTTGACCATAAATTAATCCATCATTTTTTGTTTACATATTGATCCTCTTTTTCAGGTCATAAATTGTTACCTCCACATTTCTAATGAAAGGACTAGTTTGGGATATGAGTTACACTTATAGGGAGAATTAATGATTAGGAATTTTTAAATAAATACAAACTTTTTATCACTTTACCTTTTATACCTATTCGGATCTTGATTATCTAACTCATTTTCTTTGTCTTATGAAAGTATATGAAATTAGTAATGATAGAACATGATATTTTCACATGGTAAACTACTCAATACGATTAACTATTACTTTTCATTTTAGGGAAATGATCAGGACAACACAACCATTAAAAACTAATACATTGAATGTGATTACAACAAGTAGGAAATAACCTTTCACATTCAATTCACTATAGAAATTTGAAAATTCATGTTTCATACCTCTTTGATGGATATTTATACTTCTTATGAAGACAGTAACCACCTTGTGGATAATGGATTATAACACTAACAAAGTAATCCACCTATTGAGACCAGTTGGATGTTGTTGTGATGATTTTTCATAAACAACCTCCATATTCACTTTGTTACGTGAACATTATCATAAAAGAAACTCTTCATACATCTTGATAGAAGAAAATATAAAGAAAAAAAATCATATTCTTCATTTAATTATAATATTGTGAATGTGTGGTAGAATGATGAAAACAATATTATTCAAATGAAATAATCAATTGAATATAAATTGTCCACCAACTATTCTTCTCATCTTATATCATTCATCATTTATGAAAAAATAGTGACATTGAGATATCCTCTACATATTATTAGAATCACAAACTTCTTTTGAGATTATTAAAATAGTAAAAATCATATCATCATATCATCATCATTATAACATTTACATGAATAAAATAAAAACTTTATAGATTTGTTTATAATTATAAATGATATAAAATATATAAATAATTGAAATGGTAATGGATATGATAGTTCAATGAGGTTTTATAAAGAAAATACAATGTGAAATCAAGGTTACAGAAAAAATAAAACATTGGTCCCTCATGCATCACTCAAGGGGAAGATCTCCACTCTTCGGTATATCATCTAGCACATTCAGAAATTTATGCATTTCACCACTGACCATGAGGAGATACTCCACACATGGCTCGAATAGAATCAAGTTACATATTTCCTTACATATAGATATTCTTAGGAATGATCTTCCCACTCTTTTACTAGAATGGGCTCCCTTACCAGTGATTCCATTGATATTTTGAGAGGTTATTCTATTAGAATCCAATTTCACAGACCCCCTTGATCTACTTCTGCTTTAGGTTGTGTTTTTCACATCTGTTTTCCATCTTTCATGAATAAACATTCGTTATGTTGTACATTAAATTTAATTCATAGTGGAAAATTAATTCAAATGACTAAATTCTTTTATATAGAAGGATTAAGGATACAAATTTCTAGTGGGAGTTAGTTATTCAAATTAGTACGTGATGTAAATTCTTTTATGAAATCATATACTACTATTTGAAGAAATGAAATATTTTCAACGAAATTTAATCAAAACTATATAAATCTATATCAAATAAATAGAAATAAAACATCATGATTTAATGCTAACGAGGACGGAAATCACATATAAAGTAAGTATCATTTGTATATAAATAAAAAAATAGAATGTTTAGTAAAGGGAAATGATGCAATTGGAGTTCCCTAATTTAAGAGAAAAAAATATAATATCATTAGATATTTTTAGGATAATAAAATTACTAAAAAATATCCAATACCAATGTAATTAAAATTTCCCTATCATAGTCAACTAGAATTGAAATGAATCTTGTGGAGAATAATTCCCTTAAATACACCACTATATATTTAAAATATTGGAAACTAACAATGAGGGTCGATAGATAATTTTGAGTAAAATATACCATTTGGTATAGATTTAATGTCACATACATCATAAATGACATTATTTTTCTGAATAAATGTGTTTTGTATTATTTTATACAGTATTATAAACATACAACTGATGAAAAAACTAAAAGACAATATTTCATTAGGAAAGATTATTATATTAGTTAAAAATTAAACCTTGAAAATAAAAAATATTACAATAAGAAAATATAAAATATAAAATGTAAAATTTTAAAACCACTATTACGAGTTTATGATAGAAAATTTATTCTAATTATTATTTTGTCCTTAAAATTCCCCTCTCCTTTAGTAAAAATAACCCCTCAACCTTACTATGGAAAACCACTTACCTTCAACTTACTAAATCCAATGATCTATATAAATACCCCTTCCTAATCCCCTTATTATACATAGGAATATTTTTTAGTCACTCAACTAGAAAAATTCAAGGATTTTAGTGCCATATAATATAACAATCATTGAGAAGGGGGTTTGTTTCATCATCTTTTTCTATAATTTCCATCTTCTATACCATTTTTTATTTATTCCTTTCAAAACCAAATCTTCTAGAATTTATTGTGTAGTTTTCTAAGATTAAATCAACACTATAAATATATTTTTATTAATATATTTACTACGTATTTATATATTTCATACTTCTATTATCTCCTCTTTTGATAATATCCCATCAACAGTCGGTTAACCACAAACAAAGATGTTTCTAACTCTCTAATTATCACAACCATTATAAATTATTATTATACATTATTTATATTTTATTAATGCATAAACAAATTAATTTTTATTATTTTTATTCAATCATAATAATTTTTATGTTCTAATAAATCGAAATCATTTAATCGAAGCTTGATGGGAAATTCTATGGAAAATATGATATCAAAACTTTTAACCTTTAACAATGGGAGTTAAGAATTATAACCTAAATATTATAATTGATCAAGATTTAAAATAATAACATAATTAACTTTTTTGACATTATTTAATAGAACAAATTTCATAAAATATTATTTGGAAAAGCGAAGAAATAAAGAGATTTACGGTAGGGAGATTCTCGAACAAAACTCTTTATTTTTGGGTAATCTCTTCTTTCGCATTATTACCAATATGCATGTTCCTAATTTGTATTTCAAATTTAAATTCACTATAAGTTACCTTATCTGTATTGTTTTACAAATGGTTTTCCATGTAACCATTATTTCTAATCCAAATACTGAGATGTTTCAAAGAGACTTTTTTTTGCAAGACACCACATTGACTGCTCTTGAGTTATTTATTCTGTACTCAACCATGATGTTGTTTTATGAAATAAATATGAATTAAATTATTAAATTGGTAACCCTAATGGTTACTCCTGAAATTATTCATCAAAATACCATTATGGATCCCATTCTATTTCATGGGGTTATTTCACGACTACGATTGTTAAGTTATCTATTCCTATGTGGCATGATGCATTATAAGAATTTTATATTGTGAAGGGTGGGGAAAAATTATATAGACATCCAATGAATTGTGAAATGTTATATATCTCATGATATTATATATATTATTTATGAACATGATTCTATATTTGTTAACTATTATGATGTTATTAATTTGGAACATATCTTTTGTGTGAACATATTGCAAGATTTGATCACCACTATGTGTGGAATATAGAACAATATGTTATGATGATTCATTATTAGGCATATTAAACATTCATTTATTTTTTATGATTATTCATGTAAGAAACCAGACCTTATTTTTTTTGGTATTTTTTATCTTTTTCTTATCTTTTTTGAGGAAAATGGACTTCTGGATATTTTCTATGTACACGCCTTGTACATTATGTGTATACACCTTTTACAACCTTGTCTTTGGAGGCCCTGTGTTGGTAGTGTAGTTTCCACACACACAACCTTGTGGGAGTGACTTGGAGGACGCTTAATGTGGAGTACAAAAAAGGCGAGTACATGCTGCGTACTTCAAAATTACACTCCATGTGCTTTAATTTATTTATTAAATGCACTGGTGTCGCATCTAATCGATATAAACACCCCCTTATTTGTTCATCTCGTCCGTGAGTTATGTATGGCCACAAATTATCGACGAAACTCTGGGCGTGCGTCTGGCCTCCGAATCGAACACTGTCAGTTTCCTTGGAATCACATTGGTGAGTTCACTCTTCTCCTAGAGAACCTTCTTCTGATTTTTCATCTCTAATGAGATATTTTGGGTTGAAATTTTTCGACTTTTTTTGTAGATCTTTGACATTCTAAGGAGATTCAAGATTCGAGGATCACATATAGAGATCTCCTAACCCCTAGGTAGGTGGTTTGTCCTTTTATGTTCCTTTTCTTTGAGTATTGTGTGAAAATTCCACCAATACACTTGAACGGTTATTGTGTGTTGACCATTTTACCCCTACTGTTTTCCTATCATGATTGCATACTTGTGTACATGAAATTTGAATATGAATAGGGTTGATTTCACAGATTTGGATGTATTTACCTTGCGTGTTCTGTTTACGACCATTTGGTCATGTTTAGCCAGTTTGGAAGCCTTGCCTGTTTTCTATGCCAGTTGTTGTAGGATGGAGAGTTTGTATTATGATTTGCATGATTTGATATAGAATTTTTACCCAAATTGTTCTGCAGGTTTACTCTATCCATATTGCACTTCTATGCTCATTGACCTATACAGGGTCGTGAGAACCTGGTGTAGTATACTATAAGGTGAATTGACCAAGTGAGCTTCCTCAGAGAGTCTTTGAGCACATTATGCTCTAAAGGGGTTTGACTGAGTGAGCATCCTCAATGATAGTAGGATTATTTGGGGATATAAGGGAGATTGACCAAGTGATATTCCTCAGAGAGTCCTTGATTGCTTTAGACTATAAGGAGATTAACCGTGTGAGCTTCCTCAGAGAGTCTTTGATTTAATTGAATGACCTGGGCTATGAGGGGAATTGGCTGTGTGAGCATCATTAGAGAGTCCTAGAACATGGGGCAATAAGGGGAATTGACTGTGTGAGCTTCCTAATAGATTCCTTGACTACCTTAGACTATATGGGTAATTGACTGTGTGAGCTTCCTCGGAATGTCTTATTATATTCTTATGACTGAAAAAGTGGAGTTAGGCTCAGTGCACTGCCTAAAGGGTTACCTATATGAGGTTTAGCTGTTTGTTTCACTATTTCTTGATATTGAAACTGTGGATTGTTTACTACTGAGAACCTTCCAATTTACTGTTTTCTGCACTTTTACCTTCCATATATTCACAGACTTTTAGGCATAGATATATGGGTGGTTTCCTACTGGGATTTAGTCTCACACACTGTTTGGGACATGCTTTTGGGCCCAAATAGATTATATTATTCCAGGTATATATAAGGGAAAGCGCCCTTCTAATTTAGGTACTTGATATGTTGTGGAGCTGGAGAGCATGGGACAAAGCTTCGGGTTTCGATGCTGAGGAGTTTATCTTCTTTCATTTACACATTGGATTAACACTATTGTATTCTATCATTTTGACATGTATGTTTATTTTCCTAGACATAAGTATCTTGAATCATTTTATATATGTTCTCCTGTTTATACTTTTAGTTTTCAGTTGTTACTATTCTATGTCATTATTTCTGCTTCCTCTCATGTATGTATTTATTTACTTCTACTGTGTACTCTTCCAATTAGGTCATAGTTTCCCCACTATCACACCCAAGGCCCATGCTACTAATCGGTAGCCACTGTAGTTCGGGGAAAATCACTTGAGGCCATGTGACCAACTAGGTGCGGGGCTCCTCTCAGTGGCTTCTTAAATCGGGACGTTATATAGTGGTATCAAAGGATTCTTTTTCATGAATTACTTTTAGGAGCCTTAGCTAGGGATAGGAAGGAATGGGTACACGGTAATAAGTTCTGCCCAAGTGTAGCTAACCCGTGTACAAAGAAAATTCAATCTACCTCACTATTGTAATTTTTTATTTTTCAATTTTACAGGTGATTTGATTTCCCCATTGGGTGATTCACGTGTTTTGTACTGTTACCATTGACATTATTGAGGTTATATTTCTGTCACAACCCAATTATTTGAGAGTATGTCATCTCATGCATCATATATTCACTTATTATAAATCACACGTCATGCATTTTTCCATGAATTATAGGATCCATTAGTGATTGCATGTTGTTTTGATCGATGATGTGTAAAATATGCATGATGTTTTGATATTTGTCTTGATAGAAATACCTAATGTTCGATTGGTTATTGTTTGTGTAGTGTTTTTCTTGAATGAATGAAAAATTTTGGTTCTTGAGGTGTTATGGGCACTCATGGACTGGAATTTGGTGGATCATTTACTTGTTTTTCATGTTATAATGTGTACAAGATTCTAATAATTGATTCTTTGGGAGTATGGGCCCTCACGGATCGGAATTTGGCAATTTCATTGCTCATTTCAGTGTTTTTTGTGTTCCAGAGTAGTTTCTAAGGCTTTCTATCCAAAAAAACAGAATACACACCATGTATTGTTAAGTACATGCCAAGTAATCTTATTTTTGGGATGAAATTTTTTTTCTTAAGTACACACTATGTACTTTACATACATTCTATGTAGTCTCTAACCATGTCATAGGTCGTGCGGGAAGAGACATGGGACATGGGAAGTCTGGTGGGAACACACCGTGTATATTTCGAACACTTCGTGTAGTGTTGACCCAATTTCCACCCATGTAACCAAAAACATAGATAGATGAGAACTTAATCTATATATTCCATGTCCGCGTTGAACATGCCCTGTAGTCAGACCCAGGTACCTAGCCATGTCACGAACAACATGGGTCAGTGTCATCCCTTCTCGTTCACACTGTGTCTGTCTGGAACAGGCCGTGTAGTGTGAGCTGTGTGTTAGGACGTGACACTAACAACACGGGCTAGGTGAATCTTGTCTAGTACACGCAGTGACTATCTTGAACACGTTGTGTAGTCTTTCCTTAGGAGAGCTTAGTGTCTTAACCGTGTAGAAGGACTCAGGCCGGGGAAGAGGATTAAAGTACATGTCGTATTTTAAGACAGCACGCCGGGTTTCTGGGGTGTTACATGACCTGTATAGGCAAGAGTACACACCCATATAAATGGCTTAAGGGAATACATAGTGTAGTAATTGTACATGTTGTGTAGTCATGTTTTTTAAATCATGAGTGATTTATTCCTCTTTTTTATTTCTTACACACCATGTTTTTAGTCTTGGATAATCATGATCAATGTTGTGTGCTTAACCTTGCAGATTCATGCCATTGAGACATCATTCGGTTCTGAGCCAGTTTTCAGATGGTGATAAGACACCAGACATGGTCGATCAAGGACTACCTTTAGATCCTCCCGTTGTGCCAGCCTTGGAACGAGCTTCTATACTTGACATAGGTGTTGATACATAGTTCAGGGAGGGTTTATGAGGATTATTCAGACATTTCAGGGAGCACCAACTCATGCCCCATCGTTGGATGATTTGACGTGAGCCTTTCATCTGCAACATCCTCCTACATTCTCAGGAAAGAAAGGACCCCAGGCAGCAAGGTCATGGTGAGAAGCCACGCTGAGTATTTTCGAGCATTTGGAGATACCTCCAGAGAAAAAGGTGAAAATGTATACCTAAATGCTTCAAGACTCTGTAAAGAGGTGGTGGGATGTGATCTCATAGGCATGAAGATAGAGGAATATGTCTTGGGATTATTTTCAGCGCATCATCTATGATTAGTTCAATCTTGAGATTCTAAGGGCTGATCTAGCATGGGAGTTTATAAGTCTAGAGCAGGGTACTCTTACTGTTATGGAGTATTCATTTCACTTAACAGAGATGCAGTGTTTCACACCTATTCCAGGGGGTGATGAGTTGTTCCTTTCAATGATGTTTGAGGATGGTCTAAGGAACAACATCTGATCTCAGGTGAATGTAATCTGGTTGACTTCGATATCTTCTATCGGTATCTAGGCTCTAATCACGTAGCATAATATGAGGGATTCTGGAGCTGTGATCCAGGGAGGTTCGACATCCAGAGTTAGTGACCCACCAGCTGATAGCAAGAAGTGCCTCAGGGAGGTTGCATGAGGAGATCCAAGTAGGTGGGATGCATATTCTGGTAGCCAGGTGGTGTGCTACCAGTGTCGATGAAGTGGGAATATGAGGCCCCATTGCCTGAGAGACCCAGTGGAGTGATGATCTTGTGGCAGGATGGGTCATCTTCAACACTTCTATCAGATCTTTTCACCAGAAGCTGGTCACATGGGTTCTTATATGACTCCTCGTTCAGGAGTAGTGCCACTAGTTTTCCACAAGTCTGGGAACTGGAGTTCTTTCGGCCATTCAGGCCGAGGTGAAGGTCATGTCCATGGTAGTCAGTAGCTAGTTATTAAGTGAAATCAGGTTGTATTAGCTCAGAGTGGTCTGGTAGGGTCATAGGGGTGTGTTATAGGCTATAAATTTGTAGTGGAGCAGACCCAGCAGGAGTAGGATCCCAAAACTTCTACCTTTTGAGGTACGATCTTAACAACCTTAGTTTTATATTCTGCTCTTGATGATATAGGGGCATCCCATTTCTTTATATCTTTTTTTGTCGTGGAGAGACTTGGGCTCTTCATCTTTTATTCTATTGATATCATGATGATATACCCTCCATTGGAGACTAGAAGGGCTAGTGTACCTCAGGGAAGACAGTTCCCTCTACAGGTTAGTGGACGTCACTTTCTATGGGACCTATATGTCCTAGAGATAACAAGCTATGATTTTATTCTCGGAATAATCTAGCTAGTTCCCTTCTAGGAATTTTTTTACTGTTACCGTTGTAGGGTGAGTTTTGTATCCCCACATGGTGGATCCTTTCTTCATAGTGGTGAATGGGATGTCCATGTGAGTAGAGCGGGTCTACAACATCATGGGTTGGGAGGAGTTACAACCTAGATTGCTAGTCTATATTTGGGTGACCAAGGGACTTTGCATATGGACTTTCCTCCTGTGGTGGACCACTTTAGTGATGTCATTCCAGATGAATTTTCAGGTTTTCCTCCAGAGCGCATGGTAGAATTCTTGATTGAGCATGTTCCATGAGTAGCACCTGTGTCCATTCCTCCTTATAGGATGGATACACCAGAGTTACAGGAGCTCCAGAAGTAGTTGGTGGAGTTTTTGGAAAAGGGTTTAATCCAACCCAATACTTCTCTTTGGTGTTCCCCTGTCCGGTTTGTGAAAAAGGAAGATGACACCCTCAGGCTTTATGTGGATTATTGGAAGTTGAACAAGTTTACAGTCAAGAACCGGTATCCCTTGACTAGGATTGAGGATTTCATTGATCAGCTTTGAGGAGCCTGTGTGTTCTCCAAGATTGACTTGATGTCTGGTTATCATCAGTTGTGCGTTAGACCATCTGATATACCTCTCACAGCCTTCTGGAGCAGGTATAGACTATACAAGTATTTGGTTACACAGTTTGGTCCCACGAACGGACTTACAGTTTTCATGGTACTGATGAACCAAGTGTTACAAACATTCTTGGATTCCTTCATGGTGGTTTTTTTGGAAGATATCTTGGTTTACTATCAGAATCTACAAGACCATGATAACCATATTCAGATCGTTTTGAGTACACTAAGGAAGAATCAATTATATGTTAAGCTCCCAATGTGCCACTATGGGATGGATCAGAATCATATCCTAGGTCATATTCTCACAGAGGAAAGAGTATCAGCAGACCCAGAGAATGTGATATCTATAGTTTCCAGGGAGAATCTGAAGAACATCACTGAGGTGCAGATTTTTCTTGGGATGGTTGGATACTACAGACGTTTCATAAAAGACCTTTCACGCTTGGCAGCACCGCTGAAAAGTCTGACTAAGAATGGTGTGAAGTTCTTATGGTCCTATTCTTGTAAGTCAGACATTCAGGAGATGAAAGGGTGGTTGACTTCAGCACCAATACTAGTCGTGATAGATCCATGCAATAGCTATACAATTCACTGTGATGCATTTGGTATTGTCCTGGGAGATATGCATATGTAGGGTGATGAAGTCTTTGCGAATGAGTCTCGGAAGTTGAGGCCACATGAGATGAATTACCCAATGCATGATCTGGAGTTGTAAGTTGTTGTTCATGACCTATACTGTTCGAGACATTTTCTTCTGGGAGAGAATTTTGTGGTTTTCACTAACCATAAAAGTGTCATGTACACTTTCACTCGGTGTGATCTGAATTTGAGACAATGCAGGTGGGTTGAGTACCTATAGTTCTTTGACTTTTAGCTTGCCTATATGCCTGGGAAGGGAAACACTATGGATGATGCATTAAGGAGGACTCTAATTCATGAAATTTAGGAGGCCATCAGTGAGTGGAAGCTTATGGATATGCTCTCTGAGATGCATTTGGAGGAAAAAGATAGTCAGTGGAAGACGTTTCATTATTCTGTAGATGTTACCTCTTCTCTTCTTGATCGAGTGGGAATAAGGCAGCTATTAGATTCAGAAGGCCTTGTCCTACGAAAGAGTTTGTTAGGAAAGGACACTAGTCCCTGATGGACCGTAGGCGAGGATGAGATCATGCATTTCCAGGGGCACGTTTGGGTGCCAGCAGACATTCGCGTGGAGCTGAAGTGGGATTTTCATTCCTCAGTTTGGACAGTTCATCCTGGCATCACCAGGATATATCGTGATCTACACCTTCAGTATTGGTGTCTAGGTATTAAGATATATGTTTATGGTTTATTCCTAAGGTGTTCCACTTGTCAGTAGGTGAAGGAGGAGCATCAACAACTAGAAGGTCTTTTACAATAGTTACCCATTCTTGAGTGGAAGTGGAATGATACGGTGATGGACTTCATGACTATTTTTCCAAGGTTGCCTCTAGGAAATGATACAGTTTGGGTTGTCATTGACAAACTCACGAAGGTCGCTCACTTCTTTTTGATCCAGGAGACCTCAGTTTTGATGAGCTGGGAAGGTTGTACAACTGAGATATTGTACATCTTCATGGAGTTCCATACACCACAATTTCTGACAGGGATGCCCATTTTACTTCTCGGGTCTGGCAGGAGATGTAAAAGGATTTGGGTACACTGGTACTTTTGAGTATAGGTTACCACCCCCAGAATGATGGCCAGTCAAAGTGTACAATTTAGGTTCTTGAGGATATGCTCTGAGTATGTATCCTAGATTTTGGGCGTTCGTGGGAAAAGAACATACCTCTTGTGGAGTTTTCCTATAATAATAGTATTCAAACAACTTTTCAGATCGAACCTCATGAGGCTTTGTACGGTACACAATGCTGATCACCCTTATGTTGGATGGAGGTTGGAGATGCATCTTTGCTAGGAACTCATCTTGTTTAAGAGACCACAAAGTTGAAATAGTTGATTTAGAAGAGGTTGGCTGCTGCACAATCTCGACAGAAGTCATATGCTGATCAATGGAGATGACCACTATAGTTTGAGTTCAAGGATTAGGTTTTCCAGCGTGTCACGCTAAGGTTGGGACACAAGAGGATTAGGATATAGGGTAATATTTCACCATGGTACATCAGGCCGTTTTAGGTGTTGGAGAGTGTTGGGATGGTTTCTTATCGGTTGCAGTTACCATAGAGGTACCAGACTATGCATGACGTTATCCACATTTCTCAGCTTTGACGTCACTTATCAGACCTGTCTCATGTCTTTCAACCTGAGGAGGTTGATCTCGAAGTAGATGCGTCATTTGATGAGCATCATATCCGGATTGTGGATCTCATTACAAAGGTTCTTTGTGGATGTTCTATTCCACTGGTACGAGTGCTATGGTAGCATGGGCGGGTGCATGACAAGACTTGGGAGAGGGAGAATGATGTACGAGCACAATGGCCGATACTATTTGTGGTTTCTTCTTCTACCCCACGCTAGGGAAATTTGGGGAAGAAATTCGTAAAGGGGGGAAGTTTGTATGAACCCCTACTTTGTTTTTAGGTATGTTTTTCATTTTCTATTCAATTTTAGGAAAAAGGAAATTATGGAAATTTTCTAAGTACACAGAGTGTAATTTATGAGAAAATTCTGTGTTCTTCCTTGCCACAAGAGGCCATGTGTTGGCAGTGTAGTAGCCATACACATGGACATGTGCGAGTGACTTGGAGGCTTCTTAATGTAGAGTACGGAAAAGGAGAGTACACGCCATGTACTTTTTTTCCATTAAACGCACCGGGGTCGCGTCTAATCGATAGAAACACCCCCTTCATTGTTCGTCTCGTCCAAGAGCTCCGTATAGCTGCGGATATTTGATGAACCTATGAGTGTGCGTCCGTCCTCCGAATCAAACATCATCAGTTGTGTTGTAATCACATCTGTGATTTATCTCTTCTTCTAGAGCACTGACTTCTGATTTCTCCTCTCTCGTGAGATATCATGGGTTGAACGTTTTAGACGTTTTTCTATATCATCGATGTTATAAGGAGATTCATGATTTTATGTTCACATATAGTGATCTCATAACCCAGAGCTAGGTGTTTTGTTCCTTTCCGTTCAATGCCTTTGAGTATTATGTACAAATTCCACCAATACCCTTGAACGGGTTATTGCATGTTTACCGTTTTCCCCTGCTGTTCGCCTTCCATGCTTATTTTATTTTGAAGATGTAAATTGGATATGAATAGGGTTGATTGCTATTCATTGGATGTATTGAACATGCATTTTATTTTTATGACCATTTGTTCCTGTTTAGCTAGTTTGGCATCCTTGCCTGATTTTTATGCCTGTTGTTGTATGATGGAGAGTTTGTATTCTGAAATTCTTGATTTGCTGTATACTATTTATCCAAGTAGTTCTGTAGGTTTACATTGGCCATATCACACTTCTATGATCGTTGACCTACATAGGGTCATGAGAACCTAATGTAGTAGACTATAAGGTGAATTGACCACGTGAGCTTCCTCAAGGAGTATTTGAGAACTTTAGGATATAAAAGGGATTGACCAAGTGAGCATCCTCAGAGAGCCTAGGAATACTTGGGGATATAAAGGGAATTGATTGAGTTAGCTTCCTCAGAGAGTCCTTTATTGATTTAGACTATAAGGGGATTGATGGAATGAGCTTCCTCAGAGAGTCATAAATTTAATTGAATGACCTGAGCTATGATGGGAACTGACCGTGTGAGCTTTGTGAAGGAGTCCTAGACCATGTGCCTATAATGGGAATTGAAAATGTGAGCTTCCTGAGAGAGTCATTGAATACCTTAGACTATATGGGGAATTGACTGTGTGAGCTTCCTCAAAGAGTCATGCATTACCTTTGAGTATAAGTGTAATTGACTATGAGTGCTTCCTCATAGATTCTTATTATATTCTTTTGACTGAACCATACGGGTTAGGCTGATTACAATGACCAAAAGGTTAATTATATGAGGTTTTTCTATTTATTTCATTTTTTTCATTATATTTAAACCATTTATGGTTTACTACTTAGCACCTTACTGTTTACTTTTTTCTGCACTTTTTCCTACCATATATTTACTGACTTTTAGGTACAGATCATTGGGTGGTTGCTTACTGTGATTTAGTCTCACACCCTATTTGGACCATGCTTTTGGGCCAGATAGATTATATTATTGCTTGTATAGATAAAGGCGAGGACCCTTCTACATCAGGTACTTGATATGCTGTGGAGATGGAGTGCATGGGACCATGCTATGGCTTGTGATGCTGAAGAGTTTATCTGATTTCTTTTTCACTTTAGTTTAGTACTATTTTATTCCATAATTGTGACTTGTATGGGTGTTTTCCTAGACATATGTATCATGCATCATTTTATATATGTTATCCAGTTTATACGTTAATTTTTCTGTTGTTACAATTGTATTTCATTATTACTGCTTCCACCCTTCTATGTATTTATTTACTTCCACCATGTACTCTGATAATGAGGGCATAGTTTCTCCACTATCACATCCATGCCCCTCACTACTAGTTGATAGCCTCTGGCATTCGGAGAAATGCGCTTGAGGCCATGTGGCCAACTAGGTACGGGGGCCCCTCTAGGTGGCTTCCAGAACAGGGGAATTACAATTCAATCATACTTATGTTGGTGATATCATGATTATGATATGGTGGTTAGTATTATTATGATCACCCATATGTTGTTAATTAATATCTCTTATTCCTTCTATTTTATTATTCCCCTTACTATGATTTTATCTCACCCATTTCTGTTATGTTTATCCTCTTCTGATTACACATAAAAAGAAGATTTTGAGATATTTAGGAGGTATGTTAAGAAGGAATTAAATAATTTTTATGTCTAATAATTTAATAGTGATGTATGAACCTAATTTGAACAAGATACGAAAATTTTTAATCTTATAATGTATTCTTATAGTGTGACATATCATAAAAATGATGTGATAGTCATATAATAATTAATTTTGTTTCTATAGTTTGTATTGGAGAAATATTTAGATAATTTAGTAATTATTATTTGAAGAAATTAGTGAAAACCATATGGATATTTCTTTGAATAGGTAAAAATCTTGATATTTTAGTAATATATAAGAGGATGTGTTTTATTAGAAATTAAATCCCTAGATGTATATTCCAGGTGGATGTGGCTTCAGGTCAAATGTACATAGGGGTAATAACCTAACAAAGGATATATTGAACATTAAATAGATTTTCACATAGTCAATGATAAAGATGCCTTGATGCACACTTAGTTTGACACTCCCAGGGGATGTTCTTAAGTTATTCACAAGAACTATATAAACCATTATAAATGACATAAAATTAATGTAACAATTACACTTATAATGTTTATGAGGGATTAAAGTATGTGATCCTAGAACAATCATTTAGGAATAAAGTTATGTTAAACATAGGGATCCTATATGATATGAATTTAGAATTGATTTATACATGAAAATTAATTATTTATAATGTTTTGACTTATTTTTTGTTCAAACATTATCTATTTAAGGAAATGGTGGGAACACGTGGAATTCAGACCTACCACCCATTTGAGCAACAATGCAATGATTTTCTGAACGATGTTCCCAATGAAATGGGTGGTAGAGATCAAAACATCATGGTGATGGTTACCTATATATATTTTACTATAAAAAATAACATGAACCATGTGAAAAATATACATTTTTTCATGAAAGAGAAACTGTCCATAGATTCATTTATGCAATAATTACCACTGATATTTAACATATATTTTGATCCCCTTGTCACAGAATAGTGGGTAATTTTAATGTGAACATATTTTTGTGTGTGTTATGATATTATGAGAAGGAGATGGTGACAATATTCATATATTTTTTATGTGGATAATATATCCAATGGTGGGTTTTGTTAAATAATATAAATTTGAATGATGAAACAAAAAAATAGTGGGAAGACTTTAAGAATATATTTCTTAATAAGTAATTCCTTCAAACTTTTAAACCAAATATATATTTAAATTTAATAGTTCTTAATCAAAAGGATAATTAATGTTTTATGGATTCAGGAAATTTTCACAAGGATTTCAATATTTCTTGTGTTTTTTTTCAATAAAGATTGTTAAATTGTTATATTCATTATTGGTTAAAAACCACACCAACGATAGCCTCTAGATGTATGAGACATTTTGTGTTATGATGTTGGATTTTAGTGCACTCTCAAAGTAGATATGAAGTTTGGAGAATGGGTCCATTTTCCTGGAGATAAAAATATAAGAATTTTTTTTCAATATTGTGGATCAAATGATAAAGGGAGAAGGAATATCCAACCACCCACATGCAAAATATATTGAAAAAATAATAATGGGAATTCCCTCAAAGGGATATGAAAATTATTTAATTGTGGAAGTGAAGGACAAAATGATCATGAATGTCTAAAATACAAGATTAATAAAGATAATATAATATTGTATGTGATGTATCCTCCAGTGGTTCAATGCTTAAACTGTAAAGTGAACAATTATTATAATATCCATTTTAGTAAACTATAGGGCTTTGAGGGTAATCAGAATCAGCAACCACTGAAAATAAGGGATAAAGTGAACAATTATTCCCCCATTACGATTGAGGTGGAACTTGTGAATGAAATCATACAAGAAATTATGATATATACTGGTGGAAATGACTCCATGTTATCCTACATGAAGCCCATGATCAAATTTTGATGACCCCAAATATTAGGACTTTCATATACGGACAGATGTTAGGTGGCACACAAAATTAGAAGGAGGGGTTTATCCATCACTGGTGGTAGGGGGAAGGTATTATTAATTTTCTTTGATGACTCTATGGGATTCAATGTTGGAGGATTCTGGCTGCAGGTCGACATGAGTAGTGGCTCTAATATCGTGGATAATGTGAGCATGCTAGTTCCTTTGTGACAGCGAGACATTGGAATCAACATTTTTAATGATTTTAGGAGGTGTCACAGTCTTGGGATATGGTACAGTTGATGAATCAACGATATGCCATGATATCAAAAAAGTAATCATCAGTGCACATGGTGGATTTGGGAAAACAAATTTGGGTTTGATGAACTTCCGATGTTGGTTATGTTGTGGTGATTATAGGTGTTAGTATTTATAGATATATTCCTATAAAGGAATTTCATCATGAGTCAACCACCAGTATAGCTAACCATAATTGGAGTGATGTGAGGGTGTGGAATTTGCAACGATCCTAGGAATCATGTTGTTCTATATGGGGAAATTCTAGTAATTTGGTGTCGTAAGGATGGAATCATAGGATCATCAGTGAATAGTACTAGATCTGGGGGGTTGTTCGATGCATCTAGCCCTTGGTACCTATGATCATGTTTTTGGAATTGTGCATATGGGTCTATGGTTCATAAAAGGGTTCCTTCTCAACCATGTTTGAATGTGGGGTTATCAAGAAATTAATAAAAATATAAGGCCTTCGATCTTAAGGAGTAATTCATATAGGGTGCTCTTTTTTAACCCATGAATCAAAATTGTTTTATTTGCTTCTAGTTTTGTTAATTAATTTATATCCTAGTAATTTATAGAATCATTTATTCAGAAACTCGATACATTAAGGTATACAATTCAAAAATAAACTATCCACGAAACCCAAGTGTTGGACTAGTCTCTTATCACTATTTATAGGAATATTCTTCCAGTTAATCTCTTAATCCTTCCCATGGTGGGATTTGACACTAAACTGGGCATATATTGGATTTCATTATATAGATCTCACATCAATTGTTGAGAAATGGTAATAACATTATATATTATAAACAATACCACGAACATGTATAAATTAAAGGGATATAATGAAACTTCTTTGGAAAATCCATCAATGGTGTGGGTGATGATACTTAGTGATGAAGAATATCTTTCCCAAATTATTGGGTCAAAATAATGTATCAATATTATTGAAACTATCATTTTTAGGTAATATACCAATTTATTACTTAAATCATTTCTCGTAATTACCGTTGATCATGAGGTAGAGTTCTTAATAGAGCTTATATCCAGTGGCACTCCTAACATTAAATGAATCTATACGAGGGACCAAATTAAATTAGAGGATTTAAATAAGATGATATAAAATAATTTATATACAAGGATGGTATGCCCTACTACATTACCTTTGGGTGCAAAAATTATCAGTTTCAAGAAAAATGATTGATTGTTGTGGTCATGAATCAATTATAAAGAGCTAAAAAAGAGAATCATAAAGAAAAAATCTCCTCTAATAAGGATTGATTACTTTTTTATAAATTTTGAGGTGATTATTACATCTCAAAAGTGGATATTCATTATCGATTTCATGAACTGATGGTAAAGAAAGAATATAGCCATAATGAAACATGTTTTATAAGGTATATACAGTATAAGTTCATAATGAGGCACTTCAGACTTACTAATTACACTATAATCTTCACGGATTTAATGAATAAATTTTTTATGGACTACATTGATAATCTTTTGGAGGTACGTTTTTTTGATTTTATCATTTACTTAAATATCACAGAAGAACATGAATAGCAACTAATGACTGTGTTGGAAACATTAATAAAGTAGAAAATGTATTCTGATTTCAGTAAGTGTGACTTTTGGATTCAAAAAGTCACATTATTGGGTCATGTGATCATATGTAATGGAATTTCTATATCCCCTTTAAAGGAAAAGACACTTGAGGAATAGACTAGGACCCCATGTTTCTAGAAAATATATAGTTTTCTTGGGTTAAATAGGAACTACGATTGACTTTTGAGAAATTTATCATGATTTTATAGTCCAATAATTTTGTTGACATAAAAAAGGGCTAAATTAATTCTGGATATACTAATGTGATAATATCATTAAGGAGATCAATAATAGGCTAATAAATGTGCATATACTCAAACAATCCTCAATTAGGGGAGTGTTTTTTATATATAGTGATACTATAATGAATGGCTGGGGTTTTTTAATCAATAAAATTTTAAAATCAATATCCTATGCCTCATGAAAGTTTAATATCAATGAGGAAAATTACTCGAATCCTGATTTAATGTTGGAAACTATGATCTTATATTTATGGATTTTGAATAACTCCCTCTATAGAGAGAAGTATGAAATATATTGAGATAATAAGAATCAAAATTATATATTCACATATAAATATTTTAACATGCATCAATGATAATGGTTATAGCTGATAATTGACTATGATTCCTCTATACACTACCATCTTGTTAAGGTGAACAAGGTAGTTGGTGCTCTAAATAAATAACACACTACACTATCCTTTATGTGAAATTAGAATGAAATTATATTAATAATTATACAAGGGATTACTCTAGAAATCTTAATAGTAATGAATATATCCTACATAGAACAAAATAATTCCCAAAAATCTACCCAAGAGAAGATAATTAAGGCACAAAGTGATGATTTTGAGCCTTAAATGATGGTGAATGTAGTAAATAAAGTAAAGATTCATGAATTCCACTTTTATTGATATGGTTCAATTTTTTTTAGAAATAGAATTTATATACCTTAATCAACTGATATAGAGAAATATCGTTGGAATAATGCACATAGATCATATTTCTCTATTCATCCTTGTTGTACAAAGATATACCATGATCTTTGAGAGCACTTATAATGGGTTAACATTAAGAAGAAGACTGCTGAGTACACCTCAATGATATTGGTATATCCCAATGTTAAATAAGATTAATATAATTCCAAGGATATGATACATCCATTTTCCATATCAACATAGAAATGGTTTAATATTTCCATGGACTTTTTTGCTGGTCTCCCAAATATATCAAAAGGATGAAATTTTATTTGGGTTATTGTCGATAAACTCAATAATACTGACCACTAAATCAAAATTTGAGAGTATATATCTCTTTAATATCAATATAAGATATAGGTAAAATAATTTTTGAGGATTTATTGGGTTCCAAATTGGATCATTTATGATATTGATCCATGATTCACTTCTATATTCTAGAGAGGTCTTCAGCATACTCTAAATAATAAATTCAATTTCATTGTTTCCTATCAGCCTCAATCTGATGGAAAAATCTTATAGGACCATTTATAAAAATTAGAAAATATCCATATCCTACTAAATTGTATATAATAGAGTATGTAATCAATTTCCACCATTATTAAATTTCTCATACAACTACTGATTCCACTCATGTATTCAATTGGCCCCATAGGAATACCTATATAGGAAGCAGTATATAACTACATAATTTTGGGATGATGTTGGTGAATGAAATATGCATGGAGTAGATATTACGGGATAAATGATAGATGATATTCATGGTATCCATCATCATATAAAATCTACAAAGACTCAGTAGAAGATATATGCTGATAACCATTGAAGGGAAATATAGTTTCATGTTTGAGTAGAATTTTTTTCTAATATCACCATAGATGAGATCATTTTAGTTTGTAATGAAATGAAGGAATTTCCATAGTTACATTTTCCCCCTTTAAATACTTGATCATATAGAATATATGACCTATCATCTATAACATCCACCTAGCATAGCTCAAATTTAGTATGAGTTTCATGTATCTCTCTTGAAGAAGTATACACCATATCTATCTCATTAACAGAATCTTGAGGTTATACTTGTAAAGTATGACATCTCATATAAGAACTATCTATTGATGATCTTGGATCATAGGGTGAAAGTTCCATGAAAAAAATAAAACTCAACTTATGAGAATGTTTTGGTGGAACCATAAAAATGAAGAGGGGATATGGGAACCAGAGGAAACAATGAAACGAATGTACCCTCGTGTATTATGACTTAGAATAAGAGATGAAATTTTAGGGATGAAATTTATAATGGGGCGAAGAATGTAACTACCTAGAATTTATATATAACAATTTGTTTACGAATGTTTTTATATTATATTGTATAGTATTATAAAAATACAACATATAGAAAATCCAATATCAGTTTAGTTCTGAAGATCCTATGGGGTGAGTTTAATGTTTTCTTGTTGAACACTAATTTTTGGTATATTTTCTTTTTGTAAATAACGATAATGAATTGTTTTCTAAAATTTATAGCTTTATTTTAATATGTTACTAAATCTATAGATGAATAATGTGTTTTAAAAAAAGGTAGAGAATTATTTTTTCTTTTATGTTCCAAAAAATATACTAAGTAATTCATCATAAAATATGTTGTAAGACAAATTAAAGTGAAATGTGAATTTATAATGTCACAAAAACTGAAGTCTTCTAGACATAGAACATTGGATGAAGAAGTTTTTGGATGTTTGAATTTGATTAAGTCATATGTTTATAGATGTTTCCAATTGAATAGTCCATTGGTCTCTACTTCTGTTAAAAATAACGAAAATCTCTTGTGATGAAGAGCATTATAAATCAAATATGTTGTTTTCAGTTATACCGATAAAGAATCAAATTTAGTTCATTGGACTACCCTAATAATATGATTACTATTGGATGTACTATAATTGATGATTATGATGGTGAATAGTTTTTGGAATCAATCCATCAGATGGTTTGTTGACACTGATATATCAAAACATTTGTTGAATTCGATCCATCAAATGAGTTGTTGACACTGATTTATCAAATGATTTGTTGACACTGATCCAAAAGACGAGTTGTTAAAAATGATCTATCAGATATATATTTTTTTTATAGCTATAGATTACCATATGGATTAATGAGGTGGTTCATTATATCTAATCTAAATAGATCTGAAAATAAAAATAGGAATTTAAATTTCGAAATATGACTCTATTCTTTGGAAATACAAGTTCAGATGCTGAGTAATTAGGTGAAAATGAGTGGAAAAAGCCTCTAGAGAAATAAATTGTTAGAAAAGATGGATTTTCTAATACTTATATTGTTATATAATAAATTATTTATATGTTTCAACAATATATTCAACCATTTTCAGTTTTCACGAAGAATCAGAATAAATTAAATGATAAATGAGTTCTGAACCATGATTTTAGAGATTTGTAATTTCCAGAAAGATCATTTACAAAGTATGAGCTAATGGCTGAAAGGTTATTTATTTGAAGTGGGTCATAAGGAACTATTAGAGGATGATTTTTTAAGATCACCATTTCCAGACTGGTGATTCATTCCTTAAAATTGTAATATATCTTTTTAATTCTAGGAATTCGAGAAGAATTTTTAAGATTCAAGATGTTTCGAGAAGTCACATGAAGTGTTTATAAGAATTTAATTGGTTAAAAATAAACCACAAATGAATTTGAAATTCATATTCATTAAATATAATTGAGTTGGAAAAAAAATTCGTTTCTCAACATTTAATTACAGGGATAGACGATAAATATAAGTATACAGTACAACAGTACTTATTATTATTAATAGTGAAAAAAATAAAAAGTACTCAATTCTTTATGTTTGAATTTAATTTTTCCAACTGATTTTGTTTTGTATTAAAGAAGAGTTTCTAGAAAAAGAGTTCTAATCATAAGAAAAAATAGGGTCAATATCAAATTAATGAATAGAGAAAATAACACTAAGGGTATTTGTTTAGGTTTTGAGTAGCAGTTTTGAACAACTTTTAATTAGAATAATTGCATCTATTTTAGTCTATCAAACATAGGCCACCAAAAGCATGAAAATCAGATATTGGGTGATTAAAAGATAATATTGTATAGAAATTTTTAGAGTAGATATTAAAATTTACATTTCTTATTGTGGTTCAATTTTTCTGTATGAAAATATTTTCAAAATGATGGGAGTAAATATAATCATTCCAATGACGATATATAAGGTATCAAATTGGATTTGACAAAATTTTATTCACTTCTATGTAATTAGTAATCTCCATAGACCCATGGGAATGGCTATGGAAAAGTTGTATGTTCTCAAACCATGATTAAACCTTATAAATCTTGTGATCCACGGCGACTTTTATATTTATATTTGTATTTGAGTATAATAAAAATTTATATTTATGAAAATCGTAAAATATGTGGTGGTTAAATTTCATGATGTAGAAATCTTAAAAATAGAAACAGGTGATTCAAAACCCCTTTCTCATTTGTTATTTGATCCTTTTGAATATCAATAACTATCATAGGGAGGTTCCCTTCTTGAATCCTTATTATAGAAAGACTCAATTTTTTCAATAACAGAGGAATTACTAAATTTGATTGATAAAATAATATTATCATAGAAAAAATCGGATGATTCTATATCTCTTCACTCTAGGCCATAAACTTCGTGATGCTTCTATAAATGGGTTTCCACCCATCGGGAATGATTACCTAATGATATTTTATGACTGTAGAAATACTGAACTTTATGGAAAATCTATAGATTTTATATTTTTTTCTCTATTAGAAAATTTATATATGATGGTGATGGGTATAAAAAATGTATAGAATATGTGGTTAAATATAAAAATTATTTCGGATGGGAATACTGAGGTGATGTAAGAATATCTATAAATCTTGAATAGAAAGCATGAATTCCTAAAAAGGAGAGATGAGGAAACAATTGATGAGTACTTCACTAGAGTAAAGGATGTTTTTTCCAATATTACAAAATTTGGATATGTCCTAGAAGATTCTACCCTTGTGAAAAACTCAAGATAATATTTTTAGATAGTTTTCATTCTAAAATTTATAATTTATAATATAGATGAAATTCATCTATTTTTGAGTTTCATTACATTATTTTTATGAAATGAGAAATGTACCGGTTTTCAAAAAGAATATGAAATATGAAATGGATTTTAAATTTATGAGAAAGATGATAATCCATGATATAGAATATGTTGATCATTGTGATTAAAAAGATAAGGATTATGGTATCTTGAATGAAAAAATTGTGTTTCTTATATCAATGAACTATCATAAATGAAGAGGAATGTATAGGAAAAAACATTCTCACAAATTTTTAGAGTTTTATGGAATTTTCAGAATAAACGTTTTTCACAATATTGAGATGATTCAAATGAAAATCATCAATAGAAGAATTTTCACAAAGGTTATAAGGAAGAAAATCCTCTGAAAATATATAAAATAAGATCACTTAATAAATATGTGTATTGAGTAAGAAAGATTAATCTGACTCCACTAATAATAATTAATCAAAATATAAATGTTCAAAAAAGATCATAACATTTTTTTCATATGTTGAGGAAAAAAAGTGTCCTTATATGGTGAAGAATAATTAGGTGGTGTAGAATCTTATAGAGAGTATCAGCTTAGATTATAACAAGTTGAATGTCTTGAGAAAAACATAACTCTCAAGAGTGTAATCATAATCATAATGAATGATTGTAAAAAATAACTTATCATAAACTATGAAGAATACTTCCATGTGATCTTAAATTTCAAAATGATAATTTATAAACATATAATAATGATTAATGTTATCATTTTGAAGATAGAATTTGAGGAATATAAACTTAACAAGTATCAATCAATAAATATTAAAGCCAAAATTAATTTAAGAAAGTTGAATGAAAACATTAGTAGCACTTCAGAAGTAAAAGATGAATCATCTATAGCTGTATCAAAACCTCACTCTAAGAATTAGTTTAATTCTTCACTAACTAAACTAAAAATATCATTTGATTATTTAAAAAGATCATGTTTAAATTAAAACTTGGGTATATCATAGTTTGATAACGTATGTGAAAAACCTATCACACCGACTTATGTGGAAAACTAATCCCAAAGTAAAATAAGGTAGAAATAGTTTATAAACCTAGACAATATATTTATAGTGAAAGAACATTGTTCTATAGAAAATCAATGATTTGATTGGTTCTGTTGGTGTTGTGGAAATTATTGTCATATATCTTATAAATACTATAAAAACATGTCTCTTCAATGAAATAAGTTTGAATATATTTGATGAAATAGTGGAAGTAGAATGTGAAACTTTCTTATTTCATAGGAAGTAAGAAAAGTAAAATTGTAATATGTTAGATATTTTCCAATACATAATTAGTTGGATTATCTGGGGATATTTTGTAGAATATGTGATCAATAAGGCCACTTTTCTAAACAATATAAGACAATAATCATAGAATAAGTTTCTTTTAAAAGAATATTAATGGATTCTGTAAAGATGAATGTTGAAGAATGTGATTTTATTATTGAAAAAGATTTAAAATATTGAAAAAAATGAAAAACAATGGATAATTGATTTTGGTGGTTCATCAAACATGATAGGTGATATAAAAATTTGGAATTTTTTTTAAATAATTATAGAGGACCAGTTTCTTTTGGAAATAACAATTCCTTAAATATTAGAGGAATAGTGATGGTTGGGATTGATGTAGAGAAGTTGAAATCCAAACCAGTTCAATTTATTGAAGGGATAAAATAAAACTTATTCAGTGTAAGTCCACATTGTTTTGAGGGAAAATTAGTTATCTACTGAAAAGATTCATGAGTCATTAGAAGTGTGAAAGATAGCATGGTTGTTACATGAGGAAAAAGAACAAGTGAAAATGTCTTTCATATAGGAGAACATCATAACTCTTGTTACAAGAGTATTGAATATGAAAAAAATTTATGGAACCACTAACTTGGGAGTCATATATTGAAATCTATAAAATCACGTTATTATATTGATGCAGTATTAAATTTTTACTCATTAAAAAGAATATAAGATGACATTTTTATAACTTATCGGTAAATAAAGATGGTTAGTGAAAACCATAATAAAGATTATATCTAGTCTAACATACCTCTTGAACATATTAATTTAAATTTATGTGGTCTGATGAGACATAAAATTGATATTTATATTTTGTTAATTTTTTTATTATTACAATTGTATGACCAACATAATGATTATGAATCACAAGTCATAGGGTGCATGAATTCCCTTAGTATTTAGAAGAGAAGATGAGATAAAAATGAGGGTTTATATAAAGAAGTTGAGAATAAATAATTGTAAAAAATTACAAATTCGCTAAAATTGAATCATATTTTAGAAATAATAGAATAAAACAATGATATTATTCTCCCTAAAACCCATAATAAAATTTTATATAAGAATGAAAAAAATGTTTTGTGGAAATGGGATGAATCATGATAGAAGAACCCACACATTCAATATTCTATTCGAGGGAAGCTATTAGTAAAACTAAACATGTAATAAATATATTCTTAGGGAGGCATAAATCAAACATTACTTCATATGAAATGTTTTAAACAAACCATCATTTATGTACTCGAATGTTTTTAGAATTCCATGTTTTGTAAAAATAAAAAATTTGGATATTGGTAAATATGATGAGAAAGTTGAAGAAGGAATTTTCATAGGATATGCAGCTGACATTAAATGTTATAAATGTTGGAAAATTGTTTATAAAAGTTAGTGGATTCTTATGAGTTGAGAGTTGTTGAAAATGCAAATTACATAACAAATAATATTCAAAATTTTGATAAAGAAAAAATAATGATATAAAAAAAATATAAAGTGATTAAAATAGACTCTTCACAATTTAGAAGAATCATGTGATTATGAAATTGAAGTTGGAAGAGAAACATAATAATTTACTTCTATATAGAAGCATGATAAAATATAAAATATTCATAAGAATCATAAATATATTGTTCATTTAGGATTATGAATTAGGTTATAAAATCAAACATTACTCATTTAACAATTTTAACTATAATTTGTTTCATAAGCACTTGAAAACAAAGAATGGGTTGATGAAATTAATGAAGAGTTGGGCCTAATTAAGTAAAACAACACTTGTGAGCTTATTCCAGGCCTATAAAATAAAAATTTTATTGAAAAAATTGTTTTTATAGGTATAAGTTTAATGATCATGTAGTGGATTCAACAAAAAAGAAATACTTGTTTGAAATGCCTATGTACAAGAGGACTATGTGAATTTTAAACAATCCATTTCCCCTATTGAAATATTAAAAAAATTTAGAATGTTTTAAAAAGTGGATGAATATAGAAGATAGAAATTTTATCATATGGATGTCAAGTCATCCTTCCATAATTGTGATATTGAAGAAGAATTTTACAGTGAGAAGCCTTATATTTTTCTACTTAATAATGAAGAAATCATGGTTTTTAAATTGACTAAAACCATGACTGGATTGAATCAAGACCCACAAGTTTCATATTCCAAACATTACAGTTGTTTAATAATGTTGAATTTTTATTTTGTAAATATTGATATAAATATATATATGAATGAATTTAAATTCGGTACTCTAAATTTAATTTTTAAAGTAAATGATAGAAATTTTATATAGATGAAGATATTTATTCTTAAATTTTTTTTGGTGAAATAAAAATGAATTTTTAAATTCCAATGTTTGTAGAAATAAAATTTTCCTTATATATCATGTTTAACTAAAATAAAATACATGTTTCAATCTAAAGAAAATTATTTTATGGAATTGTTACAACAATTCATCATGGATAAATTCAAAGAAGCTCCTACTCCTATTTTAGTGAGCACAATGTTTAGTAAATATGAAATTGGAAAAAGTATTAATCAGAAATATTATATGAAGCTAATATGAAATTTATATTATATTACATATTAAATACCAGATATTTTTTATATTATAACCCTATATTTTAGATATTCTATTTATATAAAATAATATCATATCATGGATGAAAATATAATTTTGAGATAGGTTAATGGAAAACATCATATAGGATATTGTATAAAAGAAGTTTTGAAATAAACTCACTTTTTTAGACTAATACTAATTGGTCTAAATATTTTAAACATAGAAAATAAAATTTAAGAGGAACAATTAACTTTAGAGAATTTTTTGGGAGTTGGTATAGTAATAAAAAGTATTTAGTAACTTTGACTACAAATGAATCAAAATATGTTTTAGTCACTCAGTCTTGTACACAAAAGTTATGGATGACTGTTTAGTTGGATAATTTTTAAGATCAATTTTACAAACCATTTAAGGGACTTTTGTATAATCAAGGTGAATTTAATCTTTCAAAAAATATTTTTCAACAAACAAGATCAAAACGTATTGATATTATGTTTCACAATATCAAAACAATATTTTCAAGTGGAGATATTTTGAATAAATTTCAGGAAATTTCAAATTTTTTATGTTTTCAAAAGAGATATTACAAGGGTTATATTTGCATAATTTAGTCTACAAATTTATATTAATCCTCCAACTAATAATTCCTAAATATATTATTTTTTTCCCCACTATTCAATGTATTATGTTGAATAGAGGGGATATTGAAAATCCTTTGTGGTGATTTAATTATTTTTAATACTACAATATTTTTTAAAAAAATTATAAATAATTGTAAAAAACTGTTCATAAAAGGTTATAACATGATTTATTTTAAGTTAATAAATATATAGAGGATGAAAGTGTTTTGGAAAGTTGTATATTAGAAGATCCATCAGAATCAGTCCATCAGATTGATTATTTGATGTAAAAAATTTTTTTGGAAATAGGATTATGAAAATTATTATACTGATGAGACATAAAAATTATAGAAGGTAACAGACCCTTCAAATTTTATTTAGAATATTCTTTTATTTTCTTTTATGTTCCTAAAAATATAATGAATAAGTCATCCTTAAATTTTAACTTTTAATAATAAAATAGAAATCCAAATTTCTAATTTCTCCAAACATCATGTATTTCAGACGTAGATCAACTGATATAGAAGTTGCTTGAAGTGTGCATTTTCTGAAGCTAGATGTTTTGAAAAGGCACTAATATGACTATCTATTTGTCTTATATTCTATTTGAAATAATAAAATTATATGGTAATGAAGATAATAAGAAATTTAAGATGTTCTTTTTATTCATATAGAAAAATCATGGGATGTAGATCATTATATTTCATTAATAATTTGATGACTATTTTATGGAATATAGTTGATGATTGTGAAAGTGAAGAGATGTTGACTTTGATCCATCATTCTATTTTTTAAACTAATCAATCAGACTAATTATTGACACTGATCCATTACATATTTTTTTTGCACCAATACAACATATGACTTGTTGACACTGATCCATTAGTTGATTTTTTGACACTAATATATTGTAAGAATATATGTTACGAATTTTGATGATGACCATATCTATTAATTCAGTTGTTCATGATTTCATATCATAATATCAGTGAAAATAAAAAGTGTAATATCATGTTTTTAATTGGACTCTATTCTCCACAAAGAAAGATTTGGATGTAGATTTTTCATTTGAAGATTAGTTGATGGCCCTCCAGAAAAAGAAATTGCCATAAATTTTCTGTTTCCACTAAATTCATTATTTGAAAGTTATGTATTTAGAATATTAAACAATGTAGTCAACCATTTTATGTCGGCTTAGTGTTTTGAAAAAACCCATAATATAAATGAGTTCTAGAATAATATGTTACAATGGTTCAATATCTATATATATAATTTATAGACTGTGAGATGATGGTTGAGATGTTATTTATTTCACGTGTTTTAAGAGGATCAGATAGGTGATGATTTTTCTCGATCAGCATTTCGAGACTGATTTTTTTTCTTTCGAATGTTTCCATATCGTGTTTAAAGTTATGTAATTATAGAATATTTTTAAATATTGAT
This sequence comes from Viscum album, assembly GCA_963277665.1. NCBI lineage: Eukaryota > Viridiplantae > Streptophyta > Magnoliopsida > Santalales > Viscaceae > Viscum > Viscum album. The sequence continues at coordinate 242,545,852 of OY728128.1, read as the reverse complement.
TAAGTTTCATGAAGTCACTGGAAGAGTTGAGAAGAGTTGAATTGGTAAAAAATGAAGCTCAAAAGAATGAGAAATTTAGAGTTATGAAATTTTATTGAGAAAGAAAAGAAATTAACTTCCCCCCATTTCATTTTTTAGAGTGTACATAAAAAGAATTACAAAGAATAATGGTACTTTTTAGTGAGCTTAGTGGGAAAAAATGTTGAAGCGATAAGTAAATTTTCTTAGAAGAGAGTTTTCCAATTATAGTTGTTTTATGAGGAAGGTGATTGGAGAGAAAAATAGTTCGGCTCCGAAGACCAGACTGAGTCATGTTCTGAATAATAGACTCAGAAAATAATACTGAGGGTATCGGTCTGTGTTTTTGTTAGTAGTTGAGAATATCGTAGGTTTACAATTGGCCCATCGGGCTTAGGCTATCAGATGCATGCCATATAATGGAAGAAAACTGGATAGAGGCTGATCATATGATTATTTATATATAGACCATCATGGAGAAGAATGATTCAAAGTAACTTTTATTTTTGTGGCACATTTATTTTTGTATGAAAAAATTATAAACTAAAGGGAGTCAGAATAAATATTCCTATTCTATTATATAAGGTTTCTAATAGGATTTGACACATGTTTTATTCACTTCTTCATAATAGTGAATTTTCATAGACCCAAGGGACTTGTTATGTAAAGGACGTACGTTCTCATACTGTGTTTGAACATTGTAAATCATGTGTATCATGTTTACTTTTCAATTTACACATGAAATTTTACATTATTCAAATTTTATAAGTATGAAACTCTAACATGTTATAGAGGTGAAGATTCCAAAATTTGAAATTTTTCAAATTGCAAGAATTGATTCTAACACCCTTCTTAGTTCTCATTCGATCCGTTGGAACATCAATATCATCAACAAAAATCATTAGATTTGTTAAATATTAATCCCATGAATATGAAAAATATTACAATGGGACAAAAATATAAATTAGAAAATATATAATGGGAAAATTTGAAACATCTCAATGTTACTGAATAACTGCTCCCATAAATAAACAAATATAAAATAAACAAAATATTTTTAGACCAATCAGATTTTTTGAATAGGGAAATAAATTATTTTTTTAGGAATTTATGTGAATGATGTATAAAAAAATTAATAGTTATATATATGAGGTAATGTGACCATTTCAATAGTAATGTGACCATTGGAATTAAATGTTGAAGGATAATAATTTTAACCTGGTCATTGGGAATAATTACATGACTATTTTAATAGTAATTTGATCTCAAAATAAAAAAATTTAATATGAATAATATTTATAATTAATTATTTTTGAAAATCTAAATATTTTAAGGATAAAAAATAAATACCATGACTAAAAACTCATGGAAATTATAATATTTTTTAAATAAATTGTAATTTCATACATATCAAAAAATCATAATATTAAAATTAAATATAAAATTTTACTGTGTAATAAAATAATTTAAATAAAATTAATTAAATTTTTAGAATATACATCTCGAAAATATTTTAAATATTATTTTGTTGGTAATTTTCTAAAATACATCAATTTATTGGTGAATAGTAAAAATAACATTTTTTTAACCAGTTTTTTTTAAATTTCCTCCTAAAATATGTAATAATGACTTAAAAATTATATAATATGATACACAAAGAAAATTTATTTAAGTAAAATTTTTCATGATAATTAATTTTAACAACATAAAAATTATTTTCCAATGTTTGATGTATAATATTTTACATTAATATGGTTTTTTTCATTTTTCCCTCTTTCCTTTTAAATAAGATAGTGAATTCAATTTATAAGGAGTTATAAAGTCATAAAATCAATTTATTTTATTTATATAATATCAATAATGTTCAAAATATCCACCCTTTTCCCATAAAATTTTATTCAACAATTATTCCATTTCTCTTTTTGGGAATATATAATTTTTACCAGGTTGAAAAGATTTCTAATACAAATAAAAATATATTTCAAAGGGAAATTATTTTACAAAAAATTCTATTTACTCATCTTGAGTTATTTATTATCTACTTAATAATGATGTGGTTTTATTTCGAAAATTATGACTTCGCATATTCAGTTGAGAACCCCAATTGTTAATCATGAATGTATGCTTTACGAATCCTTTCTGAATCTCATTCATTTCCATGGGATTATATCATGACTAGGATTACAAAATTATCTATTCATATGTGGGATACGTAATTATAATAATTTTATTATGTGATTTTGGGACCAGAATTATATATCCCTCCAATGAATTGGGTAATTTGATTTATCACATGAGATTATGTTAATTATGTGTGTACATGATGCTAAATTTGTTCACAACTTTTATGTTATGAATTATGAACATAATTTATTTGTGAACATAATTCTAGATTTTTTCATAGCTATATGTGTTATTTGGAAAACATTATTATGATGTTTCATTCATATTTCACAGTTCATACCATTATCCAATGATTCACTCGTTCTTTTGATAATGATCACATGCGAATGATATGATGATGATTATTATTATTATCATCCATGTAATATTGATTCATGTCTCTTAGTCCTTATATATTATTCCTCCCCTTATTGGGTTTTTATCTCATCTAGTTATTTGATATATATCCTAAGATGGTTATATGTACTAAGGATATCATGTGAGAATTATAAGGGCTATAATGCATGGATTTTATAATATTTAGTTTAATTTTATATGATTGGTTTAGGAACCTAATTTTCCAGAGGTACTAATCATCATGATCCTAGAATGTATTCTTATTTTGTTATTTATCATATGAATTATATAATAGTCATATTATAAAAATTTCGGTCACCATATTAGATGACAATAATAACCAATATAAAAAATAATATACCATTAACAATAATGAATAATAAATAAATTAACACTATAAATAGTGATAACCATGGATAAGTGATCAACATATGATATAAAAATATAACTTACTATAATTTCAGGTAAATTTATAACAATTGTATTGTTTCTCCTTGGATGATCATTTAGATACATGGTCCAAAAGAACAAAATTATGGTTATGGGACTCAAAAAAATGGATCCAAGTCCCCTCTAAATCATTCCTCTTACTCAATCTATATATCCCATACATTGCTAATTGGGTCCATTCCCTTAACTAACACTAAAACAATGAAATTATCAATTTTAATATGATTTCCATTCATGGTTTGAGTAAGACTCGGTTTTCCACCATGAATAGTGTCCCTAAATAAGTCTAGTAGATACAAGTGTATATGTAATATGAAATGAAAATAAATCATTAGACAAACCCAACACTACTGGAATGTGGGATTATCCCCATGCCTCTATTAAAATGATTTTCATGAACAGTTGGTATAGAGTTCCAAAATTCAGGCTATACCAATGGTTCATTCAAAATATTAGTATAGATAAATTTATACAACTGTATTTTTGAAATCATCGGTATAGGTTAGGCTATACCAATGGGTTTTCGAAAGCCCGTTGGTATTAACATTGCACATATCCATCTTCCCCTATCCACCCACCCATTCACACATCATCCGACCCTAATTTCCCTCACCCGTGTGAATGGTGGCTTCCCATATCCTCTAGTGATATCTACTTATTCAATATGTTTTTTATTTAGATATTCTTCAATATTAGATTAGTGATTTTTTAATTTTACTTATCTTATACTAAGTATTGTTTTCATTTTTATATATTTCATTATGTGATGTATCTCATACCTCTATATTCTTATACTAGTAAAATACGTATTTAGTGATTTCGGTTCATATTTTTACATTCTATAATTTATGAGTTTTCATTCATGTTAAGAAGTAAACCATTACAACTAATTTTTTAATGGTTGGTTTATATTTTATTTGATTTGATGTTATATTGGTTTAAAGTATTTTTTGGTTTCACAATATTTTTCCATCATTATATATATATATATATCTTTTTTCATTGATCATTGGAGTTCCAGTGTGTGGCTTTTGAGTATAGATATACTACTTGTGCAATTTTGGATTTTTGTTGTTTTTGGATGGATGTTTTTGTTTCTTTTTGGTTTTATAGGTTTCTAATAAATACCAAAAATTTTATTTGTTGAAAATAAAATATTTGAATTTGTATTTTTTATTTTTGATGAAATGAAGTATATAGATATATTATGATGAATGGATTTACATGAATAGGTAATTCCATGGATTATGTTCATGTCGTGAATATCCCGTAAACATGAAAATAAAAACACAATCTCTTTGAATGGTTTGAAATAATTTTATATCTATTGACAATGAGAGCCATGTTTAAATTTAAAATAAAAGTGGCATGTTTAAATAATTATCATTGTGTTTGTTTGAAAATGATAAAGGGGATTAAGGCCAAATTTTAGATGAGATAATTAATATTTATCCTTTGGAATATATAAAGCTCTAGCTATGTAAGATTATTGTCATAAATCTGATAGGTAAAAATATTAATGATAATTTATTTATTACTTAATTAAATGTTTAGGGGATGAATGATCCCATTTTTTGGATAAAGCATAAATTTACTTGAAAATATTTCAATATTTTCCATTGAAATTATGCATCGAATAATTCATTTAATGTTTATTTTTACTCTATGGATTAAAGCTTCCATTTTCATTCTCTATCACATATTTTATATGATATATTTCATTTTATTCATCTCCCAATAATATATATCATGAGAGGGGGATCTTTATTTCTTCCTAACATGAGATTAAATGGTGATTATACTAGTCTCCCAATAGATGTTTATTTTATTCATGTTGTTCTTAACATTCAATTCTCATATATAACACTCTATCTTAATTTTTATTACATGACAATTGTGTTTTTAGTAATGGAGTGATCTATAATGAAATTACTAGAATAATACATTCACTATATCCATTTGGTATTATAGGCTCTATATTTTAAAATGGTTTGCATTACCATTCTCAATAATGAGCCGAGTTATATAACCACTAAAAAGGGGAATTTATGAGAATGTGAGAATAAATCACTCAGATAGGTAAATGAATTATAAATAATTCCAATTAAAATAATATGTCATTATGTTTTTAAAATCACTATCATATGAACGTAATATTTATATGCCTCTTAACTTTTTTATTTTTCTATCATTATCTTAAATCATCATCAATATTTCATTTATTATTTTTCACATAGTTTTTTCATTCTAGCATTAGTTTAGTGTTTTAATTATTTAATTGAGTGTTGTATATATAGTTTTTCTTGGATCATCCTTATACATTCATGATCCTATAATACATAATTAGAGATTTAGTTATTTGGGGTTATTGTTATTAAATTCCAATCTAATTAATCCCATGGGGAATGAATAAATCTCTATGGGTTAATCCCAAACTAAGAAGGGTAAAAGCTCTATACCATTTAAGCCTAGTAATTGTTCCCCATTTCATGAAGATCATAAGTTTGGGGAACCTAAATCATGGAATAAATTTTATTTTATTTTGTTTCCTAATGAATAAATGAAATCATTAGATTGTTTCTAATTTGGATTGATTGGGAATTCCAATCCATCTTTCTTAAAAATTAAAATAGCCAATAATTTTTTTGGTTGGCTAGGATCTCTAAAAAAGTAAATTATAGATTCAATTATTGAAATATGATAATTTACCAACAATCTTCATTATATAAATGTCAAATTAGTTGATATTCTGAGGTATTTCTTCCACTACCATATTAGTTATATCAATCAATTTTTCCATATAATTCGAGTTTTGATATATAGAAATTTTTTTGTGATATTTTAGTTATTGTTATCATTTTGGAAGTAAGAATTTTTTTTCATAAAATTATGGGATTTCCATTGTTTGGATATTTTTGATTGAGTATTATTATTAAAAAACATGGGTAGTAGTTTTTATTTTCATAAAATTATTCAGTTTATCCACCATGATAGTAATTATTAAATTTCAGGGATTCCCAACTTGATTCATTATTTGTAGTCATGGATTATAGAATATGTAATTTCTTTTATTATCACTCATATGATATGATTAATTTCATATTAAAAATTGGTTGTAATGAATTTTTTAATTATGGATTACAATGTTCATTTGAATATAACCTTTCCCCATGTAATTGAAGGTATTAGTGCTAGATGTGTCATTTTGATTCGATTTAAACTAAGTATCAAAAGAATTTGGATTTTTTTTTAGTTTTTTCATTTAAAAATTATTTAGATAGAGGTTTTATATAGTGTCCATGTTATAATTTTCTGGGATGTCTATTGTTATGTCGGGAAGAAGTTAGATACCATATAAAAAAAGATGTATTTCAAAAAAACTATTATGTTTGGTAACACATTGGAGAGACTGTACAGTCTTCTATTGTTCATGAATGAAATGAATGAAGTGCATTGAAGAATTTGATATTTGATTGGTTTCCATTTTTTCATCATCATGAGAGATATGTTATTCCAGTGCAATACGTTCATAATATCCATACACATGGAGAAATTAATAAATATTATTATGTTGAGAGACTGAATAAATTAAGGGATGATGATAAAACTCTTGAATGTTAGGAATGTACTAAAGTTACAAATATATAATTTTTAATGTAGTTATATAATGGAAAAACTAGGTATATAATTTTTTATTCCACAATTGACTATATTATAACCTTTTTGAAGGACTTTCTTTTTAATGGTGCATATATTCCCTCAATCCATTATAATACATTGATGTTAATTAAGTATCATGGATTCCTTACTAATATAATTCAAGCTAAAAAAAAGAATTCAGTTATTTTTTTTGTGAAATAAAAAACATTAATTATTTTTACGTATGCATTACATATTTATGGATGGAATATATAACGGGAATACCATCTTATGTTCCACAAAACAATTTTTAGTGACTTCTATTGATTTAAATGATTCAAAATATATTCATTTCTGCAGAAATATCAACCAATATGTGATTCAATGATGATGAGTGAATTAATTATAATGATGAGTTGGTTCATCCTAAATATTTACTATTATGGTGGGAATTTGATTGAAAAATTTCGGATTTTTTTTGTGGAGGTCTGTAATTTTATGTTGGATCTATCATGTGATGTTTTCAATACATTGGGTTATATGCTTACTTCTCATTGCACATGGATATTTTTTATTCACTTTTGTAATCTTCCGGCATGAATGTGAATGAAAATAATATTTCAATTTCTTTATTATAGTAATATTTGGACTTCTTAATCCATGAAATTATATATAAGTCTTATATATCATCATAGTTTCAATTTCATAGGGCATCAGTGATTCTTTCCACTTGATCATCTATATAAAAAGAATCACATGAGGATTGATAATAATGTTGGCCCTAAAACAACCTAAATATATGTTATAAAATAATTCTATTTATGAATTGAAATATTTTAGTTTTTCATTACGGAATGGTCAGATGAAATGAAAAAATAAAATGAATGTTGACACTGAAGCCACTTATTATTAGATAATGAAAAGTATCTTCTTTTAGTTTCCATATTGGTCTTTCAATTTTTTATATCATTTTTATATGTAATGAACCTTGGAAACAATATATGTGAAATGTTGCATTATATTGTTCTTAATATTAAATGGAAAACCAAATATGACTTACGATCTCTTAAGGTCTTATTGGATTGGTGTATTGGACAAGAACTGCAACCAATGTGTATTGGTGGAAAAAATTGATTGATCATTATTCATTATATTTGATGAGTCTTTTAGGAAAAAACCATTTTCTGGATTTATTATAGAATATCAAGGTTCCTAATGGCTATTCTTGCAATGTATCTAAATTAGAAAATAGAAGGAATTTGAAACTAAAGTCCCTAAAAACTCATGATTATCACATCCTTCATCATGAATTAATTCCAATAGCAGTATGAAATTTATTATCTAATAATGTAAGGGTAATGGTTATTCACTTATTAAATTTTTTTATTTATCTTTTTTTCAAATGGTTATCCCAGTATTTCATGATAAAAATACATCATGTGGATACCTTCATTTTATGTGAGTTGGAAAGCCCCCCAACAATTTTTCAATTGGGATATGCATTTAATAGTTTACATTAAATCTGAAACACATATAGGTGGATCCATTACATTCAATTAAAGGTAACATACTAAAATAAAAGTGTGTATAATGAATTCTTCTATGTGAAACAAGAATCTTCCCAATGGTTCAATTGTAGAAGTTTATCTAGCTCAAGAATGTGTGTATTTTTATTCAATGAATTTTTTTTATGTGAGCATAATACAAAACCAGACAATGAGAATTGAATATAAGAATTATGGGTAAATTTATCCATTATTTATATCTCATCCACAAAAAGAGTAATTCCTTGGTAGAAACATTTGCGTCATTGATCCTTTAAGAGAGGGGTATGGAACATCACATAGTGTTATTTATCTGAGGTTTGTTCAGTGGATATATCAAGTATATAATTGGAATATTTTTATGTTATCTCATACTAAGTATTTTTCACATATACCTTAAAATTTTATTATCATTTTATAGAGGGAATAAAAGAAAATTATAATAATAGTTCATCTAAATTTTCCTTTGAGAAGGAGAGAGGAACTATATAGAAAAGTGTTTCCTGCATGTTTGAAATAAAAGGAATGACTATTACTTTAATTAACTTAAAAGATATATATTTTTTAATTATTTTATTCATTTATTTATTTCATGGGTTGAGATTACATGTTAACTCAATCTATCAATAATTACAAGAATTAGAATTTGTTAACATTTTTATTGTTGTTGAATGTAAATATTCAATAATTAATGGGTATAAATTTGTTATAACTGATCAAGTAATGAAAAGGAGAAAATCACATTATGGTGTTATGTTAACTAAAACAAATAACTATTATTCTAGTGCATCATTTAGTATTCCTCGATATGAAAATTTGTTTATTATCGATGTTCTGAGAAAGTACCGTTTTTGGATTAAATCTATCATGGTCGTTTCTCTGTGATGAAATTTAAATGGCATGATTCAATGAATAAATATGGTACATTTATTGATGATTATGGATTCACCTTTATTAACATGACCTGATTTATAACTACTGATCAATAATATATTTTGGAATCAATGGAAAAAAATATTTTTGTTAAAAAATAGCTTATGATGTCATTATTGAATAAATCCTAATAAATATTTTTCATGATAGTGGGGAAGAAGTGGAAACCATTGATGGCCCCATTGGTGTTGAAAAATATATTGTATTTTATTACTCAAATTTTCCCATTGTGATAAAGTATGTTAATCAAAAATTAGTAGTGGGTAATATATTTCATCTACCATATATTTTCACAGTTCCTTCATTTTACCTTGACATTGGTTTAAAATGTTATTATTAATTTAATTCCATTAATGTACTTGCAGTTTGGAATGATAAGGTTTTTTTGTATTTTTTTCATTTAAATAGGATTATATCAATTTATAATATTTTTCTCAAAATTGGTTTAAAAAAATGTTTATATTTGTTTTAAATTATTGTTTCTAAAACATGTTATGACATTTAATATTAATTCTATGACTTCTTAGTTGTATTTATAATTTTTAAAAACTATTTATCAAAAAAATTATTTCATTATTATAAGAATTATAAAATATATTGAAGAGTCCTAAGGAAGTGATTATTTGATAATGATCAATGGATGTGAGATATAGGGTTTTATCCTCTAGTTCCCTTAGTGTGTAAAATAATTCTAATATTTTTATTCTAAATTACATTTAATTCCATGTTCTTATCCTTTATTAATATTTTTATGGAAATTCATCTGAACTAGAGTTGATTTCTCCTCACGATACTAGTATGGGTCAGAGCGGGGTACTCTTAGACATACATGGATCACCTGCTGTACCTATCAACACCCTGACCCACCAGCAGACAACCTATCTAGAAAACCTTTTCATCCTCCCCTTAAGCATCTAGGGATGTTCTTTCCATTGCCTCCATCATCATCTTATTTAGCCTATTCTTCTCATTCAATTTTTATTCCTCCTCGGAGTATGTTACCAACTACAAATATCCATATCTTTTGATTTATCCCTAACCCTTCTATCCTAATCCTATCATGTTTATTCGACATCCATTTCTTACTATCCATCTATGATCTGATGATTTTGTACATTCATATTCCACTCCTATGAATGCAGATGACCTAGTGCATACAATTGAATGGGTACATCCTTCAATGGATACTGAACAAGGACAACACATGGATCCATCAATGTCTAATGAACTACTTACTTCTGTTTTTTAATCCCATTTCAAATTATGTCACATATTTTCCCTTGTTTTATTTTGAAATAATTATTCTTTTTTTCTTTTATCTTATTCAGTGGGGAATTCTAATTGGAAAATTTTTGAAACAATATGTATTAATTGTGGAATATTCAAACAATAAAATATTTTATTACGATATAGACAATTAAATGATAGTTAATAATTATTAATAGTTTAAAAGATTTATGGAAACATTATCCAAACACAATGATATAGTTTCTGTATAAACTGTGTCCAAGAAGAATACTAGTAATGAAATCAATTATAAATCATGGGTTGAGATATTGGTATGAATATTTTTTAAATTGATATGTATATTATTGTATTATTTATATAAATAAACATGTTTGTTGCAGTGTTGGTTTATCATTCCTAACAGTGAATTATCGAATTTTCAAAATTGATGGATCTTGGGGAGTTTTTTTTATCATATAATCACAAGTTATATATTGGTTGGATAAATAGATTAGGTTTTGATTTAAATGTTGTACCAATATTCAATGATTTTCCAAAAAATACAATATCAATAAATTACTACATATTGGAAGAGTAATTTGTTTTAGGTATTTTTAATCTCTAATGGATTACATTGGAAATTTAATTCTTATTATTTATATTTAATTTTTCTAGGTTGGTTTAGGAAAAAAAAAGAGGAAAAAATATTATGTGATGACTTTTCATTATTTTAGGTGAAATACAGTGTCTATGCATGAGATAAATGAGGTATTTTAATATGAATTTAAATAATATCTATATTTATATTGTCTCTTAATTGATCATTTCATTTTATTTTGATTTTTAATAATTCAAAAAATTTAAATATTAATAAAAATTATTTGTGCTTAAACAAAATAGACTAAAAATAATCCTAAAACAAACTCATTTAATCAAAAGAATGATGGCCAGAAATGACACATTAATACAGATGGATGGGAATTTCTTATTTTGTAAGATTATCATGTTGTAATATATGTTTTTTTCTCTTGAATCTTTTTAAAATAAGGATGGAAATTACCTTTTACACTGAATTATTATTTTTTATGATTTTTTTAAGTTAGGAAAATGTATTGATATGTGTTTAATGCCTTTTAACAGTCACTTATTAAGAAAGAATTTTTTTTTCTAAAAATATTCTCTGAATGGGGTTTAGTTTTGATTAGGGTCGGTATATATAAATTATTAATTTCTATAATGTAACTTTCAAGAGTATTTTGTCAAAATTTATTTTAAATGAATTTTATTTTGATGTATAATATAAATTTTTAAAATTGTTTAGGTGGTATTTTAAGAAATTTTGTTTATTTACTGAAATTTTTTTTACGTAAAAATAGGGATATATAATTTTGTTATGTATTAGATATTAAATATTGAATTGATTTATATTTTTAGGGATGATACATTTTTTTGTATATATGTGTTGAAACCCATGTCCCAGTGGATTATAGTATTTGGGTAATTTTGTCTAACCTAAAAATATATAATCCAAAAATGAAAAATACCAAAATCATAAAATACCTTACCCAAAATGAAAAAAAATTACATAACCCAAAATAAAACAAATAACCAAGTCCCATGTAAACAAATTATTCCATCCTAAATGTAAACAAATATCAAAATGAACAAACCAAAAAAAATTATAACCCTAAAATGATCCAAATGAAATATCCCAAAATAAACAAAATTACCTATCTCAAATATGACATATCCCAATTATGAACCAAACGACCGAACCAAAAATTTACCAATTTACATAACCCAAGATAATAAATATACCATAACTAAAAAGAAATAAATAACCTTACCTAAATAAAAAATAAACATCCTAACTCAAAATGAACTGATTAATGCAACCAAAAAAAAATTAATGATTGATCAAATGACATAATCCAAAACAATATACTGAGAAGATGCAAAAAATGAAACAAATGAAATATCACAAAAAATTCATAACCTAATAATAAACCAAATGACAAACACAAAATTAACCAAATAAATTTTCATAAAAAAAGTGATAACCCAAAAATTATCAAAATAACCTTACCAAAAAATACCTAACCCAAATTGAACAAAATGATAGAAATCAAAAAACCAAATAACCTAATTCCATGTTAACCAATTGTTCTTACTAATAAAAAAACAATAACCAAATGAAATAACCAAAAATTACATAACCCTGAAATGAACAAAATGTTGTTACCTAAAATAAACCAAATTACCAAACACAAATGTGACATATCCCAAAGATTAACCAAATTACGAAACATAAATTTACATAAACCAATGTTTACAAAATAAAATTTCCCCAAATATTCCAAATTATATAACTCAAAAAATACTTAACCCAATGTTTTAATCATATTTTTCAATGAGGGCCTAAAAATTAGACAAATTAATAAAATAATTAATTAAAGAAAGTCACTCATGCAAAAAGAATCAAATAAAAAGACCACAAATATTAAAAATACTCTATCTCATTGAGTAAATGACCAAATGACCAAAAAACCTAACAGAAAAAGAAAATAATGATCAAATGATCAGAATTACAAAAGAACCAATAACTAACTCAGGAAATAAAAAATATAATTGGAATGAAATGTACATACAACATGAATACATATCATCATGAATTTCATTATGAAAAATAGTTTGTATTGATTTTTTTATGAAAGTTGTATTAAAATAAAATTAAATGTATATTTAGATGCTTATTCATTTTATGGAGTTTTTCAACAGATAAAATTTTAATTCATTATGGGTTTATAAATTTCATATTATTCAATAATGTACCTTTATATCGATCAATTAAATTTTCCACAAGTAGAATTGGTCATTGAAATTCATGTTCCTTGAGAAAAATTATTTTTTTCAAGTAAGATGAAAAAGGATTGATGTGTTTAAAATTCATAAAAACAAGAAAATATTAGAAGTATTTTTATTAATATTTCATTTTATGATACGTAATTTCTAATTAAATATCATTTTTTGATATTTTAAAATGTGTACCATGTAGGCCCTCATTGAAAAATATGATTAAAACATTGGGCAAAATGATCATTTGAGATTGGTGTTATGTGAGGAGCACATTGGGTGAGTTCTATGTGAACATATGAAAAAAAACATATCCCCATTAGGTAATAGATCTCATCAGGAGCTTCTCAAACCTCCCACTCCACTAATATTAAAAACACTCGTGAAGAGGATGATGATGCCAAAAAAATAGATATGAAGGAGCCTGAAAGAGGTAAGCTAGTCATCGAACATTTCCTAAAAGCTATGTCATCTATATGTCCATCACTTCCACCAGAGAATGATAATGTTTTTTATTCATGTATGAATATAATTCACTCTATATATTATGCAATGAGTGATGCCAATGTGGGTCATAGTGACAGTTTAGGTGATGATACTGGTGGTGGGGTTGATGATGATGATGATGATCATGATGAAGCAACAAATGATAACGTTGGGGATGGTGGTGATGATGATATTGGAGATGGTGATGAGGATGAGGATGTTGGATAAGGGTGAGATATCGATCCTCTCCAATTTTTTAGTTAGTTGTAAATAGATGAGAGTATTATATTTAATGATTTCAAATGATCAATTTGGTGGTTGTATATGTATTTTATAATATTTTAAATGGTTTGAAAAATATTAAATGTAGTTAGATGAATGATAAATATAAAATATATGTATTACATTGAATGAATACCATGGTTTTTATTTTGATTAGAGGTTCTATCATTGTTTGTGAGGTGGGAATGGATGGGTTGATGCTTCTTATTAGGGATATGAAGCTATACGAATGGTTCAATAAAACATTGGAATATTCTATTTGGGGTAAAATATGTACCCATGCTTCTATTAATCGTGGGTATAGATATATACCCATTTTTTCATTATACCATGTGTTTTATGAATACCTCATAGGTTATACTAATGAGTTCAATTGAACCTGTTAGTGTATCCCTATACTGACGGCTTAAGATCCCATAGTTTTATGGGCTACACCAATAGTTCTAAACTGTGGGTGTAGGGTATGTTTCCAATATTTCATTATATCACATAGTAATTGATATATAAACTATGTTTTTTCCTGCTTATAACGACCAATTATTGAATGAGACAATAAACACATATCTGAAGAAATATTAAAAGTGAATCAATCATTAAACCATATTTGATAACCATAGGGAATGGGTAATCACCAATTCAAAATCATCAAATTAATCAACACATAACTGTTATATATTTTTGGGATGAATGATTTGTTAAAATATTAAATCTCTGATGAATATTTCATCACCACCACATACTCCATGGGTGGATGATACGTCACCACAAGATATCCCCTATGTGAACAACATGTCACCATCTCATGTTTACTCATGGTAAATGAAATATCACCTTCATTCCTCCTCCAGGTGGAAGGCACATCACTATAACTTCTTCTCAGGGTGGTGGCCACATCAATATTCCACCTCTTTTGAGTGGATTCCACATCTCCATAAAAACTATTATGGGTAAATTCGGCTTTGTTATCAATCCTACTCTCAGTGGGCTCCACATCACAATCACTTCACATATCCTCTAAGTGTGGTGAAGTCTCACCCATTATATAACCCATGGGGATAATGAAAAACTGCAGGCTAATGTTTCCATATTGATGATGTGCAACTAATTAAAACCCAATGGATGGATTATGCACCACCTATATAATTTTACCAGGTGGATGAAGCCCCACCCATATAAATATTATGAGGATGGTGCAAAACAAATTAAAAAATGAATCATCAACTACTATGGCCTATACATCTTAAACAAAACATTTAAAGCTAATAATTTTATCATTAGTTAAGAAATAACATAATATAAGGATTAATCACTATTAACCTATTTATCATATTATAATACTCCCCACATGAAATGGTATAGGATTCCTCTTAGGCTCATAAGGATAAACCTCAACAGAATAGACACCCATAAAAAGTCCTAAGTCACATTTTCATAACTCCTCACATAAGGGTCATGGTCATCAATGACTATAGAGTCACAAAAAAACATGAAAATAACCACTCAAGGAAGTTATTGATCTCATTATAATTATAGGAAACTTTGAAACAAGATAAAATATTCTTTTTATTTGGTTCATTTATTTTTTGATTCCCACATTTCACATGAACATTAAAAAATTATAAAAAATGGTATGAAAAATTAGTTATCACTGAAATAAAATTGTATGATCCCACTCATTATATATCTCTAAGTGAGTCATCCTAAAAAAATATTTTTAAAAACTGCTCATAAGAATTGAAATTTTTGATATATGAAAAATAAATATGTCACATTGAGATAAATGGGGATAATATAAAAGATAATTCTTATCATTATCCATGGTATTGACCTTCGATAGATTACACTTTAATGAAAGATCAGACAGAGGAGATCGACTCTTAGAAGAAGAATAAAATATGGAAAAGAAATAAAAGTCAATCAACTACTACTAGAATAAATAATACTGAAGCCCAATATTATAAAATATTAAAAAATTATTTAATTAATTAAAATTTTAAAAAACATGTTATAGGGGTATCACGTACTCGCTACATTTCAACCTGCTACCTGATATCCACTACGAAACTATCCAAGGACCATCAGATGGATGGTGTACCTTCCAGAGACCCCCCTTAAACCATGTCAAACTATGTACCCAGTATTAATCCACCATTTATTTGGTGGATTCTATATACAAGGTAAAAAAGCATATAGGGTAGTACCAAATTTCTTAAACATATCCTTAAACCCCTTCCGAAACCTCAAACATCCAAGACCAATTATAATATGTCTTCGTTGGAAATAATTTACATTATTTCATTCCTTGGAATAATAATAGTGTTATTACCTCCCCACTATATTGTATCCCACCCCCACGATGCATCATTATGACTAACTAATGAAAAGATCTTTTCACTATGCTTGTATATCAAGATCTCATTCCTATATCGCCTACTGGATATTCATTTAGCACCACTACATGAAAACAAGACATATCACACTATCAAAGAGGATCTTGTCACTCTAGAAAACTATTCAAACTTTTCATTCCTAAAATGATGCATGTAACTCTAGAATGACATCATCAACACTAATCATATAATAAGAATTGGGTAATCAATTTATATTTTGAGATACATGGAATAAATCATGTATAAAAATATATCTCTACGATATAAGTTACTGATATACTATTGTACTAATTCTATCAATAATCTAAATGTGCCCAAAAACCTATGGGAAGACATCTCATTCCTAAAAATGAATTAGGGTCCAAATAGAGGAAATAATTTCAAGAAAACAAAGCCTCTTGAATAAAATTTTTGAGGTAGAATTCTTTGGTCAAAAAAATATCACATCCTTCTATGAACCATTTTTGGATACTTTTGGATTTGAAAAAAATTAACAAGATTCTACATTATGATATTTGATTTAATTATTTAAAACACTCTTACCTCGAGTGATAATTGATGTGATATGTATATCATTTAATATAAGACATTATATTGTATCAACTGAATCAATGTTTGATAGTATTTTTTATAATCAAACTCCACATTCATAGGATGATTCTCCCACAAATAAAAAGAATACCTGTACACATAATTTCATCTAACACCTATATAGTTTTCAAATAATTTTCACTGCTCTAAGGATGGTATCTCATCATAATTTTTAATTCTTTATCAAATTAATTTTATAAACCCATCATAAACCTTGATGTGAACTAGGCATCCCATTCTAAAATGACACTTCAGAGAGATCACTATGAGTATATAATATCTCCAACACATACAATCGACCCAACTGATTAATAAATCATGTCACCTTTATCAATAAGAAATATATAGTCTTTATCAATTTGTATATAATTACCCATACTTCTTTACAGAAATGACGGTACTTCAGCAATCACCTTACCAAATTGATGGTGATATCCTCCAAGATCCACTCGAGAATGGGAAGAGGCAGAAGAATATTTTTCAATCATTTTTTTATTTACTTATTCAAAGTGAAAAAATATGAATGATAACCTGAAATGTCATTCTTCATCCACAAAACTAGAAATTTTGTAAGATATCATGATACATATTGGTATGAATTAGGTGAAAACGTTATCTTGATGTGTGATAGTCTCCCCTTATCTCCACACACATTCTCAGAGGGACTAAAACCTAACCTCAAACATAATGGTGATAGGATTCAACGAGGTCTAAAAAATACTTGTTTAATAAGTGGATGTAATTTGAACCCAATCTCAAGATCACCAATACATGAAATATTAAAAACAATGAAAACTAGAAATGACCAAGTAAGTTCAATCAAATACCCTTAATGAAATAGATTTTATAGTAACCATACAATATTGAATACTATAAATATAGAATGATCAAAGGACCCTTCCCTCTATAGTGTATCCAAAAAACCCTTTATTACAAGAAAATTATACCGGACTATTTTCCTTCCTTGTTGAGCTAAATCCTCATAGAGAAAAATAGGTGGAAGAAGTGGATCTTTAGATTTTAGGTAGACTATATTGAGCATCGTAATCACATACACTCCCATCAACTATAATCACATTGTAGTATATAGGTGTCGAGGATACTCCTAAGTAAATTCTTAATTAACTCATTCATTTTTCAGGCATGATTTATTGCCACAACCAATACATGCATCGTATGTATTCATTAATACAACTGTAACGAATTATCTCTCTTAAAATGGATGGATGGTATATTATGTTAGATGGAATATATTCGAATCATTAAACCTGTATGAATTACACCATATTATATGATCATCACACCAAAATAATTTCCTTTGTTAGGATATAAAATTCAACTCAAATAATATAATATGGTTGATGGAGGTGTGAAAAGGCCTAAAATCCCATTCTAAGAAATCCTTTATGATTTACTACATTCAAAGGATATGATTTTGAATGTGGTGGCTGGTAAATCCCATTTTCATGATCACATAAAATAACCCACACAATCATTAAGTATGATGTAGGGAGTTTCATCCATATTATATGGTTTTATTGTATATTATTTCCTTAAATCTCCCACTTGAATTAAGACCTATAATATTTTGTTCCATTTCATCTTAAATCAAATCTTATATGATAACTCATGAAATAATATACAATTTTCTTTAGATATCTTCTATTTTTTTGAAATTTATTCCTCACTTCACATCATATAAAATCATATGTAATACAATCTGAATACCCATCCAGAATAGTTTTGAATTAAAATCAAAAAAATATAGTGGCTCTATGATCTAAACCTATTCTCTGTTATGTTAAACAAAAATTGTGACTTTGTGGTCTATAATAGTTTAAAATAAATATAAATCACTCGATCCATAAATGTATGCAAAGATAACAATCTACAAAATCTTAATTGTTTATCTATGTATAAAGGGGTCTGGAATGATCTCCATAAAATTATATATATCTATAAATATTTTCACTATCCACATCTCATTCTAGATTGAATTATCATATGATCCCTTTATCCATGACATTGAGTGACCATAGGACATTGTATATGTCACATATGTATATCCAATTCATATACCCCTAGATTTCATAGTATAAAGTATTATGATCAATGAATACATCACATGTCATTCATCTTCATGGATGTTGACATCACAAGAACATCATTAAAATTTATAATCACGTCATATATGTTATTTATGTGTTTCAATACACTTTCCATTCTATCTTAATCGAGGGCTCGGATTCCATACATGTAATATAAAAGGGATAATTTCATTTTAGTCATAATCTAACCGAGGAAATGATAAAAAAATGCACCCAAATAAATCCTAATTAGCTATGTTGAAATTAATTTCATAATAGTTACAAAGAATAATGGTTATCATGTTAGGTATCTCACCAACCTCATGTAGTAGGTATTGAATTTGATCCATTCCAAATATATAGTGCATCGAACTCTATTTGGGATAATTATTGGATCATACAACGTACATAATGAAACATTTTCTTTTTAATTGTGACTATGGAGCATATTTTATATATCTATAATATAATACTACTGACATTAACCGTTAAATTATGTAATAACCTATATTACTTTATAATTAATTTCTCTTTGGGATAATATAAAATTCAAAATTTGAGATGTCAATTATCATTACATTTCTTGCAATGTATATATATATTTATATATATAAATATATTTATTTATACATCCAATTTGAAATAATGGTAAAATAAATATTACAATTTATATGATATAACTTTTATTCATAAAAAATTAAGAATACATAAAAAAACCTAACATATGATTTGATCTCAAATATCGTATATGATAAGAAGATAGATCAATATTATTTTTTTTTCACTTTCTGGGGTAATGTTGTCTCAGTACATATATATGGCATTCCTATAATATATCTATGTGATAATTTAATAAAACCATCCCACTATAATCTTTAGTGAGTTATATATATCATGAAATAAGTTTTTAATAATGATGATAATTAAGAATAATATTCATAGTGATCAACTCCTTGAACATATTCAAACCCCTTAATTGTGAAACATAAAATGTTATGATGTTATTTTCTTGCTATGTTCTTAGAAATTTTCTAATTTTAACACAATTATAATTGGAATCCATTTCTATAAATATATATATATATATATATTCATTGTCACATAGCCTTAAAAACTAAAAATAAATTTTTATAACAATGATATATTATATTGAAGTTATATTATGTTTCAAAAACCCCTCCAGGTATACTAAAAAATTTCATCATATGGAATCATTATTACTCCTTCCCAATTTTAGAGTTAATGTTACTCCCTAGATACATAAAAATAATGTTTTTGGACTATCCAACTATCTTTTCTTATTCTGGTTTGAAATTTTACCTAATTGTTCTATCTATATTGCCCCATAACCGAGAAATTACAAACATAGATTATCAATATTTTATTCCAAAAAATATTAGGTAAAATCATATTTAAATTCATTTATCATATTGGAATAGTATAATAAATGATAACAGATGGATTTCCATAACTAGAATAACCCTTTAGGATAACTATATTCTTTCTTGGTCACTATAATAATCAATCAAATTGACCAAATGATTTGATATTAAAATTACATAGGTTATTTATCATACAATGCCTTTTAAACCCTAAGTGAATATTTTCATTCCTTATAAGCATATAGATTCACCTACTGAATAACATCAACACTAGGTTACGAAAAAAGGTAAATATCTAACCTATAATGATTATCTTGTGATAAAAAAATTCTTTAGTTATAAGTCATAAGAGATTTTAAAATCATTATTTTCCTTCTCAAGGATTATTATTAATGTTATGTTTGAAGATGGGGAATCTATTATCTACAAAAAAATATATTATCATATGAGTATCATGTTTTATTAGAATTTTATGAGAAATATTATTAAGAAATATCCCACTAAAATGATGGTTTTATTTGAACAAATAATATAAGTTAGTATTCGAAGATATATATTTCATCATTAATTTCCCCGGTTAATTATATAAATAAGAAATGAATATATCCAGTAGAAAAAACATGAAAATAATATCATATATGACTATTGGATAGTTGATCATACATCTCCTTGTCTAATCCATAAAATAGATAAACCCAACTTTATTCCAAAGTTATCTTAACAGTTCAGGTTTACAGAATATTGTAACCCAAATAAAACACCAATAACATGGCACCTAACTATTTGGGTAACCTTATTACCCTAATTAAAAAAAATTTATGGGACCCTAAATATTAGGGTAACCCATACTAAATGATCAAGGTCTTGAAAAGTGCAACTTTATATGGAATATAAAACATAATATTTGAAGGGGATTTAATATTATAATCTTATATCTTTTTATTCCCTTTGCATATTCATCAATATAATGATTTTGTTTTGAAATAATATTTCACTCACCAATGTACTATGTTTGATCAATATTGAATCCAAAAATCAAAACCCAACATGTCTACATATATCTAAATGAATCTCATGCATAAGGTGCATGAACTGAACTATTAATGGGATAGAATTATATGATATTGAAAATATCATCATGAGTATGCCCGAATTAAGAAATAGAAAAACACATAACTTTCTTGAACAAGTAATAAGCCTCCCAACTAGTGTGTATTACAATCCCAATTCCCCCGCTTCAGGACGACAACACTCAAGATAAAATTCAATTCATGATAATTTAAACACTAAATATGTATAAACTATTTTCAAATATTATTTTCAATATCATGATTTAATTATAAACCAATGTTATGGTAGATTAAGTCTAAATCATATAATTATATAGTTAGCATTTAATGCAAGGATTGGTAATTTAGAAGAATCAGTTTAAATAATTTAAAGTAATGCACACATTTATTTATAACTTATAAAAAAACTAAAACAATGAAAAAATTGGGGAATAATTATAAACAAATGAACATTTAAAACATTTAACCATGAGATTAATACATATCAATAGTTCATAAATAAATATCATGACTGTTAAAATCTTGTAACATTACATTTATTTATTATGTAAATTCAAAATATTTTAAAATCAACACTTTACAATCTATAATATAATCTTTTCATATTATTTATTTTATGAAATTTTACATTAAATAATTGTGATATTTTTATGAACTATATAAATATTATAATTTTATCTATATTATGTAAATCATATAAATAATATATATATAATGTTCATATTTTTAAAAAAAAATTGATCATATGAATCATTGAAACAATTTCTGTTGAGATTAAATAATAGAAAAAATATTTAATTTGATAATTTTCAAAATAAATTATCAGTGATGCATGAAAATTATGAACTCTTTATATGTGGGCCTATTTTTTATTTATAATAAAATTATTTATAAAAACATAGAAACCATAAATAAACACTATATTTGTAATTTAAATGTCATTACATATAATTTTTTAAATGGAATTTAATATTAACTCTAATTTTTAAGGAATATTTTTTAGTAAATTATTCATAAACATTTATTAATTAAATACAAATCTTTTATTTCTGTATAATTTATATAATATTTGTAAATTATTAAATAACCCTAAAATAACTTAATAATATTTTTATAAACTATTTATAAATAATTAATTCAATTTATAATTGAATATAAGGAAAAATAAAAGATATCCTTCTCACAAATATTTTTTAACACAAAGGGATTAATATGCAATGATTTAAATCATATTTAACAATAAAATAAATCCATTTAATATGATAATTACATCATGCTATGAGTCATATTTTATGACTGGTATCATTTTCATCTAACATGATATATCATATCATATTTAATTATTTTAACTCTTATCTTTACTAGTGAAATATTGTGTCATTTTTTAGGATTCAGGTCGATGTTCTACTTTTGAATCTTCACTTTGTTTTTCAAAACTATTATTGGATAATCATAATTAACAGTTGAATAAATTCATATAATTTCACATGTGTAAAATTTATGATTCTTAGATATGTTGTGGATAACCCTATCTTATATCATATGTTATGATATAGAGTAAAAAGGAAAAATAATAAATCATATTTATGGAATGATATTATGACACATAATAAGATTGGAATGTCTTCATTTCATTACATTATTTCATAAATCTAAATCCATGGGATTCTCTCATACCATCGATGAGTTTTTATGGTGGTTAAAAAAACATTATTATTAAGTAGAAGCAATTAAAAACACATCTCATGACACCCATGATAGAAATTTTAAAAACACCCAAACTATAAATGAATAAATGATTTAAATCATGTACCCTATAATTAAGAGATTTTTTAATAGTCATCCATCCTTCAAAAATTCCTTTAATGAATTATCAATGGAACCTTCCCCCTATGGTGTATCTGTGGTCCTACTCTTCACCCTCCATGGTGTGATTTCACCTCGTGGTACAAAGGAGGTATAAGAATATGATATTTGGGTTTTATGGAGACTAGAATGAGAATCATAATCACATGAATCTCCAATATGAAACTATCACATGGTATTATATTCCCCAAGTGTGTTGTTGTATTAACTCATTCATTATAAAACATGGGTTAATCCCAGAACCAATACATGCATCGTATGTATAAATTAATACAATTATCATGAAATAAAAATATTATAACAGTATAATAATATCTTATGTGTTATTTAACATATTTTTCTAATAACTATAATCATTCTTCCAAAATTAATACATTCGTATGATATGATCATCATACCATACAACTTGTCTATCTTAGTTCCAAAAATTTGAATCTAATCAAACAGTTCAATTGGTGGAGGGCGAGAAAGGCATGAAATCTCATTTCATCCCTATAATTACAATTTCATTCTCTTATATTCTAAGATAGTTAAGGTGGCTGCATGTAAATCCCATTTCCATAGCACCATATGACATCCCACTAAATCCTAAAATACAATATAGAAAATTGGAAAACATGTTCATGATATAGGGTATATCATTTCTATTAAAAATCTATCATCAGTATTTGTGGACCAATAAATTGGGGAGTCCCCAAAAAATATAATTTCCCTCATCAATAAAAATCAAGAATTGTAGTACTAACCCTTATTTATTATTTCAATGAAAGGGGAGGTATTGTTAAGGAAATTCAGAATGACCTTCACCTAATACTCTTAGATGTTGATGTGTATCTTAGTGAAGAGGGTCATCATTTTCCACTCCTAATAAGCCACATTAACAAGTAAATAATAATTATTTAAAGTCAGTATTCCAACCATTGAATTCTCTTTCACATGGGTATAATCTATATCGATGAAAAATGACTTAGATAATAGAACCACCTTATCTTTTGAAGGATTAAGTTAGTATGAGAAATGTTATACACCATGATCATATGGTCAATATATTACCCAAACCTCATTTACAACATGCAGTGACACTAATAGCTTTGTGTGTGAACTACCACTATCATATCTACATCATGTGATGGATAGTTCCTCTCCTGAAACCATAACTATCTAGACCCATAAGTGACTACCCACCCTTCTTATGTTATAACTTATTCAAAAAATAATCCTAATACATTAAAATACTATGTATAGTTTTTAACTAGAGAAGGAATCGTAAGGATTTTTTCAAACATAAACCCCCCTTTAATCGCCAATAAGGATCTCTTATGTGTTTCCAACCACCTAAACTTCCTCCCTTCTTAGCTAGAGCCATAATCGATTCTCAAATTATGAGAAGTGCTGGGTAAACCTTCATTTGTAACCTAAAATGTATAGTTAACAAGGTAATTCAAATATGTTCTTAGGTCACACAGTAGAGACCATATACTCGACCTTGCTAAGGTTTATAGATTTTATTTACTATGATATGCCATTCCCAAAGAAGTTTACATCACTAATCCAAAAATAACACTTTGATAGTATGGTAAATAGTTGAAACTCACTTGGGGTATTCAGAATGACCTCCAGATAAAGAATATTGTCCTCAAATGACCAAAATTGTAATAAAATATCAATGAAAAATAAAACTATGAAGTAATATGGATATAGATGGAAAAACAAAATCAACAGGTCCATAAGGACTTCTTTTGATTCCATCAAATAGAACTACATTAGGGGATACATTTACAACACATTCCCACTCATGAAAATAATAATATGATTTTTACAAGTACTAATTCACAAATTATGATGTTCACATATCATATTGATATTAGAGAACAACGGAATCCCCTCTGTTGAGTTAATAAGTCGTACATATGAGGAGGTGAATTCCAGTTCTTGACTATCACCCAATTTAATCATTAATAATCCATACAAAATGAAATTATTCTATTCCATTTTTTGAGGATAATTTTGCATCATATAATTTATCATTCTCAAGAATATAAATTACTTCACCTCACGGTCCATTTGCTGATTATATATCTCTATAAAATCTATTATATCTATACTATATCGATTAATGGATATGGGATTCATACCTGAAATCAAAACATTTTTGAACTTGATATCACTCACTATAAGGTGGAAATCCCATGAAATCAGTAAAAAAAATCATAAAAAATGTATACAATAGGGGAATACAAACTACCACATCCCCTCATCTCTCATAAAAAATCTACAAAACTAGGTTATCACTTCCCCAAGTTGTTGATGGTCAACTCTAAAATAGTACGCCAAAAATAACATTCTCTAATAAGGGTAAAATAGTCCCACATAGTGAACATAAAAGGCACCCATCATTGATAGAATTTAATGTGTGATTGAAATTATGTCAAACAATAAATTCTAACGATCACATTAATGTGGTGTATCTCAAACACATAAAAATTCCAAAGGATCCTACATTATTTTTTCATGATATCACACTATACACACCTTTAAATACCATCATATTTCTACCCTAATGGCATATAAATAAACATAACCCCATAAAAATACATCAAAAAACCCCAAATCATTATAAATAGAGTGGATATGAATGAATTGGATGCACCCATAATAAATAAAATATATGTTATGATTCCATGAAAATAACACCTAGAACAGTTAATAGCCTTTCAATGTGATGCATATAAATCTTCTTAATAATGTAAATATGACCATATGATTAACCATAATCTCTCATATCATAACTCACCAGAGGGGTATTTACCAATTGAACTATTACCCCTACCTCGGGGAACCGTTTCATCCTCATATACATAAATAACCAGAGGAACCCTAAATACTAAGAAACTGTGGAACTATTATCATGTCCATTGATCCCTGAGTTTGACTGAAACCACACTCATATGTTAATAATGATTCAATACAATATAAACTATTAATGTGTTTCAAATACCTATAATAATTACACTCTATTATTGGTACATCATATCCAGGTCATATATTCCCATGCTTCCCAAACTGGTAGCACTCGATAAAAATCCACCCTCTTAGAAGAAGAGAGGAACCCCCACCCTGAATAGTTTTTCAAACACCACACTAGTTAGAATAATTATACCTACACTTTATACTACACAATGACCCCTTTTCATACTCGACATAATATTATCCACCCTGAATGGTCTACTATCAGTCAGATTAAAAAAAAAATATTTCATAATTCAAGACCCTATAAAATGTGATTTGGTATAAAATGTTCACATATGATCAAATAGATTTCCTTTGTAAATCCATGAAATTTCTAAAAATTGAATTATATTCACTCAACACCATGGGATAAAATATGTAAAATCAATTAAATAATCACCATGGTCCATAAATACAAGCCTCACTTGAAAATATTTATAAAATCTCTAGATATTACAACCCAAAGAGGCTAATTGAAAAACTTTTCAACAAAATGATCCAAGAAATAATTCCATATCTACATTGTATACTAGAAATATTGGATATGTACATCCCACTAAAACATGGACGGTTCATAATGTATATAGTTAGAAAAATTCACCTTCCACACTATGGGTGTTTTTATCTAGTAAAATTTTTTTGCTTATAATATATCCAAAAATCAATAGACTGTGGACAAGAATCAGTAGTGAAATTTAGTGTATGATCTATCTAGGATTCTTGGGTCAAATATAACACAGCTGGCTTGGATTATAGTTCCCCATTCCACATAAACAATAGGGCTAGATTAATCCTCTCTTGGATCTACAAATCTATGGTAGATATGATCATGCTAGAATGTGTCGAATCCACTATTAGTGGGGCATACTAATTTTCACCCTCCTAGTGCTCTACTATATACCTCAAAGGTGGTATATCACTAAAATCACAAATTTAAAAGTCAAAAAATATCTATAAACGTTATTAGTATAACATTTTAAGGTTTGTGATGACATAAAACATGATATAAAACTCAATAAACAACCTCTAAGAAATAAGAGTTTGATGAATTCTACTCAGGTCTAGCATAACCTTCCCACTCTTAGGATAGGTATAATCACACATACTTCCATATACCAGAACATTATTAAATATTAAAAATATAAAAAATTAACCATGGGTAGGTCAATTAATGTTCCAAAAATAATTTATATAGGTCAACACAATATAATATTTTATTAAAACAGTATGTAACTCAACCTAGAAAATAACTACAATTTCAATCAAACAGAAACATAAAAATGCCATGTGATCCATATATTCCATAAATCATGCATGAATGAATTAATATTTCCACCATAGGATAATAGTAAATCAATAAACTATAGAATATATATCAAATTCCTAGAAATTTATTAGAACTACAACACTCAAAATCCAATAATAGAAATATAATCCCTACTAACCTGAACTTTCATTATACACGGGTTAGTTACTGCCCATAATAATGTATATATTATGTCCCAAAAATATCCTACCTCCAACTACCATGAAAAAATATTATTACAAATAAAAAAAATAATTTGATGCCAATTCTCAATGCCCCCAACCTTGTCTGCATGAACATGAAACAACTGTGTTCTAGTGGGTTTATTTGTATATAAAAATCTAATAAATTTATAGGACATTGATGTTGAAGAGATAACCATTCTGGATTTTTTATTCTAGTAGAGGGGTCATTTTTTGGGATTTAGATTCATATATTGATGATTGTGGTTGGTTTATTTGATGTTTTCAAATAGGTTCTGAGGATCAGTAAGTAGTTTTATGAGTTTGGGACGGATAGTATAGGGTTCATCATATAGAAAAATGATGAAGATAAAATTCAGTTCCATGTATGGTTGGTATAGACTAAGGTACCTAGGTGGTTCAATAAAGTACCCTATTGTCCTCCAGTTTGTATTGGTTGACCCAAGACATTTTCCCTATTTAAAGGGGTCATTTTTTAACCTTTCACTCCCTCTATTTATTCCTAAATATGGATCCATCAACACCATAACCAATCCCTTAACCATTTTCTAAACCTTAAGCTCTTCCATGACATCATTTTTAAATCCATTCCATAAATTCAAAGTAATCCATTCCTTCTGACTTCATCCCCCCTTTTTATACATTCTTTCATATTATTCTCTTTCTTTTTTGGGAGTATTGACAATGATTTATCCATGGCATGGTGAGTCACCTCTAATAAATGATCTTATTCTTCTTAATTTACTTAAAGGGATCCCTTTTGAGTTGTTTCACTTCCATTGATCATTGTTTGGTATTAAAGAGATTGGGATTCAAGGTGTTCTATGGTTTTTTACTTTGGGTGAAGAAGGTTGTTGTTTGGGTACTCTAATTTGGGATTTGTACTTGTATGAGTTTTAATGGGTTTTAGTGTTGTAAACCTATTTCATTATTGGGATTAGTGGGTTTTATATTATAGTAGATTTTTATCTTTGAATTTAGTGTTTATGAAATATTTTTTAAGGATTCTTAGGATATTTTTTGTGATCAGTATAATATTTTAATTGTTTATTTCATGTTAAATACAAATATTTAATGTCCGTATGTATCAAATAAAGGACTTATTTTCTGATAAATTCCCATAATATTCCTACCATAAGTTTTTCCAATGATTAAATGAAGTCTTGGACATTATTTTTTTAAAAATAAAGTGATGTTTTCATGATTTTTTTTATATATAATCTGAGATAACATAATAGGTATTTCAAAGAATTTATCAAATGGGTTTTAAACCATTATTTGAACATTTTATTTGTTTATTTATAATGAAATTGAATTTGAAACTGTCTTAATAAAACAAATCTACCTTGTTTTCATTTAGTGTTATTCTTAAATCGTATACAAAAAATTTCAGAATGGTTTGTGAATTTATTTCTAAGGTTTCATGGATTTTGGATCCTTAAATAGCTTTTAATGATTTTCTGATATCTTCCAAATTTTTTCTTAACATATAATGGTATTGGATATGTTATTATTAGTCTTACATTACTGGTGTAACCATGTTTCACTCTCATATGTTATTAGTAGTTAATAAATTGTTAACATGATTATTAGTCTTGAAGAAATCAAAATTATATTATATGGGTGAATCCGGGTGTGCCTGTAGAATGTTATCAAAAAATGGTCAACTAAAATTATCAATGTCTAAATGAGTTTTATGGAACCAGTCCAACATAACTCGGATATGAATTATATCAATGGAGAGGTAATGGCTATGATAAATAGTTGGAAGGGTGTAAATAACACATATATATCCTGTGTTTCATAAACACGATAATATTTTTAATAAAAATACATAACATTTTAAATTATTAATAAATGACTTATTTACATAATGTAACAATATTTTTAACAGTTAAATTTCAAGTTCATCAACTAGAATGTTGGGTTTTCCGAGATACCATTTGAATTGAATAACATAAACTATTTTCCAACCTGAATATTCTATTTGAACTATTAATATCAATGTATAGCTCTTTTTCATAAATAAACATAAAATGGTATTGGTTTTATACTATTTTGTTAACACTTTTCATTAAAAAAAATCATTTTAAGATGTATTTCTAAGATCTAGAATGTTAAAATTGTATTTAATATTTTTTAAAAACTGGTGCACTCTCATGAAAATGTTTAAAATATTGAATGGTTATTTTTAAAAAAAATATAAAACAAATTTTTTAACCTCAGTTTGATTCAATGGTTTTCACCCTATTAATATTATTTCTAGTTTTTTAAATAATTTCAATATCCATATACAATTAAATTCTTATCTAACCCCAGTATTTTATCAAGACATTTCTTACACTATCTAGTGTTAAAAATGAAATCATAAATTTTATATTAAACCATAGTTGTTTAATATTTTTAGATTTTCACTACATACTTGGTGCTTGATACATTTTTAGTTTGTAACATTTATACCTATTCTGATTCATGATATTGAATTATTGAAATGTATATATTTATATCATTTTTCCATTTACAATATAATGATATCATAATTGTTTAGTGACTAGTGTAGCATAGTGTGGCATATTTTCCAATTTATATTTAGAATAATGATGATTATTAAAATTGATTTCAAATGGAGAATGATCTTTCCTTATTTTTCTATTATAATTCTATAAAGGGATATTTGTATATATATTATTTTTATTAAAAATTGTTGAATAATGTATGTAATGATTTATTGATATGACTAAAATATGAGATGGGTTTCTAATTCCTTGAACATCTCATATGAGGATCTATGGGATAATATTTGGCTAATATAAATCTCTTATGCACATTCTTATATTATTGAAGGGATGTGTTGAAATATTTCCTTAACACATGTATAAAATTTCCCCCATCCATAGAACAAGGGTTTCCCCTTGACTGTCATGGCTCGGGTTCCCTAGGATGACCATTTAGGGAATGAGCTAATGAAACACCCTACCCTACAAGATTGAAATACTGTTTATTGTCCCAATATGTAATTTGACATATATCTGGTGTTGTCTCAAATAAGGTATGTTATGTAAGTACCCTCCTTGAACATGGAATAATTATTCATATCTCGCAATAGATTCTTGATTCAAAATGCTATTAGTTTTTTATTATATCGTTGTTATGAATGCTCAACCTATTTTACTATATATATATATATAAATGAGAATTAATATTCAAAAATACCCCTAGTTCATCAATTATTAGTTGAGTAAAATTGGTGGTGACCTACTATGTATGTATATGGTTAAAAACATGTATAGGTAATATGATGGATATGCAGCTTCATCTCTTATATTTCAAGGATCTCATTAACTATGGAGTTTTCTTGGATTTGTGGTCTTGTTCATCACAAGAGTTTTGTTCATGGGTTGAGTCCTATATAGTTATTGGTGTATGCATTGGGTGGATACATAGGGGTGTTAGTTAACCTTAACTAGAATTTTCTTTGTATAGAACCTACCTCTTGGCCTTTAAGGTAGTGTTTTGTAGTAATTAATTTTACATAATATATTGTTGTTTATTTTTCCTATCTTAAAATTATTATCTAAGTTATGTATCACAATGAAATTTATGTGTTTTTATCATTCCTATTGTTTTATTTATCTAGTATTCCAAGAGAAAATTACCTCCCACTTGCATCTTAGTAAAAAAATTAAATTTATTCTAGCCATTGGTGACTGGGAGGTACACCAAATGTATTATTATTTCCCATACTAATATAGTTTGGTTGATCATTTCATAGTCATTGTAGACTGTCTCTAGGATGGGAACCACCATGTGACTATAGGTATACCTCCTCATGAACCAATTTATTCTTACTAAAAATGAGGGTTAATAAATTACCATGGTGAGACTATACCCTCTGCTATATGTGACAATAATAAATAGTAGATGAAATAATATTTCTTTTTTCATAATAAATTGATCATCATGAATAAAATAGTTATGGGATAACCATGTATAATTATTCAATCCATTATGTAACACAATTAACTATACAATAATTTTACACAAACGTACAGAAAATGAAATACAGTTATGGGAAAATCATGTACAAATATAGTTTAAAAAACTAAGAATACATTAAATCAAAAATATGTACAATTCCCCACATGATCATGTCTCCTATTACAACCACCTAACATATCCATTAGTCATAGTTTTCTTTTCCCATACCAATCCCTAAATCCATGAAGTATGTACAGGTATTGAGATGAAAGTGCATTATGAATATGAAATAATAAAAAATGGAATAAGATAAACTCATTCCAACATGGTGTTTGTGGAAACAAAACCATGTTTCATCTTATTTACTCTGGTCAATTTTATAATTGGATGTAATAATTGTTTGAACACACCTCAAGACTGAATGATCCATCGCTTCTCATCTCATAACCATGGTGAATGAGTAATCAACAAGGAATAATATTATACTTGAACGATATGTCACCATCATATAAGACATAATGAATGATTTGTCACTACCACATACTTCATAGGTAGATGCTATATCACCATGAGATATCCTCCTGGTGAATGTTACATCACCGTCACATGTATCCTCTACGTGAACAACATATCTCTATTACACCTCCTTCATACGAATGACACATCACAGTCACACCTTCTCTAGGTGGATGCCACATCAAGATCCCATCATCTTTAGTTGGATTCCACATCAACATCATATCTCATATAGGTGGATTCAACTTCACCATCACATCACATATCTACTAAGGGTGGATGAGTCACCACTATTGAATAACCCTAGAGGGTGGATGTGACAACATCATCATAGATTACCAGGAAAATGATGCTCCATGAACACAAACTCATTAGGTGGGTGATGCACCACTGATATAATTTTCCCTAATTGATGATTCACTATCAATACAAAACTCAGATCATCAAATAATTTGATTTCTCTTTCAGAAACTAAAAAATATAATGTGAAAATTTTATAATTTATTATGAAATGTTACATGATAAGGGTGAATCACTCTTACCTACATCTCACTCTGTCCCCCATAAGAATAGTGTAGGATACCTCCCTGGCTTCAAAGGCACACCTATTGAGCATATAAACCCATAAAGTTTCCTATGTAATATTTTCATAACTCCTCACACAAGGAACATGGTCATCAAATTCTATATAGTTAAATAAAAACTCTCATTAGATAACATGTGACCTAGATTAATCTCCCTTGGAGTATAGGGAACCATGAAATAATTTAAACTAATTTTTTAGGCATGCCAATATAACTGATGCTTCGAGCATTTTATAAAACACATGAAAATATCATACAAAATGATAGGTGAGAATAATGAAACCTACCATAACATAATAAGATCTTACCAGTCATATATCACAAGGTGAGTCAGTCTTAGAAGAAATAAATTGGAAAACATGGCATAATCCTAGATACAAACCATATATAGTGAATAATGATGACCTGGTGAGGGAAATAGGTATAAGATAGAATACGTGGGTTAACCTTACACATGACACATCCATGGGACAAATAATACTTGAAACTGAGCTTGAAAAGTGGAGACCAACTCTTGGAATTGGAAGAACATAGAGGGTTATAGGGGTTCAATCAACCAATCCTAGAGGAAATTAGAATGAAGTCTTGTTTATTAAATTCTATATAATTCTTTTAATTCTTTTTTTTTAAAAAACAAGACAAAAGGGAGATGAGTACCTATTCCCCTACCACATGGTACTCGGGACCCACCGAGTACCCATCAAGAGTTCATCCGGTGATTGGTTTACCATAAAGTTCCACCCCCCTCCTAGGGGCATACTGTATGCCTCAGGGATTTTTATTTCAAATTAAAAGTCTCAAAAACCTAGACCATAATTTTGAAATGAAACTTTAATCCACCACCAAAACATCTAACATCCAAAATCCAATAAAATTCTAGAGGTGTGGAGAAAATTTATATAATTTTTCATTATCTTATATGAGGGGTTTTACAAGAATAAATCTATGGTGCTACATTATATTGTCTACAATGAATTATGCATAACCTTGAAGGGAATATCAGCCACGGTTGATTGATTTTTTTGTTGTTTTTGTTTATTACAATTGGTCAGGATAATTTATGCCAATATATCACATAATAGAGATTATTAATAGTATTAAAATGTTCAGGAAGATAGATAAAAAATATAATTGAATGAAAATAAAGATCTTGAAATAAAATAATGCTGCATAATATACTAATTTTGAAGTAGAGAGGAATTTCGGGAAACATAAAATTATTTTTTATGTATCATATATGAGATAACCCCAACAAAATAATGAAGTAAAAAAAAGGAAATGAAGAATCGATAAAATGTATATAGTTTGGTCATTATCCTAAATTATCTAAGAAAATTTAATAAGTTAAAAAATTTCTCATGTTCATAATAGACCATTGTTGTTCCTCGGAGAAAATGTTAACCATGTGATCATTTGTTAAAGTGGAACCCAAGCATAAAATTTTACACTGTTTGAAAAAAATGATATTTTTTAAAAATATATACGAAACATTGAAAGTATTGATATATAGGTTATTAGGGATTTTTAATTGGTGTTTTTATTTAAAATTAAACCATAAAATTGTTTTAAAAAAAGAATATAGATAATTGATGAAAGTAATTATGTGAATGTGATTCAATATTGTATGGAAAATAAAAACGGGATTGTTGGGGTGGATAGATAATATGATATATGATATTTTTTTCGAAATTATACTACATGGGTGAAATCAATTGAGGTTTGATCAAATGAGGGTATATATTAAAACTATGTTATGGCTCCAAATGTATCAAAATATGATAATAATGGATGATTGATAAATTATTATTTGAAATAAAATAAATTTATTTTTGGTAAGGAAAATGAATATACATGAGTCTAAAATACTCTCGTATCATGTTGAACTAGAAGCATTATTTTAAGCTTTTAATGGTGAAAATAATGTCAAAAAAATCACATGGAGATAAATCATTCTAGAGAAATAAAATATGGGAGTTGGTCCCTTTACCAATAAATAAGAATATGATTAGTACTAAATTAGTGCTTCAAAACAATTTAAATGAAATTGACGAGTGATGTGGGATTAAAATAAATATTTACCAAGTATTTTAATCTAATATTTTTTTTGTGGAAAAATGTGAATTAAATGATGAATTATTCACCGTTGATAAGTCTGTGATAAAATTATATTCATTGAAAACTAATAGAAATTATGAATATTTGTGTGTTAAATTGATTAGTTGTTATGATCACAATTTTTTAAATATTTTGTGAACATTATATTTCAATTCAATTGATGATTTTAAATTGAAATCATATTAGTGGATGAATTTTGGAGTTAAAGGAATTTTGTGGGGATGTGCGTTGAAGTATTAGAAAAATGTTTTAATCTAAATAATATAAAATATATTTTCGAATGTATAATAGAAAATTTACACTAAAATTAAATGTTAGATATAAGGGGGTATGAATAATTAACAGAAATAACATTGAGTGCAATGAAATATGTGATGGAAATTTCAGCCATCAGTACAGAAAATTAGCATCGGCCTTCCTGGTTCATTGGCATGGATGGAATTATGCAGTTTAAAGCTAAGATTCACTGAGATAGTGTCAGGGGTGGTCGGTGAATGATCACAAAGGAAGATCTATCAAGGTAGGGAATTCAACAAACCTAGAATAGACTGATTAATGCCTTTATAATTTATATGAGAAACAGTGCTCTGTGTGGGAGTTTCAATCACTTGTTGAAGATATTGCATGTCAATCATGATTGAGGAGGCCTCATATAAAGAGATCATTTGTGCATATAATATGGATTGTATCCAATGTGATAAAATAAGAAAAGGATCATCTAGGGTCATAATTCCTTAGTTCAGAAGCGGTCAAGATAGAGTTTGTTAGTGTTGAGATCTCTGTCAGAAATCATTGGAATGAGGAAGGAACAACAACTTTGAAACACTATATCGTAGGACCACCAGAACTCCTCTTCAATAAAAAATATGAACCCTGGATGCTAGATACAATGAATTATCACACAGTAAAGGATAAACATTCCACATACTGGAATAACATCATGGGGAGAGCCAAGATGATGGGATGACAGGTTCTATAAACGAGGTGGCCATGTGGATGAGGGAGAGCGAACAGAACAATCACGAAGCATGGAAATCTCAACAAATAGTGAGAAATACGGGACACGTGACATCTATAGAGAAAATGGATGGAAAAATGTGAAGATTTATGATGATAAAAAACAATCATCATAAACTATATCCATAATACGGAGGCCAATAAATAGCCAATAGATCAACAAATCGCTAGACATGCAAGACAAAAGGAGAATGCTAGTAGATCAGTAGACCGAGTGAAATATCCAAGCACACTATGCCCCAAAATTGTGGCCAATAATGAAAAGACCCAAGAAAAGTCCACACAAGGACCGACAAAATAGATCCCAAAGAAATCAAGGGGTTTTCATGAAAATGGAAAACATTAATTTTTTCATTAAAAAAAATCAATGTAATTTTAATTTTTAAAACAAAAAATAAAAATCTACCAATTTTACAAATTATATTTTAAACCAAACACATATCATGTTCTTGTTTCCTTAACTAGTCCATAGTGGGTGAAGATAGTTTTTATTCAATAAAAACAATCCTAATCCAATGAATCTTTCTAGTGCAGATCCTCTTAGCATGAGCCATATATGCCCACAAACATCTATAACCTATCTTTATAATTCTAAAAAAATTACTATACATCCTCATAATTTTAAAAAATTATGCTACGAAATTAAATATAACAATATAACAACATTATCTTCATGTCCATTGATTCCATGGACTCCCATTCTTATAGTGACCTGCATAACAGAAAAACCATCCAAAGGGGTAAATAATTAGTGGAAAATGAAAACCAAGCAGAGATCATAACATAATTTCATTGTAAAAAATCATTAGAAACATTCACACAACAATAACAAACTAGGTAGCTGACATGAAACTATCCACTTAATCCCAGATAGACTAGACCATCCCACACAAAACCCTTTCTCCCAACCAGGTTCCCCCACCGAATAAATAAGTAGTGCTAATATAAAGACCCGACCTTAAACATAATCTAATCTTGAATTAAATGAAAAATTTACAATGAAGATCTTTCCATGTTTAGTTCTTTAGAGAATTAGGCCATAAATATTACATTTCAAAAGTTTCAAAGTATACACTTCTACTTATTTTCTATATTTTTTTTAATAAAATAAAAACTCTTGAAAAAAAGTGTCATGTCCAGTTCCATGTTTTAGACAGTATGACTTTCCTTGATCCCATCCTTGACCCTATTCCACTTTATGTCCTATGAAAAACATTTCAAAAACTAGGGATGAGCCTAAAAATCTTAGTAAGGAATACACAAATAAGGAAACTGTTAGTTTTTTCAAAACAACATGTAAACCATAAATACTTAATCATAAGTAACAGTTTTCATCTATATAAATTAGTAAATCCTCTTCACTGAATAAAATTGCATCGCCTAACCTTTTGTAACAAAAATATCACAATAAACCCATATAAATAACACATAAAATATAAAGGTAACTTGGAACATAAATATATATAAATGGAATAACCATACGGTCGACTTCCATACATGTCACTAAATGTAATAGTCATACTACCATATTCCATAACCAATTCATTGGAGGTTACAACGTTACCACCCATTATGGTTTATCGCGACACCACCCATCATTTGGTTTATCACGTAACCACCCGTCAAATGTCCAAGTACCATTATAAAATCATAACACATACAAAAAATATAAAGGAAACAAAACATTTCAACATTTCAATCATAATATATAACATAAATATATTGAAATAACAAATCCATTATCAAAACCATATTCAATACCAAAATACATAATAGAATATATGGTACTTATTTTTCCTTTTAAAATCATTATGGCTTATTAAGGAAGTGAAAGATCAAGTAATACTCACGGCAGCAGAAAGTTAGTTGTCACCGTGTACATAAAAATAAACACTCCTTTTTTTCGTTTAGTAAAATGCTTCTAAGAAAAATATTACCTTTGAATGAAATTAAAATTAAATGGTATTTATACAGCGTATAAAAGAAGGTATTGTATTTAAACAAAATATGCATCAATGAAAGGAGATTGAGATGAAGTCCCTTACCTCGTGTCTAACTTCACTCGATTGTTCTTTAATATACTGAATAATAAACTAGAGTTAATTTATACTTTCTTAAGAACCTTTGTATGTTCATTATTCCTTTTATATCACTTATTTCCATTTTATGAACATTATTTAATCCTTTATGTTAATAACGGTCATTTTGTCGATATTTGGTACATGAGCCAAAAATAAACATCTTATAATTACATGTTGATAATGTGGTAAAATATCCACTATATACCGAATTATATTCCATATTTAGATATCATAGATAACATATATATCTAGTATATACATGAATTTATAATATTATATAACATTTAGAGTTAAGAAATTAAATGCACCATTCATGGAGACGGTAAGCCGTACATACGCAAGAACACTACTTTTATTTCTATTTCGCATTTTTTGGAATCTAAAAATTATGATATAGAAGTAAATTATAATTACAGTAAAATATAATATATTATATTACTAACTCCATCCTTTATACGTCCCACATATGGAATTAACAATTCAAATCACTTCGAGGGGGCGATATTCCGCACTTTCTAGAATGAAATTATTGTGTTTATCCATTATGGAAACCATAAAGGAATGACATAAATGAAAAATACCGAAGCCTAAGGTAAACATAAACATAATATATAGCATATATAAATACAGTGACATTTTAATGGCCACCATAAGAGGTGGTAGGATATAACTGAACAATCATCGTTTCATGAGGCAGTAGTTCGCCATCCACAGAAAAAGTACGTTCTTCGCCCATTAGATGGAGGTGTGTGTAACTGTATCTCGAATCCTTCTCATAAAACATCCTAGGATATTGAAGAAACTGGTGTTGTTACAAAATAATGTAATAAAATTTTTTATGGGGTTGGAGATGAAAAATAAAACAAAAGAACATAAGAGAATACATTACCTTTAAATGGGGAAACTCCCCTTTGTTTGAACCAAAAGGGTATCTTGAAGAGCATTATTCCTAAGGTAAGGCATCTAGTATGAACATAGAGATCTTGGGAGCTTAGTTGAGTAGAGTTTGGATGAGTCTAAGGGCTTTAGAAGTGTGTGAAATGTGTCGGAAGTGGGCCCTTTTTATACGGGAGAGGAGGATCTCTTTTGGAAAGCTTGAAAATATTATTTCATTTTATAATTATTTTCAATTTATAAACGTAAAAAAATCATTAAGGTTTATGATAAGGTGTCCGATGTCTGAAATAAAATCATCCAAAAAGAATTTGGCAAGTGTTTGTTATTGTTTTAAACATTATATTCTTATTTATTTAAATTATTCAATAATGACGTGAACACTACATCATCATTGTGTCATATATAATTTTATTTATTTGATATATAAATATTATAAAAAATACCATGTTATAGGAAATCATTTTAGCATTCCAAATAATATTTATAGTCAAATATATCAATTATATAACCCCATGTAAAAATTATTTTAGTAAAACAATACATGTTTGTGACATTTTTATTTTTACATCAAATAAAAAGGTATTAATGTCATTATCGTACCCAAGTGGCTCCATGGTGTCCCAAAAATTGACCCATGGAATTTCTTGGTCAGCCATGACTCATCCAATAAGGGTAGGACAAGTGTAAATGTTATTTTATATTATTATAACATTATTTTTACCTAAAATTTCACTAATTACCTCTAATTGCGTTTAATAAAACTCAAAAGGTACTATTCACCAAAAAATATTTTCATCTCATTGAACCACATTTTACATACTAATGACAACCATGTATGTTGGATTTTTTAAATTTGATTCACAGAAACGTTAAAGTTTTGTTTAAACAAAAAAATCTATTTTTTTAACTACCAACTAGTGGTTTCACTATTCATCAAAATTGAAGTTTTTCAGAAAAATACAAAACATTCACCCTAAGTTATAAATTATATTCCTAATTCAAAAATGATTTCTATTTTAAAAAATTCAAAACATAATAGTTTCATTAATTAATTTTATAATTAATTCCCATTATCACATCAAATATCATGTTTTTAAGAAGCAATATTTATCAAAAGATTGACACTTGTTTATGTCCAATTTTAAAGTGAAATTAATTCCAATGTCCACCATTGGATTAAATGGTAAAAATAAATTCTAATTTAACTTTAAAACAAATAAAAAATATAATCAATCCATATAAATAATTTTGATTAAAATGAGGTTTCGAATTAAAATACAACATTTTTCACTGTTCATTAAAAAATGAACTTTGTCGGAAAAATAACAAAAACATACACTAAGTAAATTTTGATGTCCCTATACTAAAGATGAATTTTTTTTGGTCCAATAGAATTTATAAGAGTTACCAAAACTATATTTAATGAGGGTTCTCCATAAAAAGGTGATAAATCAACCTTTTAGTGAATATTAGAGTATTGATGCTTAAAATTCGATTCATTCAAATTTTAGGCCACTAACATTCATTAGATAAATGTAAAAACATTTTATTAATATATATAATTATATTTTAGTTATTTCTATTCATTCCCTCCAACACAATGTCTAGGCATTAACTACAATTTTAAATAATATTATTATATTATTAGTGTGAAATACAGGATTTCAAAGAAATCTGTTGTTGCGTATCAGGTACACCATCGAACATAGAAACCCCATTAAAGTAAAATTGATATTTAATTCACAAATATTAATAAATATGAAAATTGTCTTATTCTTTATTTACCAGGGATGTTACATCCTTCCCCCCATTTGGGAATTCTGTCCTTGAAATTTTATTAACTTATAAAATAAATGGGGGTATTTATCCCTCAGAGCATTTTCAAATTCTCAAGTTTCCTCTTCAACCATATGGTTTTTCCAAAAAACTGTCACCTGATGAATTACCGTATTCCGCAACACTTCCTCTCTACAGTCAAAAATTTGGACTGGTTGTTCCTCATAAGAGAGATTCTCTTCCAACTGAACTATATCCAGGCTCAAAAAATGAGATGGATCTGGCATATACTTTCTCAACATTGAAACATGAAAAACATTGTGTACCTAGGACAAAATTGGAGGTAATTCCACCCTGTATGCAACTGATCCAACTTTCTATAATATTTAATAAGGTCCAATGAACTGCAGACTCAACATTCCTTTCTTTCCAAAACGTTTCACACCTTCCCATTGAGAAACTTTGAGAAAAACACGATCACCTACCTCAAAATAAAGATCCTTCATCCAGTTATACGCATTACGTTTCTTCCAACTCTGAGCTGTTCTAATGTGCTTCTAAATCAACTAAACTTTTTCTGCAGTCTCTTCTACCAATTCTAGTCCCATCATCTTGCATTATTCTACTTCATCCAATCAATCTGGAGTTCGTCCCCATTTACCATATAATTCCTCAAAAGGATCCATCTGTATATTGGAATGAAAACTGTTATTATATGAAAATTCAACCAATGAAAGATGTTGGTCCCAACTTCCCTGGTAATCCATCGTGGAAGCATGTAACATATCCTCCAAGGTCTGAATTGTTCATTCTGACTACCAATCTGATAGCATATAAAAACTTTACTAAAATTTAATTCTGTACCCAACGACTTCTGAAGGCCTTTCCAAAATTTAGAAGTATACCCATGGTCACGATCAAATACATTGGAGAGGGGAACTCAATGTAACTTGAATATATCTTTAACATACAAATGAGAAAGTATATCTATAGAAAATGTATCTCGAATAGGAAGTAAATTAGAATATTTAGTCAATCGATCAATAATAACCCATATTTCATTATTACCTCGAGATGTCATGGGTAATCCCACAACGAAGTCCATGGATATATTTTCCCATTTCCACTCTAGCACCGGTAAAGACTGAAGCATCCCTTTTGGTAACTGCCACTCTGCTTTATGCTAATGACAAGTCAAACACATCATAGTAAAATCAACAATATCTCTTTTCATTCCATCCAACCAGTAATACTCCCGCAGATCTCTATACATCTTAGTACTTCCATGATGAGCAGAAAACAGGGAACTAAGAGAGTCACATAAGAACTCATTCTTCAACTGTAAATCACAAGGCACACAAAATCTCTTCCCAAACCATAAAACCCAATAATTAGTAATGTTAAATTCAGGCAACATGCCCTTCTGAACCAGCTCTACCTTTTTCTGCAACCCACTGTCTTTCTTTTGCGCTTTCTTAATTCTGTCTAATAGAGATGATCTCACTGTCAACTAAAACAAAATAAAAGAACTTCCTGCACCAACAAATTATATTCCAATATTCATCAAATCAATAACCAAAGTTTCTAGTTCGAAATGTAGCATGGTTAATGAAGCATTACTTCTTCAACTCAAAGAATCATCCACATTATTTGATTTTCTCGAATTGTAATGAATTCTACAATTGTAATCCTTGATTAATTCCAGCTATCTCCTCTGTCTCATGTTCAATTTTTTCTGAGTAAATTTATACTTTAAACTATTGTGATCAGTATATATTTCAATCATTACTACATATAAATGATGACTCTAAATTTTAATGCAAAACAACATTAGATAATTCAGAATCATGTGTAGGGTAATTTTACTCAGGAGTTTTCAACTAACGTGAAGCATAAGAAATTACATGATCATCCTGCATAAGGACACAACCAATTCTCATCAACAAATCATCATTGTTGATAACAAACACACCATTTCTAGAAGGCAGCGCCAAAACTGGAGAATTCCCCAATCTTCTTTTCAATTCCTAAAAACAATCATCGCATTCTTTTGTCCAAATGAACATAACACCTTTTCAAGTTAACAAAGTCATTGGACAAGATAACCATGAAAAATTATCAACAAACCTCAAGTAATAACCTTCCAAACCAAGAAAACTATGGATCTCGATAATATTTTTTTTGTTTTGGACATTCTTCAAAAACTTTTGTT
Source organism: Viscum album (assembly GCA_963277665.1). Lineage (NCBI taxonomy): Eukaryota > Viridiplantae > Streptophyta > Magnoliopsida > Santalales > Viscaceae > Viscum > Viscum album. The sequence goes on along the minus strand of OY728128.1, from coordinate 242,502,820 downwards.
TTAACAGGTTCAACAGTTATGCCATTGTTATAAACAATGTGACCAAGGAATGAAATTTTTTGTAACCAAAACTCACACTTGCTGAATTTTCCATACAGTTTCTTTTCTTTTAAGGTTTGGAAGTTAACCCTTAAATGCCTTTCATATTCCTCTTGACTTTTGGAATAAACCAAAATATCATCAATAAACACAACCACTATCTTATCCAAGAACTCATGGAAAATTCTATTCATTAGATCCATGAATACAACTGGTTCATTGGTCAACCCTAAAGGCATAACTACAAATTCATAATGGCCATATCTAGTACGAAACATGGTCTATGGAACATCTGCTTCTTTTACAATCAACTGATGGTACCTCGACCTGAAGTCAATCTTTAAAAAATACTGAGCTCCCTGGAGCTGATCAAACAAATCATCGATATGACGAAAAGGATACTTGTTCTTAACAGTGATGTTATTAAATGTCATATAATCATTGAAATGTCTAATTGAACCATCATTATTTTTAACAAACAAGATAGGAGCACCCCATGGTGATGTTCTAGGTTGAATTAAACCTTTACCTAATAACTCCTGCAATTACATCGTTAACTCTAAAAGTTCAACTTGAGCCATTCAATAAGGGGGATTTGAAATTAGCTTGGAATCAGGAACTAAGTCAACAATAAATTCAAATTCTCGATCATTTATAATATCGGGAAACTCATCAGGAAAAATAGAAAGATAATCATTTACCACTGCCACATCATTATTTTTGAGCAGTTTCTTTGTTTTAAACAATATGTGAAATTTAACATTCATTTCCATCATTTACAAGTTTCTCAGCTTCCTTATTTGTTATCAAAATTAAGGGTTCATTTTGTAAACAAAATGAAAATCAATTTTAAAAGAAACATCTTTATCTCTGTAGTCAATCTTAGCATGATAAATAGAAATTCATTCCATGCCCAAAATTACAACAAACTCTACTCAAGGCAAAACAATAAGGTTTTCTGGTAGATTCGTTCCACACCCAAGGATAGGAAGGTTATTATAATTTCTCTTTGTCTCAATGTTTCTCCATGGTGATTTTACCTTAAGTTCCAGATTCATATCTTGAGATGGAATTCCCAATTTAATAGAAATGTTCCCATAAATGAATGAATGTATAGACCCTGAATCAAACAACACATTGTTATAATCTGAACAAACAAACAGTGTACCTGATACTTTATTCGATGGACCAACATCTGCTGAAGTAGTTGCAAAGGATTTCACGACCACTTTACTCTCGTAGTCTGGATTCTTTCCCTCAGTTGAGTTCTTCGTTAGAAACGGTATTTCATAATGACCCATTTCTTTACTCTTAAAACATCTTAACATTGGCTTTTCATTGCCTACATGACCATCTTATTTACAGTTACGAGCAATATGACCAAACTTACCACACCGAAAGAACTTTACAGACATGGATAAGCATTCTCCAAGATGCATTTTACCACACTTCTCACAGGATGGATATTTGGTTTTCATACCTCTAGGTTTCTTTGATGAATTATTTACATTTGCCTGCCAACTAGACCTCTTATTCTATTGTATGTCAAAGAACACATGATCATCAACAAATTCTATTTCCACCATCTCCACACATCAAAGAAGTTTTTCATAACATTTGAACTCACGAGAAGCTAAAGACCTTCGATATGTTGTCTTTATCCCTGATTAAAAATGGTTGATTTTACTATCAATATCTCGTATAAAATTTGGAGTATAACTTTCTAGTCAAGTGAACTTTGCTTCATAAGAATCCACTGAGTCGTCCTCCTGCCTCAATTCTAGGAATTGTTTTTCCATTCTAAGACAAAACACCTTAGGAAAATATTTCTCAAGAAATATACCTTTGAATTCATCCCACTAAAGATCATCAATATCCTCACAATCCTTGATATTTTTCACCATCAACCACCACGGATCCGATTCACCTTCAAATAGGTAAATAGCGAGACCAACCTTTTGATGTTCTGAACACCCCATGATATCAGAAATATTCTTCAGTGCTTTAATCCACCCTTCTACTAGCATAGGGTAAGAAGATCCTCTGAATGATGGAGGATGTTTCCTCATAAAATCCTCCACTACTAACATGTTCCCCTGTGGATGATCTGGCTGATCTCAGGTATGGATACCACCACCATTTATAGCCTGAGTCAATTTTTCCATCACTGTAACAAAGTGTTCAGTTCCGATTCCGACCATCTCAGGTTTCTGATTTAGAAGTCTGTTTTCTTCCTGATGTCGTCCCAGCATAGTTTCCCTCTTTCCACTACAGAAAACCAGCCTGAACACAGAAATATATTAGGCAAAGAAACATGGTAATATTTAAATGATATATCATTTCAATCATACCATAAATTAATTTATGGACATGAATTTTACAATATTCTAACTACTAATATTTTCTAAACTGATCTTTGATACCAACCATAAATACCTGCACTTAAACATTACATAATCATGAATTAAATGAATAACTCACATTGCTGATCTTTTTAGGATTGGAGATTTATAGAATTAGACCATAACTATTACATCTCAAAAGCGTCATAGAAGACACTTCTACACAGTTTCCACTTTTTCTAGAAAATAAAAAATCTTGAAAAAAAATGTCATGTCTAGTTCCATGTTTTAGACCGCATGACTTTCCATGATCCCATCCTTGACCCTATTCCACTATATGTCATGTGAATTTTTTTTCTTCAAAAACATGGGATGAGCATAAAATCCTCAGTAAGGAATACACAAAGAGGGAAACTTTGAGTTTTTTCAAAATAACAAGTAAACCACTAATACCTATTCATAAGTAATACTTTTCTCCTATATGAAGTAGTAAATACTCTTCATTGAAAAATATCATCGCGTACCATTTTGTAACCAAATGATCACCATAAAACCCATATAAATAATGAATAACATATAAAGGTAACTTAGAACAAAAATATACATAAATAGAACAACCATACGGTCTACTTCAACACATGTTAATAATGGAATAGCTATACGGCCGACTTCCATAACCAATGAATTGGAGGTTATAACGTAACCATCCACCATGATTTATCATGGCACCACCCGTCATTTGGTTTATCATGTAACCACCCGTCAAATGTCCATGTACCATTATAAAATCATAACACATACAACAAATATAAATGAAAGAAAACATTTCCACATTTTATTCACAATATATCACTTAAATATATTGACATAACAAATCCATTATCAAAACCACTTTCAATACCAAAGTACATAATATATTATAGGGTATTTATTATTCCGTTTAAAAACATTACGGTTTGTTAAGGATGCCAAGGATAAAGTAATACTCGCGGCGGCAGAAAGGTCATTGTCAATGCGTACGTTAAAATAAACACCCATTTTTGTTGTTTAGTAAAAAACTTCATAGAAAAAGATTACCTTTGAATGAAATGAAAATTCAAAGTCCTTTATACAAAAAATAAAACAAAGTCTTGTATTAAAACAAAATATGCCTCAATGAAAGTAGGTTGAGACGAATTCCCTTACCTCGTGTCCGACTTGACTCGATAGTTATTTAATCTCCTAAATAATAAACTAGAGTTAATATATACATTATTAAGATCCTTTTTCATGTTAATTATTCCTTTTATATCACTTATTACCATGTTATGAACATTATCTAAGCATTTAAGTTAATAACTGTTGTTTTGCCAATATTTGGTACTTCACTCAAAAATAAACTTCTTATAATTACAAGTTGTTCATATGGTAAAATATTAACTATATATAGAAATATACTCATTATGAGGATATCATATATATCATATATATCCATTATATACATGCATTTATAATCTTACATAACATTTTGAGGTAGGAAATGAAATGCATCGTTCAGGGAGACGGTAAGTCGTATGTACGCATGAACACTACATTCATTTCTATTTCACATTTAATTGAATGAAAACATTATGATATAGAGGTAAATTATAATTCCAGTATAATATCATATATAATATTATTAACTCCATCCTTTAAATGTCCCACATATGGAATTAATGATTCAAATCACTTCGAGGGGGCGGTAGTCCGAACATCCTAAAATGAAATTATCGCGTTTATCCATTACGGAAACCATAAAGGTATTCCATAAATGAAAAATAAAGAAGCATAAGGAAGACATAAAAATAATATATATCATATATAAATACAGTGAAATCTTAATGGCCACCATGAGAGGTGGTAGGAGATAATTGAACAATCATCGTTTCGTGAGGCAGTAGTTCGCCGTCCACAGAAACAATATGTTCTTCACCCATTAGATGGAGGTGTGTGTAAGTGTAGCACGAATACATATCATAACAACATAATAGTATATTTATGTTACTGGTTTTGTTACAAATGAATGTAATAAATAGATTTTAGGGGGATGGAGAAGCAAAATAAAACAAAATAACATAAGAGAAGACATACCTTTAAATCGGGTTACTCCACTTGGATTGAACCAAAAAGGGTTTCATGAAGAGCTTTATGCCTATGGTAAGGCTTCTTGGATAAAGAGATACACCTTGGGTTTTTATTTAAAAAGAGTTTGTATTAGCCAAAGGGCTTAAAAAGTGTGTGAAATGGGTAGGAAGTGGGGTCTTTTATAAGAGAGAGGAGGGGCTCTTTCAGAATGCTTAAAAATATAATTTTATTATATAATGATTTTCGGTTTCTCAAGGTCCAAAAATAATTAAAGTATAAGATAAGGTGTCCCATGTTCGAAATAAAATCATCCAATATAAATTGGACAAGTTTTGGATATTTTTTTTAAACTTTATCTTCTTATTAATTTAAATTATTCAATAATGACATAAACACTGCATCATCATTATGTCATAAATAATATTATTTATTTAATGTCTAAATTTTTTAAAAAACATACCATGATGTAGGAAATATTATTAGATTTATAATGAATGTATATAGTCAAATATATCAATTATATAACCCCACATAAAAATTGTTTTAGTAAAATAATACATATTTGTGACATTTTTATTTTTAGTTTAAAAAAAATATATTAATGTCATTATCTTACCCAAGCGGCTCCTTGGGGTCCCAAAAATTGACCAATGGATTTTATTGGTCGGACATGACTCATACAATAAGGTTAGGACAAGTGTAAAGGTAATTTGATATTATTATAAGATTATTTTTACCTTAAATTACCCTAATTACCTCTAATCGCGTTTAATAAAACTCAAAAGTTACTATTCACCAAAAAATATTTTCATCTCATTGAACCACATTTTATATAATAATGACAACCATATATGTTGGATTTTTGAAATTTGATTCACAGAAGCAGTAAAGTATCGTTTAAATGAAAAATTCGGTTTTTTTAACTACCACTTAGTGGTTTCACTATTCATCAAAAATTGAAGTTTTTCAGAATAATACCAAATATTCACCCTAAGCTATACTTGATCTTCCGAATTCAAAAATGATGCCTATTTTAAAAAATTCAAAACATATAAGTAGCATTAATTAACTTTATAATTATTTCCCATTGTCAAATCAAATATTGTTTTTTTAAGAAACGATGTTTGTCAAAAGATCGACACTTGTTTACGTCCAACTTCAAAGTGAAATTAATTCCAATGTACACCATTGGATTAAATGGTAAAAATATATTCTAATTTAACATTATTTATAATTAAAAATACAATCTAACCACATAAATAAATTAAATTAAAATGAGGTTTGGAATTAAAATACAACATTTTTTACAATTCATAAAAAAATGAACTTTGTCGGAAAAATAACAAAAACATATTCAAAGTAAATTTTGATGTCCCGATTCTAAAAAAGAATTTTATTTGGTCCAATAAAATTTATAAGAGTGACCGAAACTATATTTAAAGAGGGTTTTCCATCAAAAGGTGATAAATCGACCTTTTAGTCAATATTAGAGTATTTATGCTTAAAATTGGATTCATTCACATTTTAGGCCTCTAAAATTTATTTGATAAATGTAAAAACATTTAACAAATATATAAAATCATATTTTAGTTATATCTATTCATTCCCACCAATACAATGTCTAATCATTAACTACCATTTAAAATAATATTTTTATATTATTAGTGTGGAACGTATGATTTCAAAGAATTCCATTGTTACGTATCGGGTACGCCATCGAACATAGAAACCCCATTAATTTAAAATTAATATTTAATTCACAAATATTAATAAATATGAAAATGACTTATTCTTTATTTACCTGGGATGTTACAGCCAATCCTTGAATTTTAGAAAAAATATAACAAATAATTTATCCTTAAATTTAAAAAATGTGTTGATAAAAATGAATTTAATAACCTCTACAGTGACATAGCAAGGGCATACCACATGGGATTGTGCTATAATATCACTATTTTTCAAGTCCAGAGAGTAACTTTTTATGTGGTTCGCCTTTCAACACCCAAAACACCAAAAATTATTAAATCAATTCTTGTATTTCCTATATTTCTTTTCGATAGGACCCTTAGTATACATCAATTGAGGTTCACTCTTGACATCATTAATCTCTTCCATCAAATCATTTATTGAAGGTTGTGAGACACCACAAAAAACATTACATCATCTATTTTAAATTAATATCAATCATACATCATGAAATATATCAACTATTTAAAATTATCATCAAGAGAAATTAAAAAAAAATCCTAATCATCATATTTAACCTATATACCAGTATTAGCTAAATACAAATGAACTTTCTTGAATTCATCAGTATGAAATATAATAGAAGATCTAGGAGGCATTTTAAAATTTTATAACCACAACTTTTTATATAAACATCCAAACAAGGATTTGGTCATACAAAAAAGTCCATGTTTAAGAATAACAGATTTATCAGTAGTTTCATGTGTGACTTCACAAAAAAAATTATCTTCAATATTTAACAAAAGAGTGTAGTTATCCTTTTCTAGTATACATTGGTCGACATCAACTAAAGAATTTGTGGACTAACCATCGGCCTAGATAATCTCTACTAGTTTTTTATTATCTTGTAATGCATCTAAAAATCCTTTAAGGACTAAAAAGGAAAATAGTTTTACTCTCTCTAGATTGAAATCATTTTCATCAATGAAATTTTTGACATTAAATTTAAATTAAATTTTTAAAATGACTATAGGATTTCATACCACCCGATTTCTCCTCAACTGTAGTGTGTCTTGTTTTTCTCGTGATCTACTGAGATCACATGTCATCATTATTTTTCCACTCCCCCTTTTCTATACACATGTCCACATCATCTGCAGTTCTTGTCCACTCATCACCCCATCTCTACAATATTACTGTTAATATATTCGGTGTTGTTTTATTTTCTAGTTTTTTGGTTATTTTTCCTCAACATTTATAGTTTTGAGTGTTGAGAGAGGAGGTTTTATTGTGGTCATGTAATCCAAAACATCCACACCATATTTCATTCCCTATTCCAGTGACCTCCAGTGGAGAGCTTTGAACTCACGATATCTATCAAGACCATTTCAGAACCATGGACTTTGGATCCTAGTATAGACGTTTATTCTTCGGATCTTCATGTTTTCTGAGGATTTTTTTTATTCATATTGAGCATTGTATGTTTTTGTTTATTAATTTTTGTCAAGTTCTCGGGGTTTTGGGAATGAGTTTCTCCAGTTCATCGGAGTACATTGCTATCTCAGAGCCCAGACACATCCCTGTCTCTTGGTGTGATGCGGTCGTTGTTCTCGGATAGTTTCTATGGTCCACATTCAGGGTTTTAATCAATTTTTATTCTTATTTTATTTTTGATCTATTTATTATTCATAATAATAGATTATTGTTATGGTGTTCATTACATGGAGTTGGACCAGAGGTCCTAACCATGTCAATAAAATGTGTTCTTTACTTTCCATCACTATCTCTTTATGTTTTTTCACCTCTTTTAGAAACGATTCATAAATTATGTTTCATTTTCATCGATAAAACTTACATGACCCCATTTCTATTTCAAGAGTAGTATAGATAGAGTTTGGTCATCTAAGTGGAGGTCTTCTGTGTGTAAAATGGAGATTGTCTCATATCTGAATGAATAATCCATTGATTTTACCAATAGAAGTACATATACTGGTTATTCAAGGTATAGATCATGTTAGTTCATAGAAGTGGAGGCCAAGTGTGTGTTTGATGGTGATTGTATTAGATATTATTGAATGATCTAGTGATCCAACTGATCTAAGGACTGATGGAGGGATAAAACTAATTTTTTTCTTAGGATATTTAGTTTTATCATCGAAATGGTGGCCATGTTTGTGTCTGTTAGAGAATTTATCATATATAATCGAAGGATCCATTAATCCAACAAATTGAATGAGGGATTGAGTCTCATGTTGGTTGTTATCTATAGTGGACATGTTATCATGGAATAATGTCTAGCCCCTAGTGAGCAATCTTCACTCAAGAATACTAGATTTGAGATCAATATGATGATTGTTTGTTTTATTTTATTGTTTTTAGAGTATTTAAATTTTTTATTAATTTTTTTACGAAGAAAGATTATTTTTAGAACCCCTCAATGAAAAAAAGAGTTGGAAGGGACATGTATGTTCTATAGAATACACTTTTTCACTAGATGGTTTGATTTGTTCTACTTATTTGATTCATTGTGATCTAATGAACATGAATAAATCATGAAAAAAATGTATTTTTAGGAAATACATCAGCCCAATTCCATGAGATGAATATTTCTATTCAACACCCCAACCGAATGGTGTGATGAAATACTAAATGTAACTATCCTTATAAAAACTGTGTGGTCTTTTCTTGGAGATTATATGATTAAAAATTTATAGATAATATTTCTTGACCTGGGGTAGTGGCAATGATGTGTGACCTCTTATTATGTCTCCCAAGAAGTGTTTGAGTAAGAAAAAAACATATTAAAAGAACATGTGTTGTTCTTTAGGGGAAATCATTAGTTTTAGCACGTGGATGGACCCCAAGGAGGAGACATCACATTTCTAGGGAGTGACTAGGGTTCCAAAAGAACCTAGTTGTTACATTAGTATCTGAGTGGTTCCCATCCAAAAGTACAGTGGAACTTCCATGTCAACATGGTGTACCATTATTTTTTGGTTCCTACTAGATTAAAACATCACAGATAAACATGTTTGTCCTAATTTAGTGTCTAGAATGTGTGCCATCCTAATAGGTTTCTTGGGGTGTGTTTGTGTGTGAGCATAAAACACACTAAAAGAACGCATTTTGATGTGTGGGGATTTTAATGTGTCTAATGATTTATTTAGGCACATGGCTGGGACCCAGGGAGGGGACCACACATGTCTATGGGGAAATTGGTGTGCCAGTGGGGAATAGCTTCTACATTCTATACATATAAAATGGGGTTAAAATGGATGAGAAAATTAATTTCAACTATTATAATGATCTCCAATGATTCCTAAAATTTATATTCCTCTATCATCAATTACCAAGAAATTTAATAATATTATGGGTGTGAAAAAACAAAATAATTTTATTTAACTATTGTTTCCAAATATTCAACAAGGAATACACTCCACACAATAAGTTTTTCTTGTAAGGAGTCTTTATTGTATCCTAAAATAGATTAATTAATAACCATAATAATACCAATTTAGTGAGAGTGGATTTACTCTTATAGAGAATGAAAAGGTAATGTGCCTCAATGAGATCCTTATACTATCATCCAATGTAAATTCTATATAAATTACCCCTATATATCTCCAATATTCATAAGAGTTGATTTTATCAACATAAATATCGTGACACACAACAATGTGATGGATGTGAATCAATTTAATGTATGTATCTTAAACCGGTATAAAAATAGTGTGCACTTACTACATTCAACACTCAAATTTTTGTATGTGTTCTTGATTACAAATTCCCTCACATCTAAAGATGATATGATTTATCATTCTCATAGATGATGAAAATGAGAGAATGATGGTCTCATGTTTCAAAGTTACATACTCCATGATTTAATTGATAAACTCTTTGACTTATATCAACATCATCCTACTACAAATGAGAAATGAGATTCCTTAATGAAAATTTACATCACTATGGATGTTAGAAATAATAAATTAATACTATACAAGTGTTTTTAACGATTTTTTCTAGGGAGAACCTACCTAGGTCATCATCATTGACCCTCACTAATGGTTGTCTTATACCCCGCATTCCTAATTTCAAAATGTGGGAGACATTCATCTATTCATTAGAAATGATTTCTACATGATAAAAATTGGATGATGGGATGTTGGTTCTTCTATATGTGGATTCCTATTCATAAAATTTTACTGAGTATAGGTCTCCCTTAGATACTAAGACACTGTTCATGAAACTTATTCTCAGTGACACATATTTTTGGATGCTGATTAATTACAATGATTCTATCAGGTCACTCCATGTTGTCAAGTCAGGGCATAATCCTTTGGTCAGAAGAGTGTCCACTCTAGGGAATCAATGGCATTTAGGGAATATGAAATAATAGAACTCATATATTCATCTTCATTAGAGTGATTCTCAAGAGAGGAAAAACCTAAGGCTTCCCATGTCGATTGTGGGATATATTATTCCATAGGATTTTATATGATGTTTTCTTTGGATTAACATGTTTGAAAAGGGTCATTACGCGTGTTTAACATATATAGGTGAAGGATAACTGATACGAAAACATAAAAAGGTGGTTCAGATTGGTATATCCTTCGGGGGGAGCACCTAGAAAATTTACTGGATGAGTGGATCAGAACACCCAATAAGGACGGCCTTGATAGTGGGGTGTTCGATAAAGGGGATTTTTCACACAGTGAAGGCTAATATTGACACTTATGAGGGAGGAAAAGGGAATGTGGAACCAATGAGGGTGACACAAAGTTTTACCATTGGTTAGGATTGAACATTGGGGAGACTTCATACATAACAAGTTTATATGAATGGGATAAAAACCCATGTAGTATGAAGGGGTACGATTTGGTACATATGTGTGGTTATTTTCCCTTCGCAAGGGGGACACTATGGGTCAAATGGATATGTTGTGTGGGAATTATTCATGGTTAGATACCCATGTGATATTAGGAGTAGCGAGGAAGTGGGTTTCATGATATCACTGAGATGTGATGTAAAGACCCGTAAAATTCAAGGGAAATTTTTTCTTAATTTTCTTTGGAATTTTACAACAGCGCGGTTTCTGACGGCACCTGATTCCGTGGCCCGGTGTGCCCGGAATCAATTTCCGAAGTTTGGTTCGGGTACATTCAGTGAACGAACGAGCGGGAATTTTCTAACTTTTGAACCAGTGCCCGAAATCGAATTCTGAGGGCACCGATGAACTCGCAGCGCCGATTTTCTCTTAAGGAGACCTTTTCCGAGTTTGCGTTTTATGTGGGTTGAGAGTTAGTTTTGGGGAAAGATGGATGTAGTTAAATAAATTGTGGAACACAATTTATTTTAAACCATGTTGGTTATATCCTCCCAATGGGAGTTAGAGGTGGGACCCACATCCACTTAACCTCCTTTGATAGGATTACGTGTGGTGGGGCCCAAATGAACTCTAACTCTTCAACTCCCCTTTAAACTCCCAATAACTCCTCTTCTTTTAAATTTTGACAACTAGAGTTATTAATTGAGATGAGTTATTTAGTTTCAAACTTTTAAAATTCAAAGTGGTGATGTTGTGTAAATAAAATAAGTCTTAGACTTATTTTATTTGGGTTAGTTTTCTCTTGCCAACTTGAGAGGATTTGGGAAGAATTCTTCACCTTCTTCAACCTTGACGAAGAACGCGAAGAACTCTTAGGCTCCGACGAAGAACATCGTCACCATAAGAAGAGAAAGATGTGTCGTCTCTTCTCTTCTTCGCAGCTGGTGTGTTTCGGAAGATCGACGACGCCGCTTCTTTCGATCTTCTTCCCCTGTCAACGAAAGGAGATGCCGCTTCCTCCTCAGGCTTCCTCCATCAGCTTACGAAGCTTCTCCAGTGACGTTACCTCCTCGGATGCACCTCGATGTCAACGGAATCGACGTTTGATTTCCGCGACGCCCGACCTCTGCGACGCTTGTCTTCCGTGGGTCGTTGACGAACATCGTTCATGAACCAAGGTAGGGGTTTTATTTTAAATTATTTCCATTCTTGATTTTGGAATGTCGAATTTCGTGGTTTTCGACTAATTTTTATTGAATAATGAGAGGGGGTCGGTCCACACAAACATGGCCGACCCTCCTCCTTATTTCTTAAATGTTTTCTTTGTGGTTGGTATGAGGGAGCGTGGTGTCGTCGCACCACGCGGTTTCATGCGGAACATATGCGTGGCGCCGTCGCGCCGCGCCGTGGAAAGGAATTCAAGGACGCGACGTCGTCGCGCCAAATCGAAGGAAACCGAGGACGCCGCGGCCAGAATGGGGCCGCGGCAGAGGGGCGCGGTGCCGTCGCACCGCGCCGGACGACAAAGACTGCGGCCGGTTCCGGGCCGCGGCGAAACAAGGTGACCGGCGGCAAGCTGGGCCACCGGTGTCGGAAGCTGGAAGAGGACCGGCCTTTGCCGGTCCTGTTGAGAAGGAACCGGCCAGCCAGGTCGGGCCGGACGGAATGGAGGAAAACAGGGGGAAATAAATTCCCCCGGCCAGCAGTCAACGGCACCCCATTAATGAGGGGGGGGGGGGCGGCAGTTTCAAAGGGGGGGGGGGCAGGTGCCCCCCCTTTTTCCAAAAGCTCGGCCGAAGGCCGAGCTGGAAGCTTACCCAGCACACTGCGTCCAGCCGGACCAGCGCCATTCCGGGCCGGACCGAACCTGTCCGGTGCGGGTCGACCCGGTTCGGGCCAACCGGGGGGTCTCGTGTCGGTCGGCCCGGGCCCGAAACCCCCATTACCGAACTGTTTGGGTTCAAATGCCCATAACTCGGGATATGTACCTCCAAACATCGCGCCGTCAGCGGCGATGCGATCCTTGGATCGAGACGGTCATTTCTGTATATCACACTCAAGGTTTCGGATTACTTTTAGTTCGTCCGGGTTGGTTCGTACACGAAACCAACCGGGCCCTCAGAGCGGAAACGCTCATATCTTGAGCTACGGACGTCCAATTGACGTGTTGTCGACTTTGTTGAGTTCCTCTTAGTGAGACAGATCTTTTGGCATACTCCGCCCGAGGTTTGGATGTAGGTGGAGTACGGTCGGGTTGGTTTTTCCTTAAAAACCAACCGGGCCCCTGGGACGAAAAAGTCAATAACTCTCAGACCGGGCGTCCGATTGACGCGCCGTCTGTTGCATTGAGTTCCTATTGACGATACAGAACTTTTGGATACATCAACTCTAGACTTTGTGACAGTTGATGTATCAGCTTCTCGGCTCGTGGAGCGGACCCTCCTGAACGAGCTTTCTATGTGCGGGAACCCTAGAGCTGGCTGCGACTGCTACTGTGACTGTGACGACGACTGTGCAGAGATCCTCAGTGGATTCGATGACGATGACTACAGCACTCAGTGATCCTGTGTGGATCAGTGCTACCGATATTGTGTGGGTCCGATCCTGTGTGGGTCAGTGCTCAGCCGTCCTGTGTGAACCAGCGCCTATAGATCCTGTGTGGGTCCGATCCTGTGTGGGACTTTGCGAGGGTTAGTACCTTTCGATCCTTTGTGGGTCCGATGACTTAGATGGATCAGTGATCATCTATATCATCCTCGAAGAAGTATACCTGTGTGAGATGAATCCTGTTGCTTTCCTGTGTGGATTGTGTTGTGCTATCCTTTGTGGATTACGTTTTGCTTTCCTGTGTGGAATACGTATACTTTCCTGTGTGGACTGAGTTGTACTTGGGCTCAGAGGTGGGAGCGTATTGGTATTGATGACTTATGTATATGTATGGGCATATACCTAAGCAGTGTCGGTTGTTACTTCGTGATTGTATCTTTCCTTTGTGGTTTATCCTCTGTGGATTTTGGGAGACCTTCAGGGGTCTCGGGGTCCCTACTGAGTAGCTTATACTCACCCCTGCACGGGCTATGCCCGCACTACGTTGTGTTGGTTGCAGACGACGGACATCGTTGATCGTGGTTGAGGCTTGTAGAGCAGGACGGTACCTGGAGGTGGACAACTGGGCGGGACGTACTTGGAGCGGATGGCGGGACCCGAGGAGAAGAGGAGCTATCTATACCCATCCTTCAAGTGGGATTTCCAGTGGGTAGCTCGGCGTAGTATCTTTTACATTTCAGTTGCTGTTTTCCCTTTTGAGTTGTACTTTACTTTCATTTTTGGGTTTGTATACTGTCCCACTTACTTTTTCGCACTTACAGTTGTACTCTATTTTACTTAGTGTTTACTTTTCCACTTGCTTACTCTGTGGTGCTTGTTTACTTTACAAAGGAAATGCCTTCCCTTTTTACCGGGATTTACGCCTTGGTGCTAGTCGCCAGCCCCGGGCCTATGGAAGGTGGGCTTGGGGTAGTCACGGAACGGGCCCCGAGGACGGGTCATGACAAATTGGTATCAGAGGAGTTTGGTTCTACCGCGAACTCTGATCTTTTCTATGTGAAGCAATAATGTTTAGAGTATTGATTGTGGTTATCAGTCCACGAAGTCCAGTGTTGGTGCGGTGGCCGACGTATTCGTATACCAGGACCCTGACTTCGAATTCCTGACTTAATGCACGAAAACATTGATTGCGTGTGTGTTTCAAGTTTTCTTTGTGATTACTTTGTATCAGCTCACCAGGTATACTGTTCTGATCGTGGCGCACCTATTTCCTTTTCATGATGGCCCCACGATGGCAGCCAGCTAGGGTTCCGAGAGTCGAGCGTGATGACAGCCCACCGAGCGACGAGGCCTCGGTGCAGGGCCCTTTGTCAGTAGTGGCACCGGTGGTAGCACTACCCACCGAGCCACCGATTCTTCCAGCACCAGCCGCGGACGATGCACGTCACCTCAGCGCACTGCATGAGTTTCAGCGCCAGTGACTTCCCAGGTTTCGTGGGGAGACGGACCCCCAGGCAGCTGAGGACTGGCTGGAGGCAGTCGTATGAGTTTTCAGGCTAGTGCGGACACCAACAGACCTCATGGTGATCCTCGCTGCGAGCCTACTGCACGCAGCAGCGGGCCGATGGTGGAGCTTGATTCTCCAGGTGCATGATGAGGCATCTCTACTTTGGATGGACTTTGAGAGCCTCTTCTGCTCGGAGTTCGTCCCAACCACCCTCCATGCGGTGCGCATTCAGGAGCTTCTTCAGCTGCTGCAGGGCTGCATGACGGTCGCTCAGTACTCGGCGAGATTTACAGATCTCTCGCGTTACTCGACCGACATGGTACGAGACCCATTCATTCGGGCCTGGACCTTCGAGCAGGGATTGAGACATGAGATCAGGGCATCGCTGATCTCCCTCAGCTTACCGACTCGGACGGGAGTACTGGAGTGGGCCCTTTTGATCGAGAGATTTCTTGCTGAGTCTACACCAGCACCGAGACCCACCACAAGGCGGCACATGGCAGAGTCTTCTACAGCTGGCAGTTGACGGATGACTCTTGGGTCCAGGCAGACCAGACCATCAGGCAGACGACCTCAGAACACTAGCTCAGCAGTGCGGGGCACACAACGTGGAGCCAGTCTTTCGAGAGGTAGACAGTGCTACTCGTGCGGTGGGCAAGGCCACATGGCTCATGACTGCCCGACCCACCGTGCCGGGGAGCAGCAGACGATTGAGGGACCACTGAGGCAGAGGCAGAGGGTCGACCGTGGCTGTCCTCGGGGAGGAGGCGGACGAGGCAGAGGAGCTGGCCGAGCAGTAGGTGTTGGGCAACGCTTTGAGGATCTACCACCACCACCACCAGGAGGTCCACCCCGACCACAGAGAGCTGGCGGGCAGAGACAGGCACAGCTTCCGGAAGCAGAGGCCTATGACCACGGCGCACCCGAGATGATTCGAGGTACTATCTGTGTCTATTCCACCCTTACTGCAGTACTTATAGACACAGGAGCGAGTCACTCTTTCATAGCCGTTTCCCTTGTTCGGAGCTTGGAGATTCCGACAGAGCTGTTGTCTCGATCCTTACGGCTAGAGACTCCTACGGCAGCAGACTCGACGATTACGCACTGGTGCCGGCAGTGTGAGCATACTCTAGGAGGTGAGATCTTCGGCTGGGATCTTCTTCTAGCAGCGTTGAGGCCTTACGACGTCATCTTGGGCATGGATTGGTTATCTACAGTCCATGCACAGATTGACTGTTTTATGCGCAAGGTGCGATGTGTACGCACTGACGGGAGTAGGTTCACCTTCACCGGCGAGAAGGGAGCCTTTGCAGAACAGGGTGGACATCCGTGGAGTAGAGGACAGCCCATCACTCATTAGTTGGCTAGCCTCATCCTAGGACCAGTTGGCATGCGGAGTCCTGGATTTCCTGCAGTGGTGGATCAGTTTGCGGACGTCTTCCCCGATGACATTCCAGGGCTACCTCCTCGCAGAGAGGTAGACTTTTATATTGACCTGTACCCCGGGACAGCTTCGATATCGACTCCAGCATATTGGATGGCCCCCGCCGAGCTTCGAGAGCTATGGGTATAGTTGTAGGACTTGCATGGAAAGGGGTTTATCTGACCTAGTGTTTCACCATGGGCTTCCCCGATATTGTTTTCCAAGAAGGCTGACAGGATCTTGCGACTGTGTGTTGATTATCGTCGCCTGAACCAGGTGACAGTGAGGAACAAGTATCCTCTACTGAGGATTGATGACCTCTTTGATCATCTCACGGGAGCACGGTGGTTCTCGAAGATTGACCTCAGGTCAGGCTATCATCAACTCAGAGTTCGAGACGATGACATACAGAAGACAACCTTCAGATGTCGGTATGGCCACTATGAGTTCGTGGTTATTCCCTTCGGCATAACCAATTCTCCAGCAGTGTTCATGGCCCTCATGAACAGGATATTTCAGCCATACCTCGATTAATTTTTCGTGGTCTTCATCGACGACATTTTGATTTACTCGACGACTGAGGAGGGCACGCCTACCACCCGCGGGTTGTACTAGACACACTCTGATAGCACCATCATATTGGTAATCTCTCGAAGTGCCAGTTCTGGATACGTGAGGTCCACTTCATGGGACACGTCATCTCTGAGGTGGGAGTTGCAGTGGATCCTGTGATGATCGAGGCAGTGTTAGCTTGGGAGCCACCCAGGAGCGTGACGAAGGTGCGGAGTTTCTTGGGTCTAGCTAGATACTATCGGCGATTTTTTCCAGACTTCTATAGAGTTGCGGCACCACTCTCAGCTTTGACGAAGAAGGGGAAACCCTTCGTGTGGTCAGACAGATGTCAGTAGAGCTTCCAGGAGCTGAGACAGAGGTTGACCAGGACACCTATCTTGAGGTTGCCTTAGGAGGGAGTAGGGTACGTAGTCTACTGCGATGCATTAGGGACCGGACTTGGTTGTGTTCTGATGCAGGATCGGGAAGTGATCACCTATGGATCACGACAGTTGAGGCCGTATGAGCAGAACTTTGTTACCCATGACCTAGAGTTAGCAGCAGTGGTTTTCGCTCTGAAGACATGGCGACACTACATGATGGGCAAGCACTTTACTATCTTTTCTGATCATCAGAGTCTCAGCTATATCTTCTCGCAGAAGGACCTGAATCTGAGACAGCGGCAATGGCTCGAGTTCCTCCAGGACTATGACTTTGAGATAGTCTATACTCCTGGGAAGGGGAACGTAGTAGCTGATGCCCTCAGCAGGAGGATGGGCATTCAGCTGCTTGAGGAGGCGACAGAGCAGCTAGCCTCTTTGCAGATATCCTTTTTGGATAGAGATGGAGCAGCCTTCCTTCAGTCTCTCACAGTCACTCCTCCACTACTGCATCGAGTTAGATAGGCACAGCATGGGGACGCTGACTGTGGGACATGGCATGCACAAATATCCTAAGGATATGCACCTGATGGTTTCTCTTTTGGAGAAGAGCACGACATCCTTTTCAGAGGACGTACCATGGTACCAGTCGCTTTGCGAGAGGAGGTGCTGAGAGAGTTTCACATTTCTCCTTTGGCGGTACATCATGGAGTGGTGAAGATGTACCAGGATCTCAGACGACAGCACTGGTGGTCGGGCATGAAGAAGGTTGGGGAAATGTTCGTTTCTCGATGCCTCACCTGCCAGCAGGTGAAGGCTGAACATCAGGTACCAGCAGGCTTGGTACAGCTCTTGGAGGTTCCGGAGTGGAAGTGGGACGACATATCATTGGACTTCGTGACTAGACTTCCACGCACTTCCAGAGGTCACGACTCCATCTTGGTGATTGTCGACCGACTCACCAGGTCGGCTCACTTCTTACCCATCAGAGAGTAGTGCTCAGTGGAGATCTTGGGACGTCTCTATATTCAGGATATTGTATGGCTTCATGGTGTTCCATCATCTATCATCTCCGATCGAGATGCTCGCTTTACTTCCTTGCTTTGGAAGAGGTTGCAGGAGGCGTTTGGGACGCATCTACGTCTGAGCACAGCCTTTCACCCTCAGACAGATGGTCAGACGGAGAGGTCCATTCAAACTCTAGAGGACATGCTTCGCGCATGTGTCCTTGACCTTGGTCGTAGCTGGGAGTACCACCTACCCTTGGTGGAGTTTTCATAAAACAACAGCTACCACTCCACCATCGGGATGGCACCGTACGAGGCATTGTACGGCCGACCATGTAGATCTCCTTTGTGCTGGACAGACCCTGGGGAGTCAGCACTTGTGGGACTAGAGAAGGTCCAGGCCACGACAGAGAAGGTCTAGGTCATCCAAGAGCGGATGAGGACATCACAGAGCCGGAAGAAGTCATACGCTGACAGGAGGCGTAGGCCACTAGAGTTCGAGGATGGTGACCACGTCTTCTTGAGGGTCTCACCTCAACATGGT
Organism: Viscum album; assembly: GCA_963277665.1. Lineage (NCBI taxonomy): Eukaryota > Viridiplantae > Streptophyta > Magnoliopsida > Santalales > Viscaceae > Viscum > Viscum album. Next base: position 242,483,862 of record OY728128.1, on the reverse strand, counting down.
ATATGGAGATTTGGCCGAGGCGGCAAGTTATCTCCGTGCTTCATCAGACCCTTCCAGGTCCTCAGCAGGATTGGCAAGGTGGCTTATCGCCTGGCTCTACCACCTCAGTTGCACTGGGTGCACGTCGTCTTCCACGTGTCTCAGTTGAGGAGATACGTGCACGACCCGACACACATCATTGACCATGGGGAGCTTGACGTTGACGATGGGGTGACTTTTAAGGAGGTCCCGGTGGAGATTGAGGATCGACTGGAGCGGGTCCTACATAGACGGTCGATTCCTCTAGTGCGCATCAGATGGCAGCACGGGAATCTCCAGGAGAGCACATGGGAGCGGGAGGCTCAGATGTGTGCTCAGTACCCTCATTTGTTACCCTAGTTTTGATGTATCATTACGGGGACGTAAAGCCCTGAGGTGGGAGTAATGTAAAGACCCGTAAAATTCAAGGGAAATTTTTTCTTATTTTTCTTTGAAATTTTACAAGAGCACGATTTCTGACGGGACCTGATTCCGAGGCCCGGTGTGCCCGGAATCAATTTCCGAAGTTTGTCTCGGGTACGTTCAGTGAACGAACGAGCGGGAATTTTCTAACTTTTGAACCGGTGTCCGGAATCGAATTCTGAGGGCACCGATGCACTCGCAGCGCCGATTTTCTTTTATGGAGACCTTTTCCGAGGTTGCATTTTATGCGGGTTGAGAGTTAGTTTTGGGGAAAGTAGGATGTAGTTTAATAAATTGTGGAACACAATTTATTTTAAACCATGTTGGTTATATCCTCCCAAAGGGAGTTAGAGGTGGGACCCACATCCACTTAACCTCCCTTGAGAGGATTAAGTGTGGTGGGGCCCACACGAACCCTAACTCTTCAACTCCCCTTTAAACTCCCAATAACTCCACTTCTTTTTAATTTTGACAACTTGAGTTATTAATTGAGATGAGTTATTTAATTTCAAACTTTCAAAATTCAAAGAGGTGATGTTGTGTAAACAAAATAAGGCTTAGACCTTTTTTATTTTGGTTATTTTTCTCTTGCCACCTTGAGAGGATTTGGGAAGCATTCTTCATCTTCTTCAACCTTGACGAAGAACGCGAAGAACTCTTAGGCTCCGACGAAGAACGTTGTCACCATAAGAAGAGAAAGACGTGTCATCTCTTCTCTTCTTCGCAGCCGGTGTGTTTCTGAAGATCGACGACGCCGCTTCTTTCGATCTTCTTCCCGTGTCAACGAATGGAGAGGACGCTTCCTCCTCAGGCTTCCTCCGTTATCTTACGAAGCTTCTCCGGTGACGTTACCTCTTCGGACGCACCTCGACGTCAACAGAATCGACGTTCGATTTCCGCGACGCCCGATATCTGCGACGCTTGTCTTCTGTGGGTCATTGACGAACATAGTTCCTGAACCAAGGTAGGGGTTTTATTTTAAATTATTTCCGTTCTTGATTCTGGCATGTCGAATTTCGTGGTTTTCGTCTAATTGTTATCAAATAATGCGATGGGGCCTGTCCGCACAAACACGGCCGACCCTCCTCCTTATTTCATAAATGTTTTCTTTGTGGTTGGTATGACTGAGCATGGTGTCGTCGCACCACGCGGTTTCATGCGGAACATATGCGCGGCGCCGTCGTGCCACGCCGTGGAAAGGAATTCAAGGACGCGACACCGTCGCACCGCATTGAAGGAAACCGAGGACGCCACAGCCGGAACGGGGCCACGGCGGACGGGCGTGGTGCCGTCGCACCGTGCCGGACGACAAACGCGGCGGCTGGTTCCGGGCTGAAGTGGAACAAGGTGAGTGGTGGCCAGCCGGGCCACCGGTGTCAGAAGCCGGAAGAGGACTGGCCTTTGCCGGTCCTGTTGAGAAGGAACCGGCCGGCCAGGTCGGGCTGGCAGGAATGGAGGAAAACCATGGGAAATAAATTCCCCCGGCCAGCAGTCAATGACCCCCCATTAATGAGGGGGGGCATGGATTCACAAGGGGGGGCAGGCGCGCCCTGTTTTTCCAACAGCTCGGCCAATGGCCGAGCTGGCAGCGCGCCCAGCGCGCTGCGTCCAGCCGGACCGCCGCCTGGCCAGTCCGCCAGGCCGGGCCGCGCCCAGCCGAGCCGGGCCGTGACGGGCCAGGCCGACCCTGTCCAGGGCGGGTCGACCCGGTTCGGGCAACCGGGGGGTCTTGGGCTAGGTCGGCCCGGGCCCTAAACCCCCATTACCGAACTGTTTGGGTTCAAATGCCCATAACTCGGGCTATGGACCTCCAAACGACACGCCGTCAGCGGTGATGCGATTCTTGGATCGAGACGGTCGTTTCAGTATATCGCACTCAAGGTTTAGAATTATTTGAGTTCTGCCGGGTTGGTTCGTACACGAAACCAACCGGGCCCTCGGAGCGGAAACGCTCATATCTTGAGCTACAGACGTCGGATTGACGTGGTGTTGAATTTGTTGAGTTCCTCTTAGTGAGATGGATCTTTTGGAATACTCCGCCCGAGGTTTGGATGCATGTGGAGTACGGTCGGGTTGGTTTTGCCTTAAAAACCAACCGGCCCCCTAGGACGAAAAAGCCAATAACTCTCAGATCGGGCGTCCGATTGAGGCGCCGTCTGTTGCGTTGAGTTCCTGTTGACGATACGGAACTTTTGGATACATCAACTCTAGACTTTGTGACAGTTGATGTATCAGCTTCGTGGCTGGTGGAGCGGACCCTCATGAACGAGGTTGCTGTGTGCGGGAACCCTAGAGCTGGCTGCGACTGCTATTGTGACTGTGACGACGACTGCGCAGAGATCCTCAGTGGATTCGATGACGACGACTACAGCACTCAGCGATCCTATGTGGATCAGTGCTACCGATCCTCTGTGGGTCTGATCCTGTGTGGGTCAGCACTCAATGGTCATGTCTAAACCAGCGCCTATAGATCCTTTGTGGGTCTGATCCTGTGTGGGTCTTTGCGGGGGTTAGTACCTATCGATCCATTGTGGGTCCGACGACTTAGATGGATCAGGGATCATCTCTATCGTCCTCGAAGAAGTATACCGATGGGAGCTGAATCCTGTTGCTTTCCTGTGTGGATTGTGTTGTGCTATCTTGTGTGGATTACGTTTTGCTTTCCTGTGTGGAATACGTATACTTTCCTGTGTGGATTGAGTTGTACTTGGGCTCGGAGGTTGGAGCGTATTGGAATTGATGACTTAGGTATATGTATGGGCATATACCTAAGCAGTGTCGGTTGTTACTTCGTGATTGTATCTTTCCTTTGTGGTTTATCCTTTATTGATTTTGGGAGACCTTCGGGGGTCTTCGGGTCCCTACTGAGTAGCTTATACTCACCCATGCATTGGCTATGCCTGCACTACGTTGTATTGGTTGTAGACGACGGACAACGTTGATCATGGTTGAGGCTCGCAGAGCAGGACGGTACCTGGAGGTGGACCACTGGGCGGGACATACTCGGAGCGGACGGCGGGACCCAAGGAGCAGAGGAGCTATCTGTACCCACCCTTCAGGTGGGATTTCCAATGGGCAGCTCGGTGTAGCAGCTTTTACTTTTCAGTTGTTGTTTTCCCATTCGATTTGTACTTAGTTTCAGTTTTGGGTTGGTATACTGGCCCACTTACTTTTCTGCAATTACAGTTGTACTCTGTTTTACATAGTGTTTACTTTTCCGCTTGCTTACTCTATGGTGCTTGTTTACTTTACAAAGGCAATGCCTTCCCTTTTTACCGGGATTTACGCCTTGGTGATAGTCACCAACCCCTGGCCTATGGAAGGCGGGCTTGGGGTAGTCACGGCACGGGCCCCGAGGACGGGTCGTGACATGTGACATCCCAGGAAAGAATCAGGATGGGTATGTATGAAATGATGATGAAATTAATGGAATGAATCAAGTGACAGACTTGATCCCTATAGAGGATTCCTACATTCGCAAGTTACTAGGAATTAAAGTTCATATAGTTTTGGAAGTGGGGTTGATGGAAACCTAATAAGGAGGCCCATGACAATGAACACATAGATTGGGACATGAAGGGAGTGAAACCTACTTGTTGGGGAATGATCCTTCTAAAACAAAATCACTCATGGGAAAGATTAGGATGGGAATGTGTGATGGTATTGAACCTGATGGAGGCTTCCTACACAACCCAGTGGTTGTGGATCATAGTCAACATTTTTTAGGAATTAGGCACAAAATCAGGGTGTACATAATGGAAAAAACATAGAGGTGTGACATGGGGTGACACATGGTTAGTGGACCATCAAAAAAAGGATCACTCTCGGTTGGAGGAGTATGGTGAATTGTGTGGGGAAAATGCATGGTTAGCTTTCTCGAGCATACAGATCAGAATAGCTCAGTGGGTGGATCTTGGATATGTGTCCCAAATATGGAAGATATCAAATTAGGAGGGAAGTCCCCTAGTAGGTAGAACCAATGTTTACAATTGTATGGAATTGAACATAAGAGAGGCTTCATACATACATGAACGAGATATAAACTTGTGTAGTTCACAGGGAGTAGTTTAAGAATTGTAGGATGAGTGAACTAACATGAAATAGATGTATCAAATAGATTGTGGGGATTAAAAGGATTGAACCTCTGATAGGCTTTTCTATGTACCCTATGTTGAAGATAGGGATCAAAGTCCCCATAGTTTAGTGGATAGAGTTTAAATTCATGTAGGATGAAGGGCATGCCACTTACACATGGTTGGTGTCCCAAAGTCATCTTTGGGGTTACGTATTGTTAGCGGCAAACGGTTTTATAGAGATTATGCATGGTTAGTGGGCCAAAGAGTATTTTATGGTAATTATTACTCTAATCCCACATGAGTCATGCTCAGTGTGAGAAACATGAGGATGTAGTGGACCAGATAGTCATGTCCTGAAAGGTGCATCCACAAGATATGGTGTGGGGAATAAACATGTGTAGAGGCAAAAGGTGATGGAGATTGGGATTTTCTCTAGATGAGAGGCCTAAATTGGTAGTTAAAAGCCTACATGTAGACTTCTCGAGGCACACATGGTGAAAACACCCAATGGGAGAGAGAGGTGAGAGGCCTCTAGTTCCCATCAACTCTCTAGTCCTAGTAAAAACTTCACACATGTAGGAATCACTGTTTAACGTCATGTGTTAAGGATGCAGGTTCTTGGGATTTTAACATCCTACATCTTTGATGATGAGGAATCAATCCTGACCCATTTAAAATACATAACTTATAGAAACCATAGTCGGGGAAGGGAATTCAAAAGTAATTCCTGAAGAATATGTGGTGGAGGAGTGGTCAATCGAGGTGTCAATGTTAGCATAACAATGCGTAGAAGCATAAGTTATGGGAAAACACCTGGAAATACTCTCATAGAACCATGAAATCAATTATTACAAGCCTAGAGGGATGTATAGGAATGGAAGGTTTGAAGCAAGTGGGATTGAAAAAAGGCACGTTGCGAAGCAAATGATATTCACAAAGGAATGATCCTTTACAAAAGAAAGGTGCTTTGAGAAGGAGGTGTGCTTCTGAAAGGAAGTAGTTTTTATAATGAGTGGTGATTCATTATTGGACGATATTCAAGGGGAATAGACTTCCTTTATCATAGGGATAATTACTAGAAGAGTGCTCAATGAAGGCATAACGCTTCATGATGCCTCAAGAAACCTGATGGGGATCCCTCCTTCATAAGGTTGGAGACCTTTGCGAAGGAAATTCATACCATAGGCACGATACATGATGCAAAAATGGGGGAATTACTCATAATTATCATGTACCTTGGGCGATCCATTTTTTGGTTCATTATGCACTTCATGAAATGGGAGCTCACAAGGTGAAAATTTGGGGGAACCGTGAGTATGAGGGGGGTGAGAGATAGCTATTTATTTGAACTGGGGGATATCAGTTCTCTTAGAGCCTGCCTCAGTGAGAAACAAGGAACCGTGAAGATAATGGGACATCATGATGTGGAAGGGTTCTGTCAAACACTGTCAGACTCATATAGGGACCATCAAGTCAGCACTCACAGGGCTGGTCATAGTGAAAATGAGTTCCTAGGAGTGGTATAGATCAATCGAATTTCTTTTTCTCATAGAGGAACTATAAACATACTTTTCAGTGATAACAATACTCATCAGAGTCACAGAGAAACTTTCACTGACACTCGCGGTCGCAGGGAAAGGAATCTCCATGAATGAGCTCCAATTAATAGACTCCTTTGAAGAATTTTGGTTCATTTGGGTCCATATTACATTAAAAACAACAATGAATTTATCCACGCCTTAATTCTCACAATATTCAGTGCAGAATAAATGGCCCAGATCCTCAAATGGTACGTGAGGGAGAAGGGAGTCATATTTTGAAGGAAAATATCTTAAAAACACATCAGATCATGAAGCATGATCACGATGAATATGTGTGTGTACATTGCATTGAATCTATTGGCGAATATGACCATGAAGCTCGAATGTACTCAAAATATAAATAGGGAATGAGGTACTTGGATCTTTATGAGATCTCTTTGAATGACTTATTCAAAGATCTATTTTTGTGATGCGGTCTACCCCGTGAACACATATTTGCAAACTAGGACTCATGGTCCATTGCACATCAAACTCCTTCTTGAAAACATGGCATTGTGATTCACTGATCCTTTGTGATTCATGCCAAGTATAGGGTTATTCTATGAATAGATACTAAATAGTAGAGAATCACGAACAAACTGTGTGAAAAACTCATAAAATTCTCCAAATCATTGGTTGATGTCTTGTCGAGAAGCTGCTCAAGAGGTTCAGGATTGCATCACTTGTAGGGAGGTAATGAAGATAAATATTTTGATAGGGGAATATGTTCAGAGTCATTATGACCATTAATCATTCAAATGTATACTGTCGAATGCCTAAAAGGAATACCCATTATGCTCGAGGATTCTATTGTATTTATATTTATTATAGGAAGATGTTCTTATTCTAGAAGAAATTAGAGATGAACCAACATACTAGTTCATGGGCACACCAGAACAACATTAGTGGTATCGAGCTATTGATGACCATATAGGGGTTGACCATGACCCAATCACAACACAATACCTCCACAATCATCTCAACAACATCTATGTAAATGTATTGTAGAAGGATATGTCCCCACCAATGTACAAGACAATCATTAATATAGGACGTGGGCACCTCTAGATGGGGTGGACAGACAGCTCAGATCTACACCAGGGTGAAAACATCATAGAGGAGTGGTCTTGGGAATATTAGGTGTGTGAATCTTGCATAGAGTATGAGACAATGATGAGGTGTGTAGGCCTAATCAATGAATCAAATTCTTCACAATTTCATGTCTCTCAACAAAATGATATCATACTAGACCAACTAATCCACTGGTCAACTAATACCAACAAATACTATTTTCATAATGGAGAGGTTTTCATCAGCCTCTAGGATCTCTATCAAAAATTAGGGATTCAGATCCCAAGAGATCTGTATAACTATTTCATCCAAGATGATAATTATTGGGAGGATGTATAAAAAATTCTACCTCTAATGATGGCATTACTAAATCTGGTGGCAATATCGAATAATGATAAGGAGAAAACCAAGGATGTCCCCTTCAAGCATTGGTTCTGATATTTCCTAAATTTAATGCTTAGAAACAACAATGGAGGTCATAAACCAATCTAAGGGGAGTTCATCAAAGTAGGGATGGATCCAACTAGTGGATATTAGAGGAAAACTAGTGGAAACTGTGGGGATTTATTGTTAAGGATTAGAAACAACCAATATTTAGAATATCCAAATTCATGTCTAGATAGATTTGAGGGTGGATGATGCTAGAGAAAGACACTCACATGGGTATGTGACCTAGAACATTCATCATGGAGGTGAATATGGATTGTGGGTAGCATATCAATTTTAGGATACATTTTATGTTAAGGATGTACAAGTTACTTCGGCACATCAGTCCGGGGAATAGGTCATTGGGCGTTTGTAGGCCATTCCACTTTTTATAAACCTAGTTCGCATTTTTTGCAGAGGTGTTATGAATACCTTGACCCCATATCTCATCCTAGTTCATTTTTTGACCATCATTTCTAAACATTAAGGGGATTATTCCTCTTTATCAGGGTCTCATGTCCGCTTTGAGCATGATGGGGTAAGAAGAGCAATTCATCTTCCATCCATTATCCCTGTCAACGAGATAATTCACCAATGATGGTACATATAAAATAGAAAATTATCCATATATGTTGTCCTTTCAAGATGGAGTTCAAGTTGAATGGGTAGATTTTGAATCATTATTCCAACCATATACCCCACATCAATATTCAAGGTAGTTCAAATGCATGCAAAGGATGACACCAAGGGTTTACCGTGGAGTGATCCATGTGGACTACCCATGCGTGATGATGCATATTTGGCTGATTTTTATTCAAGAATAATGGAAAATGTGGAATGAGCTAAAATCACCCACCACTACCTTTATGGTAATTCATAAATATGCATAGAGATAGGAAACTGTGTATTTTAGTAAGACATTGAAGTATCAGAAAATACAGGCCAACAAAATAGTGGTCTATATTCCTTGAATTCATGGTCGAGCAGTGGCTAAGGGATTCAATGAGGGTGGTTCTGATTTGTATCTAGGTGATATGGGTACGATAATAAGGGTAGTATTCCATTATCAAGCACTGACCGAAGTAGATGAGTGGGAGGAACCTATGAAAGACCCAGTGGATCTAGACGAGGTGACCTAGGAGAGAGGGGAATAATTTAGTGGGTTCATCAAAGAACCTCCTCATTCTCATGGGAATAATTAGTTCTAGGTGGTACTTCCTCATGATATCATATATTCTGAAGCATGTAAATACTGGAACACCTGCTGGCAGGTCCTCAACATCGATTACCAGTAGGATAACCTGATGAGGTTTGTGACGGGACTAAGAAAATTCAACTTTTCCAAGGGTTTTATCAATGCATCCCAAGTTGAGACGAGACATTTCATGATGGATTTGTAGGAAATAGTTCATTCCCAAGGCTCTAAAATACCAATGAAAAAAAAGAGTGAGTGTAATACTGAACCTAAATTCCTCCTTGGAGCTGTCGGTAGTTCGGCTTGAGAAATGATTCCCTTTTCCTGAATATTCAGATGAATACTGGGGGGAATAGGTCAGTATGGAAGTACATTGAATGGGTGATGAGTAATAATCTTCAAGGTTAGACTATATAGAATTTGGTTAGATAGTTCCCTAAAGGGAGATTCTCTAGGAAGATTCATTGTAGCTCTTGGAGTATGATCTAACTCACCTCTATCCGATATTATCCCTTTTTCTTCACCTAGGATCCTTAGATGACATCTACTTGTGATGGAGAATCTTGTGCAGAGATCCCCTACAGATGGGTATGGTGGAATGGCGAGGGGTCTTGAGGACTATGAACAATGACTCAGATCCATAAAAAAAGTATCCCAAAAATCTAGTAGTGCGGGGGGGGGGGCAAGGGTGGTATCCCTTGAACATTCATAACTAGCCATCATATATGTGCCACACTTTGGTATCCTAGAGATTAAAATATAGTGTAATTTTTATGGGCCTAATTACTATACTTTAATGCCTCTTAGATCCCTACATGTTGTCTGGTCAATCAATTGGTCTCACACGACCCTTGTCTGAACTGTTCATAGAGTTGATGGATTATGCTGGTATAGATGGATAGAGGACATATGTCCCCATTTTTAAGAGGTATTCCAGTTCATATGGTTCCATGTATCCAAGATTACCACGCCAAGGATGTTGATGATCAATTGATTTGGATCACAGGGGGTTGCCACTAGCATGGCAGAACTTGGAGCTTGGCGGGGTAACATCATCAAAATAGAATCAAGTTATTGGGACAATCCTGATGAAATGAAGCCCAATTCATTGGATGTGATTCTAGAGGATGATCCTACTACTGATCTCTAGGAATCCTTTCTAAAATAGGAGTCGTCAAATCCTATAGATCAAGAAGAATTTGATTCTGATGATGTTGAGAGTAGTTATAGCACCCGATACTGAGCATGGAAGCTAATCAAACGATTCTTCCAGAAAGCCCCAGAATCAAAATGGATTTGTAAAATTCAATGAATCAACATTTGTATATGTCATATTTTTTCTTGAGGAGTGGACACACATAATTTTTACATGCTTGTGTAAGACTACCCTGTTAAAAATGTATTGGAGAGAATCTAGAAATTGGGCATCAACTATTGCTGAAATAAGTCCAAAATATCTAGAATCTCCAAGTTTGTAGAGTGGTAAATACAGTGCCTCAAAGATCACATTGATGAGAGCTCCACATTCTTCACCAACCAATCAACACATGTTGAATGATTGAATGCCCAACGAGGGGATTCCCATGAGTACTTAGCATAGACGAGCGATCATGTTGGCGAACTCTATATCCAGTAGGATCAAAGGCATATTAGGGCCAATGAGCTTCACAATATGGATATTTAAGAGGATATGGAGATTAGGGTATGGTAGTAAAATTTTTAAGCCACACACTAGAGAGTGGAGGAATTGAATTACACCATTGCAGTAGCAATTTTGTAGAAGCTAGGTTTTGGACAATATTTTGAATCGTGCTTTCACTTCCTACATTTTTATTCATACTACATACATTGATATATATAAATATATATACTAATTATTTCAACTCAATCATGTCTATGATTCAACAAATGATCAATATATAAGCTCACATGGGTCATGCCCGGTGTGAGAAATAAGGGATGACCACATAACCATTCACATTGTATGAGAATTTTTATTAATTATAGAATACTCAGGGTCTACCAATTTTGACTAAACACCCATATTATTTAGGATAACAGAGGCTCTGATTAGGGAATAAGTCTCCTAGAATAGCCAACATACCTTTCCCAATATACTCTTGTACAATTGTGGGGAAGCTCTAGGGGATTATGAATCATTCAAAACAACGGGGAATGAGGAATGTGAATCAAAATACTAAGAATATGGAACAATATGATTGTGGTGGACCAATATTAGATATCTTTTGACCATATTTGAAATGAAGTATCTATACAGTTATCCTGAAATAGGAAAAAACATTGAGGTCCAACCACTGATCGTATTCGAAAACACTAGGCCAAACTCGTAGTGCCATCCAATGTCTTCTAGGGGATTAATCAAAAAATGTAGGTGAAACAAAGTGACATGAGACCATTCTATCAATGGATCCCTTTTTATGTGCAAGGGGAAAAGGATATAGATATAGGTAATAGACAGAATGGGGTGGAATGATCGAATGTTCGAAACTATTTATAACACACTTGGAATTACGCCACTGGGGATAAGAGCTCATCGGCGATGTCATAAATGTATGAGCTAATATGAAACCTAGATTAATCATAGAGACATCCATAGGGAGGGAATGATGTAACATGCAGTTTTACATCATGAATTTGAGGATAATGAATGTGTACATTATCATCATATGATGAGGTGGATGCATGGAATAGTTTAACATCATATGAACAAGATGTTTTACATGTTTTAAGGTCATTCTTCATGGAACCTAGAAAATAGTTTGAAGACATGTTATATGGACTATAATTCTTATTCATAAATTTTTTTATTGATCAGAATAGATGAACCTGATGTGAATGAGACAAAAGAGTTTTTTTTTCACCATACAAACACCAAGGAACACACAGAAAGGAGGTATAAATGATTTAGATAGGGACAAAACCCAACACGAACAAAATTCAATGAAGAGTACCACCACAACACACAGCCTTGTGAAGCTCATATTTTATGGTGAAAGAGTTCAGAAAATGGATAATATTTTAAATTCATGATGCTCAGACTATTGGGAAACGATCGATCATATGATATATTTTGCATTCATGAAGAAAATCCCGACATGAATGAGTACTAATCGAGGATCACGTACTGCATACAAACCATAATATGAATGGATGTGGAATGGATAATGATCCCATTTTTTGGACTAAGATATCATGTCTGGGAATCCCTACGTATCCCGCGCGGGAAGGAATTATTCTACACATAGTTCTTGAGTTCCTTACAGTTTAAAGTCATTCGGTAAGGATGAAGATGGTTCTACATGTAAATGACCAATAATGTTCTGGTTGGACCCTAGATCAATGATCAATGCATCCCTAAGTATCCTATATGGATTGTAATCATGAAATGTGTAGTTATGTGAGGCAATTTCTCTGTATAGATATGACCCACGCACAGAGAAAAAATCCTTTAGATATGTCATGTTGGTTCTTTTTTTGTGTGTTCTATTTTTATGATTAAAAGGATAAAAGTTTCTAGGTGTTTCTATAGGAATCCTTCCATCTATAGGTATTTAAAAGGTTGACATTGGATGACCAGTGCCAAAGGTGATGCCATCCAAAATTAGAACACCACAATGTAGCATCGTTTTTCATCATTCAGTCGGGACATAGATTTCACCGTTTAAGGTCATATGATAGGACCAACACATGCATTTATACGTCAAGAATTATGAACATAATAGTTTAATTTCGTGTAGGAAGGGGTACCATAGATTATATTCATATCGATCAGATGTAATTGATGTTAGTTTAATGTCATAATACTCACACCATAATGTTTCACATCATCACTATGATTGTATAATGATACCGTGACACCTAATATCATGGTATCCATTATCAGTGTGGGAAAAAAGGAGCGATTTTAGGCATTACCCATCATATGAGAGTGTAAAATAATGAAAATTACACTCTGGGTGGGAAAATCCAATAATGTCGACATTCTTACTCGACTTGTAGAGATGCATGGTGAGAAAACACAAAATGTATTGGAGATCCAAAAGGACGTGAGAGGGAAAGAAATTGTGAATCAAATAGTCCTATATTTGGGATTGAATGGGGGTGGTGTAACGATGGGGGATAAATGTTGACCGTATTCAAATCATAACATCCATTCCATGTAACCTAGTATTCAAATAGACAAATGAGGGTCCACTGTGGGCTATATTTGAAACAAGTGACCTATCTAAAAATTTCATTCAAAGTATTCCAGCGAATTATCCTAATACGATAGGCAATCCATGGGGTTGAGGTTCCTTACCATTAGGGGTTCCCTTTAGATTTGAAAGAAGATGAAGGCCCAAATAATGGGAAACATGAATCATATAGGTGAATCTTACGAAATGTTCCTATGGAATCCAATGCTTGGGGACTAGAACCACAAAACATTAAAAAAAATTGATGTGGGACATCCATTAGTTAGATCAGATCTATCCTCAAGGATATGGTTCATAAAGGGTTTTGTGAATATTTTAAATGTTGTGTTTCACATACCAAAATCCCCCAGATTATTGTCATTAAGAGTGGGCCATGGGTTTCGAGTTGATAGTCATGTGCATAAGACACACACTTGTAGTTTGATGTCTTGAGGTAAGGATGAAGATTTCGTGAAGTTTATCATCGTGTGATAGGGTCATGCAGCATCTTAGGGGAGAAATGTGGGGCCTGGTAAACAACCTGACGTGAATGAATCATGAAGAGATCCAAACAACCCCACACATTGGAAATCCTAGGACAAAAGGGATAAAATTGTTCATTTATGACTATGCAGCTAGGCTCAGAGACAAAATGTATGGGCATAACTATATATCCTGCAAGGGAAAAAATCAAGTCATACTTATATCATAAAGAAGGTTAGGTGGATATGCTACACCAAGAGGAGGCACAATGTTTTAGGATTCTTCATTTTGGCTGGAGGACAAGATTTACATATGTACCTTTATATCTAGTGAGGGCACAAATCAAGCATCACATAGTTGTTGAATATGGAATGGCAGTAAACCAATACCATATTGGGGGGGGGGTAATATAATCCCATATGAGAATATCATGGTTGTTACATAGTTTATCATCATTCTAAACTAGACACTAATAATATTATTTTATGGTTATATGGTTCATATCATGTATTTTGAGTTTAAATTCATATGATCAGGATGTAGGATCCTAGTTTAAGGTCATTGAGTTTGGACCATAAGATGGTGTGATTCTTCCATACGGGTAAAAAACCAAACAAGAAACCTAATACCATGTAATCTGTGATCGGTGTGGGAAATAAGGGTTGGAGAGGATCCATATTATGCATGGAAACACACAATAAGGGAAATGTAGTGAGGTTCATGATGTCCCAATAGTTTTGATTAGCCTTCTTACTGAGAAAAGGTTTATAGAGGGGTATCGTAGAGGTTGTTGATGTTCCTCATGGAAAATAGGATGTGGAATGAGATGTGAATCACATTGTCCGATATTTGGGAAATAATAATGGTGGCATAATAATTGAGGATAATTAATAACCTTATTTGAAACACAGAAACCATATCTTGTGACCTAGTATTGGAACGAACATAATAGGTTAGAATTATGACAATATTTGAAAAACATGACTTATCACAAAATGATATTCCAAATTTATTCGAGGCATTGGTCGATGATGGTAGGTGATCCATAAGGTTGATCATTCATATAGTTTGGGGGTCCCTTAAAACATGAAAGATAATGTAGACTCAAATAAATGGACACATGATGCATGGTTTTATAATGAAGGAATGTCCATGAAGAATCCAACACTCTAGGCCCTACTCCACGATTCATCTCTGTGCATTATTGAGGCATTCCAGAGAGAGGGATTCAAACCCATTCTTCAATGGAAAGGGGGATTCGAGAGGTCCCCTAGATACATCATGGCATCATTCCATTTCCAAAAAGAAGAGGACGAGGGATATAAGGGAGTAGATAAACTAGGGGATGGACATTGAGAGAAATTTCTGGGCATTCTTACATATCCCATAAGGATGGGAATCAATCCACAAATAGTTCGGGAATCCCCTACAGTTTAACATAATGATGTTATGATGAAGATATTGAGGAGTATTCCTTGTGGAGGTACAATATGTGACCATTAAAGACTAACTTGAATAAGAACTAAAAAGTTATCAACCACACCATGCACTCCTGGGATGAATTGAGGCCAAGAGGATGAAAAGGTGATTCCCTCTCAGATGAAGAAATCTAGGTGTTGCACTATTTAGCATCATGCGACCAAGACGAAACAACTGTTAAAGTCATGTATAATGGGGCAGTTTAACATCATGAATGAAAAGGGGGTATTTTCATTTATGTTCATGCATAAAGGACCATATCTACTATGCATTTTAATGTCTTTTATGAAAATGTCATGCGGTTGTATGAAAACGATCATAAATTATGGTCATAGAAATCATAAAATATAGTGGGCAGTTACCAACATAGGGGTGTGTGTGGTGGTTTCTATAAAGAAACCCAATGATAATGATGAAAAATGAGGTCTCAACATCACACCACAGACTGAAGAGGAATGATAAGTCCTTTGGGCCTAAAAGGTAGGAATGGGGTTTTTTTGGCAGAACCCAGAGACAAAATGTCCTGGCATCACTACATATCCTACAAGGGTAGTAATCCAGTAACACATAGTTCTTGGGTTCTGTGAATTTTATCATCATGTAGTAAGGATTTATTCCAAAATAATTGGCTTCCAAGGGTGGCACATGGTGTGAATGTCATAAAATGGACATGAATGAGGTCCTAGGAGTTCTCACCAACACCACTCACTCCTATGATAAATTTGGTCTGTGGGGATAGAAAAACAAGAAGGGGTCATGGCTACACTCAGGATGAATGTTTATGGCATTCCTATGTATACCATAGGAATTATAATCATTCCACACATATTTCTGGAATCCCATGTAGTTTAACATCATATGTTATGGACGTATGTGCATATTTTAACATAACAATGGGATTATGATGCTAGAATTTTTTACATCCAGCATCCTATATCGTATAGATCTTAGATTATGGTCATAATACTCAAACTATATGCTTGGTTTCTCATATTAAGTACTTCTTGAGAAATTTTCCATTGGTGGGAGGAGTAATATTTTCACCATCGAAGGTGACCAAAGAGTACGCACCTTTGAGTAATCCATTTGAATGATGTAGGGTCCTTCCCATTTGGGATCTAACATTGGTGGATTCCTACTAGGTATCATTTTCATCGTTAGATCCAATATCATGTCACATATAAAAGAGTAGTTATGAAATTTCTGGTTGAATTCCCTATCTGTCTTTTTTTGGTGCCTCTCTAGACTGGGTAAGTCCCGAACCTTGTTCTCATCGAGGACTTCTAGTTCAACAAGATGGTCCACAACTACCATATCTGATATCTGTTGATCTTTGATATCTATAAAGAGGGATGTAATCTGAATGTAGATGGTATGAACTATATATTTTCCATACGGTAGGGAATATGGGTCATCTAGGTGGAGTTTAGAGTTATCGTCGGATAACCCGATAGAGAATTGGGGGGCTTGTCCAGAAATCCTTTCATGTTTTGACCCACCGTATTTTTAAAATTTTTAGATGTTGTCTTGTTATGTTCCTTGATCTATCCATTTTCCTATGCATGGTATGATGATGTACAATTGGACTAGATTTTATACATGGGAATCAATTTCTTCAACTCAGATACATAGAAATTGGTGTTGTTAAATGTGGGAACAACGTGAGGGACTCCAAATCTATGGATGATGTGGGAGTTCAAAAACTCAATGATGGAATATGACTTGTCATCCAGGAGAAGAATCGCCTCTTCCCAATTCGAGATGAAATCCATCGCATCCAGAATAAACATGTATTGATGATCTTTTTTTTAGTTGATACTATCCCACAACATCAAGTCTATAGACCACCAAAGTACATGAATACATGGTAGTGTGATGGGGATCTGGAAGTCAATGTAGTAAAATTCTCCATGAATCTAACACGTGTGGCACCATTTTATGAACTTGATACATTCATGGACCATGGTAGGCCAAAAGTATCTCAACCTATAAATATTGTGAGAGAGCATCGATCTGGATTGATGGGATCCTCAAGAGCCGACATGGACATTTTGTATAGTAGGGGGAATCTCATCACCATGAATAAAACAGATTATAAATCCATTAAACCTACATCTATAGAGGATCATCTTAAGCATGGGACCACTCTAGAGGTTGAACTGTACTACACATCGAAGGATTCTCTTATCTTTATCTCTTTTTTCCAATGGAATCCATGCTTGAGATACTCGAAGAAATGAGTTTAACAATTTCAGGATTCTTATTCTATGAAAGTGGGATATTGGGGTCCTATAGAGGCACCAGTTCTAAGGTATATTACCTGTTGGTTTTCATCATTTTCTAGGCAGACATGAGGGGTAACCATTCGATGCACCACATTGATAAACATGTAACCCTAATCCAGTTTTTCCAAAGATGAGGCAAAACTGGACAATAAATCTTCATGAATATTCTATTACCGAAGAACATGAGTGTCCTCTCGTTTATATGGGAACTAGTCCATCAGCTGGAGAGTTCACTCTAATAAGGCTAAAATCTTTGGCTTCTTGATGACATAATCGTTGTAGATCTTCTTGATGACTTCTTCAGAGTCCCCTTAAAATGTCGGTGGGGAATATAAATCTCAATGGCATGTTCACAACCAATTACGAGAGTCTTAAACTCCACCTCGTTTTTGGTTATTCCTTCTAACAACAAGAATGAATAGAATATAATAACCTATGTAGGAATAGTGAAGACAATTCACATGCCTACTCTATTGAGTTTGTGATCATTGATCCTTCTGCCTGTCGAACATTGGGATGTGCCATCAAATTGAATCTTCCAACATGGAATATAGTGACACACTAAGAGGATGTCCTCATATTGAAGGTCAAGATCTACGTATTGGTCTTTTCGGGATGGATGAGGGGCCAAAAAATCTTCCACTGCCTGGACCTTGATTTCCTTCTATAAAACAATCATGATTTTAAACTACTAAATGAGAGCATCCCACTGAGCTATAGAGGTTTTCAACCTATGGAGGATCATAATATACTTCATTGGGTCCAAACATGACACTAGCTATATCTCATTATGTTGTAGATAATTCCGAAAATTATGCACTTTGAAAACTAATGTAAGGAATCTCTTCTCAGTAGAGGAATATGTGGTCTTCGTGTTAAGGAGAATGTGGATGAGATATAAAAATTGTCCTCTATCCCATAATTATAATTATGAGTGATAAGTCCACTGAGTTATTATTCTAGGTATGTCACAAAGTGGACCAGTGTCCTGGAGGAGGCATCTGAGTGATGGCCTTAATCTTTTTTGGGTCGATCACGATGCCTCTATATCTGACAACTATGCTATGAAACATCCAAAAGGTGACCTTGATGGAAAAATTCAATGGGATCATCTTCATATGGTTTTATTGCAGGAAGAAAAACAATTTCTAAAGGTCTCAGAGATTTTATTGATGCTAGTAGGATTTGACTACCAAATCATTCACATAGCATTCCACTAGCATATTGATGATCGACATGAATATGTGGTGGATAGCACACTGATCGGTTACTCATGCATTCTTCATCCAAAAGGGAATTACTTGATAGAAGAAGGTTTCATGTAGTTCCTTAAAGGAGGTAGAATATTTTCCTTCAGGGTCCATATGGATTTTATTATACCTAGAATATCTATCCATGAAGGAGATGATATGAAATCTAGTCGTGGCAAGAATCAGTAGCTCTGTCATAGGAAGGGGGAATTTATCCTTCAGTTAGTGATGGTGGAGATCCCTAAAGTCGATAAGAAATTTGATGTGTCTATTCTTATTTCTAATGGGGATGAAATTTCCAAACCATTTTGGATAATTGACTTCCCTGAAGAAGTTGGATTTGATGAGGTTATCAACATTGGCCTTGGCTATGGCACCATGGGAGGGGTTGATTTTCCTTGGAGGTTGTTTGAACTCATGATGACTAACAGAGAGACCATGGTGGTGAATGGAGAAATGAGGGTCTAATACATGAATCTCATCATAACTCCATAAAAATACATCATAATGATACATCATAAAATACACATATTGTTGATGTTCTTCATTAGGAATAGCTACACAGATTAGTGTCAGCCTCAGGTCAGCCTGAGTACTGAAAATAACTAGTACTAGATCATCAACAATAGTGGAGAATCCATCCTCAAATGAAGGAGGGGAATCATATAAGTCCTCCTTCTCAACATAAATAGGGGAATCAATGGGATGATACTATTCATCTGAGCTGACAGATCAAGGGGAAATAATAGTGACCAGTTGAGTGGTGGTGGAATCATCACTAGGAGAATCCCACACTACAAAAAAATATCCATGAAGACTATCAAAAAGAATCCATTATGCATTCATTCGAGGGACTCAAACCTGATAATATCAATGTAGTGGTGGTGAGTTGGTCTGTGTCGACTCAAACTAGCTTAGTATATCATGTAGGTATGGATTATGGGTGTTTCCATAGGGATAACATCATGCTACATAAAAAAGGTAAGGGGTTCTAGTGCCACTCATGCCTAGTCTGTATAGTTATAAGATGTAATATTTTTATGCTCCTTATACATGGGAATGTGTTTTCCAGTCATTCCGGTGATAAAAATGTACTTTCCCAGGACTGGGCTTGCGGCCACCAACTAATGAATTGGTAGGATTAATGCCTCGTCCACATCATTACATGGGTAGACTGAAGGAGTAGTGTGATAAACCCCATTGGTTTTAACATGATTGTACTTAATATTATAATATTTGGAATCTAAATATGGGGATTAATGAGAGTAAAATGAAGATAAATAACCCAAGTGTACACTCAGTCCACCATTATGGGAGTACTTGATCCATTGTTTTTATGAGGAGGGAATTGAAATGTGAAAATGGAGCCAAGGACTACCCATTATTGCATTGTATGTAGTGTCCTGTGAGACGATCATGAATTTATTGCTTGAAATTAGGCCACTAAACTGGGGTTTTTAAGTGGATCTAGCCTCAAAACCATTTCTCGGTCTTGTCATAGCTCTAAATATTTAGTTCAGAGGGACAAAAATCTACTTCAGACTGTTCTAGTCACATAGTGTCCATGTTAGGATGAGATTGTCCCCAGAACCTATGTTTTCAGGACAAAGACATACTTCCATGCAATTGAACTATCCAATGATCCATAATGATTGAATATTCCCATGAATAGAGGATCCTTTATCTTCTACAGAGAACTAGATGATGTCTTGAAATTGTTTTCACTCAACTTCCTCCACATAGAAGGCATCTCTGGCCACAAACTCAGCTTCTAACTATAGGGGGCTCCTCAAATATTCTATGAGGGATTCACACATATATTTGAACATGTGGGGAAAATTTAGGATCTATATATTTATTAGAATGTTGGAATGATTATTATGAACATAATAATTCCTTGTTATTTGAACATTAATACTACCTCAAATTTTCTCTGTCATAGGATATATGACGATAACTCCTGGTAGAACATGGAAATTTTGGTTGGTGCTAGGGATATCATGATTCTCACTATATTAAACACAAAAAATGACCACTAGATAACTATTATATGAATGATTTCTGGCCAAAGATTAATGTGTCTGATCATGGTGCAACCTTGGTCACTCTTCCTAGTAGAGGAGCACCAATGGCAGTGGCAGTGAATCTGATGAGACAAGAAGAGAGGAAAACTCATGTTAAGCTCTATGATGAACATGTTGTATGGTCTTGGTGGAAAGCATGGATTGGATAGAAGCGTCGGCCTGGGAATTATGATGATTATCATATACATGCCTCATTGATGATGGAATCAACCTAGAACATTTGGACAACCATCCTGATGCTCCTCAACATTGTGACAATTTATGGGTCCACTAGTTTGACAACATTTATCAAGGCATACTCCTGATCATTAATTCATTATTCCGCCAATACTAGGTGAAATCTGGGAGTAATTACCATATCTAAAGGAATGAATTTTTTGAGTTTATAAGATGGACTTGGCATTTTCTAGGGGCTTTTCTTCCCTTTGCACTATCGGCACCTGATTTTGTGAGTAGAAGAATGTTGAGATGTGGATGAAGAAGTAGAAATGGGAGGGGGAGATGTGACATTAGAAGGTATAGTCTGATTCAAATAGGCACAAATGATACAATGGGTATGAGAAACAACCCTACAAGCTATCAAATCATCATTCATCTAAGACTCATAGCTGGATACCCAATGCCATTTATCCTCACATTCACTGTGTAGAGTTTGCTGAAACACACACCACCTACATCAGAGCAGGACCCAACATGACTATATTTTCATCGACCACATCTTTGAGCCAGACCATGAAAACATAGAACTTCTTCAATGTTTTCATGGGAATTAGTGATAGTGGAAATAGTTAGGGAAATCGGTGAGATCGGCTTCCTAGGGCCTCCAACACTCTTGAAACATCAGGATTCCCTGATCCATGAAACTTTAAAAATAAATGGGGACCCGAATTACATCAAATGGCTTGTTGTGGTCTTTTTAGTATATGAAATGGAATCTTGGAGATTGGTCCTAATGAGGGGCTATAGCCTAATGAGGAGGTGTAATTTTGATCATCTTTCTTAGTTGGCACTACCCACCGTGGTGGCACCGACAGATTCTGAGGTGGGAGATGCTGAACCTGAGGTTGCTTTCCTTGGTATAGCTGTTGACATTTCTCTATTTGTAACAATTCGAGTGGAATCGGGCATCTACCTATGCAATGTTAGTAGTCACATACTAGGAGGCTCTCATATTAGGGGTCGTGGGAGGAAACATTCATGCATTCTTGGAATACTACAAGGCATACTCCAAGAACCGAGCCTTGTCTAAAATATCCCAAAATCCACTTTGGATGTTCTGAGTGATGAGAGTGGGGACCAATTAAGTCCTCACATACCCCACACACATCACCATCATATTTTCATGAGTTAACATCATATTTTGTGAATACTTTAGGCTCTTCCACCTGTTTAAATAGTCTCCGACTTGATCGTCTGGTCATTTTTTTCACATGAAGTGTTTGAAAATAGTAGTTTTCATTATGGTGGAGAGAATTGATATAAAAACTTCCTATAAAGATCTATAAAACTGTCTGTAGATTCAATGGGTAACTGGATACACTAGGATAACACATTCCCTTCCATTTTCTATACAAAACACTAGAGTTTGGATGATTTTTGCAGCACTCGAGTTCCTAGTAAATGTTCACACTTTGATATTGTGTGGTCCTGAAGCTGCGGAAGGTCACCCATCCTATTGAAATGGGAAAAGGTATAATTCCATAAATTAGAGGTTCCAGGCATATCATCTACCCATTATAGATATGACTAGACATCAGGTAGGACGTCCATCTGTCATGATTCAAGATCTGTGATGTGGGAAACGAGGAAGGACCTCAAATCCTTCTAATTGGGGTTCTGGTCTCAGTCGGGGGTCCCTAAATTCCACCATGTCTGTGGACCCTTCCACAAGGTAGGTAGGCCCAACTAATCATGGGGAACATGTGTAAATGATAGAGGAAAAATCTAGACAACTACTAGAGGAGCAACATGAGATGGGTGTCAAGGGTAATTCTTACACAGTTCAGTCAGGTTTGGTGATGCGTATCATGGATTTTTCCCATAATATCAAGCCTCTACCATGTTGAGGTGTGTAGAGTTTTTTAGATCAATAAGAGAAAACTCACCAGGAATAACATGTGTCTTCCCCTATTTTCCCAATAGAGTATGGATGGGGTCATACCATGGATCAACATCTTCTATATATTGTCTTGAAAGATGCTTGGTGATAATCTCATCAATGAGCCATTTTTTTCAGAATCCTTATATTGCGACATAGCCATCGTAGGATCGACCCTTGTCTTCTACACTAAACTATATGGGTCTAATGGCTTAGATGTCCTGGGTGGTCGTATGACATTGTTGGGGTCTCGACATAAGTTCATATAATTGGACGGCTCTGTAAAGCCAAGCATCATAATTTACTAGTGATTGATTATGCCTAGGTGTCCAATAGATGTTGTGTTTCCCTAGGGGGAATTTCATATTCATCAAAACCAACTTTGTGTAATATCTCTTGAATTGTTTTGAGCATTGACATATTAACCATGGCTATGCCTAGAGGAATATCCTCGATTTCACTGGGTATGTTTGGTTGTCAAATGATCCAGATGAAGTGGAGAGGATCATACTACGCCCATACCAAGATCTACACATGTGGGGATGCCACATTGTTGATTCTATGTGCCATGGGAAGATTTGTATGCAAATTTTATGAAGATATTGGTGGAATTCAGGTGTCTATGGGTGATAATCCCTAGGAAGTGTGGCTAGGTCAATCATACAACACTACTTACCGGTGTCATAAATGGTATCCCAACTAATCAGAAAGACCATATAATAGTTTTGGATATGGAAATACATCATCTATATGGTATTGAAAAAGAACATAATATTTTCATAGGTGAAAAATTCTATAATTTCAATGACTGGATTCGCGATTGGCCAGAACATCTCAGAAAATAGGTTCTCTACAAGAATTTCCCATAAACCTCTTCACTCAGAAGAGGGTTCATGCTCTTAGTTTCCAAATTCTTCTACTTGGGCCAACTAAGGAACTGAAAATAACACTGATGTAGATTAATGTGGTGGTTAAATGGTAGGTTTATAGAATTTTTAATGAGATAAAAAGCCACTGTAGACTACTTATTATCCTAGGGAAGGCACCAACCACATCATCATGTCCCTAATGTACGGTGTATTGACTACCGCTTCAAGTATGAAGACGAAGGTTTTTGTTGGTGGATCGAGATTGTTCTCAATATCTACTTCACCCTAGAACATCTATAAATGATCTTGATTTGAGGTAGAGTATGATCCTATTGTTTATAGAGAGGACTGCGTGGTAATACCAAGAAAGGGATATAAATATTATTCCTCTTATATGTAGATACAGAGGGATTTTAGGATCTTGTGAATCTCTGTATTGGGGAGGATTAAGATAAAATATTGGGTTACATCCCTAAATCCTGATGCTGAGGATAGGGGTGATGGTTCCATCATTGAGTCATATCATGATTCCAAATCTAAAATGTTGTCTTAGTTGATGACGGTCTAGTGCTTCTTAGATTTCATACTCCGGCAGTGACTGTTCTACCATTTTCCTCAAGGTTGACCTTTATGGTAGGTTAGATATTTGATATGATGATGATGTCCATACGGGTTAAATTTGGAGAGTGGAGGACCTCTTCATGATTTGGATGTGATACATGGACGGTCTCCATACCTATGGTTGTTAGTGTTGGGAGAACCACCACTAGGACTGCTGTGAGAGTGGGGAGGTGAACCACACATAGAGTTGATGGGTACATGGGGAGGACCTCCATTACTAATATCAACTAGACAAGGAAGGAATCTTCTTGGATGAATAGGGGTACAAGGACAACTTGAGAAAATATCGAATGGGGCATGGGGAAGGACATTGTGTCTGTTACCTGATGTGCGTGGATGACCTCCATGATGGGGAGTGCTCGAGAGTGGAGGACCTCCACTAGATATATCTAAAACATGGGGAGGATGTCAATGTGGATGGGTGATATGGTGAGGAGACCTTTGCATTGGTCGATACCGCTATGGGGAGGTCCTACACAAGCGATATTGATGTCTCAAGGATGTCCTTCATTGATTACCTGATATACAGGGAAATTTACCATAGTTGGGATAATGGGAACATAGAGGACCTCCAGAAAAGGGGTCAAAAAGATGTGCATGACCTCTGCTTGGACTGATGCTGGTAACCTGGGGAGGACCTTCATGTTGAATACTAGAGTAGAGAGGACCTCCTCTATGGATGATGATGTTATAGGGAGGACCTTCATACTGAATGAAATCATCTCATGTTTTCCCAAAATAGGTATTATTCCATTTGGTGACCAGAAGAGTTGTCCCAATCTTACCATGGGGTGGTAGGGGTCTCGATCCTAATCAGGAATAGAATTTCCCCTTCTCTATAATAATAGTGTGTTGATAGTTTTCATTGTTGGTCACATGAGTCACTAAAGCTGTAGGAGGTGGCACCTCCTTAGGAGAATATTCTTAATCCTATGACTCATATTGAAGATGTGTCATCCAGACCAAATCTAGTTGGGAAACAATATAAACCACCTTCTCCAAATCCTAATGTAAAAACATTTTGTGTAATTGATGAGGATTGTTGGGAGAAATCATCAGAAGCTCCAAGGAGGTATCCGATGCTGGGTTGACTCTGATGTCCCATGCCTCATCAACGTAGGGCAATGAGTCATAAATAAATTCTAGGGAGAGTCTCTTGAGGTAGTTGTATGTTGGAGTGGGGAGCAGTGGCTCCTTGTGTGGCCCATGGGTATTTTAGTGACATTGAGGCACAAAACCTTCTAGGTCTTTTTAGGCCATATCCATTGTTGTAATGATCCCCTACTACTATTATAATTGAACAAGAATGTTCATCAACCTCATTTGAACAATTTCAGATGGTGAGACGGGGTATGGGTACCCATAATCTGTATTGGTGAATGATACCATGGTAGAGTTGGAGCCATTCAGAAATGTAGTAATTTATTTCTTCATACCCCTATGTATGCTGGAGGGGGGATATCAGTTTCCTATAGTTATACCATGGGTCATGTAAGGATGGAAGATTCAAAAAATAGTTTGGATATTAGGATAGTGATACCCAATTCCCAAACACAATTCAGATTTTAATGGTTGGATAGAAATATCCATGCTGAAAGTTCCACCAACTGGAATGCCTAGCGATTAACTACCCTGAATTCTAGTGAGTTTCACTCTAGGGCCACTATTTTATTAGCAGGCCCTGGCACCAGATATTTGGGTCTGGTGTCATGCTCATATGTGGATGCATCGAGTGCTACTAAACATCATAGTTGGAGGTGAACTAGTTCAAGTTCGTTTCACCATTTATGTGGTGTCCTGGCTTGGCATCCAATTAAAACCTTTGATCTGATGACCTACATGGATAATATCAATGGATGAAGGATCAAATATTCCCATCGGGTTTACCATTTTTGTTTCATATGCATTCCCATATGTCGTACCATTGTGGTTTGTGGTCATTGGCACTCTTTGACGGGTGTGTTATACCCTAGATTTCATCTTTCCCATGGTGGTCAACATTCACCACTTATTAAATGATGTATGCTTCTTAATTGAAATGGTATGATGGGATGTCATTTCCTCCTTCTGTAGATTCCTACTTGGAACTCATCGCCTAGTATTGGTCTCCCTTAAATATTAGGATGTTTTTTCTGAAACTCATTCCTAGTGCCAAATAATTTTTGATGTTGGTTAATTACGTCACATCTATCAAGATATTTCTAGTGGCCATGAAAGGTAAGTGTCCATTGGTCATTATATTTGTCATTCTGAGCATAGATTCCATGTTGGGATGCTGAAACATGGGAACAAATATATTCTTCATTTTCATATGGATTTTTGAGGGAGAAGAAAATTGAGGCTTCCCACATCGATCATAAGGTATTTAATTCCAGAGGCATGTCTCTAAGGTTTTCCTCAGCTTCATGTGTTCGAAATGGGGTATTCAATTAGTTTAACATCCATCGAAGACAGATTAGAATGATCTTAACATTTAGGATGATGGATCAGATTGGTATATTCATATGGAGATAACCTAGAGGATTTACCAAATTGGTGTATTAGAATGTCGAATGGGGAAGGACCTGAGAATTGTGTATCCCATAAAAGGGGATATGTCAAACCATTAAGACTAATCTAGATCCCATTGAGGTAGGATTAGGAATGGTGGGACCCAAAGAGGGTGACTCTATGGTTTACCATTGGCTAGGATTGAACCCTTGGGTGGCTTCCTACATAACCTATTTAGAATAAAAGGATCAAAAACTATGTATATTTAAAGGTTATGATTTGGGGATTACACGCAGTTATCTACCATTATCCTTAGGATCACTCATGGTTAATGGTTATTATGTGCATGGAATATGTTGGGTTAGATTCCCATGTTTTTCTAGGAGTAGTGTAGGTGTGGGTGGAATGATCTAATTGAGACGTGATAGAGCAAGTAAGAATTAGGATTGGTATGGATGAAATGATGATAAAATTAATGGAATGTGGAATGTGATGGTCTTGAGCCTTGTAGATGTTTCTTATGTATCATGGTGGATGGGACTCAATGTCCATGTACATCCAGAATTTAGGCTTGGGGACACATATGAAGGATGATCATGAGAATGAACACAGGGATGGGAACCTCACAGATGTGAACCCTCTAGTTTTGGGAATTATTCTCTAAATACATAAGGACCCAATGGAATGATCATGATGGGAATGGGTGATGTGGTTTGAACCTCAGGAGGTCTTCCAATATACCGTAGTGGCTAGGGATGAATGTCCACATAGTTTAATAAGGGGACCTAGAATAGGGGTTTACAAAAAAAATAGTGACATGGAGAGGTCCCAGGGGATTACGCATGGTTACAGGCCCTTCATAAGAGGATCACTATCAGTTGGAGGATTATGGAGAAGTGTGTTGGGATTATACATGGTTAGGTACTAGGATAGATGGATCCGAACACCTTAGGGTTAGATTCAGGTGATGTGTCCCAAAAATGAAATTGTCTCTTCAAGAGGGCACACCCTTAGTGGGGATAAATAGAGATCACCATTGGTTGGGATAGAACCTAAAATATGATTCCTATATACCAAAAGGGATCAAAATCTGCATAATTTTGAACATGTATTTTAACGTCAGGTAGGATGAGTGAACGGATGTGAAATTGACAAAATAAATGGATTATTAGTAGTGATGGTCTTGAAGCACAAAGAGGATTCTAATGTAACATGTGTAGAATAAAGGGATCAAGGTCCACATAGTTAAGTGTATGTAGGTTAGAATCATGTAGGTGAGGGGTATGGGGCTTACAAGTGGTTTGCATCTTGAAGTCTTGTTGGATCTTACATATGGTTAGTATCCAAATGTTGGGGTGGGGATTATGCATTGTTAAGGTCCCAATTTGTATTTCATGGTCACTATTACTCTAAGACCATTTGAGTCATTATCGATGTGAGAAAAAAGAGGAACAAGTGGACAAGACAGTCGTGTCATGAAAGGTGGAACCATGAGAGATGGTGTGGACTTATTCAAGGAAAGAGGCCTTAGGAGATGTAGATTGGGACTATCTCTTGAGGTAGGCCTAAAGATGTGGTTTTGGGATTTCATGAATAATTCATGTGGCACAAATGCTGAAAAATCCCCATGGGAAAGAGAGGCGGGTGGTAGAAACTACCCATCCACTCTCTAGTCCACTTTGACCATCCACTCAAGCTATAATCATAGTTTAACATTATGTGTTGAGGATGAAGTTTCATGTTAATTTGATTTCTTGTATCTCGGACGATGAGAACTCACTATTGATCCCGTGGTATTATATAAAATGTGCCACCCCACGCATGGGGAAGGGAATGAAAATGTAATGAGCGATGAGAGTGAGCTGGAGGATTGGTCAGTCAAGGGGTCCACGATAGCATATCAATGTGAATAAAAAATAGTTTTTAGAGTACCTATTATAAGAATCATAAGGAAAGGAATTACAACATGAAACACCGCTCATGGAATGATGCAATCACTTCGCACAATCCAATAGGGATGTAAATTACTGGATTGAATAAATCTAGTGGGCTAAAAAAAGTGCTTCACAAAGTAATGGAGATTTGTAAAGGAATGGTGATTTAGAATGGAATGATACTTCATGAAGAGGGGTGTTTTGCGAATGGAAGGTTCTTCATGAAGGAGGGGTGCTTCGCAACTGGATGATCTTTGTGGGGCATGGCCATTCCTTTGCCAAGGGATTATTACTAAGGGAATTATCTATGAAGGATTAATGATTCGTAAATCCTTGGGAAACCCTAAAATAAGTATGGGGAATAAAGGAAGGGAGGGAATGACCCATGATACTCATGAAAACTAGCCGATCCATGTTTGGGTTTGTCACATGCTTCGCGAAATGGGAGTTTATAAGGTGAAGGGTTTGGGAAACTATGGGTATGAGTGGATCAGAACCAACTATTTATTGGAAGTTGGGGTTAATGATTCTCCGAGGATCAAAAAAACAGTAACCATGAGAAGAATGTGATTCAAGGAAGGGAAAATGTTCTATCATTTATTTTTGGGCTCGACGAGGGACTTTCATGTTGGCACTCATAGAGGAAATGGGTTCCATGAAGTGGCATGGCTCTATTAGAAATCGTCAGACTCACAGTGGCACCATCAACATTATACTTGGTTATTGTAATACTCATTAGACTCATGGAGGAACCATCATAGACACTCTCAATCGTGGGGCGATGAATCTACGAGACTGAGTTCTGGGAAATATACTCTTTTGATGACTTTCGGGACATTTAGGCCCAGATTAGCTTCGAACCAGCCATGAATTTTTTTCTTTCCTTTAGTCTCATGATTTCTATAACAAACAAAAAGATTATTGAATACAAAATAGTAGATGGTAGAAATACCATATAAATATTCTCTGGAATAGAGTGCACCTTACAACACCTTAGAAAAAACAATATTAAAATGGATAAGTCCATCATTATCACGTCCATCATTAATATGATGCCTTCTTTTTGGAATAATGATAATCATTATCTAAATCATAATAATATATTCTCCTCAATAACATACTCAACTAACTTTTAATTTCAATGGAATATAAAATAACAACAATAAAAATGGACCTAATGATGATAAATCCAAGGTTCCTATTGTGGAGGGAGTGGATCCATCCTGGTTCTCAATGGGGAAAAAATGATTAAACAATCATGAAAAGGAAAACATGAAATCAAAGGAGAATAAAGGATAATGATTCATTTATTGAATTCTCAAAAACAAAAAATGGTACTATCATATCTTTAAGAAGAAATATGGAAGAAACACTTAAAATGAGAACTTTACAACCATGATTTGTGAAGAAAATTTTCACAATGATAACACATCTTAGATAATAAATTATAGCCCTAAACAATATGTGTGAAACAACACATATCTCTTCAGGATGATGGAATCGATCACTGTTGGGACGTCTCTCTACATGGGGATCTCAATATAAATAATTGTTCAAGGGAAGGGACCATTTGATCATGAGTTTAACTTAAGAAGGGTCCTCTCCTTAAAATATATCATGTATGTTCCTGAAGCTCATTGAAAATTATTATCAGGGATCTTGTTAAAAAATTATTGGTTTTAGATTGTATTTTAGGTATATAAATTTGTTCTATTCAGTTAGGAAACCATTTCCAACTGTATAATGTATATGTAATTTCCTAGATTTAATAAGTAGTGATATATGTAATTTTCATGATACACCTACCATAGTTAATAAAAGTCACTTTTACATTTTTTATGATTATTTGGGATTCTATCAGGTATATATTTTACATGATAAAGATTATGTTATAGATATATTTAGTATCTATAAAAATTAACTTGAAAAATATTGTGGAATTATAATTAAATGCCTCAAATATGACATGGGTGGTGAATAATATAGTTTGTTATTATTGGAATACCTTTAGTCATACATGAAGTTACAGCTCCCTATAAACCTCATCAAAATTGTGTATTTGAGGGAAAG
Organism: Viscum album; assembly: GCA_963277665.1. Lineage (NCBI taxonomy): Eukaryota > Viridiplantae > Streptophyta > Magnoliopsida > Santalales > Viscaceae > Viscum > Viscum album. The sequence goes on along the minus strand of OY728128.1, from coordinate 242,453,214 downwards.
AATAGGAAATTAATAGAAATATTTTATTCCCTAATGTCTATCTCACGTCTCTCAAACTGTTTTTGTGGAGAGGCATTATGAATAGTAAGTCACATCCTAAATCGGGTCCCCTCCAAAGGTAAGGCTATGAATATGTATGAATTCTAGAAACACGGTAAACTTATCCTAATTTTATTAATGGTTTGGGGTTGTCACACAATTATAAGAGCACCTAAATCTTAAGGGAAAATTGGGTAAAAGATGTACTGATAGAATATTCCTTGGATATTTGGAGCATTCAAAATATTATAGATTCATGATTATTGAATCAAACAGTTTAGTTTCTTCCAATACTATTTTTAATCAATAAATGTTATTTCTGATGAATATTTTATTAACTCCCTATTGTAAAATAGGAGACTAGTGGTAGTTTAATTTTCCACCAAATGGGCCTAAAATGATTTTTAAAATCAATGCTAAATTTAGCATCAATACCCATCTTGCACCAGTTTCACCCATTTAGAGGAAGTTTCAAGGAAGTTCTGCAAAATATTTTTGGTAGAGGGTTTTCCTCTCAAAAATTTCTAGGATTTTATAATAATGTAAACTTATGTTAATTTTTTTACCATATATAATGGATGTTTGAGAATCCACCAATATATTGCAGCTAAAAAATAATTCTAGAGAAAATTTTGGTAAGAACCTGGTTCATAGTTTTGAGGCATGGGTTTCTTCTTTTCTCTTTTCCTTAAGTGTTTTTGAGAAATAAGGAAAATGGGGAAAATGAAAATTTTTGGAACTACACACTGTGTACATTTCCACATGCCGTGTATATTTTTGTCCATGTGGGATGAGTACACGGGGCGTGTGGCCATGTCAGTGACGAAGGGTGTAGAAACCGACTACACGCCGTGTAGTTGTCCTTTACACACCGTGTAGTCAGTCGACATGCGAATAGTTAGGCGGTGGCTAGTTGTGCGATAGAACACATCGTGTACTAAAGAATACATGTCATGTATTCATGTCAGCAGATGAATAGTGCCACACTGGCGAGAAACCGCCCGAGGAATAGTTAAAAAATGGGAAGTACATGCCGTGTACTTGGAAATACACGTCCTGTAATTTGTTTTTTTCGCTTAAAATGGTAAGTATCCTCCCCTGTTCACAAGTAAGTCTTATAATGGGAATAAGTAATGGGAGAGGGAGTCTAGAGCTTTGGAGATCCACCGAGCACACGTCGGGAATCCGTTTTCTACACCGACAATCTCCTTGGAACTGCACGGTTTAGTGCTCCCTTCTCTTGAAGTAGTTCTTATAAATTCTTTTCCATAGGAGAGTTATTTGTGTTTGAACGATTTGTATTTTACCTTAGATCTACATCGTCTTTTGACGTTTTTGGGATCGACGATCGTGTATATAGCTAGTAGGTGTATAAGGGAGGTGGCTTGGTGTTTATTTTCCAGCTGTCGTGCGTTTTTGTGTGTTTTGAGCTACGAACCCATATTTGGGGTGTCATGTGGCTTAGGTTGTGGCTATTTTAAATACCTATAATTGTATAGGTGATTAAATAATGTTTTTAAAATGTTTTTTGAGATCAGTGATTGGATCCAGGACCACCCGGGGGGTGCGTTCCTCTGTTTAGCCGTTTGGGAAGGTTACTGAGGGTATGCCATGTTTATTTTGTGCATTACTTTTTTCCTTGAGAGGAATTGTATGTGAATTTCTTGTTTTGTGTGGGGCACGGCCCGGATACTTGTTTAGCCCGACGGCAGTGTTTTACTTAACCTGAGGGCAGTGCATCATTTAGCCTGAGGGAAACTTCTTCCGTGCCTATGGGAAATAGACTCTGTGCCTGAGGGCGACACTACGTATGCCTGAGGGAAAAATCTGTTAGGCCTCTGGAAAATTACCAGTGGGTTACGTTCCTAATTACCTGAGGTTAAGGGTTTAGTGTCTGTGGGAACTCACTGTTTACATAGAAATTCACTATGTTGTTTTCCTCATATTAAGTGGATAAATTGAATATTAAAATATCAATATAACTGTTATGTTAGTTACTTTTGAGTATTGCTTTGTTTATGGAATTTTACTTTTGCACACTATTGTTGCATGTTTACATGCAGTTGGGAATGGGCCTTTTGTGGGTCCCAACTGAGATTTATTTCCCACACCCTGTTTGGGTCATTCTTTTCAGCCAAAACTGATTACATTTCTACAAGTGTTGATAGGGGAAAGATTCCATATACATGTACATGATTGTTGCTGGGGTGTGGGAGAGCATGGGACCGAGCATTGGATCGTGATGCTGTGGTTTGTTCTATTTTGATTTTCTATACTTGCACATCATTTGTATTGTATTGATTTTGTAACATTTTATGGTTGTTTTCATAGAATTGAGGCATGTTGCATCATTATTTATATACTGGTTGGTTATATCTTATGCAGTTGTTTATTTCAATTATATATGGTTATGTTCATCCGCTATTGTAGTATGTTTTATTCTTTCCACTGTGCTACACATTGACAAATGAGGGCATAGTTTCCCCACTATCAGACCTGGTCCCTCGTTGCTAGTCAGCAGCCTCTGGCGTTTGGAGAAATACGCTTGAGGTCACATGGCGAACTGGGTTTGGGGCACCCATTGAGTGGCACCTGGAACTGGGACATTATAAAGTAGTATCAAAGAAGTTATTTTCTTTGAATTACTATTTGGAGCCTTAGTCAGTGATAGGGAGGAAACGGTAGTTGGTAATAAGTTATGCCCGGGTGTAGCTAACCCGTGTATAGGGAAAATCTAGTCTACCTCGTATTTTTCAATTCTTTTTGATTTTGAAAATTTTACAGTTGACTTTTTTTCACCGTTGGGTGATGCACTTGAGATTGTGCTGGTTATATTTTATCTATGGGTTCTATTTAGTTTCAACTCGATGAGATGAGTTTATGCCATCTCATGCATCATTTAGGCACATGCTAGAAATCACATGCCATGCATAGCTCCATGACATGTAGGTGCATTAGAAATTCCATGTTGTTGTGATAATTGTTTTTCTAGAAAAGCATGTTGTTGTGATAGCTAATTTGATAAATACCTGTTATGTGATAGGGTATTTTCTTGTGAGAGACACTTGATAGAATGGACCCCAAACATTGGTTTTTGGGGAGTATGGTCCCCTATTGACCGGAATTTGGTGGATCATTGACTGTTTGTTTTGTTATAACATAGATATGATTTCAAAATTTGATTAGTGGGGAGTATGGGCCCTCAAAGGTCGGAATTTGACACTAAGGTGTTGTTTTTCAGTATTTTTAGGGTTCTAGGGAAGTTTTTGAGTCATACTGTCCGAAAAACCCAGTATATACGCTCTGTAGTTCCATAAACACGTTGTGTGTGGCCTTCTATTCATGAAGAAAAATGAAACATTTAAATACATGTTGTGTACCCTCAGTACATGCCATTTAGTGTATTTCTGTGTCATAGACCGTGTGGGTAGGGACACGGGGAAGGGAAATGCTAGTGGCGGACATGCCGTGTACCAGATGTACATGCTGTGTAGTGCGGACCCAAAGTCCGGCCTTGTAACTAACAACATGGACGGAGGAGACTATAAGACATACACGTTGTGTCCACTATGGAACACGACGTGTAGTCAGACCTGGGGACCTGGTCGTGTAACGAACAACATGGTTCGGGGTAAACCTTTTGTGTACACGCTGTAAACACGCAGTGTAGTTTGAGCCATGTATCTGGCTGTGTAACAAAAAACACGGGTCGACAGAGCTCATCTATTACACGCCGTATACCTGTGGGACACGCCGTGTAGTATTTTTCGAGGACATGCCGTGTGGACTTAGCCTTGTGGCTGGGAAACGGGGTGGTGGAAACGCCGTGTGCCAGTGTAACACACCATGTACTGTAAAGTCGAGTAGTCGACCATGTCAAAAATGACACGGGAAGTTGGAAAATTACACCATACATGCCGTGTAGATGATATAAACACCGTGTATTTTTTGTTCAATGGGAGCCATGTGGCTTAGCCGTGTTGAAGGACCCGAGCAGGGAAATGGAAGTCAAATACAATACGTGTAGTCTTGTTTTAAAAAACATGAAATTTCTTCTTCCACTTGTTCCTTTAATGTTCCCTTTGTTTCTAGTCTTTGATAATGTGGATCTAAGGTGTACATTTGACCTTGTAGTGTCATGCCACCGAGACGACCATGCGTTGTTCTCCAGAAGAGCGACAACAATTATACTCCAGAGATGATGGGCCATGGGCTACCAGTTGAACCCCCAGAAGAGCCTGATGCGGCACCAACCGTTATAACAGACACAGGCGTAGAGGCGCTGTTCTGTGAAGGCTTTATGTGGTTCATGCAGACCTTTCAGGGAGCACCACCAACTGCCACATCTATGGCCGAGATGACACGTATCATCAAGAAGCAGCATCCGCCTACGTTTTAAGGGGATGACAAAACACAGGCTGTAGAGCCTTGGCTAGGATCGATGAAGACTTTTTTTGAGCATCTTGATATGCCTCTATGGAGGAGGGTCATGCTCGTGACTTATATGCTGTGTGATTCCGCCAAGAGGTGGTGGGATGTTACCACCCAGTCAGAGCAACATAGAGACATGGTGTGGGAGGATTTTCAGGAAGTCTTCTATGAATTCTTCTTTCCAGAGACATTGAGAGAAGATAGATCTGGAGAGTTTATGAATCGGCAGTACAACTCTATGTCAAAGATGGATTATTCTGCTCGTTTCACTGAGCTTCAGCATCTTCCACCTGTGCTGGTGGGTGATGAGACGTTGACTGCCAAACGCTTTGATGATGGTCTTCGTTAAGACATATGAATGTTGTTGAATTTTTTTAGGGTTCCTTCAGTACAAACTATTGTGAACTAGGTACTTATTACAGAGAGGAACCTGCGGGAATCTAGGGGTGTGGGACAGGGCAGTTCATCACCAGTTACTGGTACTATTTCTACTGGAAAGAGGAAGAGATAGATGTAATTATCTCAGGGTGACATTGCCTGTCAGAAGAATGATTCAGGTGTCCTGGTCATGTGCTACCTGTGTGGTAAAGAGGGTAATGAGAGACCACAGGGTCAATGAGACCCAGTGGAGTGCTGAGCTTGTAGTAAGATGGGTCATCTTTAGTGCTTTTGCAGGGCGTTTCCACCAGTGGCTAGTGAGAGGTGTTATGTGCATACTCCGCGTGCGAGAGAAGGACCAGTAGCTTCTTACCAGTCAGGAAACTGGAATACGTCAGGGCGTGTAGGAAGATATAGTGGTCATGGACATGGTAGCCAGACACCATGATCGTAGAGGCATCGGGGTGAGATAGCTCAAGGTAGCCAGGCTTTTTCGCAAGGATGCGGCAATGTGAAGGCATATACAGTGCACCAGACCCAGCATGTGTAGGATCCCAGACATTCTACCATCAGAGTTACTCTTCTAGCATCTTCTATTTTATCTTCAGTACTTTTCGATACATGTGCTTCACATAGTTTTATATATGTACCAATCGTGGAGAGCCTTGGACTCTATGTTTCTTTTTCTTCAGCTATCATAACGCTAGACACTCCATTGGGAACTAGAACGGCTGGTGTGTGTCAGTGCAAGGAGTGCCCCCTTGAGGTTGGTGGGTGTCACTTTCTTTGGGACTACTATGTCTTAGAGATGACGAGCTATGATGTAATTCACAGGATGGACTGGTTGGTTCCCTTTCGAGCCTTTGTAGACTGCTATCGTCGCAGGGTGTGTTTCACGCCACCAGAGGGTGGAGAGTGTTTATACAAGGGAGAATGGAATGTTTGAGCAAGTCGATATGGACCAGAGCATCGTGGGAAAGGTGGAGTCACAGCTCATATTGTGTGTTTATATCTTGATGATCAGGGGACTTGTCAGACGGATTTCCCTCTTGTGGTTGATTATTTCAGGGATCTCTTCCTGGAAAACTTTTCAGGTCTACCTTTGGAGAGGGAGGTGGATTTCTCTATTGATCTTGTGCCAGGAGCAGCACCGGTTTCCATTCCTCCTTATAGGATGGCCACACCCGAGCTGCAAGAGCTTAAGAGGCAGTTAGAGGAGTTACAGAAAAAGGGTTTTATCCGACCCAGTACTTCTCTTTGGGGTTCTCCAGTCCTTTTTGCGAAGAAGGTGGATGGTACCCTCAGACTCTGTGTGGATTATCAGAAGCTGAACATGTTGATGGTTAAGAACCGATATCCTTTTCCAAGGATTGACGATCTTTTTGATCAGCATCATGGAGCACGAGTGTTCTCAAATATTGACTTGAGATCAGGATATCATCAGCTGCGTGTCAGACCATCGGACATACCGCTTATAGCTTTCGGAGTAGATATGGTCTGTAAGAGTACTTGGTTATGCTGTTCGGACTCACGAATGCGCCAGAAGTTTTCATGCTCTGATTAATCATGTGTTTCTTCCATATCAGGATTATTTTGTGATATTTTTCGTGGACGACATCTTGGTGTACTCTCACACTCGACACAACCATGCCACCCATATTGAGATTGTATTGAGTACACTGAGAGATCATAAGCTATATGCTAATCTCTCAAAGTGCCACTTTTGGATGGACTAGATTAACTTCATAGGTCATGTTATCTCAGAGGCAGGTGTTCCAGTACACCCAGGGAAGGTGAGAACAGTAGTTTACTGGGAGAAGCGTAAGAACGGGTTTGAGATAAGGAGTTTCATAGGGATGGCTGGTTACTACAGACGCTTCATACAGAACTTCTCCAGCTTAGTAGTGTCGTTGATGAGTTTGAATAAGAAGGGTGTGATGTTCGTTTGGTCGGAAGCTTGTGAGGAAGCCTTTCAAGACCTGAATGGAATGTTGACATTAGCACCAGTCCTGATACTCCTAGAGCTGGGGAAGAGCTATACAGTTTACTGTGATGCATTAGGTATTGGGATAGGATTAGTGTTGATGTAGGGCGACCGAGTTGTTGCGTACGGGTCTCGGCAGTTGAGGCCACACGAGAGGAATTACCCGACGCATGATCTCAAGTAAGCTGAAGTTGTTCATGCATTGCGCTATTGGAGACATTATCTATTGGGAGAACATTTTGTGGGTTTTACTGATCACCAAAGTCTCAAGTATATCTTTAAGCAGCGTGACTTGAATCTGAGGCAGTGAAGGTGGGTCGAATACCTACAGTCCTTTGATTTTCATCATGCCTATACACATGGTAAAGGTAATGCGGTAGCTGATACACTGAGAAGGAGGAATCAGATACTGGCGGTGGAGGAGGCCAGTGGTGAGTGGATGCTCATGGATTTGGTCTCTAAGATGCATTTAGAGGTTCATGACAGTCAGGGGTAGACGTATATTTCTTATTTAGTTATGACATTTACCCTTTTGGATAGATTGAGGATGAGACATCAATCTTATTTTGAAGGCCTAGTTCTACAGGAGTCAGTGGCAAGTGAGTACCCTCCTCCTGATTGGACGATAGGCGATGAAGAAGTTCAACGGTTCCATGGAGGAGTTTGGGTTCTAGGGGGTATACTCGAGGAGCTGATGTGGGAGTTTCGTGCTTCATCCTGGGCTGTTCATCCCAGGATTACCATGATGTACCATGACTTGATACGTCAGTACTGGTGGATGGGTATGAAAAGAGATGTTGCTAGTTTTGTTACGATATGTTCCACCTGTCAGCAGGTGATGGCAGAACATCATAGGCCAGATGGACTGTTACAACAGTTACCCATTCTGGAGTGGACATGGGATGATGCTGTGGTGGACTTCTTGCCTTGGTTGATTAGGTCACCTCGAGGAAATGACGCCATGTGGGTTGTTTTGGACAGACTCACAATGGTAGATCACATATTTATGATCAAGGAGACCTTCAGAGTTGATGAGCACGGGAAGTTGTATATCTGAGAGATCGTACGTCTTCAAGGGATTCATCTTTCTTTCGTTTTAGATAGGGACAGTCATTTTACTTCTCGTTTCTGGTAGAGTTTTCAGAGAGCACTGGGTACACAGATGATCTTGAACATAGAATACCACCCTCAGACCGATGGCCAGTCCGAGCGTATGGTACACATGCTTGAGGACATACTTCGTGCATGCATACTAGACATTGGGGGCTATTGGGCGAAGCATATACCCCTGGTTGATTTTTCTTATAATAATAGTTTCCAGGCGACCATTGATATGGAACCTTACAAGGCTTTGTATGGTAGGCCATGCCATTCACCTTTGTGCCGGTTAGAGGCTGGTGAGGCATCTTTACTGGGACCACTTCTCGTGCAGGAGACTTCTGAGTAGTTCCAGTTGATTCAGAAGCGGATGGCTACCACACCATCTCGTCAAAAGTCAAATTCTAATCACCGTAGAAAACCATTGGAGTTTTTGGTCAGGGATTAGGTTTTCTTGCATGTTTTTCCAAGGCTTGGACACAGATGGATCAGGAGATAGGGTAAAATTTCAGCGAGGTATGTGCGGCCATTTGATATTCTAGAGAGAGTCGGACTGGTTGCCTATCAGTTGCAGTTAGGGCAGAGGTACTGGGCCATGCACAACGTCTTCCATGTCTCTCAGTTGCATCATTATCATTCAGACCCGTCTCACGTCCTTCATCCGAGGAGGTTGATCTTCAGATAGATGCATCCTTTGAGGAGTATCCAATTCTTATCATTGATAGGAGCATGAAGGTTTTCCAAGGACGGTCAATTACTCTCGTACAGGTGCTATGGTAGCATGGATGAGTGTAGGACAAAACCTAGGAGCAGGAAACCGATGAACGTGCTCAGTGGCTGATGTTGTTCACTACTATATCTTCACCACCCTTGGAAGGGAAATTCAGGGATGAATTGCTTTAAGGGGGAAGTTTATAAGAACCCGATTCTTAGTTTTGAGGTAGGAATTTCATCTTTTGTCATTTCCTTATGTGTTTTTGAGAAATAAAGAAAAATAGGGAAAACTCTTAAATTTTGGAACTACACGTCGTGTACTTTTCCACACCCTGTGTATATTTTTGGCCGTGTTGGATGAGTCCACGGGGCATGTGGCCATGTCAGCGATGAAGGGTGTAGAAACCGACTACACTCCGTGTATTGGTCCTTTACAAGTCGTGTAGTCAGTCAGCAGGCGAATAGTAAGGCGGTGGCTAGCTGTGTGACATAACACACTGTGTACTCAAGAATACATGCCATGTAGTCATGTCGGTAGATGAACAGTGCCACGCTGGCAGGAAACCGCCAGAGGAACAGTTAATAAATGGGAATTAGACACCGTGTACTTGGAAATACATGTCGTGTACTTTGATTTTTTTCACTTAAAAAGGGCAGTAGCCTCCCCTGTTCACAAGGAAGGCTTAGAACGGGAAGAAGGAATGGGAGAGGGAGGCCTGAGCTTTGGAGATATGCCAAGCGTACGTTGGGAATCAGTTTTCTGCACCGACGATTTCCTTGGAACCGCATGGGTGAGTGCTCCCTTCCCATGGAGTAGTTCTTACCAATTCTTTTCCGTAGTAGAGTTATTTGAGTTTGAATGATTTGTCTTTTACCTTAGATCTACGTCGTATTTGGGAGTTTCTAGGATTGACGATCGTGTATACTGCTCGTTGGTGTATAAGTTAGGTGGCTTGGTGTTTATTTTCCAACTGTCGTGTGTTTTTGTGTGTTTTTGAGCTACGAAACCATATTTGGGGAGTTGTGTGGTTGAGGATGTTGCTATTTTAAATACCTAGAATTGTATAGGTGATTAAATAAAGTATTTAAACTATTTTTTGGGATCAGTTCCTGGAGCCAGGACCACCCGGGGGGTGTGTTCTTCTGTTTAGCCGTTTGGACAGATTACCTGAGGGTATGCCATGTTTATTTTGCTCATTACTTTTTCCTTGAGAGGAATTGTATGTGAATTGCTTGTTATGTGTTGGGAATGGCCCAGATACTTGTTTATCTCGAGGGAAGTGTTTAACTTAGCCTGAGGGCAGTGCATCATTTAGTCTGAGGGAAACTTCATCTGTGCCTATGGGCAATAGACTCTGTGCCTGAGGTGGGAGACACTACGTACGCCTGAGGTGAAAATTTGTTATGCCTATGGGAAATTACCTGCGGGTTACGTTCTTGATTACCTGAGGGTAAGGATTGAGTGTCTATAGACACTGACTGTTTACATAGAAATTCACTGTGGTGTTTTCTTCATATTAATTGGATAAATTGAATATTAAAATTTAAATATAACTGTTAAGATAGTTACTTTTGATTACTTTTTAGTTTATTGCATTTTACTTTTGAACGTTGTTGTTTCATGATTACACGTAGTAGGGCACATGCCTTTAGTGGCTACCTACTGAGATTTATTTCTCACACCCTGTTTGGGTCATTCTTTTTGGCCCAACCAGATCACGTTTCTACAGGTGTTGATAGGGGCAAGAGTCCCTATACAGGTACTTGATTGCTACTGGGGTGTATGAGATCCTGGGACCGAGCATTGGCTCGTGTTTCTGCGGGCTATTCTGTTTTGTTTTTCTGTACTTGTACTTCAGCTGTATTGTATTGATTATGTAAAATGTTATGGCTATGTTAGTAGAATTTAGGCATGTTGCATCGTTGTTTATACACTAGTTGGTTATATTTAATGTAGTTTTTTATTTCAGTTATTTAAGGTTATTTGCTTCCTCTATTGTTGTATGTTTTACTCTTTCAGCTGTGCTACATTTTGACAAATGAGGGCATTGTTTCACCACTATCAGACCTGGGCCCTCACTGCTAGTCAGCAGCCCCTGGAATTTGGTGAATTTCTCTTGAAGTCACGTGGTGAACCGGGTTCGGGGCACCACTTATGTGGAACCCAGAACTGGGACGTTAAAAATTTTCCCCAAAAAATCTTACCAAATATATGGAAAACCAAGAAAAAACATAAAAAAACAAGAAACAATATTCATATAACAAAATTACAAAACCAAAAATTAAAATTATTACAATTACCATAATTAAATAATGAAGGTATTGGATAATACATTAATAAAAAATAGAACCATATTGATATTCTGAAATACATAACAGACCAACTGTTAATTTAAATTCAATTAAAAGATGAAAAAACATGATAAATATGTATGCGAAATTAAAATATATAAATTTATAGAACTGATAGTGACTTATTGAATATAAATAAATATAATAGGAAGATAGAATCAATTATAATAGCACAAAGAGTGTTAATATTGGAATAACTAATATTGTGATATCAGTAAAAAAAACATGGGTTTAAAAAGATAGAAACCTAAATAAAATAAAGATACATCTAAATATAAGAAATTTTAAACAATTAAAATGTTGTTAAAAATTTCTAAAATAAATGGATTGAAAATATTATAACAAAATATAAAATAACATTGAATGGAATACCTTATCATAACAACAAATTCCCCCACTAAAAACAATAAAATTGAAGTTCCTATAAAATCAACACACAACAACCTCATCATATTATCACCTCATTCATGATTATATATAAACACATTCTAAAATGTTGCAACATAACTGCATACCAACACATAATAAAATAACCCCACCCTATATATAGAACCACACACTTCCTTTCACAACATGATCACCTTTGAATATCCATTTCACAACAATTTTATATTTCCACCACACATTCTCATAAATAATTACCACATCTTTTCCAAACAACATCCATCACACCAAAAACCAACAAATAAAATTAAATCAATTACTATAATAATTTTACCATAATAAGGCATCCAAAAAAATAAAATAGTTAACTAATCCCCTATAATCTCATTGACCATTCCCCCATCGAAGCATAAATGTTACCACAACCCAACATTCATTCAGAAAACCACTCAACTCCCCAAGATAAAAAACATAATAATGGTAACATAAAAAACAATTGATAAAACCCAAAACATATACTCCCATGACATATTTTTATTCTCTCAATTATATGGTACAACTTAACTCCCCCTCTTCAAATGAGCTTACTAAAATACGTGTTTTCATAACTGTAATCATACACTACACATCACATCACTATTATATAATTTAAGAAAAGGAAAAAATTCATCAAACTATATTGAAATAAATTATATGGAATCATTTAAAAATTCTAAAAGAGCCTATGAATAATGTGTATAAGGGAAACATTAGAATAAAACATTGAAAGAAAAACCAAGAATATAAATTTCATGTAATGTAAGTAAAATATATATATCCCCTACCTCAAACCAAAATAGGGGTTTTCAATCACTATATCATTGTGTTAGTCTTTCATTAGTTTAGTTAAACATCACCATAACAAAATCCAAATTAAACCCTCATCACAACCTTAAAAACTAAGATTCAAAATGTCTCCATCACCTCTCTCTTCTACCGGCACCTATATATAAATTAAAATAAAACATAAATAGTGAAAAATATTTAAATATAAGCTGAATATCGATAAAATATTTGTACAAAATGATTATTATGCTGCGTGATTTACATGGTCACCCAAAAAATCCATCGAGGCAATATAATCTAGGACATATCCAATAAATTTTTGATATAATTTGACCAATTCGTTCAACTAAGAAATTACCATAACATCCATCATCTGTATATGAGCCACTAGTTTCTGGATGGTTGTCACCTACAAATGAATTGTTCTTTAAATTGAATTAAAATACCTTTAGTATCATGAAGTAGGGGTAACTATAACTAGGATGCTACGACAATCTACATCGATCATTCAATGACAGCAGATGGTAGTGGACCCAAACCAATCTCCTGCACATGATCATGATGCTCCTTTCTAAAGGCATTGCCTACTGGATCATCAAGGGAGATTGAGAAGGACTTCACATTACTGGAAGCACATTTTTCTTGTATTGTTACCTATAAATAAAATATTATCCTTATTTAAATAAATACTTACTAAAAAGAGATAATATAAACAAATTTATTACAATTAAAAAGGATTCCATACCCTATCATCTTTGGTAGGGTCATTTACATAAATCTAATTGGATTTCATACCAATATCCAACCAATATTCCGTAAATGATACATGGTGCACAAAATTATTTGACAAAATTAAAAAAGATAAATTCAAAATTCAATATATGAAATAAATAATTTTATCTTAAAATATTTAAACTAATGAAAAATGTTACTATGGTCGATCTATTTCTTGAAAAAAATCATTAAACAAATAATATGGGTTATAATTTTTTTCTCTTGACGTGATATTTTTTTATTCAATCATCACCAAATAAATAAAATTTAATTTAATAGTAATTTATTCTGTGTCATATCATTTTCAGAATCATGTATATATATAAAATGAGATCAATATAATAATATATTTTTTAATACCTTTGGTTTCTCTAGGAAATGGATATCAACAAACACCATCCATTACTCTATAGGTACCCTTTCAGGAACCTTATCAAATTGTTGTTAACTGGTCAACAATTTATGATTGAATTAATTACATAATATCTATTTAAAATGTTTCAATTTTAGACCCAAAATTTTCAACGTCAACATTCATGTGATAAGACAAGAAATCGTAAGGTCGAATACCATCAGTACAAAGGGAGTCATTTTAAAAATTTACAATTTAATTAAATAATGGAATTCAATTAATCCATAATTTATTAAAATTGAATTTATATACGAATCAAAACCTTTATTCTTCTTATATTGAGGATTATTCCCCTAATCAGAATATGTAGTCAAAAAGCTAACCAGTTCATCCTCAATCTAGAATACAATCTACCCAAATAATCCCATAGAATTATCTATGGGGACCCCATAAAAATCAAAGAGACAACTATATTCAATCAATTCTAATTCCTGACATTTAAAATACTAATATTTTTCCCAATAGAAACATTTTTATCTTCATTTATGAAAAATAGTTAATATTATAAAAAAACTCAATAACATAATTCACATTAAATTTTTTACCTATTTCCATCCCCCTAAAATATCCTCATGAAGAAATAGTAGTGACCACATGTTTCCTCCCTATTGAGTCACTACATGCTGATCCTGGTTAATTGGGAGCCAATGTGATAGATGTTGAGGGGTAGAGAAGGAGGGTGTTCTAGACACCTATAAGATGGAGATGAAGAGTGTGTAAAATGTTCATGTGGGGGGGGGGTATATGGATGGTTTATTATATGCTCTATGGAGGGATACTGGTGAATCATCAGGTGTTTTTATGGTCGAGGGAATGCCAGCATGTAGTCCACTGGGATCAAGGAAATTGTTATTACATATCATTAAATAATTTAAAAAAGATAAAATTAATTCATAATATATATTTCAAAAAATACATACAGACAATGAAATTTAGAAATGATAAAAGAAACCCATTATTGAAAAACATAATACACAAATAAATGTTAATTAATGATTTTTGGGACCAAGTTTGGATGGATAAGGAAGTAGGAAGTTTTTTATTTTGGAGAGTGAAGTCATTTTTGGTGAAATAACAAAATCAATTCACATAGTAAAGGACATAAAAACTAAAAGATGATTTTCTGATTTGTATTCCTAAAATATCATTTGTTTTGTGAACATTTTATGAGATCCTTATAATGTAATGGGGGATAGAAGGTTATGCCAATCCCATTTAGTTTTGATTGGAAATAATGATATTGTTGGAATATAGGGAAGTTTCAGTACTTCAAATTTAAAATGTGATGATGTTAAAGGTGTAAAATTAAAGACTATATATCATGGTATAAATTTTTCATGATTAAATCAGTTGATTGATGAATAATCTAGATAACTATTAAGCATCATTGGTGTTGTTGATGTAGTATATTTTTAGGTTGCACCATTCTCAAGTGTTTGCCAAATTTTTTGGGCTAAAAATCAGGAGATGGAGATATGTTATTTTGGTAAAAAAAAATAGTGTGAATGTTGTTAAACTTCTTGGTTTGTTTCTTTTAACTGGAGTTCAATGATTTGACCATCAAAATATTGAAATGGAAAGACTTGGAAAAATTATTGTTTTTTTTGCACGAAAGACTGATGGGTTTTTGGAATGTTTCATGCAAAGCATTAATAAAGGTCAAAACATCACAAAATGGATATTTTATGATATATTAGAAAGATTCATGAATTTCATGAAATATGAGTGTTTCCTAAAAGATACTTACATGTCCAATTCTACATCAAATGGGTTTTCGCGCGACACTTCAGGATCATGCACTACACGTCAGGTTTTTTAAACGCGGGGTCAGCGATGCCTACAAATAAATGGTGACCCCCTTTAATTTGATATGCTTGAAACATTGGAAAATCATGTTCTCTGAAGTGTATAATAATATTAATTTAATGGAGTTTTGTTGATTAAATAGAGTTTCATGTAACACGGATAAGTTGCATGAAATATTGATGTTGCATGCAAGAGGTGTTTCACCAAAAAATTTAAATGTGGTGCATGAGGCATGAAAGTAGTACACAAAAAAAATAAAAGGGTGCATGAAGGATTGGAGTTCAGAACAAGTAGTAATTTGTCTGCACAGTAGTTCTTACTAGATTCGAGTTAGGAATGATAATAATTTTTTTGAATGATCAAACTATGAAAGCTGATTAAGAAGCACTGGAACATTGTTTTTCCCTATTTGTGCCAAGAGGGTTCACATGTTCATGAGGATTGTTATCCAAATGCTTCATGAATGTAAATGTATATCTTAATCATTGTATTCAACATTAATGGATTGCTTTCTAGTGGATTTGGTGGTACGATATTGTTTTCATAACATACCAATGATGTTGGTACTCTTATTCAGTAGTGATCCTTGTAAATCATGTGTTCCTACAGATGTGTGTTTTGATTATCTTGAACTCAGAATGAAATCATTAATAGGAGAATCCAATTATTTCAAAAAAAATGGAAACATAAAATAAAATATATCATGTATTCTCCCACTTACCCTCTTAGTTATTCTAGGAACTGACAGGTCAACATCTATTGGTATAAGAGCAAGGATCCCTTTGTTTATTCATTTCACATGTTTTGAAGAGATGTTGTGATGGAAAAACTGAATTGTGTGAACAGTATAAGGATTTAGATATTTGATAGGAGAGATTATAAAATCTATAAATACATATTGATTCCTTATCTTATGTCCCTTGGGTATGAAAATCTTGAAGCTACAATAGATTGATTTATTACTATTGATGACTAGGATCCTATTACACCTCTTGATAAGAAGAATATTGTGAATGATCGAATAGTCAAAAATTCATTACTCTCATCTCATTATGAGAGTGTAATGTTATGATTGAAAGTTTTCTCTACAAGTAAAGGAATCTAGGATACGATAAAGAACATATATAAAGGAAATACAAAAGTGAAGAATGAAGAAATAAAAATATGCATGCTGAAGAATGAAGGTTTGAAAATGAGTGAGTTTGAATCTAGTGGGGACTTCTTTACAAGGTAAATGAAATTTTCAATACAATCAGACATATAAGTGAAAATTTGGATGATTCTATACTAATTGGAAATATCAAAATAATTCTCCTTGATATGTTTTATGATGAAGTTTCTTCATTGGAAGACAGAGACCCTAAATCATTATCCCTGGATTATTTTCAAGGAAATCTCATCACTTGGGTAATGAGAAGAGAGAAGAATACGAAAAGCAGAACAAAATCTTACAGACAACTGTATTTGAAGGATTCATAGAATGTGAAGTCAAAGAATATTCTTATTGAAGATGAAGCTGGTGAATCTGATTCAGAATATTTGGTAGGCCAAAATTATATGGAAATTTTATCCTTGTTTTCTATGAAAGTGAAATGGTGAAAAGGGAAATACATGGGGAAAAATCCCTTGAAATTTTCTAATTGTGGATCCATTAGGGATTTTTTCATACAACAGTCCTTAATGAAATAATAAATTAGATAGTGATGAATATTAATTATGTCCAAGTTGGTCTTAGATGAAACTGGATGATAATGATAAATAATATTCCAGTGGGTAGGATAAAAAGTTCATCAAATCCAAATGAAGGATACTTTTGTCTAATGATGAAGAAGTAGAGGATCATGAAGTTGATTCCAAAAAATATTTTTGTAAGAATGATAGAGAGAATACCATTATTTTAGTAGTGAATTTTGAATATTTAGGGAGTGGCAGTTATAAAGTAGAAGAAACTCAACTTGAATATCATCTGAAAGAAATTTTGATAGAGTTATTGAGAAATCTTAGAAGGCATGAGGAGAAAAACTAGAAGTTTATAAATGGAGATTCCTCATTAAAAATCAATAATTTTTTCCTAATGAGAAATTCATGTTGTAAATAGATATTGATGATCAGAATAATTTTCTTAACCGTGGAATGAATAGTAATGAACATATAAAGTAAAGATAAAGGTAAAAGAAGAAGAGTTGGAACTTTTCCAACTGAAAATTCATGAATATGGGTAATGTAATATACGTTTCAAAAACTTTTTCTATAAGGCTAGTGAATGTTCTAGTATGAATTGACCAAAGAATAATTAACCAAAGATACATTCCAAGGTTGAGAAGAAATATAGAAGAGGTTATAATAGGAACATAGTCCGAAAGGATATGTATGTAGAAAAATCTTACAAGGATGAAAAATTAAAAGTACCTAATATTATTAAGTCCAAAAAGATTTCAAATACTTCTGGTTCTGATAAGACTAAATCAAAATCTGAGCAGATGGAGAATGTTATGATTGAAAATAGGAAGGCTGAAGGTCAGTAGATTTCTATTAAGAATAGTGTTGAGAAGAATTTTCATAACTCCGATCATTATAAATGTTTCATTAGGAAAAATTCATTATATGTATACGATTTGTATTTTGGGGGATTTGGACACATGGAATATATGTGTTGGTTCACCCATAAACATTAATACTATTCCACAAGTTATGGAAGAAAATGATTGATGGGGATTCAATCCTCTCAAAAGAATAAGTATGAGAATGAAGTTTAGATGATAACTAAGAAGGGTTGTGTGAAAATTAAAAATAGGTTCCATCCTTGGGAATCAATATGTGAATGATGTGAACCGCATGGACATCTTGCTAAGAGATTTCTTATTTACATTATAGCACAAAAAATGGTTCTTAAAAAATCTCAGAAGCTGGAGGTGAATAATGAAATGGATGAACATAAATATATTGTTCTTGAAACCACTTTGAAGGATAAAAAAGGAGAAAATCCATGGATACTTGATAGTGGTTGTAAATATCACATTATAGGAGTCATGATGTTTCTAATGAATATGAATGTCCTCAATTAAGGAACAATGACATTTGGAAATGATGAAACTCTGTGGATCAAAGTTTTTGGATTATCATTCATTTGAAAGAAAAAAATGAAATCTAAAAAAATATTATATGTTGATGGGATGAAACAAAATCTATTGACTCTTTCACCCCATTGTGATGAGGGAAACAATGTAATGTTTAGAAAATATGGTTTTTTTTGATAGTCGAAAGTGATGGAATGGTAGTTACAAGAGGTGAATTTACCAAAGGTATCTTGTTCCATTTGGTGATGTATAGAATTCATATTACATGGGTAGAGTGGATGAAAATCACATATGGGAAAAAAATGATGGGACCTATGTTTTAGAGAAATATGTGAATGTTATCAACATGAGACATTGTTTGAGATATTCTTAATTTTTCAGGAAGAATAGATTGGCAATGCACAATTTGTAAGAAAGGTATGATTCTAAACTTTGGACATAAGAGAGATGACATTCATTCAAAAAGACATGTTGTACTTATACATTCTGATATTGGTGGACCAATTATATATAAACAAATAAATAGAGAGAAGTACTTCATTTCTATCATTGAATAATTTATTCATAGTAGTTGTGTTATCTACATGAGACATAAGTCAGATGTTGTGAATATGTTTTATAGTTTCAAGAATAAAGAAGAGAAGGAATGAAAGTATTCATTGAAGAAGTTAATAAATGATAATCATGGTGATTATAATAATAAGTTGTTTGAATGCTATCTTGAGAAGCATGAAATTAGGCATGAGTTCAGTTCACCATACACACCTCAACAACATGGTGTTTCTGAAAGAGAAAATAAAAGTGTGGAGAATATGGAGAGAACTATGTTAGTTGAACACAGGGTTTCTCATTATTATTGGAGGCAATCCATGAGAACTATTGTGCTTATTTAGAATCAATGTTTCTATAGGAAAAATTCAGATATGAATCCATATGAAACGTTCTATGGAAAAAATCCATGTCTATACACATAAGAGTCTTTGGGATCCCAAACATTATAATGAAGAAAGGTGGAAACCATGGTAAGTTTAATTAAATAATATGTGATGAATTTTTCATGGATATGATTCAGAAGGAATAGGATAAATATGTTTCAATTATGAAACATGAATAATTATTTATTATGGTTATGTCAAAGTTGTTGATAATTTTGTGAATTAAAAGAAGTCTTATAATGATGTGGAAGTTGATAAGGATATGGAAAGTATTGTTTACAATTATGATAATGATTCCGAGATAGTTAATCCTACTAAAGAAGAAGAATCAGACACATCAATTTCGAGTGATGACGATGAAATTCACACAGTTCCTCCCATGATGTCAAAGTCAGTAAATGATCATACAATTATTAGAGATAAACATCAGAGGGTTAAAACCATAACAATAATGAATTCAGTTACACATAATTCTTTGTATACAAAAGTGGAGCCTAATGATTTGAATGATGCTTTTGAAGAAACAAAATGGGTTCAGATTATGAATATAGAGCATGATTATATTGAAAATAATGATACATGGGAACTTGTCACCAAGAAAAATATAAAAAATGTTATAGGTACAGAATGGGTTTTCTGAAACAAACTGAATGAAGAATATGATGTGATAAGAAATAAGGAAGATTAGTGTGTAGAGGTAAATCTTAGAGTGAAGGAAATGGGATTGATGAAACCATTTCTCAAGTGGAAAGGATAGAAGCCATCATAATCATTCTTATTATTTCTCCCAATGAGGATAAAATATCATTCCAATGGATGTTAAATTTACATTTTTGAATGGTGATTTTGATTAAAAAGTCTACATTGAAAAACCTTGTGTCTTTGTGGTGTGGAAACATGATTTTTATGTGTCCAGGTTGAATATGTCTTTGTATGGACTACAAGATGCTCTGGGGGCATGGAATTCAAAATTGTAAACTTGATTGAGGTAGATCAATTTGATGAAATGTAGAGTTGATAGAAATATTTATATCAAGAAATGTCATAAGTTCTCTACGATAATAAATGTTTATATTGATGCCATTTTCTTTGGTAGTCATGATGAATGATCTTGTTAAATATTTAATGAGGAGATGAAGATGTTGTTTGATATGTCCATTCTATGTGAAATGAAATATTTTCTTGTGATTCAAATCATACAAAAGAAGAACCACTTTTTTCTTTCTCTGGATAATTATGAAAATGGACATCTGATGAAGGTTTCCATGGAATATTTGAAACCATTTTTCACACAAATCTTAATGGGAACAATTTTTTCTAAAGATGGAATATGAATAGAAGTTGATCAGAAAGAGTTTAAAAATATTATTTTAAGTCTATTTTATTTGAACACTACAAGACCCTACATTATCTATGTTGTTCTCTTATGTGAAACATATCAGAGAACTGAAATAGAATCACATTTTGATGTTTGAAAAATAAATCTCATATATGTAAAAGGAATAAAAAATATTGGAATTAGCTACGACGGTTCATAAAATATTGATTTGATCAGGAATTTAGATGAGGATTGGGAATGAAGCTTTCATGATATAATATCCACATATTTTGGGGTTTTCTTTCTAAGGAAATGTTTTATTGGTTAGAATATAATGAAATAGAATTTATTGAATCATAGAATGACTTATGCCGAGTAGGTTTCTACCACTCAAGATGCTACTAAACTCATGTGGATAAAGACTCAGTTGGAAGATCTACTTGTTGAAGTAAAGATAACCTTTATCTATGTTAGGGACAATCAAAGTGAAATCAATCCTACAAAAAATCTAGTACAACATTCTCATTAAGATCATATTAAAATAAAGTACCCCTTCATCAAATATCATGTGGAGAACAATTAGTTAAATCTGGAGTATGTTTCTACATTAGGTTTTTGTCACCTCTCTCATCTTAAATTTGTATAGTTGTTTCAAGAGTGATAATTGGTTCATAAATTTATAATTATGGTTGCATGTATAATGGGGGAGTTGTGGGTAAACTGTGAATCCAACATCTATGTGTGTGAACTATTCTAACTATTTGATGGAGTGGTTTTAGGAATATAAATTTTTACTCTAGGAATGTTGAAGAAGTGAACAAAGATAAAGAAGATTGATGAGGGAGAAGGCCTGGAATAATTTTTTTATGTTTTGGAGAAGGATAATGAAGAAATATCATATCCACTAGTTTTTTTGCAACATGTCTTTGTTACCAATAAATCGTGTTTCCTAAAATAAGTAAGATAACATAGGATTAGAATTTTTTTAAGAAATCCAAAGATTGGGGTTATATGTTTTAGTGATTTATGAATAATGTTTTACAAAAAATTCCAAATGGGTGATTTTTGGGACAAAGGTGGATGGAGAAGGAATTAATAAGACTTTACTTTTATAGAGTGTTGACTTTTGTGGTCATAGAAAATAAATATATTCTCTTCCTAAAGGACATGAAATCTAAACAGTGATTTATTAATTTGTATTTTCTAATTATCATACATTTGGAGTACTTGTGATGTAATCCTTCTGAAGGAAAGAGGGAGAAATGGGGATTCAATCAAATTTTGTTTTGATTGGAAATATTCATATTGCTGGAAAATTAGGATGTTGTGGTACATTCCATTGAAAACGTGATGATTGTAATAGTGTTTGATCAAAGGCTATATATCATGGTATATATGATTTTTGATGAGGGCAGTTTTTTTGGAATAATCCAGATGACAACGAAGAAGCACTGATGTTCTAGTCGATGCATATTTTAAGGTGGCACCAATTACGAGTGTTTTCCAAATTATTGGGGTAAAACATCATGAAATGGAGAGATGTACTTTTTGAAAATAATGTTTTGAGTATGTTTGATGATATCTTGGAATGTTTTATGCATGTGTAGTTCCAATATCTAAACATCAAAATATAATAAAGAAATTACTCACAAAAAATATTCTTTTTTGTGCACAAGATTGAAGGGTGATTGGAATGTTCCACACAAGGAATGATTTATGGTAAAAACATTGAAAAATGGGAAAGGCATGAAGTTCATGAAGGATTCAAGATTTAATCTGAATATTAGTATGTCATGAAAAAAACTTATGTTCCCAATGATATTTCAAACAGGCTTTTGTGTGATGTGTTAGGTTCTTGTGCGTCGTGTCAGGGTTTTTGCGCACAAGGTTAGAGATTCCAACAAATATGAGGTGAACCCCTCTCATTTTATAATCTCAAAACATAGGTAAATCTAGAGCTTTTAATTGTAGATGAATTTAATGTAAAGGATTTTTCCTAAAAATAGTGTTGGGTTTAATAAGGATAAGTTGTGTGCAAGATTGAAGTTCTGCGCAAGAAGTTTTTCGCGATGAAAGTTAAATAGTTTGTATCGGGCTTGAGAGTTTCATGAAAGACACCTAAAAGGGTGAACAAAATATTTGAGTTCATCACTGGCCATAAGTTGTGTTCATGGTGGTTTATACCATTTTCCAGGTATCCCGAATGTCCTGAAGGCCTTCTTTTTATTGATTTTTTATAACCACCTTTGAAGGGATGCGGGGGAACCCTTACATGGCCTGAAGGATTTGAGTTTATATGACCTATAGGACTTAGGAAATAAACAGAAAATGCTTGGAAATTCTCCTCCCCAGCTTCTTCATCGTTATATCATCTCTCCACCTTTGCATGGCTTGTTCGACTAGGCTTCTCATGCATGCACATGCTAGTCCTAATGAAAATTCCATACCCTATCTTTCTGAAAAATCCTCTTAGCTTCTACTCGGGATAATTCTCCTTCTCTGAATCCCTATCTGGAGATTTCTACTTTTAGAGTATGTCTGGTGATTTAATGAAAAATTTTAGGTGGCCCCAAGGCCCCAAGGTGGCCCAAAAGCCTTATGGGAATGAACGCATTGTGTACCACAACAGGATTTTATGAGAAATATTCTTTTTAATTTTTCTAATGTCTTGTGTTGTACACTACACCAAGATTATCTTGTTCTATAAGCAACACTGTATACGCAAACACTATTCTAGGATTGTGTTGCATGTCAGAGAAACATTCCTCGATAGCGCTTGTTGTACGTAATACCAAGTTTCACTAAACAAGATATTATTATAATATTATTATGAACTAACCATTATGAATAGTAATACCCACTTTTTAAATTTAATAAATTTTATCTTTCAAAATTTTCTTCTTTTATGGATTCGGAATATCGAAATTATCCTATGGCGAGTTATTGGTATTTTTCTGAAAACATTCAATTTTTAATGAATAGTGAAAACACTGAGTTCTTGGTTAAAAACTGACTTTTTATTTAAATAATAGTTTATTTTATTTAAATTTATTTTAGGTAAAAATATATACATAATTCCTATATAAGTGAAATGTAATTAATTGGATTCATTTTATAATAATTTTAGATATATAAAAATTTTATTGAACTTTTTACTGTGTTTTACCCACCTCCTAGGAGAGTTTACAAATTTACATAAAACATAATTTTACCACTTCTGTGAGTGTAATTTTAAAAAACATAATGTCACAGTTGATATCAGTAAGTATAATTTGGATCAATGAGATGAAAATAATTTTTGGTGAATTGTGACTTTTTACTTTTATTTACCACGGTTAAAAGTAAATAGGGTAATTAAGGATTAAAATGATATTATTATTACCATAAAACATGTCCTAATTCTATTGGATTAGTGTAAGGCGACCAAAAACAAAATTAGGAATAAAATATGGCCCTTTAGGTCACATATGTATTAGATTAGGATATTTATTATTATTTAATTCAAAGAAGAGTTAAAAGAGTAAAAATAAAGGTTTAATAGCTAAACAATTTTTAATATAGGGTCATACATAAGATAAATTCGACTATAAATATTCATTAGAAAGATAAAATGATTTTATAAATAATGATATTTTATTTATTATTTTTAGAAATTTAATAATTTAAGTTATTATGACACAATAATGATGTAGTAATTAACTTATTAATGAAATATTAACATTATTAATGTTTTAAAAACCCAAATAAATGTAATTTGAGACTTTTTATGAATTACAATAATTTTCTAGTTCAATTTATCATATTAGGGTTAGTTATATGATTTTTTTAGAAGTAATAATGTTGTTATAAATTTATCAAAAACAAAATACCAAATAGTGTCAAAATTGACATAAATGAGTTTTAAAAACAAATATTATATTATTATTTGTTATTATATTCCTAAAAATTTGAGGTTCGGCCAAAAGTCTTGTATAAAAATATATATGACATTAATGAACCAATTTGGGTTATATTGGTAGTTTATTGTAAATTTATTAACCATATAGTGTAAGAATACCAGAAGACACGGTAAAAGTTATATTATTTAACTTAGAGATAAATCTAACTAATAAGGTTCCAATGGAAACCAAAACTAGTCTAAAACGTATTATTTGAGAGTATATAGAACCATCCCCACCCTAGACTCGAAATAAGTATCTTTAGAGACATTATAAGCCGAATATTACTTTATTATAAAATAATATTTTATGTTTCTTCTTATGCTCCCCTCACCCCTATTATAAAAGGGATACTATCCTTCACTCTAACTCACTACTTATATGCCATTTGGATCAGCCAAAATCTTCCCAAATACCCTCTAAACTATCTTACATTCATCCTAGAGGCCTTTATTTAGTCAAAAAGCCTACCTATAGAGCCCTTTTGATCAAATCAAAAGGAAGAACCCGAAGAAGAGGTAAATGTCTCACCACCTATTTCAAGTTACTTTCATCTTCCACTTCCTCCTTCATTGTTGTTTACATTATCAAATAATAACTCCAGTATCTTTTATATACAGTTATGTAATTATATAAATGGTACAACCATGTTATTTATTTTATCCATCCTATGAATGAAAAAGTCACCACACGTGCGTACGTACGGCTTACCGTCTCCACGTCATGGTGTAGTTTGTTATTAAAAAATTTCATCATTTGGATTTGTATAATAATGAGTATAAATTATGTAAATAATAAATATAAATTTTTTATGATTCTTTATATATGATATAATAACCAATTATATACGATTTTAATAACAATAGAATGATATCGTCGGTCGTGCTTACGTACGGACTACCGTCTGCACGGAGCGATAGGATTCATTGTCCTTGTTAACCATTCAAGAATGATTATAAAGTATATATATAATAAATAATGATTAAATTTATGAAATAATAATTCTAATGGATTTATAAATATATATATGTGTGTACTCTACTTACTTACATTCAATTCAATATGGAAATGAAAACAATGTTCATGCATACGTACGGTCTACTGTCTCGATGAATGTTGTATTTTATTTCATTTATTTATCTATTATATACATATATATCCAGAATATATACGATATAAAAATCATGTTTTACAGTATTTAAGTTTGTATATCATGAAACAATTAACAATATCATGATGAAAAAGTCCCAACAGGTACGATAAATGAAACGATTTTACCCAAAACGCTGCTTTAACATGGAATTAACAAAAGAACGGGTAATATAAAGTAATAAGTGAATCATATATGATATCATAAATATTATTATGGTTCTATTAAAAATTATTAATATATTTAAACCGGCTATATAGGAGTTTCATACACGTATGGAAGAAATTGGACCTAAGGTAAGGGATAATTTTGCAATCTCATTTTTATCAGAGATTGCTTATACATAAGTATTTACTGGGGTATATATTTCGTCCATATCAATAAAATGTTTTTCATAACCTATTTAATATTATTCCATGTACATTTAAAGTCATTTTTACCCATCTTTTACTTTTAATTATTTTATGGAAGGAATCTTTCTTTTGTTTACCATACGTGGTACCTTTTTTATTTTCCGTGAAAAGTGCAAGAAGAATGTTTTTTTAACTTATACTGCGTGAATGGATTTTTACGATTTTATAATGCCTTATCTTCATGAATATTTGTCTACAATATTTCATTATTTTTTTCATCAAAATCCTTTTCTTTGAAAATTTAATGGAATTTTATGAAAAGAAAATGATTTTGAAGAAGAAAGGATATTTTTCACAAGAATTCATTTCAAGTGTTTTGTCAAAACTATTTTCCATCTAAGATGAAATTATTTTGTATGATTATGATTCGAGTATAACGTCTCTATTTTTTACTTGGTATGAATTTTCTGACGATGAAATGATATCCATTTCTTTTATATGGATTATGTGATTATGGGATGATGTTTAGGAAACCCATTTTATTCATTGGGTTATTATTAATGATGTATGTTTATTTTGTTCCACAAGTAAAAATGATTTCATTATGAGATTGGTGGGACCTATATCTCCCTAAAATGCATTGGGTAAAGATTTATATCTCATGAGATAGACATGGCTGGAATAGAATGTTAATCTGGTTCAGTGATATAGGACGGGAACGAGGAGTGAACTCGATTCAGTAAGGGACATTGTCCACTATGATGGTCTTGGAAACAATGGCTTGGCTACTATAGAAATCATAATATGTTCTTAATGGATTTCACAAATACGTGTTTTATTCCCATGAAATTTAATCATGATTTATGTTATTTTATGATCTATGCCGTACGTTCTTCCATGATTTATTTTACAATTCATGATTTTGATGTTTAAAATTTATGTGCATTTTGTAAGTAAAAATTTATATGATTTGTTTTATTTTTTCCATGCTTTCCCTTACTGAGCATTTGAGCTCACCGTTATTATATTTACATTTTCCTACGATATAAAGAATGTTTTTAGGTAAGAAAACAAATGAGAATGATCTTTATGGGATATGTTGAAGATCTTTCGCCATGATTAGAATATTATGTTATGTGTTTTTAAAGACACTAAACTATTACGGTCCTTGGGTGTTATTTTTTATTATGTATTAAGTATTCCTCAAAAGTAGGGTAATGTCTATGTATGAAAATATTGGGTATCTACAGTTGGTATCCGAGCGAAGGTTTAGTTAACCATTGGAAACTAGGATGTGAAAACTTTAGTGAGATTCCTAGAGATATTCATAAGGTATGTCTAGGGATGTCTCCTTGGTTAATTATATGTATATGTTATAGTCCTAGAATTATGACAAAAATCATTTAATTAAACCTAATATGGTAGATATTGAAGGTACTCCACCTTTATTATGTTATTTTTCGAGAATGATTTTTGCCTCTCACTCTATTCTTTTTGTGTTTTAGATGAAGGTTGGAACCCGAATGAACCTTGTTGATCAATGTAATGGAAAATGCAATGATTGGACTCCAGAACAAACCAATGTTATGGGAGATGGAGTGAAATATCATATTGATATACTTACACCTTGTATGAATCATTCTGGACTACCAAATGAGAAGAGAAGGTAACAATATTATATTGAGTCCTTCATGAGGAAACGTCCACCTTATTTCAGTGGGTCTTCTGATCCACTTGTTTTTTAACAATGGAATAGTAACATTGAAAATATTTTTCCCATACGTCGATGTTAGGAACATGAACAAGTCATTCTGGTTGTTTACCATTTAGAAGGTGAAGCATACTAGTGGTGGATTCTAATTAAGTATACAAGGCCCCAAGATTAAATTGAATCAATACAATGGGACGAGTTAAGGAACTTCTATTTCAATAAGTACTTTCCTCATATTCTTCAAATGAAGATGGAAAAGGATTTCCTTGAGCTTAAGAAAATGGATGATGAATCTGTTGGTATATACGAGGGTAATTTTACAAGGCTTGCAAGGTATGCATCTAGCTTTATCATCAAACCTGAATGTAAACTTGATCGATTCTTCAGTGGGTTAAAACCAAGTCTTCTAAGGGAATTAGCTATAATATACTTTAGTAGATATAAAGAAATTGTGCATTGTGATATCAAGGTAGAATTGAAAGTTGGTGATACATATTGATCTCATGGTTTTGACAAGAAACGAAAGGTAGAGTTCAATGAGAAATCTCGAAAAAATGGTGAAAAAAAGATGAATGTTTATTAATGCTCAATGTGTATAAAGAATCATAGTGGATATTGTCTAAAAGGAACTATAAAATGTTTTATGTGGGGAAAAGAATTTTATCGAGTAGTTGAGTGTCGAAGTAATGGGAAAAAGGACTCTAATGATGTGAATAGAGAAAAGGCTACAGAGAACGCACCACCAACACTTCAATGCTACAATTGCAAGGAAATGGTGCATTATGCTATCCAATGCCCTAATCCAAGGGTTAATGACGATTGACATCAACAAACACTTAAGGCAAAGGAAAAAGGGAAGTCACATGCGATCACTATTTGTGATGTTGAGTATTCCAATGATGTGGTGGAATGATTAAGTGTTTATGTAATGGTATTTCAAAATAGTATCATGGAATATAATTTATAGTATTGTGGAATATTGGAATAACCATTTATTGATTTATTCTGGTTTTCAATAAATATATTGAAATAATTTTTTAAAGAATATTATATGCACATAATGAATGGATAAGGAGAAAATAATATGTTTGGTAGTATTCATGAGCTCATGATAGATATAAGGAAAAAGTGATATCATGGTTTGAGTATATAGGACATTTTGGATTTTGGTATGTGGAAAGTGTTAACTTTTGACAGAATTCATGTTTTCAATAAGGTTCTATGGTAATTCATGTTTCAAGAGAATACAAGATTAAGGTATTCATATGATTTGAATGTGACAAACAACAAGATATATCTTCTGATATATGGGGGATAAATGATGGGATATACATGCTTGGTAGATGGCCTATATAGTAATGTTTTTCTCTATACTATGAGATTAGACAGAAGTATTTTGGATAAGAATACAGACTGGAAGGGATTAAGTTAGACATCATATAGTATTTTTTAAGGCTAGAAATTTTTTATATTATTCCTGGAATGTTATAATAGTATAGTTTTATAAAAAGGACTACCTGTAGGATGGGCGAAAACTCGTCATGTAGGACAAGTATGCGGGAATCGAACCCACAATCGAAGTTCCACAAGCCTTTATCACCTAATATTGGCCTATAGGAAGTCACTAGTTTGTAGAAATTAGTATTATTTTATTAAGTGTTATGATAGATGAAGTGTAAGTCCATTGTTTGAACCATATACGATTAATCTCACCATAAATTGACTTTTGTATAGAACTATTGCAAACCTTATGTTTAAGGAAGATGGAATAACCTATCATTCTATCGCATGATCCTCTAACACTTCACAGAAGACAAATTCAACATCATTTCATTAAGAGATGAATTTTAAATTGTTCAAGGAACAAACAATAGTGATATTGTACGAAGATCAAGTAAGTATTTATTTTAATTCCAAAAATCCTGAACATTAGGGAAATGATCTTGAAAACCAAAAATGTTGTCCTATTTCCCTCGTAGCTGATGATTCAAATGGTACCTTATATCATAAAAAATTTATGTCTTGGTTATTGTTGGATTTTTCATACCCATGTTCTCAACCACTCTCCATATAAGATGATGGTTAGATTTCTCTTCCATATCCATATTTTCACCTATGTTATACTATGTGGAAACCCGGTGTTTAATTATTTTGTGTAACATTTAAGTTTTATACTTTAGCTTATAAAGATAAGTATTGGTATTCCTTTTGACAATGTGGGTTTCTATTAATGAAACATTCGATTAGTAAACCATTTATAACTCCAACGAATTTCCAGGGAGAAATTCATTTTAATGGTGGTAGAATGTAACACCTCGAGATTTTATGAGAAATATTCTTTTTAATTTATTTGTTGTCTTATGTTGTATGCTACACTATGATTATCTCGTGCTATAAGCAACACTATATATGAAAACACTATTCTAGGATTGTGTTTCATGCCAGAGAAACATTCCTCGATAGCGTGTGTTGTATGCAATACCGAGTTTCACTAAACGAGATATTATTATAATATTATTATGAACTAGCACTTATGAATAGGAATAAACACTTTTGGAAATTTTATAAATTGTATCTTTGAAAATGGACTTCATTTTTGGATTCTTAATATTGAAATTAGCCTAGGGTGAATTTTTGGTATTTTTCTGAAAACTTTCAATTTTTGATGAATGGTGAAAACACAGAGTTATTGGTTAAAACCACACTTTTTATTTAAATAATAAATTATTTTATTTAAATTAATTTTAGGTCAAAATAGATTCATAATTCCAATATAAGTTCAATTTAATTCATTGTATTCATTTTATATTAATTTTAGATATATAATAATTTTATTGAACTTTTTACCGTCTTTTACCCACCTCCTAGGAGAGTTTTAAAATTTACATAAAACATAATTTTCTGCTTCTGTGAGTGGAATTTCAAAAATCCGAGAGTCACAGTTGGTATCAATAATTAAAATGTGGTTCAATGAGATGAAAATAATTTTTTTTGAATAATAACTTTTTACTTTTATTTGCCACGGTTAAAAGTAAATAAATTAACTAAGGGTAAAAATAAAATTATTACTACCCTACCACATGCCATAATACTATTTTATAAGTGTAATTCTACCAAAAAAAAATTTAGGAATAAAATATGGCCCTTTAGGTCCACTTGGATTAGATTATGACATTTATTATTATTTAATTCTAATAAGAGTGAAGAGAGATAAAATAAAATTTTAATAATTAAAAAAATTTTAATATAGGGTTATAAATTATATAAATTTAACTATAATTATTCATTAGAAATATAAAAACATTTCCTAAATAATTATATTATATTTATAATTTTTAGACATTATATAATTTAAGTTAATTATGACACAATTATGATGCAATAATTACCTTATTAATAAATTTTTAACATAATTGATTTTATAAATGCACAAATTAAGGTAATTTGATACTTTTAATTAATTACACTAATTTTCTAGGTTAATAAAACATATTAGGGTTAGTTAGATGAATTTTGTTTGAAGTAATAATGATTTCATATATTTAACAAAAACAAAATACCAAATAGTGTCAAAATTGACATAAAAGAGTTTTTAAAACAAATATTATATTATTACTTGTTATTATACTCCTAAAAAACTAAGGCTAGGAAAAAAGACTTATATAATAATATATATGACATTAATTAACCAATTGGGGTTCTAATGGATGTTTATAATAAAATTAGAATCCATATAGTGAAAGAATACAAGAAGACACGATAAAAGTTAAATTATTTAAATTAGAGTTAAATCTAAATTATAAGGTTAAAATTGCAACATAAACATGACTAAAAAGACATGGTTG
This sequence comes from Viscum album, assembly GCA_963277665.1. NCBI lineage: Eukaryota > Viridiplantae > Streptophyta > Magnoliopsida > Santalales > Viscaceae > Viscum > Viscum album. The sequence continues at coordinate 242,421,690 of OY728128.1, read as the reverse complement.
AGAGGGTTTCGACCCATCCCCACACTAGCCTCAAAATACGTCACTTTGGAGCCATTATAAACTGAATATGACTTTATTATAAAATAATATTTTATGTTTTTCCTAAGGTGCCCCTCACCGCTATTATAAAAGGGAACCCCATCTTCATTCTAATTCACAACTTCTAAGACATTTGGATCGTCCAAACTCTCCCCAAATACCCTATTAACTATCCTACCTTCATCTTAAAGGCCTTAATTTATCCAGAAATTTGACTTATTGAGCCGTTTTGATCAAATCAAAAGGAATAACCCGAAGAAGAGGTAAATGTCTCACCACATATTTCAAGTTCCTTTCTTCTTCCACTTCATCCTTCTTTGTTGTTTCCATTAAAAATAAGAACTCCAGTATATTTTATATAATTTTTTGTTATTATATAAATTTTACAACCATATTAGTTATTTTATCCAACCTATTAATGAAAAAGACACCACACGTGCGTACGTACAGCTCACCGTCTCGACGTCGCGGTGTAGTTTGTTATTCAAACATTTCATCATTTGGATGGGTATAATAATTAGTAAAAATGATGTAAATAATTAATATCACATTATGATGATTCTTTATATATGAAATACTAACCAATTATACACTATTTTAATATCCCAAAAATGATATCGTCGGTCGTGCGTACGTACGGACTACCTTCTCCTCGACGCGATGATATTCATTCTCCATGTTAACCATTCCAGAATGATTATAATGTATATATATAATAAATAATGAATAAATTTATGACATAATAATGCTAATTAATATATATATATATATATATATATGTAATTACTATAATTATTTCCATTCAATTCAATAAGGAAATGAAAATAGCGTTCATGCGTACGTACGGTCTACCGCCTCCATGAACGGTGTATTTAATTTCATTTATCATTCTATTATATACATATATATCCTGAATATATATTATATATAAATCATGTTTTACATTATGGATGTAATTATATTCTGATATATGTAACAATATCAAGAAAAACAAGTCCAAACACATACGATAAATGAAACGATTTTACCCAAAATGATGCTTTAACATGGAATTGACAAAAGAACGGGTAATATAAAACCATTATTGAATCATATATGATATAATAAATATTATTATGGTTATGTTACAAAATATTAATATGTTTAAACACACTATATAGGAGTTTCAAACACGTATGAATGAAATTGTACCTAAGGTAAGGGATACTTTTGCAATTTTATTTTTATCCGAAATTGTTTATACGTAAGTATTTACTAGGGTATATATTTGATCCATATCCATAAAATGTTTTTTCATAATGTGTTTAATATTATTCCTTGTATTTTTAATGTCATGTTTACCTATATTTTACTTTTACTTTGTGTTATGGAAGGAATATTTTTTTGTTTACCATACGTGGTACTTTTTTGTATTTTCCGTAAAAAGTACGAGGAGAATGTTTTTTAACATATACCACATGAATGGATTTTTTGTTTTTATAAATCTTTATTTTCATGAAGATTACTGTACCATATTTTATGATTATTTTCAACAAAATAATTTTCTTTTAAAACTTAACGGCATTTTGTGAAAGGAAAATGATTTTGAAGAAGAAAAGATATTTTCCTCAAGAATTCATTTCAAGTGTTTTTCCAAAACTATTTTCCCTCTAAGATGAAGTTATTTAGTATGATTATGTTTCATGTATAATGTCTCTATTATTTACATGGTATTATTTTTCAAATGATGAAATGATATCCATTTCTTTTATATGGATTATGTGATTATGGGATGATGTTTATGAAACCCATTTTATTCGTTGGGTTATTATTAATGATGTATGATTATTTTGTGGCACAACTAATAATGATTTTGTTATGAGATTGGTGGGACCTATATCTCCCTCCAACGCATTGGGTAAAGATATATATCTCATTAGATAGACATGGATGGAATGAAAAGTTAACCTGGTTTAGTGATATAGGTCTGGAACGAGGACTGAACTAGATTCAGTCAGGGACATTGTCCACTATGACGGTCTTGGAACCAATGCCTTGGATATTATGGAAATAATAACATGTGCTTATTGGATGCAAAAAATTATTGTTTCATTCCAAAGATATTTTATCCTGATTTATATTATTTTATGATTTATTCTTTACGTTCTTCCAAGATTTATTTCAGAACTCATGATTTTGATGTTTAAACTTTATGTTCATTTTTTAAGTTCAAATATATATGATTTGTTTTATTTTTTACATGTGTACCCTTACTTATCATTTGATATCACCGTTATTATATTTTTTCCCTAGGATATAAAGAAAGGTTTTAGGTAAGAAACCAAAAGTTAAAGATCTTTATGAGAGATGTTAATGTTCTATCATCATGATAAGAATATTATATTCGGAGTTTCCCTAGACACTAAACTATTACGGTCCTGTTGTGTCATTTTTTGTTATGTATTAAGTATTCTTCAAAATTAATGTCACTTCCATGTACATCAATCTTGGGTGTCTACACATTGGGTGGCCCGAAGGCCTTAAAGGACCTGCGACACCAACTATTGTCCCAAAATCCCAAAGAGATGACTAGTTTTGGATTCTACAATACCAAACAATACATGCTATAGTTCCTACTACACTACTGCTATAGTACCTACCAGAAATTATGTTTCCACCCAGTTTTGAACTCGAGTCTCCTGGGTGTACTTATTGAGTCCTCTCTAACTGGGTTGAGGTGCTTGTTCAACATCTTCTGGGTAGGAATGAGAAGAATTGTATTGATAGAAAAAACTATGAAAGCTGAGTAAGAATCACTGAAACATTATTTTTACCTATTTTTTCTAAGAGGGTGAACACTCGCATTCAAAATTTTTTCCTTGTGCTATATGATTGAAAGGGTATATCCAATTCATTTTATTCCACATAAAATGATTTATTTATAGTGGTTTTTGTCGTATATTATTTTTTTCCCTACCATTCTAAGGACGTGCATACTCTTGTTGATTATTGAACCTTATAAATATTTTGTTATTATGGATGTGTGATTTGATTATGTTTAGTAGGGAAGGAAATTTTTAATAGGATGTGCTGATTGTTCCCAAAAACATAAAAATATAAAAGAAAAATATATCACTGATTCACCTCATCCACCTCTCAGGGATAGTTGGATCCTGACTGGGAAACATCAGTGACTTCATATTCAAAAAAATATATAATTTAAGTATTCCAAATTTTTTAAAAAATTATTCATAGAAATCAATTTAAATTTCATAATAGATCCATAGTGATGTGAATGAATAACATATAACTTAGGTGGTTGATAAGTTAATTGATGATTGCACAAACTGTCATTTTTTCATTCATTCATTTCATTATCTTGCTCCATACATACATCATCTACATCTTCCACTATTGAAAGACTCATATTTCCCATTTCATGATAGGAAAATAAGTTAGTATCAATATATTGATGTGATTCAATGTCAGAGATAAAATATTTCAATTAAACACCCTTTTCAATCATGTCTCTTTGTTTTATGTGAACAACTACACTCCACTATTAACCAATGAAATCTTCTACATAATATTACATTTTCTATTTTGATGGAAAGATATAAATATCATGTAATTCACATTCATCAACATCCATCATGAGATGTTCTCAAATGTAAGTTACCCGGGATATCTTTTAATACCCCTGGTAATATTGTCCCACTTATATTTGATTAAAAAAAATAATAAATCCTAATGATTGTTTAGTTCAATAATATCATTCAACATTACATAGTATGACATTTTAAAATTGTAAATATAACACTATTATAATTTCTTAAACCATCTTCCTTATAAAATATATGAAATTTGAATCCAATAAGATTGTAAGCATAATAATTTATATCTTGTTATAGAGGAATACAAGATATAAACTTCAAATCTTCTTACAACTTAACCTGATTTTCATTATTCATGATCTCAAAAAATTAATATAAATTATTAGATTTAGAAAATATACGTGACAACTTAATATTCATATTGATTTAAATATTTATGAATTTATATGATGAAAAAACCATTCAACAATATATATATATATATATATATACATTAGTTGTTCTATATTTCTTATATCATATTAGACTTACCATTTTTCTCATTACTTATATACAAATATATTCTATAAATGGATATAAAATTTCACTATTCAGTAGCACATAACTAGGTGCACATAATAATTCCATTATTTTCATTGTAATATTTGTCATCCTGCCAACTGATTAGCCAGTAGTAGGAAATTTTTTTGATTATTTGTGTTGTTGAGATTTAGTGGATTTGAAATCAAAGCATCTAAATTGATTGATTCTGGGGTATATATTATCCTTGAATCTTAAAAAAAATTTAAGACACTCCTCTATAAAATAGCCTTCTGAAATAGAGCCTTTGGGGTTATAATTCTTTTTCAAGTATGATTTTAAACGACCACGGAATCTGTTAAATAATATAAATAAAAAAATCATGTATTTAATGAATTTCCATGAAATTTTTAATTAAGGTGAAAAATATAAATATAGTACCTCTAAATTTGATATATCCATCGATAGTGTACGAGACCTCTTAGTTTTGTTTCCTTAACCAAATGCAGAGTTAAATGAATCGTGATAGTTAAAAATGATGGAGGAAATATAGTATCCAATGAAAAATTTTCCGGGACATATTTATCTGAATGGTTATCAAGCTTACCCAGTTTTATTGTTTTCTAAGATATTTCTCTATAATATTTAAATCAAATTTGTACAACAGTAGTAAACTTTTTAGGTAACAACGTACGCAATGCCAATGGTAGTAAAATCTATAAAAAACATGTGAATCATGAATTTTGAATCCATGTATTGTATAATACATTTAGGTGAAACACCATGAAATGTTACTAAAAAACCCATCAGATAATTTCACATATTAAAAATTTATAAGAAAATTATATTTATCCATTTTTTCATTGAAAAATTTGGCAGAGAATAATTTCCATTCTCATATGGACATATATCGCGATTTATATTAATTGTTTGTATGTCCTTAGCTTTGAGATTTCCCTTCTATTTTTCGTGCTCATTTTGTAATGTGAAGATCAAATTATCACATATATTCTTCTTAATTTACATCACATCATTATTATGATTCGAAAAAATTAATTCCCGACATGGATGTTGGAAAAATATACTTTTTTTCTTCTAGTGTAGCATTCATATTTCAATTGATGAATCACAATGAACTCATTTCACACTATGATTCAAATGATGCACTTGCACAAATTTTTATTCAAAACAAACTAGTTGTGACAATATTTCAGAACCTATTGTCAAATTTAGAGATGTTTTTCCATCAATAAACTAATTAAATCTTGAATGGTTAAACCAAAATCCATGAGATCTGTCAAGAAAAATGTGATGAAACAATAATCACTATTTTTTATAGAAAGGTAGTCATTTGTGATCAAAATAGAATTTACAAATAGAATTATAAAAACTCGTGTAAGTGTTCCAAATAGAAAACCTTCCAATTATAGGGAAGACACTAATTTTCTACATTCTAGTTGTCTACATTTTTGAAATTATTCTAGAAGATTCATTATATGTCTCAACACCATTTCTCAAAAACTATTTCAATTCTTCAAATAGAGGCTCCATTTATCCATAAATCTCATTTAGATACAATTTTTTCAAAGAATTATAATTTAAATGATAAAATAATTTTGTTGAATACACATCTATATAGGTATATTGTAAGGGTTAAAAAATCTTCCAAATTCAATAACTAGTACTCAAAGTCCCAAATGTGTTGAATCCATTAGTAGTTAAACCCAATATAACATTACTAGAATAAACTGATAAATATATGTTTAATGATTCAAATTTATATGATGATATTGAATCTCATGGATGTCGTATTAACCCAATATTTTTATAGTCTATATAAATCCACTTCTTCTACTCAGTGATTTTTGATGGCATGAATAATATTTTCAGTCAAGGGTTTAAAGGGAAGTAACAAAAACCTGTTTTAGGTGTGTTTTTTTCCTTTTCCATCAAAATATTATTTTCATTCATACTTCCAATATCACCCATTGACTTCCATTAAAATGATGGAAATTTTTTTACAATCGATTTTACTTGAATCATTTCCCCAATAAAGCATAAAATCTTAAGTACAAACATGTATTTTTGTATAATTAATACAAAGATTGTAATTTTTTTTCATATCTGTAAAAGACTCATGGATCATAGTATCAAAAAATTCATCACAAAATAATTATAATATCATGTAAATATCATTTTTTTTAATTCCATTTCGGCATTTTATATGGTACCATATCATTGGAAAAGAATGTTTTTAATATTTTAGACATCCACCATAAAAATCATGGGTTCCATCATCAACTAAATCATGAACCAAATTTGTATGATCATGGATGATTCTATTACATTAGTATATGTAGCATCAAGAGGAGTATCCAATTATATGTTACAATCTTGATTTGGTGATATTACAGTCCCAAAACATAATTTTTCAAGTTACTGGTTATAGCAACTTAAACTGATCATTCTCATATGTTTTTATGTTTATTTTTTTCCATTCTATCAAAAAATCATCATTTACACGGTTTTTAATTTGATTTTCTATTATCATTGATGTTGGTATCTAATTCTGTTGATAAACACCTCTGCTCAAACATTTTGTAAATTTCTATTCTTTATTCTAAATCCAAAAAAAATATTGCGTAGCTAATTTAATCAATATCAAGTGTTTATAAACATAATTTCTCTTCAACCATATTCTAAATATACATTTGTTGTATGTAAATATTATTTTCCCAACAATGAATCGATTTGAAGTTGAAGAAGCTAAAAATTCCTCCAAAACCTTAGCATATCGAGCTGTGTTCCTAGATAATGTTATTTATATTTCATCTATATATCCCAAAGTGAACACAATTATTTAATAAAATTAAAATACATAGTAAATTTTATTCTATTTAATGAAATTACTAATTTATTTGAAATTAATAATATAACAAATTATTTATGCAGATTAATTTGAATATTTTTGTAAATGAAATCATTTTTCATATATTTTAATTCAAAAGTATATAATTCATCACAAAAATTATCGGTTGTATATATTTATGATTAAATAGTTGAAAATATAAAATGAACACAATAAAATGATGTGAAAAAATTAATAAATAATTTTATAACCTTACAATCTACAGTCACACATAGTTATAAAATTAAACGAGTTTTGGGTAAAACCAACATTAAATTTTTATAAATTATTCAATAATATAAAAAATGAATAGAATATCTCATAATTATAGTTTTTCAAGAAGGAATAAATGTTAGATAATAAATACACTCAAAAAAGATTAAATGTAAAAAAATATCAAACTGAAATATATAGATTATGAAAATAACCCTCGACGTGTGAGAAATGGGCTGACAAAGAGGTGTGATGGGAGGGGATTGGGGAAATAAAGGGGAAGAAGGATGAAAGGGTGGAAATAATTTCATGGGTTATGGCTATGGAGTGGTGATGAGGGCTTAGTGTCTTGGTGGTGAGGGATTGACCATGTGGGATATGGGGATCTCCCAATATCAGCTTCATGTTCTGCCTAAAAACAAACAATAAAAAATCCCTAGAACTATGAAACATTAGAATAAAATTGTTACAAATCACTATACATTAAAAATAAACGATTAACATGTGAAAGAGAAATTTTAGACTCACCTAAATGTCTTTATCACACACAATAGTGGAAAATGGACCGTAGATTGGGGAGACTCGCCATGGCATTCGGAGGAGGAGATGAGGGTGTCGGTGAGGTGATATTTAATGAATGGGGCACACAATCATGATCTAGGGGTTTAGAGGCAAGGTGGAATAGGGGAATGGGGAAAGCGGATGGGTGTGGAGGGATTAGGGATGGTATTTAAGGGAATAAAGAGCATCGAGGGGAGTGGAATCGACGACATAGGGGGGTCCAAAAATATATGAATCATGAGGGGAGGGGCATCGAAGAATCAGTTAAGGGGTTAAAGGGCTTGCGATGTGGAAAAAAAGGGGTGTCCAAGACACATGGAGAGTTCTATGAGGTCATGGGGAGTCACAGTCAAAGCAAGGGGGAAAGGGGATCAAATTGTGTGGAAAGGCGGAAAGGGGAGAAATGGTAATGGGGGAATGGGAGCGGTAGTGAGGGCTTGATGGATACGTGTATCGAGGGGAATGAGTTTGGGAGAGGGATTAAAAGTGTGTTTTTTAATTTCTAAAAATAAATTAGTATCATTTTTGATAAAATTCCAATAATTAACCACCACTAAGAATTACTTCGGGTGTAGTACCTCTTTACCTAAGAATAACCATGGAGGGAAATCTTGATCAAATAAAAGTTTATCTTAAGATCATGTGATTGATGATGAGTATAAAAGTAAATGTTTTTAGAATCTAATGAAGTATGAATATTAATTCTATATGCACTTGTTGGAAGAAACAAATGATGGTATTGATACATAATCTCCAATTTTCTCATTATAGAGTTTGTTCCAAAAACAATCACAGTGCTTATATCATAATCACATGAAACTCTTTGGTTGGAATCTATAAATAATGATATGGAAATTAATAATAGGATTAATTCTTGGATATTAGTTGATCATCCTCAACTTTCACAACGTATATGTTTTAAGTAGGTATTTAGATGAAAACATAAATTTGTTGGTACAATTGAAAAAAAAATCCAGATTAGTAACAAAGGGGTTCACTCAAAGGGAAGGAATAAATTATTTCAATAATTAATCTCCCATGTCAAGGAGTACATCAATTATCATTCTTTTAACATAATTTTCCCTATATAATAAGAAAATTTACCAAATGGATGTTAATAATAAAATCATAAATGGTGAATTGGATGAATAACTGTGTATATGGAACAACCAAAAGGATTCATAATACCTACTAAATGAAATATTCTTTGAAAATTGGTATGACCCCTATACTGTTTAAAATAATATCCGCAACAATGAAATGAGAATTTTAATTAAATAATCTTATCAGATTGGTTTCTAGTTAACCAAGAGAGTAAATGTGTTTGTAGTAGGTTCTATAATAATCATCATGTTATTATTTTTTTATATGTTTATGACATTCTAATATATGGAATTGATATGAACCAAATAGAATATGATAAGTCTATTGTATATAGAAACATTGATATGAAAGGCATAGGTGAATCTAATTTTACTTTTGGAATAATAATTGTTAGAAAAAAGAGTTCCATTCTTTATCAATACACCTATACTGAAAATGGATTACAAATGTTTCAAAAATTTAAACATTCACTTGTTTCTACACCATATTATTCTAGTATTAGGATGATAATAAATTCATGGTTGGAAAATTTCACAATTTTAATATCTCGTGATGATTGGGTGTCTCATGTATGACATGATATTTATAATACCCAACATTCCAAAGTGTTTTGGTATGTTGAGGAGGTATACAAGCAATTAAGGTTATTTACAATTAGGCATTGTTAAAAGAGTACTCCAAAATCTAAAGGATAATATAGATTAGTGTTTATTTTATAGTGAATCCCAATTGTTATGTATAGGTTTTTTCAATTCGATCTGAATTACTAATCTATAAAATCACTATTCAATGACTGTTTGAGTTTTTACACTTAATGATGGAGAGTTTCCTTGGAGTTCAAAGAAACAAACCTGTAGAATAGTATCAATAATGGATTTTTAGTTTGTTGAATTATAAGCTTCTAGAAAGAATGTGGAATTGATTATATCACTTTTAACAGATCTATCATTATATCCCATACCAATATATCTAGTTTGTATACATTGTAATAATCAATTAACATTTTATAGGATATATAATTATACTTATAATGTAAAATCGAGACACAATGATCTCAAATAGTGCATTGTGAGGTAGTTAATAAAGTATTGTATCATAACTGTGGACATTATTAGATCGATCCAAAATTTGGTGAACCTATAAAACACTGGGACTTTTAAAGGAGTTATTATAAAAAAATTCCTTAGGGATTGGTTTAAATTCCTTGTAAAAAATTATCAATGATGGTAACTTAACATAATACGTTATAAATTTTCATGTATATGGTCATTGTAGGAAGTTCAATCGTAAGTGTGAAGGAAAACCCAAAGGTACATTACATCCTCAGAAATCAGTGTTTGTTTCCCAAGAGGCAATGTAGGGAAGGTTTAAAACTCTTAAATAACCACATATTTCAACAAGTGTTGAAACATATGAACATTTTTTGTTTCACCAATATGAATGTATGAGTGGGGACACTCGGAGGAGATTATGACATAGACTCTCAAAAATTCATGAAAGGATTAGGGACACATGTCTATAATGATTTCATGTATTATAATTACAACTAATTAATTTAATAGTTCTTGTGTTGGATGAATTCTATTTATTATAAGGGTTACTTGTTCAAGAAAGAGTCCTTCAATTTTTCTATTCAATTTTTTTTCTCTACAATGTAAATGTTTAAATGAAATATTACATTTAGTTCTTATATTCTTTTCCATGAGGGTATGGTTCTTGACTTTCAATAATATTGTTTTTAATATTTTTAAATGGTGGGGGTTTCTTGTATTTTAATGTTTTTAAAATATTCAAATTGTTTCATATTATTTTTTTAAAGGGGATGATTATTTTTAGGATTCCTCAATAAAAATAGTTTGGAATGGACATGTTCGTTCAATAAAAGTCACAAATATTAGAAAGAGGGGGTAAAATGGCCCACATATTTGACCACGTGTGATCTGAAGGATCAAAATAAATATAGAAATTACATTCCTTTCTAGGAAAGGTATCATGATAATTCCTAGGGGTATGAAACCTTATCTGAATGAGTCATTCAACGACAATAAAATGGAATCTCTAATGGATGAGAAAATCAATTCCATCAATTCTCAATCACTCAAATCATTAATTAAAATTGATGTTCCTCTCTATGCCTAAAAAAGTATCAATGGAATGTTTTTGGCACGTAATATCAAAATACTTTTATTACTCTCATTTTTATAAATATTATTTTAGGTATAATATATAAAAAGTAACTGAATTGAGTATGAATACGTTTTTGTATCCTAAATATGATTCATTAGTAACTCAAAGTAGAACCAATTTGGTGGCATTGAATTCATTATTATGGATAGAGACCACATAACGTGTCTCAATGTGATCCTTATACTACCATCCAATGTAAATGCTATATCTATTACCCACTCATATTTATCTAATAGTGTTTTCTCCCAAATATTAAAATATAAAAAAACAAAAAGTAGGGGGATGCATAATCCTAATCTAGGTAGGTTTTGGTGTAGGAGGTTATCGATCTTTTCCTTCTTCTAATTTTTTCTAGGAAGACACTGATTGAAAGCAAATAAGGCCTTTCCCCCTAATTCCCTCCTCATTATGGTTTTTTATTTTTTTTGGAAAAAAAATTATTCTGTTTATATATATATATATATATATATATTACAGAAAAAAATATTATTTATCTATTTTTTTATGGTACTAATTTGAATATAGTATTCTAAAAAATCACCTTTTAAACTACCACTAATACGTTCATTTTATTAAGAGGTCTCCCTTTACATCCTTTTATAATTTACGTGGAAGGATAAATATATTACTCTTCCAACACATTTAAATAAAAAAATATTATTATTAATAAAAAAATTGTAGAAATAATACAAAATTTAATTTAAAATAATCGTTATTATTAATTTAAACATTATAATTAGGTATAATTAATTATAAATCATTATGTTAATGTAATTAATAATTAAATAATAATTTAATAAATAACTAAAAATTAATAACTAAGTGTGATAATTATAATTTAAATTATAATTAAAAATAACTAAATAATTAATAATTTAATTAAACATATAATTAATAATTCCTAATAATATATTTTATAATTAATAAGTTATTATTATTATTAAATAAAATGTTAATTAATAATAAAATTTGTGATCAAATTAACAATTAGTAATGAATATTAGAATTTTAATTTTATTAATAACGATATGATTTCATAATAATTAATTATATAATTAATAATTAATAATTATATTAATAACTAAAACAATAAAATTAAAAGTTAAAAATAATAAATATAATATTTAAAAATGATAAATAATATTACAAAATTATTTATAATAAATAATAATAATCTTTTGTGTATTATTAATAAATATATATATTAGTAAGAGGGAATTATAAAAAATCAATAATACACACCCAAGTTATATTATTGATAAGAAATAATATATTTTAAGAGGCATTTGGAAAAGGATAGTAAGAGGAAGATCAAAATGGTTGACACCTTGTATTCCATTGAGGGCCCTTATGTAGGGGTTTTTAGGGTTGTTTTCCTCAAGAGAAATGGAGACTAATGTTTGGTTATTATGGGAAAGGTCATGGTGATTCATCTTCTAAGAATCCAGGGTGAGTTAGGATGTGCTTGAACAATAGGTGGAAGGTATTTCTAATGGGGAAAATATTGGTCTTTCTCAGTTAAGTAATCCCACAAAAGGAGATGTGAGTGGAATGAATGAAAATGTTTTGGGTGAACGTGTAATGACCAATAAATTTATTTATTCTAAATATATATATTATAATTTCATTCATAGTGATTTAGTGTAATATTAGACACATACTCTAAGACAAAAATAGTTTATTTCATTATTTGATAATGTTACAATAATACCCAATAAAATACCTAGTATTACAACATAAATACCTTTACATAAGAACACTACACATCATATTTAAATATGAACTTCTACAACCAAGAACTAGAAAGTGATATACACATTAAATAATAATAAATTTACTCAAAACCATGGGATTGAAATCCCTTAAAAAGAAAACACATACTATAATGATCTCAAAAAGCAAGAGAATAGTTACAAAAATGATAGACATTATCAATGAGTGTGTAATAACCTCTGTAAGAGATGTAGAGAATGATAAAGTGATAATTATGATACATTTATAGATAAATACATAATTTTAAATTATGATGATTGGCTAATATGAATGATGTACATTATAACCATTATTTAATAGTACAATTGGTCTTTATTATTATTTGTTATGTAGTTACAATTAACCGAACGCTGAGATTATTATATGATATAATATAAATTAAATTAATTATGGAAAATATGAATATTTGTTATTTAAAAATGTGACTTATTATGAATTATTTATTTTCAAAAAAAAATTAATTCCTGAAATAATCTTATAAATAACTTTTTAAATAATTCTATATTTGGTTAAATCCCTAAGTAGTTTTTATAAAGGTCAGAATTTTTAAAACGGATTAAATAATTTATAATTTTCAATACCTAAGGATTTTTATTTAGAAATTAAATTATAATATGAAGATTTTTATTTTAATAAAATAAATTTAGTTTTTGGACTTATCATATGAAAATTCCTGTAGGGTGAAATTTATAAATTTTCTGACAAAGTTGATTTTTTGGGGAAAAAGTAAAAATTACCGTCTTAGAGTAAATATGGTGTTATAACATCACTATTATTTGAAAATGATATTAAAATTAATGAAAAATTTTATGAAATTAAAAATTATTTTCATATGTATAAAAATTATTCGATAAATATTAATATTAATCTTTAAATTTATACTATAATTTTTGGAACCCAAAATTGACTTTTCAAGGTAAAATCTATTTGTGGGTTGTATATATTAAACGAGTTTGATGGAAGGTAAGTTTGTATTTGGTAATGATTTTAACATCCCCCACCCTATTTCTCTCCTTAATAATCTAAAAATTTGTATGGAATTCATTTCACCCCTATGTGGTTCACATATATAATAAAATCATCAATATTTAATCCATTAAACCCCCCACCCTTCAATTATAAATACCCCCATTAAGTCATAAATTTATGCAAAAAATACATTGATCACAAAATTTCTCTCAATAAATGTCTCAATAGTTCCTCCCATGTGGTTCTAAGGTCTTATGGAGTCACTCTATTTAATTAATAACCCCCCTCTAGGGTAAGGGTCCCCTATCGTCCACTTTCACTTTCTAGTTCATTACCTTTGTTATATTGTATTCTTATATTTTTTTCTTATTCTAACACATTTTTTATTCTGTGTTATTATGTTACATTTGATATATTCCAAATTAGTTCCAATTTATATCATCTCATTATAGCTATTTTATAATCCTTTATTATGTAGAAGGGCCCCCCAATCATTCCTTTTCATTTTCAATTGCATTTACTTTTTTATATTATATTTTATATTTCCTATTCTTATAAATAAATAATTTTAAATAAATTTTATTAACATACCTATTAATTTTTAATAATGATATATTACTTTATCCCCCTCATTGAATCCCTTTCCAAGCGTTAACAATACTCATACTATCATGTAACCATAAAACCATCTATAAAATTTGGTAAAGTAAAAAGTGTGTGGTTTCCCAAATAATGAAATCTCATTATAGATAATAAAATTGGATGTGGATCTAGAATATTTTCATTTTGTGTAAATATCCATTATGAAGGAACATTTCTATTTTACTTGATCATCACCTAGTGCACGAAAACAGGCCTTCTTGCAAACCTATTTTGACACTCCCAAGAGATATTGTTGGGATAATTCAAATGTTATTTAGAACACATTTATGAAGGATTTATCTATCACTAAATTGGTCTCACAACATTTAAAATTAATATAACCATATAAATAGACACCTTGACAGCTTCATCCTTATGAACACCCACTGATTATAATGTCATATCCTTCACTTGTTAAGGGTTCTTATTTGTATATTTATGAAATCCCTAGAATTTTGTAAATCTACTTCACCTAGATATCAATATTAACTTTGGATTAGGGAAAATAATATTGTATCATATAACTCATTATTTTATATTGTAAAAAATATTATGATATGCATTTTTGAAGAAATTATGCTATGTATTTATGTTGCTTATTCCATTAACATTATTCTATGAAAATATTCAGTTTATAATGGTAAACATTTGAATTTTATGTGATGGGTGGGGCATGAAAGTACACATCCCCTCAGTGTACTAGTAGGTCTCATAAGGAAACTATGATAGGTTAATTGTGGCATCCTTAACCGTTATATATTATGTCATGGAACAAGGCCTTGATGGTTTGTTAAAGATGTATAACATTATGCATTCCCTTCACTATATGACTAATTATTGATATCTAGAAATCTACTAATTATTATGTAGGTTACGTATTTATTTATTCTCTTAGTTCCAATTGATATAGAGTAACTCAATTTAGGTATTCATGCATCCCTTCACTATATGCTCAGTTATTATTATCCTAACATCAATTCATTTTCAATTTCATCCATGGATTTATTTATTCTCATAGTTTCATTGGATATAGAATAAATAATTTTATTTTCTCACTCCATTATGTTTTATTTCTATTTAATTCAAATGTACACAACCCCATTACTGAGAATATATGATCACCCTTTATGTTGATTGAATTTTTACTAGAGAACTAAGAGGAGTACTATATATGATAAATGTGTCATGAGGAGAGTAATAATGCTTTCATGTTTTCAGATGATGTTTTCTTACATTCAATAAAATATAAAAATTATTTATGTATTTGTTTTCCTATGGTTACTAAACTCTTCAAACCTATGTGTTCTAATACTCGTAGTGATTATATAAAATAACCATCGACTCAGGTTGACAGTGTTGGGTTTGTTACTGTTGGTATCATGGAACAATTTCTGGACACATTAAGAACTAGATTTAGAAGAATATACATAGAACCTAATTTGAGAATGATCATGGATAACATATATTAAAACATAGAGACTCCAAATTTATGGAAAATATTATATGTGATTATCTGGATAATTGATATGGTAAATTTTAAGATCTTAAATTTTTAATGATTTTTGGATATTAAAATGATTATTTTGGGTGGGATTTTTATGGAATTATGTTCTGTGTTTGAAAAAACCTAGATAAAGAAACCTAGAAAGATGAATGAATGAAATAGGTTGAATAGAAAATATACTTGTCTAAAATTTTAGTACCTTAAGCATTCATAAGATGTATCATTAAAAATTTATATTCTTTTATTCCCATTAGTTATTATGGTCACCCACTATGAGCTATTTAGGTTTTATTTGAAGACTAGAAATTTGAGGTAGCTAATTAAACTAAAATGAGGTTATATGTTGTTATTTTAATGTATTAATTATTTGGTTTCAATATATTCAATTTATTTTATCAATAATGATTTAATGAAACCTCACATGACTCCCATATCCCTTTTAGATAATTTAATTTAATTCATACTTTCAAATTCAAGTTCAATCAATCCAACTAAAATTTCTCAAATTCAGCCCACATTCAAGTTACATTACACCAAATATATCTCCACCCTATTTTAGGGATAATAATTGGTCATAAAAGCCTTTATATCTATTTTAAAGAAACAAATTTCTCATATTAATCAATTTGGGGACTACTATAAGAGACGTTACTAATACATTACAATATCACAAAACAAAAAAAGGTCTTACCATCCTATATATATATGTATATTAGTTATGATATATATAAAGCATAAATATAACATCATGTGACACACTTTTCGTTAGTTATCTTCTCTCTTTTTTTCCCTCTTTATTTGGGTGCATTTTGGGACATCAGGAATGGATATAATTTACGAAGGAAAATGACCAAACGTTTGGGGATGTATGATTGTGGGAATTAATAGAGATTGGGTTTAATTATATCAAAGGAATTGAGGTTTCATGCTGAGTATGGATAACACCAAAAATGGTTTGGACTTTTGAGAAATAGTTAACTTTGTTTCTGTTAGTTGGGAGATTACATGTCGTGTAATGATCACACGTTGTGAATGATTTTTACATCATGTAAATTATTAATGTAGAATATTGGTGTATGGGATGATTTCATGAGTTGTGTTCATTGAATAAAGCTTTCACACACTGTAGAAATATTACATGTAGATAAATGGAAAAAAATCGGTTTCTAAACTGAGGAGACAAATGTTTTTGGTGTTTTTATGATTCATGGATTACACAATGTGAAAGGGTGTTTCACATTGTGTAATTATCATGGCCTGTTATTTTGTAGGAACTTCAAGGTTGATTTGTTTTCTTATTCAGTTGTATCCTCTCTTATCTTGGCCTAGGATCTCTCTTTAGTTAATTTCGATGCATTTTCTCCTTTTGGATCACTCTATTCAATGATAAATCTCCACTACGGTTGTGGTGCATTTCTCTATGTTAGTAATCCTTTTTCCTCTTCATTGTCATTGATTTTTGAAGCACCATTTTTTTGTATTATTGGATCCCTTAATCTATTATGATAATATTCTAGATCCTTTATAGATCATCAGTGTGATCTTCCTCTAGAGGATAACCCTTGTATTGGTTATGATGGGACATGTGAGTTTCTTTGAGTTATGTTGTTTGTTTCTCTCTCTGTCATTCTATTTACTTGTTGAATTTATTATGATATGTATGGTTTTATTTTAGTTCCTCCATCATTTCCTTTACACTCTTCCATTTTAGTGGATCTTTTTGTGGGTGTGTTTGACCCATTTTTTTGGTTGGTGGTTCCATATTAATCCCATTTTGGATGAATTTTATTGATATGGTTTTGATAAATTATTATAAAAATGTAATAGAATAATTGATTTGTTAATTTTTGTGTGTGTGTAAATAGGTTCTTGAGATGATATGGTACCCAATGTTTTAGAAAAAGAAAATAATTTTTCAAATCATTTTGAAATGGATTTATAAAATTGTTAAAAATGGGTGGTTTTTATTAAATAGTTTTGAAAATAGAGCACATGGGAAGCATTGGGTAGTTAGTTGTAATTTCTAAAAATATGGATCACCCATTTATATTGTTTTGGGGGTTCACTCATGTGGTGTTACTCTGCTCCCTAGGCATATTGTTCTAGGAACATGGTGGAAACTGTCGAGGGTTTAATTTCTAGGGTTTTCCTATACTCCCTTGATTTAATGCATATATATTGGGAGTTTATGTGTCTGATTCTCTAGGTATTAGGTATGAGCTACCCAACTATCTTGATATATTGTGATCGTTGACATGATGTTACCTATTCCTTGGATTGTACAATTTTATCATGCAATTCCATGGTTTAGATATGATATACAATAAAATATTTGGTTTCATTTGACTACTTTTATATATCTTAAATTATTTGAAATAGTTTTACATGGATTATTTTTGAAATTTGGAAAATGGGAAAATTAATTGTTTTAACATGATTTTGGTATAATAATTTTTAACCTTTTTTCAATAATTTTTTCTTTAATGTTTAGCTTATTTATATTATTGTATAGATGCATATTATGGAACACTAGAATGGGAGCACACTCAGACTAGTTTTCTCACACCATATACAACCCTTCAGTGGTGTGTCATCCTTTTGGGTGTTTGGAAATGCAAGGTTCTATAGTGATTCAGTGATGTTTCTTTCTACGGAGTCTGGGTAGCTGGTGGTGAGATGGTTTGGGTTACCAATAATATCACATGGACTAGATAGTTTTCTATTTTTTTATTCCTTTGACAATGAAATTATATATTGAGCAGTTCTGAATCCTTTTGAGTTGTATCATTTCCACAGACTTTATTAGGTAATAAATATAAAATTCTGATATGTTGTTTCTCTCTATTGAGTATTTATATAATCCATTTTGTTACATTAAGTTGGGTGAAATCATTCAATCTATTTGAGGAATGTTGAGTCCTAGTCACTAGATTTTGTGTATTGGGAACACCCATCAAGTACGTGGTAATTTGGGTTGGGTACCATTTCTAGAGGGTATCTAGGTTTGGTTCACCACATTTTGTTATCAAATATTGTATATCCTCAAGATTTATTGTCATGGGATGTTTGGTAGACTTGATATAGGATTGTATATAATTGATTGATAGGTTGCAGTGATTGCCTGACCATCTCTTTCTTTGAAGAGACTCTCATTTCCATGGGATATTGGGATGCATGTCTCCTATTTTGAGTTCTTAATCTTAATCATAGTTTTTCATTATAGTTTTCAGGTTTTAACTGAGAATATTCTGTTATCTGATCATTTATTCTATTTTAGTGTCTAATGGTATGAATATGAGACATGTACCATGGGTTTCTTAGGAGGGTGCATTTGATTATCCTTAAGGTGGTCCATATATATATCAGGATTTGGCAGAGGCTTGCATATGGGTTGTTATTTATATTGACCAAAACGTGCCACAAGCCAATAATGCAATTTTTAGGTATTACTAGGATCATGATAAGAGATATATCAGTCAATGGAGATCTTACATGAGAAGCTACCATCCATTAAGGGTTTGAATGAACCTCAATTGGTAGAGGAAAACCTTTAAAATATCAATTAGATCATTGAATTTATGTATACACCAAATAGTGTAAAGGTGAAGTTGGTGGCATTTCGACTTAAGGGTCCCAACAAGCGAGGCTTGGATTCCATGGTTCACATGGATATGCATCTGGGATTAAATTGTAAGTCTTTCAAGATCCTTTATTATAGAAATTTTATCCACATATGATTATTGTGGGAAAGTGTATGGTGTTCATCTCTTTGTAGTAGAGAGATAGAGAGATAGAGTTTGGTATTGGCATATACAAATATGATTGTAGATTTGGTTCACTTTTTCCAGTGGTACTAACTAAGGACTAGATGACGCTTAAAAATAATTGCAGGGTTGGTGGATGGATGTTAGGTCCTAGGTATTTATGATGAAGCATTCAAATTATATAGAGATAGCAGATAGGGAAGTGATAGAAGTTATGAATATTAATGGAATGGTTGTATATTCTTCCCCATCTCTTCTATCTTGTGGTAGCGTCAGTGGCACCCTGGGGAAAAAGAGGAAGTAGAAAGATCATCACAGAACTGGTGGAGGTGGTTATCAATGGAAGGTCCACTCTACACCTTCAATTAAACTAGTAACATTCCAAATACTTTCTCTTAGTGTGTCAAGGGTGGAAACACCTGGTATTACAATTCATTTCCTACTCAAATGTGTAATAGTTCTGAAAATTATGTACATCTACATCATTTCTATAAGGACATGTCTAAAATATTTATAGGCCCATATCATCATCTCTATAAGATAATATGTCCATTTCATTTTATTTATAGAGTAAACGTCTATATCCACAGGCCTCAGGAGTGAATCACATTCATTTTATTTATGAGTTTCAAATGGAGCCAGACATGAGTCTAGTGAAAATGAGTGGAACTATCTTTATTTAATATTTTTTTGTGATGTACTTATTCGATACATATTCTTATATATCATTTATATAGATGATTTTGTTTATATTAACAAAATTACAATGGTTCTCATATCCTTTTTATGGTGTTAGAGACACCACTTTAAAAGAGGAAAGAGAAGGGTTTTCTGTTTCATTCTTTTTGTCAATCGATAGGTGATGTAGAGTTAGTCTATGATATCCTCATTATCTATCAAGATCTATTTTCCATTATCACCAAATATGGATTGGATTTTTTATAACCCTGATGAGGTTGATTGTTATCATAGGTGTGTCTCATTGCTTACATATTATGAGTGGTTAATGGTTTTTAGGGATAGTTGGATCTGAGGTCTCATTGTGTGGGAGATTCTTTCCAAATATTATGATTTTGAGGTCTAATATAATAGTTTTTTCTTAATAACATTTCTTCTGATGCTAACCTTCAAGGAGTTGTTTGGGATTTTCTTTACTTCTTCCAATTTCATTTCCCTAGGAATCCTTCGTAGAGAGAGGTAGAGTTTTTTATTGACAGAGTTCTAGGTAAATATCTAATTTCAATACCCTCATACCATATAGAAAAATAGGAGATAAAATTGATCAATAATTAGTTGAATGTTTTGATTGAGAATGGGTTTTTATCTCCATTTCTTCCTCATTGGTTTCCCTTGTGCTATTTTCCATCAAAAAAGTTGGGTTAATCTGATTGTGGGTGGATTATCAGAACTAGAAATGGGTTATAATTCAGAATAAGTATCATTTTACTCATATGGGTGATTTTTTAGATTAGTTAAATATGGAAATGAATTTTTTCATATATTGATCTTCGTTTCGGTTATCATCACATCAGTGTTTGGGAGTATGATATGCTTATGATAGCATTTAAGAGATGGTATACCAATTATGAATATCCTATGATGTTGTTTTGTCTGACTAACACTCATGTAGTTTTATCAGAATTTATGAATACGATATTCCATGTGAAACATGACACTTTATGAAAAATTGTTCATGGATGATATTTGGGATAATTGAAAAACTGAGCACAAGATTGGTCACCATTAGATATTTTTTCTTGAAATCCTAAAGATCCACCAATTGAATGTAAGGCTTTAAAAATGAAATTTCCTAATCCAATAAGTGATGTTCTTCAGGGATGTGATTTATGATCATTGATTATCAGTTGATCCTAAGAAGGTGAATGTTGTTTTTTGATGGGATGATCCATAGAATATCATTGAGATTCAGAGTATCCCTAATCTTGGTGTATACTATCAATGGATCTTCAATGGTTTATCAAATTCAGCATCACCAATGACTACACATACTAGGAAAGGGGAATATTAATATGGAAATCAAATTTTATGTCTTATTTTGAAAATCTAAAATAACTTCTGTCATCGTCTCCTATTAGGATCATAGCCAAGAATCATAAGTGGTATGTGGTATTCTGTGATGATTTCAGTATTGATTTGGGTTTTGTGTTTATATAGGATGATCATGTGGCTTCTTATGGCTCTCTTCAACCTTGAATACATGTGAATAATTCCCTAGATAATTATTCAGATATTTCTATGGTTATTCATGCACCTAATTGTTGGTGAAACAATATTTTTGGGGAAAAGATCACAGTATTTTCTGGCCATTAATATTTCAGCCATATCTTTTCTCATATATACATTAATCTCAGATAAAAGAATTTTGTGTAATACTTTCAAGTGATTAAATTCGACATCACCTATACCTTAGGGAAGGGGAATGAAATTTCAGAGGCTTTCAGTAGGAATTTACCATAACCAGATATTCTATAGTATAATAAAGAGTGGAATCTTAAGGGTCTCTTTACATAGTTGCACCTAGATTCCTAGAGCTCTTTTTTAGGTATGGTTATGAATGGTATTGAGTTAACATCATCTATTTTTCTGTTTGTTATGTAGATTTAACAGTTGGATAATTATTTTAGAGGAATTCAAGAAAACATATATGGCGGGGAGACTATTTTTTGTTAGTATTTTATATTCATATAGTAGTTTCCATTTTGAGGATCAGTTTTTCATCACAACATCAATGAGGATCTTAGTTTTTCTTTACTATCAGATTTCTTCATCTTCCATTCATAAAGACACTATGAAGATGGATTATGACATTATATAATGATTTGTGTGGCTAGGCATGATGGGTGACATAACAAATTTTGTGTCTTGTTGTTACACATACCAAACGGTAATAGTAGAGAATATGAAATGCTCTGGTCTGATCCAGCATCTTCTGGAGCTAGTTTGGAAATGGTATGAGGTATCCATAGATATTTTTGTTAGATTACCTAAAACTCTATGAATGAGGGAATATATCTTTGTGTTGATTGATCGATTGTAAAAGTCATCTAACTTAATTTTGTTCTGTTACAACGCAATAGTAAAATATCTAGGTAACCAATATATGCAAGAGATATTGAGGTCACATGGGGTCCCTTCTAGAATTGTTTCAAATAGTAATACTTGGATTAATCAAAGGTTTTGGAGGAATCTAGAAGAGGCGATGGGGAATCATGTTAGTTTTAGTATGACATATCATCCAATTAAATATGACAATATAGACCATTCTATTCATATCCCATAGAATATAATTCATTCCTATGTCATGGATTTTGATGGATCTTGGGATAACTATCTTGGACTTGTTGACTTTTCTTATTAAAATTGTTATAAATAATTATATAGAATGGATCCGTTTAAGAAATTTTATGGTCACCCGTTAATATCACATATTTTTTTGGGAACATGTGTGAAAACAATCTTTCACAAGACTGAGTCATGTTTAGGAGATGTCTGTGAGGATTTAGGATATACATCAGTTTCTGGTTACATCTCTGAGTCTATAGAAATGATATGTAGATAAGAAGAATCATCCTTTGTAGTTTTCTATTACTGATTGGATTTTCATTAATGTTTCTCCTCCGTTGGGGCACTGATTGCTTAATAAAAATGGTATGTTGGCTTCATGAAATTATATAACATTTGAGTTCAGTAATCAAAATCATAAAATATATTATTGATTATAATTTCCAGTTTAGTTTATAGAAATTCATGATGTTTTCCACATAACACAGCTTATGAAATACAATCCCTACCCCTCTCATGTTTTTATTTGGGAAGAGATCACATTTGATTTACAAATTTTGTTTATGAACATCATGTGTATATAACTGATTCTCAATTGAAATTTCTTCATGTGAAGATGATTTTTTTGGTTTATGTATAATAGTGACGTAGGATAGTTTCTCACGATACATTGAAGAGTGAATTATTAGTAAGGCAGTAGTGGCCTCACTACTTTTCCAGACACAATTTATCCAAATAACATATTAGGAATGGAAATTCTTATGGTGGGGAGGTTTTAAAATATTATTTCCCACTAAATGATATTTCTCTTATATTATTTGTTTCCCACCTTATTTGGGTGTGTTTTTAGACTCCCAAGGATGGAGATTATTATTTAGTAGAAAATAACATAATGCTCTGTGATATATTTTTTTTTTGAATTAATGGAGTACAATCATAAATATATCAAAGGCTCTTTAGGGTTCTCCAAAATATCAAAAAACATAGATGATGGTTTGGGATATTTAGAAAAATATAGATATTTTTCTATCTGTTAGGAGATTCCTCACTATGTAATTATTACACATCATGAAATGTATATACTCCATGTAAATTATTCATGTTATGTATTAGTGGCAGAGAAAATATTGGGATTTTGTTTCTGGGTGTATAGGTTTTACATGTTATTAAAATATTACATGTCGCTAAATTGGAAAAATTCATATTATTAATTTGATGATATTTTTTTTCAAAAAAATTTGGTTTTGTGCATTAGATGATGTTGAAGGGGGTTTCAAACTATTTAATTATCATGACATGTTTCTTTTATGGATCTTCATGATTGATTTTTTTCTTATTCAACCACATTCTCTTCTATCCTGACTTAGGATATCTCTCTTCTGATTATGGAGAGCTCCGCTCATTCTAAATCACATACTTATATGATTGATCTTTATTACATTTACAGTGCATTTATATTATTGGGAAATACATTTTTTCTTTTTTTTCTATTAATTTATTTAGAACTATTGTGCTGCATTATTAGATCCATTGATTCGTGATGATAATATTTTTGATACCTTCTAGATCTGTTGTATGATCTTCATCTAAATTATAACCCTTATGTAGGTTATGGTGACGCATTTTAGTTTTTTCATTGTTTGTTGTATTAGCTTCTCCCAGGAAGTATGTTTTCTTTTTGAATTTATTTTGATATTTTAGGATTTGGTAATGGATCATTGTCAGTTTTTTAATTATTTTATGTTGTTGGATCTCGTTGTGGTCGTGTGAGACCATGTATCAAGTATATGGTTCTATCTCTAGCATATGTTGGATTAACTGTATTGTTATGGTTATGTTAAATTATTTTATCATTAAAATTGAATGATTGATTGATTGATTTGTGTGTGTATGGATTTTTTTATAGAAAATATGGGTTTACCTTATTTTGGTAAATGAAAAGAAAATTTTAAAATATTTTTAAATGTGTTTAGAAAATGTTTTACAAATCATGGATTTAATGAAAGTGGTTGGAAAATAGAGCACATGTGAAGCCTTGGGTATATATTTAAAAGTTTTTCTAAAAGTGACAATCCCTTTATACTATCAGATGGTTCACTCATGAGGTGGTTCCTTCCTCTCTAGGATACTTTTTCTAGGGACATGGTAGACAATATCAGGGGGTTCACATTCTAGTGTGTTGCTCAACTCTCTAAATTTGATGCAAATATATAGTGAATTTATGGAAATGATTTCCTATGAATATGGTATGTGTGTCCAAGAAATCCTAACATTTAGTGATCCCTGGAATGATGTTACCTATTAATTGTGTTTTACTATTTTATCTTGTACTTCGATAGATTAGAAATGATTTGTGATACATATCATAGTGTGAGTTGGCTACTTTGATGTATCTAAAATGCTTTGAATCTATTTTACCTGGATTATTTTGGAAATGTGGAAAGAGGGTAAGTTAAATATTTTTCTATGATTTTGGTATAAAAACAATTTACCTATTTATCATTACTTATTTCTTTAATGTTGAGCATGTTTATATTATTGTATAGAGACTTGTTATGGAACTCCATGGTGGGATCCTACTGAGCTGGTTTAGATCACACCCTAATCACCCCATTGGTGGTGAAAATAACTCTATATATCCCCCACTGATGTTATGCTACTAGATATCCTTTTTGTATAGTGGTCTTTGACAATGGTTGGTGAGTTTGTGGTGGTCATGGTGGTTTTTAGTTGACATTTTTTGCGTGGTTTTTAAAATATTAGGTTCTGGTGTACTGATATATGATAACGATGGAATTTTGACGAGTCCACACCAATGAAATGCAATTTTAGATGACATGGTATACTATGTTTTGAATTTTGTATTTGAATGTGGGGGATATACTTGTGTGGGTTGTTTCTATGTTGATTTTTGTACGGAGGCTAAAATCACATGTTTGACTTGAGTGTTCCAAATTAACCAAAAAAAAATTATTCAGAAAATAAAATAGTGGATTTCTGAGGAGTATAGTTTGGTATCTATTTTGATGATGGGGAGGAATGTTACCATAGTGAGGCATTGAGGATTTTTATAGCTGAGTTTTGGTAGATGGGGGTGAGATGGTTGGAGTTTCCCATGTTATGACTTTGGATTAGTATGTTTTTTATTTTAGTTTTATTTTAATTTCAAACTAGTATTTTGGGTTGTTCTGGATTATTTTGAGATGTGTCATTTCTATATTCTTCTTTCACTTATGAAATTCATTTACCACTTCCACTATTTCTATTTTAAATGTATATATATTCTTTATTTTTAATTTATCTTGCGTGAAATAATTCCCTCTAGTTTTTGTTGATTCTTGGGTGCTAGTATTTAGCCTATGGGGATTAGGAACACCCTTAGGGTATATGGAAATTTAGGTTGAGTATCAGTTGAAGAGGGTATTCAGGTCAGGTTCACCACAATATATTTATATTATTTTTCAAATTAGGTAATGTTTTATATATTTATACAATCCAATATGTTTTCAAACATTTTTATCAAAATCTATC
Source organism: Viscum album (assembly GCA_963277665.1). Taxonomy (NCBI): domain Eukaryota; kingdom Viridiplantae; phylum Streptophyta; class Magnoliopsida; order Santalales; family Viscaceae; genus Viscum; species Viscum album. The sequence continues at coordinate 242,395,080 of OY728128.1, read as the reverse complement.
TAAAGGTTTTATTAAGGACATGTCGATAATGACATTTCAAAAAATATATACTAAATATCCATGATGACATAAATCTATTTATCAATAATCAAAAATGTTTCAATAATTATTTCTCCTATTTTATTTTTCATAAGATTTTATAGAATTTAGAAAACTTGTGGCACACTCTTTCAAATCATGGATGCAACTTGATGCACCATTGAGCAATGAAATGTGAAACAAATTGAAGTACCTAGTGATCTTCATTAAAAAAGAGAGGTTTTTAGAAACTATAGTGACTCATAAATATATAAGGAATCATATTTTTAATAAATAGATTATAATTTTATTATATTAATTTTAATAAGGAAAATATTTGTATCTTAGTAGTACCTAATATGATAAGGTTTTAATATATATAAAAGCTATATTTTGAGTCAAGATAGAAATTTAGATACCCTTATTTATTCTTATTAGTAATTAGTAATTAAAATTTTGGTGTTAAAATTTATTTAAGGGGGTATTCTTTGGTTATGATATGTTTTTACGAACTGTCAAGAAATCGTGTATTGAAAAGTTACATTATGAAAACAATGAATGAAATTATTAAAGTATATGATCCTAAAATCCATTTGTTAGAAAAAAATTGAGTATTAAACACTCCTTTGGAATTTATTATCTATATAATAATTAAATTATCATTTTCCTTTTTTATTTTTTTATTTTTAGACAATGGATTTAAATATGTGGTAATTAAACAAGTTATAGTTTTTTCATATATAACTAATTTATTATATAAGATCAAAGATCACTAAATAGATGAAATAAATGAAATATTCTACTACATTATTAACTCTAACATATAATTTAATCATTAATATTATTGAAAAATCTAGTTCAAATGAATATGAATGTTGTTCAAATATTCAAATATCCTCTATATAGCTATTTAAACTATCCAACACATTTTAATTTCTCTAAAGTTTCTATGGATCATGGGGTCATTTAAATTTGATTTCAAAATATCTATACTAACATATTTTAGACCAGGTAAACACCACCAAGCACTTGACCACTTCTATATTGGGGTTGTTAACTTCATACTAATGGATGAAGAAAATATCAATAATATTAAAGAAGAAATTATTTGATTGAATGTTATGGATTACATGTTATCAATTATAAAAATGATATTTTCTGGATGTAATTTTTTTATGCGGGGAAGAATGTAACAAACCATAATTTTATTTCTTATATATATATATATATTGTTCTATTATTTTTACTGAGTCTGTATAATATAAGTCACATACTATAATTAAATAACACTTTATTACATTATTTGAGAATTTTATAATAGTACCTAATAAAATACCTAGTATTACAATAGAAATACTTTTACATAAGAACTCCACACATCATTTGTAAATATCGAGAAGTACTACAATGAATATTAAATCAAAATACACATGGAATAACAGTATATTCACTAAAATAAAATCAATAGTTTTAAAATCACAGTAAAATATTTCCTTCCATAAATATCATGAAAATAATGAGAAGCAATTGGAAAATGACATACTTTATAATTCAGTGTGTACAAACCATTGTAAGTAATTTAGTGAATAATGATGTTAAAATTTTGATATATATATGTAGAAATTTGTAATTTTATATTATGACATTTCGATAATATTTTCGATGGACATTGTAACAAATAGTTAATCAGATATTTATTTGTTATTATTGTTTGTTTTGTAGATTTTATTAAGGTATTGTAAGTATTATTTTATGATATAACAAAAATCGTATTATTAATGGTGACTATAAATATATTTCCTTAAAATATCTTTTTTATGATATATATTTATGTTTTAAATAAAATATATTACATGAAATAATCATATAAAACACAATTTAAATGATTTTATATTTTATTAAAAAACTATGTATTTTTCTAAATTGTCATAATGTTTAAATCACTATAAAAAAATTTAAATTTTAAAAAAATAAATATTTTTAATTTAAAGATAAAATTATAATATTTAAAATTTTATTGTTATAATAAATTTCATTTTTGGACTAAACACATCAAAATTGTACTTGGGTGAATTTGATGGATTTTAATGATGAATTTTATTTTTTTAGTTAAAAAGTGAAAATTAAAGTTGTAAGAGAATTGGAAGTTTATGACATCATTATTAGAAGAATATGATTCAAAAATTTATGATACATATTATTCGATACAAATTTTATTTGAAAAGTATAAAAAATAATTTAAAAAATATTAATATTAATTTATAAATTTACAAATTACATTTTGGAACCAATAATTGGATTTTTGAGAAAAAAACGTATTTTGGTGTTGTGTGCAATAAATGGGTTGTTTGTAAGGTATGTTTCAATTTGGTAATTCATTTCAATAATATCACCATATTTCACTAGTTAATAATCGATTTAATTTTTTTAATTAATGACATGATCAAGTGGTAGTCTTATATAATAAAATAACCAATATAAAATCTTTAAAAGTATTGATCCTAAAGTATAAATACCCCCATCTGCCAACCTCTCTTTCCACAAAAAGGCATTGGTCATGAATTCCATCTCAATATACATTTAAAGAGTCCCTCCAAGGTGGTTCCTATTTTCTATGTAATCCATCTTTAGCCTTAATAATCGTCTACCAAAGTTAAGGGTGCTTAATCCTCTGATTTCCATTTCTATTACTTTTATAATGTTATATAGTATTCATAAATATATTTTTCTTATAATTATATGATTATTATTCCATGGTATTTTCATATATATATTATTTTTTAAATGATATACTATTTATTCCATCTCAATATGTCATTTTCCTTAGCTGATACTATGCCAAAATAAGGGTCCCCAATCATCCTCTTTCATTTTCAATTGCAATTCATTTGTAATAAATTGTTTTAAATATCCATTTCATATACCTAAATGATTTTAGTGGTATTATTTTATCATCTATTTTATCAATTCTTAATGAGTGATTACTTTCTACCCCTAAATATATTCTTTCTCACGTTGTTATAATACTCAGACTCTTCCATAGCCTTAAAAACATCATTAATTTTTTGTATAGTGAAAAGTGTGTGTGTTTCCAAAAAATGATATTGATGTTTGTATATATAAGTGGATTCAGATACAGAACAATATTACTAAGGGGTAATAATCCCAGGAATGGTTCATATGACTTTAACAAAATTATCACATGGTGCATGACAATAGGGCGTTCTGCACACCTTATTTGACACTCTTCGTGTATAAGATTTGGATAATTTACAGGCTCACTAAAAATGTGTTATAAAACATATCTCAATCATTTAATCGGTGTCATACCTTTAAAAATTCATTAATCTATCCACCTAAACACATTGATAACTTGTCCATTGTGAACAACCAATCATTAAAATCGTGTATCCTTCATTTGTTAAGGGTGTTTATTTGTAAAATTGTCAATTCCTTAGTTATTACTCAAGTGATTTCACCAATATATCATTATTTATTCTTGATTTGGGTAAATTAATTTCTTACTATACAATTATATATTTTATATTGTAAAATATTGTACAATATTCCAAATTGAGAAGATTGTGCTAATTTTTTATTTTTTTCATTCCTTGAACATTATTCCAGGATATCATTTATTTTGTGATGGATTGCATTATATTTTAATGTGATGGGTGGGGACCATAATAATATAGCCCCTCATTTAATTGGTAAGTCTCATGAGACAACCTTGATATGGTAATGAGAGTTTCCTTACCGTTTATGTAAAATTTATTAGAAAAATGAATTGGACATATGTTTAATATGTCTTGGGGAAAGGTTGTTCCAGTATGTTTAAGATGTCCAATATTATGAATTTCCATTAGAATTATTTGTTATTTATATCCTGGCAGAAGTTAATTGTTGCACAGGCCATTGATGTATCTATTCTATTAGTTCCACTTGATGTGAAATAAATTACTATATTTATTGATGACTCCCATCCTTACATGATTATTCATTATTATCTCGATATTTATTAATTGTTTTATTTGACAAATATTTATTTAGTCACTTAGTTACATTGTATATAGAATTACTCATTTTATTTTCTCAGGCCATTTTGTTTTATTTATAATTTCTTCTTTTATACACAACCCACATATTGTGAATTTTAGATCACACTTTATATTGTATCCATTTTTCATTGGGAACCGGGAGAAGTAATATGTATGAAAATAGTTATTAAAGGATAATAAAAAAGATTTCATGTTTTTTGATGATGAATTCTTCATTTTAATGTGTTGTAAAATTATTTTTAAATATTTTTTCCTAAGGAAACTAAAATATTGGATGCTCTTTATTGTGATCTATGAACCAGTGTAATAAAGTATCCATTGGATCTATGGTGATGGAGATGGGGTTATAAAATCATGTATTAGTGGTGATTTTCCCTAAAACGGCTCTCCTCAGTTGCATGTCCTAAGCCAGATTTTATAGTGTAGTCCACTAGGCCATCAAATTATAGAAAACAAAACAAATGCCCAAGTATGTTTATCAATAATATTGATGGTTCATGGGATGATGTTTTGGATAATGGTTTTGAGTCCCTATATACGAATATAAGCAAGTATATGGAATATAATTTTAATTTAATTACCTATATCTAGCTCCTATCCCTCAAATCGTAAATGAAAGCATTGATTATGTGTGTGATGGATTACCGCATTGTGAACCAAAGTAATTAATTTTCCATAATTTATTCTAAAAAATGGATAAAAGTATTGATTTAAATTATATATATAGTAAATTACATAATTATAATTACAGAATTATATTATAATATATAATATTTTAACATCCAATCTGTTGAAAGATGATAATGGCTCTCCCGCGTATGTGTGAACTACCGTCTCCACGAACAGAGGTGATACATTTTTCATTTTATTATGACATTGATAGTATTGAGGAATGATTTCACAGATATATATTATATAAATGATATAAAAATTATTCTATATAGATCAATTTGAATATAAATTTTTTTTTCATTGGTCAAAAATATGGGAACAATCTTCTAATGTATCTACGACCTACTGTCTCCATTAATGCAATAATTAATTTTTTAAAATATAAATCATACGGATGGATATAAATATGAATATAAGGAATTTACATGATATTTAAAACCCGAAAAAGATTCTATATATTATTTAACCATAATAACATTACACGAAAAAAATTACCAAAATAAATAATACATTAAAAATGAAGTAGTTATCACCCAAAACAGCGATTTTAATAAAATAATTAATAAAAATATGGTAAAAGGAAATAATTAAATCTTTTATAGTATAATATATATTATTATATTTCAATAATAGTATATAATAAATCTATATTTATTATATATAATTTTAGAACATTTATAATGAAATTTGATACTTGAGGAATGAGATTTTCGTCTCACTTTTATTTCCATGGGACACATGCCATATTCACCACATGTGGGTTTGGTGTAGTGTATATAATTAAAAATACTATACTTTATTATTATTATGATAAAATTATGATAAATAAATATCTATATAATTTTCATCCTTTCATGTAGAAAATGATTCAAAAGTTATCAAATTCGTAATTGTCTTATGTTACGATCTCATTATTTGTTGGGATTGTTAAGGATTATGTTTATAATGATAAAATTTCATGTTATACATCTAAATTATCTCATTAATTTTATTAAAGTATTTTTATTTCTTGATAATTCATGTTTTATGTTCATTCTCCTAACTTTATGTTTGCAGGACACCCAAAGAACATTTTCATTAATCCAACTTTATTTCTCTTTTCAGCAGAACAACGTTTTTCTTTAACTTCCATTTTTTATAAAAAAGATTCAAGAATGATTATAATATTATAATATGATTATTTAATGTTATTTTTACCAATTTTTTACATTAATTATTTTTAAAAAGTAATAATTTTTTTAGTTTTTGGAATGCAGTAATTTTTTATTTTTCAGAAAACTTGAAAGGAATATTTTTTAAACATACACGACAGTAACAAATTTTAACCCATCATGACCCATAAATTCATTGAATATTAATTTTATATTTTTCATTGTTATTTACATGGAAATTGTTTCCCTTAATATTTGGGATTTTTTCTAGATTATTAATAAGTGATTTTAATGTAAAATGGATATTTTACTCAAGAAATATTTCAAGTGATATTGAAAATATTTTTCCGTCTAATGTGACATACGTTGATGTTTACAAATAACTTATTAGGTATCTAATCTAATGATACCATCCATATTATTGTTCTAGATGTTTCATGATTATGATGACATGATGTTTATGAAACCCATTCCTTTTTACGTGGGTAATGTTTTGGTGATTTTATGTAATGATAATGAAACCCATTTATTTTATAGGGGTTAGGAAATGATTAAATGTTTATAAAAACAATTCATTCATAGGTTTTGATATAATTAATGTTTTCTGATCATTTTTCTCAAGTACGTATGTATTTTCTAAAGAATCAGGTTTGTTGAGTCTGGTCAAAAACCCCTCAAGATTGTAATTTTACAATTAGTTGCAATGATACATTTTGATTCATTGATTGGAACTCAATTCTGAATGTCTGTTGATCTTAAATGGTTTTGGGGTTTTTTAAAGTCTATGAGGGTTTTCGGGTGTTTATAATGGTTTCGAGAGCGTTAGAGGCCTGAAGGCTTTGTTTTTGGGAAGAAGGTGTAGGTGCACTGTTTAGGGAAACTATACATGTAGTGGAGCACAACCATGAAGACTCATATATCGAAGATTTAGATGGATTAACATGGTTCGATCATGGTTTGGAAACCCATGTGGGGGGGGGATGTGGTCCTGGGATATTAGGTAGTGGATTCTGCACATTTTGGAAAACCATGTCGGCAAACTGTTTGGCCATTGCTAGGTATTTTCCCATAATATTTTCAAATTATTTTATTTCCTATTTATTTTCCCTTTTTATCTTATTTAGTTTGTTATCCTTCTCAGTAATATGCACATCAGGGGGTGAGCAGCCCATTTCTCCTCCTTGAATTGGATTGATCTAATCTCTTCATCCAACATCTGTTCTTAAATCTGGTGTTGGCTATCTTTCCACATCAATAAGGATAACCCCAAAAAACCTTTTTATTCATTGTTATTTCACCTTAAGGACCGCTATTTATATCTAATCCAATTTTGGGTTAAATATGGAAAATCATATCTACATCAATCATATTATAATTTATCATTGATATCAGGTGTGCCTAGGCCTATGAGTGAGTGGAAGGTGGTGCAATACTTTTTTGAGTTTCATGGACTTTTTGGTGTTTCATATTTTTAGCTCCACAATAGGTTTTGAGTAGTACATTATTATAACATATTTAATTGAGTGTTAGAACATGTGGGATGTAGTGGGTAGACCCTACACCTGTTACGCTTGAGTGAATTTGGGATAGAGGTCCTTTCTCCTTGGATACATGGGATGAGGGTTCCAAAGTTGTTTTAAATATTTCATTGATTTAAATTGGTCTATTTAAATTGTTGTATCTTGATTAAGTGAGTTAGAGACATTCAATACCTCTGTTATAATGTACTATAGATGGTATCTAGTGAAATTCAATCAGTTTAAATTGAATTTCTTGTTTAAAGTGAAAAAATTTGTTTTTTATTTGTATAATGCTTGAGCTTACAAATACTAAGACCCATGGGGTTGTGATGGGATACGCCCATGTTTTGGATGGAATATCCATTAGGATTGAGTGATGTTGATCACTAGTTGGGTTTGGATGAGATTTTCATGAGTGGATTTGGCCACAGGATTGGGCATTGTGGATGTCGGATTGTGTTGGGGAGACCATCGGGTTGGAAAAGGCCCATGATACCTAGATGATATGGTCATCGGATTTGAGTGACATGGTTATAGGGGAATGAGGTGCCAGAGATAGTGTGTCTTAGGTACTTTATATTGTGGTTACCTCTCACTTGTGATTTCTAAAGTGTCGATTGAATCATTTTCACATAGGTACACTCTGTGATGAGATGGTCTTGACCCCTATGTGGGTATAAGCTCCTATGTTGTATAGCTTATGTATTTTTTTGGTTAGGGGTGGTTACCGTAGAAATCCATGTAAATGGTGAGGAACATTCAATTGATATTAATGAGGCTATCGGGTTCGGGGCTGATCCTCTACAGTCTTGAGGTCATGGGCCTATATATTTATTTGAGGATATGCATTACTATTCCTCATAATTTCATTCCATGATCCAATGTGAGCTTTAATGAAGGGGTCTTTGAGATCAGGATACTGTTGTTGGGCATTCCTTCTGGATTACAATACTTTGAGACATGAGGTGTCAAGAGGTATGTGGTTCTGGTCTATATGATTGAGGTGGAACCTTAGGGAGCATCCTGACTTTTTGACTATAGGTGTTTCTTGGGGAATAGGCCAAGGACTCTTTTTTCTTCTAAAATTATGGCATTGGCCGAAGCAGTTTCCACTCCTAGGGGACTTCTATGCACCAGTAGAGGTTTTTTTATTATTATATCACACTATATACTTTTAATAGAGTTACTTTTCTAGATAAACACATATACTAGGTGTTCACCATTAGGTGGAATCATTCTCATATTCATCTCACACCCTGCACGTTCCATTTGGGATGCATATCGACATTATTAATTTATGTAAATGGTAGATATATTCTTTAGGATCTAGATCATATTGTTTTTTGGAAGGTATATTGGCATAGACCTTGAGGCCAGGCCTAGCTGGAGTTTGTTTCCATTTTACTTATATTTCATCATGCTTTTTATATATAACAACTATGGTCTCCCATTTGTAGTACATTGAATATAGTATTTTACGAATGAAATGAAATATATGTTGTGCATTTTTTTGTTAATTGTCTTGATGGAAAGAAATTATTTTTTACTTTTTAATATTTTGGTTTCTATATTTCTTTTGATGTTTGTTGATTTTTGATGTGCTTCTTCTCTATGGGTCTATTTCGAGTCTGCTGATTCATTTATTTCCACAGAATCTAATCTTATTATTCATGGACTAGTATATAATCTATTACTAGAATGTATAACCTCCACATTGTATCTATTTAAACCCTCGCTTCTAGCCATTAGCCTTGGTAATTTTGGGAGGTGCGCATAAGGCCAGTGGAACCTGCCCCATTAGCACTGTTTGGGTGATTGTTCTGGTCGGGGAATCTACAAGTTTTATCAAATGAGTTTTTGTTCATCTTTTCTTGGTATTACTATTTGGTATATAATATAATCGGTATATGTTGGGATTATAATTGGGTATATTACTTGTGAATTCTTCCCCGGGAATGAAGGACCGTCCATGTTACCTTGGATGGGAAATTGTTATTTATATTTTTCATATTTTAAAATTTATATGGTTTCTAACTTGGTGGCTCACATGATTTGTGGTGTGACTGACTGTGATATGTGACCTATGACACAGTTGGGTAAGGAGGGATTTGGAATAATTACATGGTACAACAAGGTATTAGGATATGGAATGTGGAACTTGGCTCAGTGAGGCAAGACATGTTTTCTTTTCTTTGATAGGAACATTTTTTTGGGTATTTTAATTTCATATATTCATGTATTCCTTTTTCAGCAATAATAAAATGTGTGTTATGTAAATTTCTATTTGAATAGGTTAAATGACTGATATAATTTCATGTTTTATGAAATTTGATATACAATGATTTAAATTAATGTAAAATTTCATGTGGAAAGAGAAATGGGTCTGGCTCTTATAGGATCAGGAATGTATTATGGTTTAAGTGATTTTTGATCGCCAGGATTGGGAGACTGGATCTTCAATTTGAGGTAATGTGGTTTGTAGTACGAGAATTTCCTAAGGATTTTTTAACACATGTATATGTTAAAGGAGGGTAGGGAGGTTATGAGTTCGATATTCCAAGGGCATGTTTGCAATTTGGTGGAGTAAGGGTAGTTGTTATATGATCCCTTTCTATTTATCTTCCTATCTGCGTTATATATTTTTATATATATTGGATTCTTAATCATTTGATATTGTTCTATAGTTTCCTCTTTAATTAATTATATAGATCTTCTTGTTGGTGATGTTATAGTGTCATGGGGGCATGATTAGGTTCAAACCCACGAGGTTATAGTAGTATATGAGCTATAGCTATAGGCTTTTGGATTGGATCATGTTCAGGATCTAGTGTATGTTTGATAGATTCCGGGATTGATCCAATTTGTGTTATGTCTTGACGATCAGATCTGATCAATCCTATAATGTGTCATGTACATGATTAATAGAGGTTCCCAGGGAGTAGATCCATCAATGGTGTATCTGATGTGGGAGCTTCGGTCACAGCACCAAATGATTTTACAGGGTGAGGTGGTCTGAATGTGGATGATAACTGGATAGATATTATGCAGATTATATTTTTAGTATTTTTAGATGCCTCTAGGGTGGAGGGTCATGAGGGTGACATAAATTCATATAGTGATAACTAATCATTGATGGGATGTGTACGTTCAGGCTGCCAAACCTGAGGGACAACCCAGGAAGGACATCAAGGATAGGTTCTTATAGCAGTTTTTTTGAGATACACAGAGGGTTGGGTGAGATTAGGAGTTCTTAACCCGGCATCATTGTGACATGTACACAATGGAATATGCATCTAATTTCACATAGAGGTCTCACATTGTACCAGGTATGGTAAGAAAGGACACCTCGAGGGTGAGGCACATCAAAGATGTTGTATGAAATGCCATTTGGGTTCATGTAAACATCTGGAAGTTGAATTCATTCTTAGAGCTGTTGAATCAGGTGCTAAAAAAAGAGGGTAACCTAAGGTAATGGTCTCACATGTGTCATGATGTGGCGTCATGTGATGGTTCATATGGTAGGAAATGATGTCTGGATGAGTTCCCATAGTGTGGTCAGGACAGGGACTCAACTATTCCACCGTGTAGTAGCTAAGAAGTGGTATTCATTTAGTGTGGGCATCCATGGAATGTCCTAACATAGTGTGATATGCCTCTAAAAGTCTGAAATTCAGGTGTACATGTGGTGAATATTGGTAGGATATGGATGAATCCTTCTCCGATAGTTTGCAATCTAGGAAGAGGAAAGACTATAGTGTTTGGGGTCTGATCGAGATTGATACCAGTTGAGGGTAGCCAAGGATCAGTAGCCCTTGGAGGAAGTGACAGATATAGTGGGACCTAGCGGTGGGGTTAGTGGCTGGTGGCTAGTGCAACAACATAGGGAGGATAAGATTTAGGAGGACATGTGTTAGGCTAGGTACATGTTGTGGATCTTCTAGAGGCTAAGCTGGATTGAGAGCCGAAGGTGGGTAGAGGTTCGCAGTGGGCCTGTATGTATTTGGTTTTTGATTTTATTTCGCAAGGAATGTTGAGGAATGAACATTTTTGCTTGGGTTTTTTAGGAATGACTTTTTTGAGTGAATGAGGTTCAGATGATGTATTTGGACTGACTAGATGTTAAGAAGTAGGTTGGAATGAGATTGAGTTAGTGATTACATTTATATGAGATGCATTGTATCAGGAACATCAATGGATGTTTGTTTTGAGTTTCTTAAGCATCGGGGCATTCGAGGGTGGAAGGTTAAAAGAGGTGCCTTGGACACCGAGTCATCAAGGACGTAGTTTCTAATTGAGGTGCTATGAATCATTATGTTATGAGAATCCATGGGATGTGGGACCTCCTTGTGCCATGGGTGTCATGGGAACAAGGAGGGAACCGATGTAGTGCAGGATGATATTGGGTTTCCGGAGAAACACATGGGAACCTGATGAGGTGTAGGGGTGATGATTCATCACAGGAGGACCATTAGTCTGGAAATAGGTTGATGGACAATTTTTTTTATTTTAGTTTTGGTCGTGATGAGACTGGGTTAGGATGTTCCTATGGTGGGGATCCCTCCTTGATGAAGTTGACCTATACCCTTGAGATAGGGGTAGTATGAGTTTCTTAGACATGATGGGGATGTTTGGTACCATGTAAATGTTTTTTATAGGACAAGGAAAATCTATATTAAGGTGGGGAGATTATAACTACACTATATTTTTTATGACATAAATTTTCCCATTAGTGGCCATGATACATATTGATTAATTTATTAGAAATCTATTTTGAGAGTTCTAATGGTCTTAAATGGGGATTTGGAGTTGGATTAGAGGCTAAGGGAGTGCCTTGGGTGTTCAGAAGGGTCTCAAAAACATTGCAGGCCTGAAAGACTAGTTTTCGGGTAGCTGGTGCAAGTATACAATTTAGGGGAAACCATGTGAGTGGTTGCGCATGGCCATGAATAATCATCTATTGAAGTTGTATAGGGATTTTCACTGTTTTCAGATGACATATAAGACTATTTTGCGTGGTCATGTGGGATTGGGTTCTTAGGTAGTAGTTTTTTTAGGGTTGCTCCATGGTTTCAAAACTGTCTTGGTAAATTGTTCATCCACTGTGGGATATTTTACCTTAGTTTTTTCCTTTTATGTTAATTATTATTTATTTTCTATTCATATCATCACTCTTCCATTATCCATCTTGGTCACACGAATAATAGTAGGGGTGAACCACCACTTTCTCCTCCTTCCGTGATATTGATCCAATCTATCTTATGTCCTTTAGTATTCGATTCATTAGTGGCTATAGGTCCTCCTCGGCAAGGATAACCCTGCACACAATTCATCTTATTCTAGCATTGGCATTACAGACCGTTGTTTCTGTCTGATCTAATTTAATATAAAAGACAAACAATCATATCTACGTCTATCATCGTTTATTTGGACATTTATATCCGGCGTTCCTATACCCATGAACGTAAGTTAGATTTTTCATTCCTTAATTTGAGTTTTTGCAGTTTTTTGCGGTTGTCCCTTTTAGAGAAATGGTGGGTTTTGAGAGGAACGATGTTATATAGTATTGACATGAATGTTAGACCATGAGGGATGTCGTGGCTAGACCGTATACTAGTTACACATAAGTAAGTATGGGTGAGTGGCCATTTCTCCATGGGATACTTAGTCTGGGTTAACAAAGTGGTTTTAAATGTATTGTTTTTTATTTAAAATGGAATTTTTAAATTATTGAATTTGGATTTAGTGAATTGGAGGCATTCAAGACATCCGTGAAAATGTGATATATCATGTACCAATTGAATGTTAATCTTCTAAAATTTAATTACTTGTTTAAAGTTCTTAAATGTGTTTTATATTTATATAAATCTTTTAGAATACTTATGCTGAGACCCATGGGGTTGTGACGAGATGGGATCGAGGTTGGGATGTCATAGCCATTTGGATGGAGTGATGTTGATCAATGGTTTGGATTACACTAGATTTTATTGAGTGTTTTTTACTAATGTATTTCATGTCATGGATGTCCAATTAAGGTGGTGTAACCGTCAGGTTGGGAATGGCCTTCAAAACATGGATGGAATGGCCATCAGAATTTTGTGAAATGTTCATAGGGAATTGGGTAACCAGAGTTGGTGTGTCTTAGTTCCTTTATTTGGTGATCGATGCTTTCCCATTATGAAAAAAACCCAAATTTAGTTGTGTTAATACATGTTTAGTGATTTATTAGTTGGTTTTGACAACTTGTCTAGGTAGAGGCCCCAGATAGTTCTGAATTAGGTATTTTTGGTTTTGGGGTCCTTGTCGTAGAAATCCATGTGAATGGTGATGAGCCTTCCGTTGATAGTGACGAGGCCATCATGTTTATGAATGAGGCCCTCTATGATTGAGTCCCTGATCATAAATATTTATTCGGTAAGAGACGTCGTTGTTCTTCTAGATTTCATTCCATGGGCTGATGTGATCTTTCGAGTATGGCTTCGTGAGACCGATATACTATTGTTGGGTGTACCTTAAAGATGTCATTACATTGAGCAACATTTTTTCCAGAGGCACATGGTGCTGGGATATATGATTGGGGTAGAACATGAGGGTTCATTGGGACTTTATGACTACAGGGGTACCAAGGTCCCTGGCCTAAGGACCATATCGTCTTTAGTGATTCTGTCATTGGTCGATGCAGGTGACACTCCCTTATAGATGTTGAGCACTAGTGGAGGTTATGTTTATTATTGCTTCATACTATTTACTTTTCTTAGAAGTTTATGTGATCATAAACACATATAATAGGTTTTCACCATTAGGTAGAATCCTACTAAGATTTTACTCACACCCTTCAGGGGACCTTAGATATTGTGTAGTCTTTATGAATTTACATAAATTTAAAGGATTAGTTTCTGGAGCTGCATCACAGTGTTTTTTGGCATAGAGATTGAATGGATCATGAGGTTATTCATAGCTGGAGTTTTTGTTAATTTTTCCGTCCATTTCATCATTCTTATTATATGTATATACAGTGTTATTACATTTTCTATACCATGGATATTTTGTTGTAAGAATTCAATGAAACGCCAGATGTGCCTTCTTTTTTTAGTGTCTTGCTTGAATGTTGTTCTGTTTACGTTTTGATGATGTTGTTTCTATATTTTTTCCATTGATTATTGATATTGGATCTCCTTCAACTCTAGAGGTCTATTTTGATTTTTTTGGGTAATTTATTTATATTTAATGTTATCTTATTATGCTCAGACCAGTATATAATAAATTCCTATAGGGTATTTCTTCCCCTCTATACCTATTTACACCCTCACTGATAGTCTTCAAACTTTGGTGTTTGTGGAGGTGCACCGAAGGCCAGTGGCACCCGACCCGTTATCTCTATTGAGGTGGTTTGCTGGGTCAGGGATGTTAGATGTTTCATTATGTGCTTGGTGGGATTGAAATAATATATACCTCTAATACTTTGGAAAATTATTGATATCTCATGATATATATAATATTTGAATGGGGAGTGAACCTAATTTATTGAAGGAAACTATCCAATATGATAGTATTATGAGTTATCCATAACTAATATGATGGTTTGGGTAGTGATAAAATTCCATTCTGATAGTTTTTCAAATGATCCTTGACTGTTATAGAAATTATTTTCTATGCTTATGTATTCCAAAAATCTATGTGTCATGACAATATTATCATATCATGGTTAATAATAATTGATTCTATTATGATTAATGTCTTGTGAATTTCCAAGCTTCATGAAATGACTTAATATTATGATCTATGATATATAGGGTATGATTTTCAAATGTTATTCTAACATTCTAATAACCTTATTCTTATTTATGTTGATAAATATCATTTTTACCCTTATTGAGAATCAGATCACAACATTTCTTATGTTTCATTTCCCTATGATATGGAGAAAGGAATTACATATGATATATATAATAGTGGTGTTAGATATAAAGAATATAAAGGGATATGATGCATTTCAATTCTGATCGAGTTTTTTATATATCAATGTTTCCAAAAGAACTATAGTTATATGATTATAGAATGGATTGTTATGCCTTGTAATGAGTATTTTCCTATCAATATGTGATATCTTTGAATGAAATTGATGGGATTAATTAGATTCTATTATATATGGGATTAGTAAACCTTTGAAAACTATGATTATAACACATTTTCAGAAACCTATGGATAAGTTAACTTTTATGAAAATAACCTAGAATTTCAGTGAAGGATAGAAGGGTGGTTTCTAAGATATTACATCTCTAATTTGAAACTAAATGTGTATGTGGATCTGGAATAATTTTACCATGGTGTAAAACACTAAAAGGAGTGCATCAGGAATTTAATTATTCATCACCTGGTCCATGAGATTAGGCCTTGTTTCACACCTTATTTCACACTCTGAGGGTTGTGTTCTGGAAATTAAAATACACTATACAAACCATAATGAAGGATTTGAATATATGCTAACCATGAATGACATAGTTTAAAACTAAGGTGTCATAGATTGAAAAAGTTTTTTCATTATTTATACACTCTATAAATTAGTTATTATAATTATATTTATTCCAATTATGATTATTATGACTCATACATTGTTTTTTAGTTGAAGTCATTAGATGGAGTTAGGATGAATCATGTTAACAATAAAGGTGATATAAAATATGGAGAATATGAGAAACCAAATTGGTTGATGGCTGGGGTGAAATATATTTTGATTATTCCTAATTACGTAACAAGATATATGATTTATATCTTGAAAATTAAGAAACTCAGGGACTCAGAAAAAAGATAAGTATAGAGTTTGTTGAGAACTCATGTCACAGAGAACATCGATGAAAAAGGATCAGTTTCATTAATTTCAGAAATCTGGAAAAAGACACCCCAGGTAATGTCTCAAACAAAGTGTAAGATACATTTTATGTGGAAATGAAGGATATAGAGTATCAAATTTATGATTAATTCAATGTATCAAATGTGTGGAGCATAAGAATTATCTATTTCAATGATCCAATCCAAAGGTTAACTCATAGACTAAAAAAGTTACCATGCCCTTTCAATTGTTCATTTTTAAGTGTTAATGTGTTTATGTATTTTTATTTAATATTTATGTCATAAAGTATTATATCAATGATTATTTGGTTAAAAGAATCATTAAACACCTATTTATTATTCATTAATTGTTTTCTTTATGGATTTTTTTTTTCATATATTGAATGGTATTGATGACCTACAAAATTGATTTAATGGTAAGGTGATATTTTATTGGAAAACACATTATATATGAAAATATAAAACCTAATATGTGATTTATATTGAAATAAAAATATTTAATATAAAAATATGATTGATATGGATGACCATTGAATTGATTAAAGGTTTAATGGTAGGATTAATAAATTTTACTAAATTTTTAGATTTATGGAATATATTCTATAATATCATATTTTGTTTAAAGAATAAAGAGAGTGTTAGTTTTTGGAATCATTCATGATTTCATTATGGTTGTTTGGTAATTCATATTATTAAAACATTTCAAAAGAATATATGATTAAGGATTTCAATTATTTGGTGTGTGACATTAATAGCTACTCAATGTTATTTGGGGGATTATTGTTAAGTTGTGTTTTTAGATTTATTGAATTATTATTAAAATTTTTATTTATAGAATATAATTTCGTCAGGTTAATTAATTTCAAGGAGTTAGAAATGAGTTGAAAATTATTGAAGCATAACAAAAAGATGAAATTATTCTTAAAAAAATGAATATCATGAATGTATATTTTCTTATGTTATAAATATTCATATTAAAAATAAAATAAAATTTAGGTAATATTTCTTGGAATAAAACTGGTATACATTTAATTCGTTTATGATGAATCAATGATCTTTTTACCCTTCGTGCTTCTCCTCGGCGATCTGTGGTGTGTGATTTCTGGTCCATCGGTGGCGTCGATGACCTCGTGGGCTCAGATATCATCGTTTGTCAACCTATCCTTGCCTTTTCCTTGCTGGTTAGGGTTTCTTCAAGCAACGCGGTGTAGATCCAGCGGTCGACATCCATCCTTGGTGGTCAGAGGGTTTCTGCCTCATTTTCAGTTGGATGGTAGTGCGGGAGGTGGTTTGCTTTGGTCTTCTTCAGAGGGTCTGATGGCGGCGATGAGATCTGCAGATCTGACTTGCGCTGGATTTGCGAAGGGGTTATTTTCACCTTTTTTTTGGTTTCACGTTTGTTGCTGGAGATGCGGTTCTTCTTGTGTTGTATCAGGCCGATGAAGGTTCGGGCGTTGGCTCTCGGTGGAAGCACGTTCGGTGTGGCAGTCATTCTCTTCAAAGCCAGATCTGGTTCGGAATAGCAGATCTGGTCTGATTCGGTCTTGGTTGGGCCGGATTCAGTGCGGTAACGGCTTCATGGCGGGATGATTCCGGCTTCTGGGGTGGTGGCTTTCAGCAGCTCATCCCTTGGTGGATGGTATGCCGATCGGCTAGGGTTTCACTGTGGGTTTGATTTGCTGGGTTTTTTTGTTTTTACCTGTGTATTTCTTGACTTTTGTGTCTATGGCTGTTTGCCTCTGGCGTGCATGTAATGGGTTACCCTCTCCCACTTAAAGAGGGATTTTTTCTTTTATTTTAATAAATAGGGCTTTTCCCTAACCTTTCGGACCATTCCATCTTTGTAAGAGGATGTTTTATTGACTATTTTTATGATTTGGGTTTTCTCTAAAGGATTTTTCAAATGCCAACCCCTTCATTACTATTCCCAAGTTCAAATTGATATTATGCAATTTGGGAAGAGGATGAGAAAACTATAGATTTTATAACATATCTCACTTTAAATAGGTTTTATATCTTTTATAGCTTGAGTTACATTCAACATCATGTTTGAATGAACTACATTTCACTATTAAAATATTTTTTATAAATATGATAGTTATAACCTAATAAATGAATTAAATTGTATAAATAGAATCTAATACAAAATGAAATAAATATAATGGTTCTAAAATATTAATATTTTTAATAATTATTTTTAAAGAGATGCCTCATTTTGATTAGTCATTTTATCCATTGAAAATACATTTTCTTTAAAAATGATTTTTATTAAAATTTATTTCCATGGATAATATGACTAATTTTTTCCACATTATATAATGGTATTTTATAAAAATTATATAACTTTATAAATCATAATATCAAAATTATCATAGGTTTAATTTCTTGTGACATCATTATGAAATGATTGGTTTTTACTTAATTGTGGATAATTTTATTTTTGGATAACAATAATTTATTTTAACTAAATAATGTAATTTAATGTTATATTATATTTTGGATTTGGTATTAAAGTGAAATATGATAAATTATATTCATAATAATTTAAATAATTTTATTTTGATCAACCATTTTCCAAATTTTGGTATAAATCTATTTTTATGTTTAAAATTTTTTTTCTTCTGAAAACTATTTTAAGTGCATAATGTTTTTCCATTTAAATTAAATAGAATAATCCCTAACGATAAATGATTTAAATTAAATTAATAAACTATATATCTATATGTAGAATTTAAAATCATATAATTAGTATTTCTGGTCATATACTTTATGTAAAATCAAAATATTTTTTATGAAAAATAATTTTTCTTAAAAACCATTTTCATCGTGTTTTGCACATTTATTTTTTTAAATCACTTTCTGAAAAATTTATATAATAAAATTTTAAAAAATAAAATTATTTTTTAAATAATTTTTTTACATTTTATTCGAATTATGTTTTATAATTTAATGAAATTATTAGTTTTTTGATTAATAGTATAAAATACAATTTTTACCAAAAATTGAAATTTCATGTAAGGAATTTACAAAGTTAAATATTTTTTAAAAATTATTTCAAAAATAATATTAGTTAAATTATGTTATTAATAATATTAATTATGTTGTTTGAATCATTTACAATTTTATTTTTGAAATAAAATCTTTTTATACTTATGAAATATTTTCCCTTAGAAAATTGTTTTTTCGTCATGACTGTGGGTTTGATTATAAATTATCAATATCCAATTATCTGGATTTAATTTGATAAAATTTATTCCATATTTGGAATTTGAAAATTTAAAATTACATAAAAATTTCAAGATTTTTTTTCATAAAAAATTGTAAAAATATTATAAATTAATTACAATAGTTCAGGTTAAAACCGGTCTACCAAGGTGTTGGGGAGGGGGGGGGGGGTTAAACCAAAATATATGGGTATTGTTTCAAATTATAATATTCCAAATTATTTTTTATAAACATATATAAACCTAATATTATAAAAAATTAAATTATATTCCCATTTTAAAGCAATTTTTTTGGGAATGACATTATAATTTTAGATTCTTTTAAGAAATTTCCATGTTAGTTCCCTCCACCACTTATAAAAGGAAATATCTTATCCTATAATATACACACATAAATTTCCTTTCGGATCATAAAATCCTTGATAAAATCCATTAATCAGATCCCCAAACATGACATGGTGTCCCTAGTTTGATCAGAACTCCATTCTAGGAGGGCATTAGGTATAAACATATATGGGTTCTCCAAAGAACAACTATGGTTTTTAAGCATGTGTTCTCATTTTATTTATTATTATAACCCCCTAAAGTATTATTATTATAGAATGAAAAAAATAATATTTATAATATACTAATATTTTATTATGTTAATGTCCTTAAATATATCCACCCCCACTTCCTTCAATTGAGAAATGAATCTCTCGACCGTTTGAATGGCGGACTACCACGTCACAAATTGATATAATTCCTTTTTCATCACCACCTATGAAAAATGAATATATTGATGGATTTAATGAATATATATATATATATAAGATATTTATTACTTAATTATAATATTGTAATTATTGTATCAAATCTACTTTCATACATTACAGTATATTGAAAAAAGAAAATGTCAATCATGCGTATGTGTCGACTGTCACCTCTAT
The DNA here is from genome assembly GCA_963277665.1 of Viscum album. Lineage (NCBI taxonomy): Eukaryota > Viridiplantae > Streptophyta > Magnoliopsida > Santalales > Viscaceae > Viscum > Viscum album. Next base: position 242,374,661 of record OY728128.1, on the reverse strand, counting down.
GAAGTGATGTGATACACATTACAATTTATTTTTCAATGGATGGTAATAAGGATATATATAATGAATATTCATTATATATACCGTTTAAAAAGTATTATATATATTTTAATTATTATAAATATTTTTTTCGTTCAATCCATTGCCAAAATAAAAAATGTATTTACGCATACGTACGACCTATTATCTCCCTGAAGAGTGTAATAATTTTTCTATATATAATTTTTATGGATGTATATTCATATAATTGTTGTATATAATATTTATATCATGAATAAAACTCATGATATTATGTAACCATAATCAATATAAAAATAGACAAAACTACCAAACCCAAACACAAATGAAAAATAAATAAGTTATCATCAAGAATTGTGGTTTAAATAAATAATTATTAATAAATGGGTGGTAAAAGGCTATAAGTAAATAATAATAGGTATGATATTATTGATTATGTTTATGTAATATATTTATTATAAACCTATTTTTATTATATAGTAAGTTTAAATGTGTTCGAATAAATTCAAGAATTGAGGAAAAGTATTTTTATCTCAGATTTATATTTGTGGGACACATTCCATATTCACCACTTGTTTCTATTATGTGTTGTATATACAAAAAGTTAATTTATTTCTTTATTCCTATAATAAATAAGATATTATATACATATCTATATAATTATCTTTCATTCAAGGGTCTTACAATTCCAAATTTTCTAATGTGAGATGTGTTTTATGCTACAGTCACATTATAAATTAGGATTGTTTATGATTATGTTTATGATGATGAAATTTCATGTTATATCTCTAAGGAATCTAATAAATTATTTAGAGTGTGGGTTTTTATAAAAAATATATGTTTTTCTTTTATTATCCTTGCTCAACACTCACAATAGACTTAATTCACATTTTTCTAAAGAATACTGACTTTATTTCCCTCTTTGGTCGAAGAACTATTTTATTCCAAATCCAAATTTTCTAAAAAATATTAATAATGTTTATAATACTATAGAAATTTTATTCAAATAAAATTTTAACCCTTAATTATTTTTTTAAAAAATTATTTTAAATTATTATTCATATATGATGCTGAATATTTTATTTTTGACTATTTATCGAAAATTAAAAGAAATCATTATTTTAATGTACATGACCTGAAAAAAATATCCCCATGTCATGAAAACCTAATTATTTAATGATTCCTTTTAAATTTCACAAGTAATTTTTAAATAAAAATTTTTCAATAATATTTGTGCAACCATTTAGACTATAAATAAATGATTTTAAAGTAAAATATATATTTTCCTCACGAAATGTTTCAAGTGATATTCAAAATTATTTTCCATATACTGTGAAATATTGTTATATTTAAAAAACATACCAGGTATATTCTCAAATGATACCATCAATAATATTTTTTTGTATTGTTTATTACTATGATTACATGATGTTTAGGAATGTCATTCCATTTACCACAAGTTCTATTATGGTGGATTGATATAATGATGATGAAATTCATTTAATTTCCACAGGACATTCCATTGTGAAATGTTTATTAAAATTATTTTTATTTGATGAGCTATAATATGATAATTGTTTTATGATCTTGTGGAAGACATATTTATATTTTTTAGTACATGAAGTGCGGTAAAATAAATATATATCCCTCTAATTCATTGGATAAAAATGGGTATATTATGAGATAAATAGGACTCTAATTAAGAGTGAACCAATTTTATTATGGGATTATATCCACTATTATAGTCTTGGAAGTGAACATTGACCAGTATAATGGTTTGGGGAGTAATCCAATCCCACTGTTATATTTTTTCAATGTTAATTTACTACTAAATAATTTATTTTATTAGTTATGTATGCCCCAAATATAAGTATTATTCCAATGATATTCTCACATGTAACTTGTTCTTTGATTCATTAATGATTCATGTATTATTATATACCAATATTTAAATCTTGTCTCAAGACTGTGATTTATGATTTGACTGGAATAGTTTTCAAATGTTATTTCCAAGTACTTATACACATATTCTCATGTTATGTTGATATCTAACTTGTTTAACCATACTAAACATATTATCTTAGTCATTCTTATGTTTCATTTCCATAGTTTATGAAGAAAGGTATAAAGTATGATATGTTAAATAAGGGTGTTATTCATGATGAAATTAGTCGAAGATAATGTAGTTAACTTATGAACAAGTTTTTTTCTGTATCCATATTTCCAAATTACCTAGGCTTATATGATTATGGAATGGACTATTATGTTATGTAATGAATATTTATATATTAATATGTGATATTAATGTATGATAAAACTAGGTAATTATAAGAAGGGTTATTTTCATATAGTAACTATAAATTGATGGAACGTGAAGTATATTTGTTTGGTAATACAGTTAAATCACATTAAGATGAACATAGAAAAAATTATTCTTGTTATGGTTACACTATGGAAGTATTTATTGGGTTTCATGTTCAAGGATAGTCTTCTATTGGTCCAATGTAGTCTACAATATAATAAATACTTGATTAGTGTTTGAGTATTGAGGAATCTTTGGAGTAGGAAAACTTATATAAATGTGTTCCTTGGATCATCACTGCAAAATGATATTTCTAGAATAATATTTTTTTAATCGTTTTATTTCTATTTTTAGTAAATGAATAGAGCATTCCAACTATGATGAAAAATGATATGTCAATTCAAAAATGGGGTAGGATACAAATTATACTCCAATGAATACCAATCTCACGAGGGCCTTGAATGTTGTTAATAGTAAGGTGGATGAATCTTCCCCAAATCAATCAATAAGATTTGCAACTGGAATGTATGTTTAGGTTATTTCATTCAAACAACCTATTTATTGTACGGTTCCCAATAAATATGATTTTGTGATGGGTCTATCAAAATAATTTTATTAACTTCAAATGATTAATGAATTATACCCACAATAATTTATTCTGATCTGATCAAACCTGCATGAGGCATATGGAAATGTAAGGTGACCACATATAACTTTCTTATCATGTATGAATATTTATAGGTGACTCGTGAAAATTATGATATTTTAAAAGTATATAATAATAAATTTGTAAATATCAAATCCAAATTTATTGAACAGAACCAAATCAGGGGTCTCTAAGACCCCATAAGCATTCCACCCCACATGAAAGTGGTTATTGACTGCTGGTGACGTCCTAAAATAGTTATAGAGATACTATTACCAATAATTAGAATTCTAATTGTCATTATTAAATCTATCAAAAATTTATAATGACTTGTCCATAAGACATACACCCTAAAACAATATAATCATAAAATGGGATGTCTAAAGGCCCCCGTAGTAAAAAATATATTTTGTTAAACTTTCTACATGATATGATAAAACAAAACATTGAAAAATATATTACATTAATTCATGAAAATGAAATCCTTAATCGGTTGGTACATGTTGAACAATAACTATAAAATTAATAATCCATCCTCTTGCTCAACTCACCATCCATCCTAATATATCCACAAACTGTATAACCTATTGTCTATATTTTGTCTCTTGATATAGTTGATATGTATTTGTTGAGATAAAACAAAAATGTATACCCATGAACATTGAGACTTATGTTTTGTATATGGGTAGGGAGTGAGTCTAAAGGCCTAGTAAGTATGCCAAATTCATAAAAATATAGATTTATAATGTAATCATGTGTATTTTCATGAAATAAATATATAATAGATAGTCATGTTCATGAAATAAAACCATACAACAACATAAAATGAAATGCATATTCAATAGCACAATTCAGACCATCATGTGCTATCCAGGATACCATAAAACTTCACACTAACTACTTCAGCTCTATGAAGAAGTGAAGATAGTCACTTAATACCTTAACCAGACCCATTACCAATGATTCATCATAGTTTCTCAACCAACAGTATTTCTAAACCACACTAGATGAATCATGGTAGGGAATTTTCTAATCCTTGACCCACTATATAACGTAATAGGGCACATTCATATGCCAACATGTCAGAATACATCCCTTCTCACTCAATTGAAATATATCACCTATGAGTCAAATTAAACTACAATCCAACCCATATGTAGATCCTTAACCAAACAATGCTATGGAAAGGTCCAGAAGCACACTTAATAGTCCCCCATAGGTTCTAGAGAGGTCATGTAAAACATACTGACCCATCCATGTGTACTCAAAAAGGTTATTGTCATGAAAAAAATCTTCAATATTGTTTCTGGGGAGGTGATGTCAACTAAAACTACTCATCCTTTCACACTCAAGGAGGTTATAGTATTGCACATTGACCCATCTCCTCATATTATATGGAGGTCACAATCAATAACATTTACCCATCCCTAGTTGTTCAAGGGAGGCCACACCAAGCATACATTGACAATTCTGATAGGGAACCCCACCCATCTATCATATCACCCTCATTACAACATAACTAATATCTTGATACAAATTCTTGTGTCTCAAAACATTCAAAACTCATCTAGTCCCTCCAATGGGAACATCACATCCATTTGGACCAATTTTCATTTAAAAATAATAATGTTACCCCTAGGCTTCCCTAAAAATGTAAATCATCATGAATCGAGCATCACTTAAGCAAATAACTATAAGGGGAACATGTAAGGGAAGACATTCGTTAGAAAATCTGGAATTATGAAAACTATTTTCTTTATTACACATTAATTAATGATTTATTACATAGAAATACACATAATATAACAATGAATATCGAGAAGGATAGATTATTTGTGTAATTATTTACAATACATATTAGATTAAAATATAGGATACATAACTATTATTGAAAAATTCCATAACATGCTCATAAAATCCCATCATACTTAAAACTGCATGGGAAATCCTAGGGACATACATACAAAATAGGTAAGCTATAAAACACATTAATGGAATAAACATTGGATAATATGAACAAAGTATTACAAGATATAAAATAAAAATATCAATGAGACCTAAAATGAGTTAAATCATAATCTTGAACAATGAGTCATGATATAATATGATAATATAAAGGAAACCTGGGAAATGTAGCAAAAACATTAAACATGACATCATAAACAAAGGTCAAGGATAACAACTAAAAAACATAAATGGTTAAAAATTCATTTTATAGATTATTTTATTTCCCTAATACCTTGAATGAAATCTTGTGATACTATGACACTACCTAATGCATTGGAGAACAATAAAATTTTGGGTGCACCAATCACTTTTATGTCATGTTCATGCATAAGTGTGCCAAATAGAACATTCAAAAAAGGATAATATTTCATCATATTTAATTCAAATATCATGGAGTGTGTAATAAACACATGTAAGTGCACAATAAAATGTGTATAGGTATTTCTAGGTGACTTCCACTGTGTGTAAATATCAATGGTATTCCCAAAAAATATTTGGCATGAAAAAATCCTAGTGAAATTTTGGCTGCTTAACGACAGTACATAAAGATTCATAAAATGGTTTAATGAGGGGGAGCACTATTTGAAAATAAAATGGATAGTAAAATGGATGTGTAAAATCATATCCCAATATTATTAATTTTAAATAAAATGAAAAAAATTTGTAAATAAAGAGAAGAATGAAATGATCCCTAACCACGAGAGGGTGGCACCATAATCTTGAGAGGAGTTAATTGAGAGCTTGAGAGAACCTTAGAAATACTCTATTTAAGGGAGGGATTAGTAATTACATGATCCATGGTTTTTTAGTGAATAATGTTGGGATCATGGATGGGATTATATAGGAAAATATAAGGGAGTTATATAATATTTACCAAACATGGGCTTTGGACTATTAATAACAGAGTAATCGAAAATAAAAAAACTCACATGGGGGTTTCCCATGTTTTATTCCAAATAATAGTGTTTTTTATAATTTTATCTGTAAAAGGGATAAACTAATTATAATATTACCCTTGGTGATGTGGATGTGAGTCATGTTCTTAATGAAATGATTTTAAAACCTTAAAATATAATATTGGTTTTGGAGGATTCATAAAGGACTTATAAAATTAATAAAATATTAGAAGAAACATATTAATTTTAAAAGGAAACATATATTTGGTCATGGATACAATTTATTGAATTTATTAAAATACATTTTGATAATTATGTTGTCCCAATACACACTATATATTTATATAATATTTACCATTGACCAGAAAGTACTACTGTCTGAGAAAATTTAGAAAAAATAAGTATTGGATAGATTTTACATTATAATTAAAAAAATATAATTTATTTTATCCAAGAAATTATATACATATATGAATTTTTTATTTTTGAAATAAGAATTCACATTTGTTCATAATTGAGTGGTTTTTTAACAATAGTAGTTTTCGAATACTTAGATTTTTTTTAACTTCATGAAATTATATTAGAAACTATACTTAATAAATATTATTTAATAATAATTTTTAATAATATCATTTATTTCAAAAATTAAAAAAATTCTCAAATTTCATGTCTTAATTGAATGTTCAGATTACAGAAAATTATAATTTCTATTTTATTATATAAAAATAGATATCATATATAATGTAAAAAAATTAAAAATTCAATTTAAATATATAAAATATAAATATTCATATTCTTGGAATTTTTATATTAATCACTTTACTAAACCAGAATACACCCTATGGGTAATTCTTTTGATAGTGGAACCTTCATGGGGTGATTAGTTATACATGTTTTGGGATTTGATCTTGATGAGCTTGAACTTATCTCGTAAATGGTTTCAATCATGATTTAGTTAATTGATATCAGCTAGGAAGTGATGAAGGTAAAATAACAATGACGTTATCTCCATTATAATTCCCATAAATGGGATTCATATAATATGATTCTACTAGTTGAGGTAATCACTTCAATTTTCTGTGTCAATTGGATTTATTAAAAACCTATATATATACTAATCATATGAAAACTATTAAACAGATATATTTTCAATGGATATGATACTTAATGGTATTTTAAATATGATATGATATAATAAAACTAAAAAATTGAATGTGTTTTCAAGATAAATTATACATAATATGGAATTTAAGTCAACCAAAAAGGGAATTTTTTTAATAAAAGTTCTGGTCATTACATAATTCACCAATTTAGAAAAATAACCACTAGATTTTCATTTCAAACATTAAAAGAGATGAGAGAAACTATATTTCATCACATCATCTAGTTCCCACAAATCTTATTCAAACTTATAGTTTATCCATAGTTATCTCACAAGGTGAATTTTCTTATTTCATATAACACTGTCTCTATAATCTAATTTCTTCCCCAGCTACTCCTAATATGAAATATCATTCTCTCCAATGGTATCACATACAGATTGAGTACATGTGATCAGTTTGGTATGTACTTCCTAAATATTGATACATTTAAAACATCATGTACATGATATAGGTTATTTGGTAGTGGTAGCTGATAGGACACTGCTCCAATGCGATCAAGGATCTCAATTAGACCGATATATCTTGGACTAAGATTTCTCTTCTTCCAAAATATCATTTATTTCTTCCATGGAGATATATAGATTTATTACTTATCTCCATCCTAAATATCTTCATCTCATTAATGATAATCAACATAGATCTTCTATTGATTTTGGATGGCCTAGATATGTAGCTAAATAGTATTAGACATTTCCACTATCTCATCAACAATTTTTGGACCTATCGATATGTGTTCCCCAACATCATCCTATCATATAGGTGTGCTGAACCTCCCCCATAATGTAAATCATAGGATTCCATTCAGATTATTGAGTGGAAACTATTATAGTATGAGAACTCATGTAGAGAAAGATGTTAATCCCATCCTACCTTGAAGTAAATTCATCACGCTCTCAACTTTTCCTCAAGTGTTGGGATAGTCTACTTAGATTGGACATTGGTTTGAAGATGATTATCCATTTTGATTTCCAACTCTATATTTCGAGCATGTTGGATACTCTTGAAAAAAATTATGGTAAATCACGGAGCTAGATCAATTATAATGGATTGTTGTTTTCATATAGCCTCACCACTTCTCTAATGTATATCATTTCAATTTGATCGAATAATAAGACTACACAAATTATAAGGAATTGAGTAGACATTTTGAGATGATCCAAGGCATCCCATATAGAATTATTTCATCTGGATGTCTTCGGTTGTGTAGTGGAAAATTCTTTTGTTATGTTTTCCCATTTCAATATTGGTATGTATAATGGTTGTATCATTCCATTGGATTTTTTCATTTCAACCATCACCTACTCATATACGAGAAACCTTGATGTATATTCTATGATCTTATTAAACTTATTGACCCAATAATAGATATCCCATATATCTCGATACATATTTCTTCTCCATGGATATATGGAGAATGTCAATCGATGTGCATCATTTAACAACTCCTTTAACTCAGTATTGGATTGTTCACGATGTTTGGACCCAAATAATAAAGCTCATTCATCATTAATTTTTAACTCTATGAAATTCCATTTTTTACAAATTCCTCCATCCTCTAAATTCACATATAATATATTTTATCATCATTTATCTTCCCTAAAATGGATTATTGAATAATCATTTGTTGAAGGATTTATTATCATCATTCCTTTACAATTCTCATGTCAATACTTTTCAAATATAATATTATCACATCCTTATGAATTCTCATTAATGAAAAAATGGAAAGATCCTTTAAACATAGATGATATAAAACTTTCTTTTCATTCCTTGGATGGTATTGGATTGAGGTTTCATAAACATTAATCATATGTAACAGTCTCTTTTGGTTCATATTCATCTCTTTTTTGGTAAATATATACTTGAGGATCATATGAATTTTATATATTTCACACTTCTCCCAAAAGAGATAATTCCTCCAGATTATCAATGTGAATATCACTAAAGCCACCTCTAGATCATGTGTCAGTTAGTTATATTCATGAACATTCAATTAACTTGAATTATATGATATATCTTTTTCATTCTACATTGACACGCAACCCATCCCTTCATTGAATAATCACTATATACCTAGAAATTTTCCCAACTTGTGGGTATTGTAGGTACATGATTACTTATAAGCCAGTTGTTCAACTCATATAAATTATCATCACATTTATTTTTCCAAAAAAATTGACTCCCTTCCGTTTTAAATTAGTTAGAGGGTTTGAAAATCATGAAAAATTTCTCACAATTTATAGATTATTCCAATATAACGTAAGGAAACATGGAATTTATGTAAAATATGTTAGCCTTGACCATCTTTCAATTTCATATATATTTGAGGGGTGAAAAAATATGCCATTAATTATGATAACTTGTCCAAATAATGAGGCTTCCTTCAACAATAAACCCTATTTTCTATACATTTCAAATATATTATCCTTCCATGAGGTTTTTAGACTAATAGTCAAATATTACTCATTATGCTTCTCTTATTTGAAGTATATGATAATATCATCTATAAATATTACCCAAAAAAATTCAACGTATTCTCTATTACTATATTCATAACGTGCATGATGATTTCTAGAGCATTAGTGAATCTGAAAGGAATTACTATGAAATCATAGTGCATGTACCATGTTTGGAATGTAGTCTTGGGGATATCCTATTTATTCACCCTTACATGATAATACCCTAACCGATGATCCACCGTGGAGTAGTATTATGATCATCCTAGCTGATCAAATATGTCATCAATCCAAGTAAGATGATAATTTTTCTTTTTTGTGATCTTGTTGATTTCACGATATTCAATAAAAATGAAAATTAACCAATCCTCCTTAATAATGAGGATTGGTGCAACCAATAGTGATGCACATGGGTTTAAAAACCCTTTATCTATATTCTTCAATAAATGTTTCTTTATCTCCTCACGTTCCAAAACATCGATTCTATATGGATCCAGGGATATTTAATATTCCCTATGTACAATCTTTATTGAAAATTAACCTCTTGGATTAGTGGAAGACTAGGAAAGTCATTCGACAACACATAAGCATATTCCCTCATAATGGTAATGTCTTTAAGAATGATCTTATTATTTATTATCAATAATTTGAGCTAGATATTCTTCCTTGTAAGGAAATAATACCCTTTCTTGAGAGGTTCGTGCTAAATAAAATTTATACTCTTTGAACATAGACATAATTAGATGATGATTTTGAATATAAATATTGATATCTTTCTTATAGTGATTTATGTTGGATCTATGCAAAGAAAGCCAATCGATGCCTATAATTGCATCAAATCCCACAAATGGTAGTATCAAAAGTTTCACTGGGATGTTCATACCAAAAATAGTGATTGGGAAGGATTTATATACTTGGGATTAAATAATTTACCAATTTATCATTTTTACTAACATCTCTATATCCATGATTTTTTGTGATAATTTAATAGTTCTACAAGTTTTACACGATACCAAGGAATGTGTAGAATAGGAATCACCAAGTATCTTCACTATTTTTGAATGAATAACTAGCATATTATTCAACACATAATTATTGGGATAACCCTAACTTTTTTTAATGGTATAAAAATTCCCTTTCTACCTTAGTGGTGGTTGGAGATGATTGTATTTGACCAACGTTGGCTCAGTGCATTGGGTTGCATTGTTTATTTATTCATTTTAGCTAAAACATTGGACAAAATTATGAGGGTTTACTGGAGGATTCCTGCATTCCATTTTATTGGTGGGTTTCTCCCATCAACAATCAATATCAACATTCACTTATTTTAAAAACATAAAGCAGTTATTTATTCCCATTAGTTAATTTATGGGTTGCTTCTTTCATACTTTTGAAAAGTGGGATGTTGAAATTTATTACCACCACTAAATATTTTCCATCACACTTATAGAATTAGACTCCTTGTTTATACTTCCTATCCCCATGAGACCCTTCAGATTTTCCAATATACATTTTATCATTTATATAATTCCATTCAATTTTCTTTATAGAAATAAATGGCTTATATTTCCATGTATATTCATATAGTAGGTTTTATCCCACCTAATAAGTGGTCAACAATGAATTTCCAGGTAACAACAATGGCGAAGACATCTCGTGAAAGTAATGTAATGTTTTCCTCATAAGACCTAATTGATTCATTAAATTTATTCTTGAGGTAAAGGAAATTTCTTACCATTTTATGTTAGAGAGTGAGAGGAAAATATTAATAAAAGTTATTTTTCCAAAACACATTTAACTCCATAGCTTCAATCTCTTCCTCATGATTCTTATTATCGATCATTTTCCACCACTGAATATATTTTACATCCATACAATAAACAACCAGTATAACCATTTATTTATAGAAACATTTAATTATAGATATAATCTTTTCAATGGAGTTTATACATTATTCTCTTATTAAGGGATCAGATAATCCACTGAAAGTTGGAGGATTTTGTTTCATAAAGTTATTAATTGTAATATATTACTTCTTATGGATATTTTAGAATTACTCCAGATTTAGGTTTCTATTTAGAACATGTGTCAACTATGAATTTATCATGAAAATGTTTATGATCTATACACCCATCGTGTTGAGCATATCAATAGCATAGTCATCACATTTTCCCTAACAATGGTTATTAACATAGTTCCCCATTTTTTGTCCATTGTCTAGAATGAAGGGAATATTAGGGATTAGTATTTTTAAACTATTTAACACATAAAAGTAATACAAAAACATTAACTAAATAATATATAAATGAAATGTATTCCTTAACATAAAAATTTATATAATTAAATCTATGTTATTGATGACCAATTTTCTAAAATTGACACATATGGGAAATTGTATTCCATTAATAATGGTTCACAATAAGCATGTGAATTTACCAATACACATCCATCAGGAGTGTCAATCCTGGTGTAACTCAAGGCCCATTGTATTTCATCAGTTCTTGATCTAATCATGCTGAATTAGGTGTTTTTTTTTGTGTTTTACCCCAATAAAAATTTCTTCCAGAGAAACATCTACTTGTTTTATATAGAAAATGATGTATTTTCATAGAAACCACTTACTCTATATTTTTTTTTAAAAAAATAGGGTTGTATTATTTTGTTTAGTATTATACCTATGGAATTTGAAATACTTTTTTAAACCTAATCCAAATAATATATACATTACTCTGATTCAATCTATGAAAACCCTTTTATTTATTACCCTATAATTCATTATTTATTTCTTGAAAATCATGAGGGTAATTCCCCCATTATTTAACATAAAAAAGTGAGAGAACCTCTTTTTGGACTGGGAAATAGGGAACCCATTACATAAAATGGAAAAATGAATTGATGAAATAAAATAAACAAAGTGAAAAAACATTCTTCAAGTCTAGTAGAATAAATCATCCAAACAATGAGGCATGATATAACATGATAACATAAAGACAACATGGTAATAACTTTAAAAATGAAATCATAAACATTAGCCAAGGATGTAACATCCCATGTAATTATAGAAAAAGGGTTTTAAAATTTATTAATATTTATGAATTATATTTTACCATAAAGGGAATGTATGTTCGATAGCATACCTAACACACAACAATGGGTTTCTATGAAATCTTACATTGCACACAAGACTGAGTTATACTGAACAATAATATATTATTAATATCATTATATTAACTTCTATATATAACATAATAATTATGATGGAGGAATGTAATTATATTAACTATATTATGAAAATAGGGTTTACAAATGTTTATATAAACATTCATTTGTTATAAAATTAATTACAAATGAAAATAAAGTCAATTGAATATAACAGATGTGTTTTTCTGGAATAACACAATTTAAATTCAAATAAGTGAGTTCATAAAGTAATAGAATCACCCTTGATTGATTTTACTAATTAAATTTATTTGTAATATTTTTAATATAATGTTTAAAATTCTACTTATATTTATTAAATAAAAGATATATGAATAAATTAAAATTTTTATATAATGGATGTGTTTTTCTGAAAAATCATCTTTACAGCATTTTGATTTAGTAACAGTTTTAAATATAGTTATTTCACTTTTATATGTTATATAAGACAATATAAACTTATACTTTAAAAAAGGGACATGAAAATTAACATTGGCTAAATTTTTTCTATTTTTCAAATTAAATTCATATTTTAATGAATAGTGAAAATACTTCATTATTAATTCAAACTCCTTTTTCATCTAATTTATTTATATTTATATATTATCAATTATCATTGTTTTAAGGTATTATTAGATGAATTTTATATCATTTAATAATGTTTATTTCAATTGATTTTTTTCCAAATAATATTAAATATAAAAACAATGTGAACTTTTGAACATTATACTTTATAAACCAGTGTTCTAAATCTATTAATGGGACTATTTTTTGAATTATATTATTCAAATTATGTGACTAGATTTTGGCAAATAGGATTTCATATTTGGAATAATAAGGTCCAAATTATGTAAATGGGTCCCTTTTATTTTTGGTCATTATGAATAGTAAATTTAGTAATTAATTTTATTGCCACAGTAAAGGTAATTCAATTAATTAAAGTAAAAATAATATTATATAGTATAAAACTACCCTAATAGTTTTCCTAATATATATATATGTGAGTGTATTCAACCCATTAGAATACTTTGGTATTTCTTTGGACAACTTGGAGCCACTTGAATAACTTTATAGCATTTATAATATTATATACAATGAATAGTCATTTTGGTAACACTTTTGTTTCTAAAAAGTAATGTATTTTAACATAGAGTATATAGTAGATATCTTAGACTATAAATATTCCTAAGAAATCTAAAAATAATAAGTACATCAGGGAAATTTATTTATAATTTTAGTAATTAAATAATTAAATTAAATTATGACACAAAGATGATGCAGTAATAGATTTTTTAATTATATAATCAAATAAATATTATTATAAATATTATAAAATAAATAATTTGATATATTTGATTTCATAAAATAATTTTATATATAACTAAAACATTTTATGATTTATGTAATGATGTTTTTTTCTGAGGAATCATGTTTTTATGTTTTTTTAGAAGTCATGTAATGAATAGTGCAAAATAGACATAATTCAAAAATATAATATAAAATATGAAATTAAAAGATCAAAAATTTGTAAAAATAAAATATTTGATCAAAAAGTTCATATATGAAAAAAATTGTCATTAATTAAATATTAATTTTTATTTTTCCTTAATGTGGTTGTTATTTTGACTCTCAAAGTGTAAACTACATGATAATATGTTAAGAGAAAAAACGTTAAAACAAAAATATAATCAATTAAAAATATTAAATACTTTTATAATTTTAATTTGATGATTATTATTAGACCCAAAATCATCTTAAATTTTTAATAAATTAGTTTCTTCAATTATCAGAAGAAATTGAATTTATATTCATTTAATACTTTTAATAATTAAAAGGGTACCCGTCCCCAATTCTATAAAAAAGCACCCATTCCTCTCTATTAAATACACATGAAAAACAATTTGGTACATAAAATATATTACAAAACCACTTCCTATAACCCCTAGACACATTATTAAGGCATTATTTTAGATAAAACATCATCCTATAAGGTGTTAAGGTGTTATTTATAGGTGATCAACTAAAGAATAGGTATCATTATTAATTAAGTGTTTCTATTTTATTTCTTCTTACACTTCAATAAAATATCCTCCAACCAATAAGATATAATAAATAATTTTTCATCTGAATATTTGGATGTTATTATGCTAATATCATCACCTAAATCCATATATAATTTCATCAAAAGGGAAATTAAAATTTTGTTCGTCTGTATGGTGGACTACCTCCTTACAAACCGCTATAGTACTTTTTTTGTTTGCATCACTCAAAAATGGTCATAATTATGGATATAATGTTTATATATTATCTTTATGAAATATTTATCAATATAATATAATAATTTATCAATTATTTACATACATTATATGTATAGAAAAATGATAACTTCGTTCATGGGTACTTTTGAACTATAACCTCCACGAAGTGATGTGAATCATTTTTAATAACCACACAACATGTATGATATAAATATAAGTATATTTAAATTCCAACTATGATTTCAATAATATTATAATCACTCTACAAACATTAAATTATAATAATATTATTTTCAGGTTTATCAAAAAAATTGAAATGTTACTAATGCGTATGTACAACATACTATCTCCATGATTTTAAAATTGTTTATTTATCATTACCACAATTAATGGTTTGATTTAAATGTATAATAGTCATATAAAATATAATCATATATCACAAATAATAATTTGGATATGACAGAATTATCACATGGACTATTGACATAGTACCAATTTTATTTTGGACTCATGTATCGAATATCAACAAAACATCATATATGAACTTAAATAATTATGTAATTGGTATATAAGTGATATAAAAATATTAAAAAAAGAAAAATGTTCTCAATAAAGTATAAATTATAATAAATTTATTATTTAGGACTATGAAGAATGTTTGAGTTGATTCGGACTTGTGATAAGGGATTTCATCTTAATCTCCTTTCATTAAGAGATTTCATGATAATATAAACCTTTATTCATTTATAAGGGGTATATAAAACCAATAAAACAATTAAATTACATATTTTATTTATAATAATGTTTTTTAATATTTGGGTATATTTATTACTTCATGGAGATTAAGATTTTAAATTTCAAAGTGCTATTGGACACCTTGAATGTTTAAGGATTTAATTATCACATTTTTTATCACAATATTGATTTAAATATTTATTTATATGAATATAAAATTATTATACAAGAATTTTGTTCTATATTTAATTTCATAAATTTTTTTCAAAATGAATCTTTTTATATTAAGTGTTTTACTTTCTTTGCAAAACAACAACAATATTGTTTTTCTTGTATATAAAGAAAATGACAACTCTGTCACCATAACCATTATTTGGTATTTAGAATCCTCTATAATCCTAAATGTATTTTAAAAGGAAAATAATGACTTATTCATTTTTTGGTATCTTATTATTGAAAATCGGTTTTTAAATGAAAAATATATTTTTATATTAAAATGTTTTTCATGTGGGATTAGAAATGTTTTTAAAATGGTTTTTTGATGAATGTGTTTTATTCATGAAATGGTAATTGAGAAATATATGAAATGATCATGCCCGATGTTCCTTACATAAATGGTTGATACCCGTTATAGCTCACAGATGAGCCTGAAATAGCGTATAAGAAGGATTAAGCCCCATTATAGCTCATGTGTGAGCCCGTTATAGCTTAGATGAAGGGATGATCCCCATTATACCTCATGGGTGAGACCAATATATCTTATACGAAGGGTGATCCCCATTATAGATAACCAATTCATTGGGTATTGGTAATAATGGTAGCCAGCCATATGGTTATTCCATATAAAAGGGGTTTGAAAGTCTTTTATTTATATTATACTCTTAGTCACCTTAAAGAGTTTTAATTGCCTCCTTTTGGTATTTTTGTGTGTACAAAAAGCAGTAGTGATTTTTATGTTAATACTTTATGTTTTATCCACTCATAGAACATTATATGGGTTACTATGTTTTAACTAGACTAATTGTTTTTTATGTCCTTTAGAGATTTTTTTGTGCTCATCCATAATTTTTAAATGTTTTCAATGGATTTAAGGAAATATATTATCAATGTTAGAATCAAGGAAATGTTATTATGATTAAACATGAAAATAAACCACGTGTCTTTTTAAAAAAGTTATGTTATTTATGAAATGGATACAGTTTAAAGTGACCAATTTGTATTCCAGGGGTATTGTTATGAATTTTTTATGGTCTAATTCTCTGAATCTGTAAACCTGAAAAGATCTGCAAGGTGAATTATTGAATTATCTCAATATTGTTTAATGATTATGGCTCGAACATTATATTTGGTATCGTTGGTTAGTTTAGATAAATTTAGAGGTTAGGATGGTTATAATTTAATTCTGTTAAAGGATTTCTATTTATGGTTATGTTGATATGATGTTTAATTTTAAGATTAAATTATTTCATCATATAAACTATATGTGTTTAGAATCGTTTTCCACATAGGAATTAATAAATATTTATTGGGATGGAATAAAGTGGAAAACAACCTTTCAAATCAACTTAATGAGGATGTCATAATGGGAACTGAACTGTTTTTTCTAGTTATAGTGGATTTGAATCAGGATATAAATTACAGTGTTATCCATGCACAAGATCATCCATATTATGCACAAAATAATATGTCAGTATTGGACCATTTTATGAGGAAACATCCATAATAATTCAATGGATAATCTGACCTAGTGGTTGATAAATAATGGGTCAATACCTTGATGAAGATATTTGAAGTCATGGAATGTTCAAAATGTAAAAAATATCCACTTTTCATATATCGTTTTGAAGTTGAATTTGGTTGATGATGGTCATTGATAATGAATACTAGAGATAAATGTGATCTTGATTCCATGGAATGGGAAAAAGTTAAGGATATTCTCCTTGAGGTTGTTCAGTTTTGAATGGAGAAACAATTCTTATAATTAACAAAAAAGGATGATGATTTATTTTTCTCATATGAATAAAACATCACATGATTCTCTAGGTTGGTTCTATATTTTATTTGAGATATTGAAAATAAAATTAATAGATTTTACCCAGTATAGAAACAATGGCTATGAAGATATCTTTCCTACTAAGAATTTAAAATTTATGAAAAATTGGTTTTTGTTCGCAGAATATCAAAATGGTGATTGTCAACACTTACATCCCATGCGATGTCAAGAGTAAGAAATTGATATGGTGGATGTAAATGGAGAAGAAAAAAACTAATAATTCTGGAGGTAAGACTAAAACATATTCCATGTGTGGGAAAATAAATCTTTATGGAATTTATTTTAGGATCTAGAAAGTGTTACCCATGTATTATGTTTAGTCACAATGTATGTGACTACAAGAAAAGGGTCATAAAGTTTCCATAAAATGAGATAAACTTTTGATAGTCTACAATAATATTTTTTACCTACAATTATTTGGTACATTATGGAAATAGGCGTCTGACGTTAATTACACTGGGAGGAAATCATTGTGATTGGTAACAAAAATATTTGGAATAATCTTTTGCTCTTATGACAATTGATGTTGTCACATCTTGTGAAATGATGGAATATCATGAGATCACAATATTTTTCATATAATGAATATATGTTAATGTTTTTAAATAAACCGTCATAAGTATTGTGTTATGTGATAATATGTTATTGAGGACCTTTCAGGGTGTTTTTTTTCTAGGGTTATGTTTCTGTAAGGATTTTAATTAATTTGTAAGTATACATTTACATTTAGACCTTATTTTTAAGATATAAATATCCATTATGGTTTGTGGGATATTTTCTGCATAATAGTATTCATAGGGATATACGTCATAATTATGGGAATATTTTTATGAATAAATAGTTCTTATAAAATTGAAATACATCAAGTAAGTATGTTTCCTTATATTCTTCTTCAATGATGTAAATTAATTCTTCAACTTTATCAAAAGGATGTTAGTAACATTATTTTATCCATTTACTTTTCTCAATGGTCTATTGATCCATTACATATTTAAGATTTTGTGATGGATAAATTTCCAATGAATATATTATCTGTTAATATCTATTAATCTTTGAGTGTTAGTTTCATCATCTATATCAATGTTTTCTTATATGGATCCATATTATAAGATATCTCATGTGACCATTTAATGTCACTTTTTTTATTTTAATGTAGAGGTTTTATTGAATGTTTTTTTGAAGTGGTATTTCAATGATCTAATTTAGAAACGTAAATCCTTACTTACCAAGTCCAAATTTAAAATTTTGAGGATGTAATTTCTAAAAGGGGGGAAGGATTAAACATCCATGTTAATTTTAGAATAATAATTTTTCATATATTTTAATGTTTATGAATTATAATTTACCATAATGGGAATCTATATTAAATTTCATACCCAAAAGACAATAACGGGTTTCTCTGAAATCTTATGTTACACATAAAATTAAGGTATACTGAATAAAAATATATAATTCATATTATTATATTTAGTCACAGTTATCCCATAGAAGATAGAATGGTTGTAATGAATAATATTAAAATAATTATAAACATTTGATTTACTCATGTTTATATAATGATTCTTTGGTTATAAAATTAGTTAGAAATGAAAATAAAAAACAATTAAATATAAAGAATGTGTTTTTTGAAACAAAAAATATTTAAATAAAATTAAATGTGTTTATAAAATATTAAAATAACTTTTTCAGATTTCATTAATGAAATATAAATGTAATATTTTAAATTTAATGTATTAAATTCATCTTATATGTTTTATAAACATGTTATAAGAACAAATTCAATTTTTCAAATAAAAGAAGTATTTTTCAAAAAATGCAATTTTCCCCTATTCATGGTGATCAAAATTTAAAGCTATTTTTTATCACATTAATATGTTCTATTTGAAAAAAAAACTTCTTATTTGAAATTGGGACATCCAAATTTACTTTGGATTAATTTTTTTCGTATTATATTTATATTTTAATGAATAGTGAAAAATATAAAATTTTAAATTCAAAATGCATTTTCGTCTAATTTATTTATTTTGTTAGATTATATTTTTACATTATTTTATGGTATCATTACATTATGTTTTATCATTTAATATAATATATTTCAATGTATTAATTTTCAAATAAAAATTAAATAGAAAAAATATGTGTACTTTTTTAACATGTTATTTTAAAAACCGGTTTTCTTATTTTGTCAACAAGATTGTTATTATTAATAAATTTCTATAAATTATGTGTTTTTAATTTGAAAATATGGATTCTAGATTTTTAATCATAAATCTGAAATTATTTATATAGGTCCTTTTTATTTTTGGACATTATGTATAATAACATTAGTAATTATATTTGTTACCACGGTTAAAGGTATACTGGGCAGGTAAAGGTAAAAATAATATTATATAATATAAAAATGTCCTAAAACTTGTTGTAAATTAATTTTATGAGTATATTCCAAACATGATCATCCTTGTGTCAATTTTAGTGGCACTTGGAGCCACTTGGATGACTTCAATGCATTTAAAGTAATATATTCAATGAATAGTATTTTTTGTAAATCTTTGGTTTTTAATGTAAAAAGAGTTTTCATTTTGTGTTATATAGGTGGCCTATTTGACTATAAATATTATTTAAAAATCTTAAAAAAATAATAAACTCATGGAAATTTATTTTTAATTTTTGAGGAATTTAATAACAAAATTTAATTATGACACAAATATCATAAAGTAATAGATTTATTAAAGAATGAATCAGATAAATGATATTAATTATGTTAAAAAAAATTTGATATATTTTACACCATACAAGAATTTTCTAGATTTCTATGCTGTATTTGGATTTACTTAATGAAGTTTATTTGAAGGAATCAATTTGTTATGGTTTTTTTGAAAGGTCACTTAATGAATAGTGTCAAAAGATACATAATTCAAAACATAAAATATAAAATATCTAATTAAATGATTTAAAATGTATAAAAATATAATACCTGACCAAAACATTTATATGAGTACAAAAATGTCATTAATTACTCATTCATTAGTCTTTTTCATGATTTGGTAATTGTTTTAACTGTCAAAGTGTAAGTTGTTTGATAAACGGTAAGAGTTCAAAAATATACAAAAAATAAGGATTTACAAAAAAATTAAAAACATATATAATTTTAATTGTATTATTATTATTCTACCATAAATCCACCAATTTTTGAAATAAATCATTTTGGGGCCATTTTTAATCGAAATTTAATTTATATTAATTTCATACTTTTAATATTTCCAAGGGTGTCCCTCCACTCTCCTTTAAAAATTAACCCATTCCTATATATTCCTTAAACATGAAAAACAATGTTTTTTGAAAATATCCTCCCAAACCCTTCATGTAATCACTACCCACATTATTGAGGCCATAGTTTAGGAATAACAACCTCCTTAGTTGTGTTATGTTGTTCTTCAAATGTGATCAACTGAAGAAGATGTATCATTTTTATTTAAGTGTTTCTATTTTAGGATTTATTCAAATTTCCTAAAATGTAATCCATACATGATGATATAAAAAAAATTATCGTAAATACACCGATATTTTATTATTTTAATGACATTACTAAATATGTCTCCAATTTCATCAAAAGGTAAATGAAAATTTTATTCGTGTGTACGACTGACTACTACCTTACGAACATATATAGTATGTTTTTCATTACTCTCTCTCAAAAAATGTTATGATGATGGAGTTATTTTATATATATAATTTTTATGACATATTGATCCTTATAATTGACTAATATTTCAATTATATTCTTACATTACAAGAACATAAAAATGATAACTTCTTTCGTGTGTATGTGTGACCTAACACCACTAGGAAGCGATGCGAATCGTTTTTATTCACCACATCACTAGTAATAAATATATAAGTATATTTATATTACTATAATTATTTTAAATATATTATTATAATTCATTTATGATAAAATTATAATTACTTGGTCTTCATAATAATCAATGATGAATGAGAACGTTACTGATGCATACATATGACCTACCATCCCCATGATTGTAATGATGTTCATTTTTAATTTACAATAATAATTTATTGTTTTAAAATATTAATGGATGTATATAGGAGATACATATATTATGAGTAGTATTCTTGAGATAATAGAATTAGGACCACAGAGACTATTGGCATCATACAAAGTTGATTTTTGAATCAAGTACTGAATATCGACAGAACATCCAATATGAACTTAAATAATTATATAATAGTTATCTGATGATAATAAGTAATATAAAATTAATAATGAAAATAAAAAAGGTTCTAAAGAATTTATATATAAACCTAAGTTTATTAATAAAAATGATAAATAATATATGAGAAGATTCAGACTCGAGGTAAGGGATTTCGTCTCTTTCTCCATTGATTGTTTAATTTCATGGTAATATGTACATTAATTCTTTTATAAGGGGTATATAATGCTAGTAAAAAATTTAATATCCATATTTTATCAATAATAATGTTATTTATTGGATTGATAAATGTATTTATTCATGGAGATTAAGATTTAAATGTTCAAAGTGCTATTGAATTCCTTGATTTTTTAACGATTTATTTATCAAATATTTTTGTTGGTCGAAGTAGATTACTTTAGAGGGGAGGGGTGAATTGAGTAACAATTAAAATTTATGCAAAAATTATTTCTAAAAAGGATTCCACAATGACTAAATACAACGTAATTAATCTGGGTGATTGTTTTTATAAGAGTTTGATTGTTTGAGTATCTTCTTAGAAGATCAATTAATTCTCAGTAATATTATTTTGTGTTACTAATATAACTTTTGAAGTTACTCTACTAAGACAAGACAGTTATAACTTCATTCTAAGACTAACTATCAAAGTGAAATTATTGATTTTTGAATTATATAGTAAAGAAATAAAATAGGGAAAACTAAATTAAGCAGTACAATGGATAAGAAAAAAGTTGTTCAATCTCAATCCATGCACTAATCCACTCCACTTGGTGATCACCTGCCACCATGAAATTTATATTAATAAACCTAGATCCACACCCTGGATCAGTGTTAACAATAGTACACAAAATTTCTAGTTCACACAGGGACCTCTTACACAGTTTTCATGGGGACAAAATACCCGGCCAAACAAGGACCTCTTCCACACTTATCAGTCATCATACACAATAGTAAAATAATGATTGATTAATGGTATCTTCTATCCTTAATTTTAATACAGAAGATAGAGTGTTTTGTTCTATAGGTAAAATATCTACTTGATAGGAAATAAATAGACACACAACAGAGCAGAAATATGGAGATGGGTTTAAAAGTGATCTGAGTGTTTGTCTTTGCTACTTTGGACTTCTAAGATGAAGCAGATGTAGAGTTTGATTCCTTGCCTGTAAAACAGAGAGTCATGATTCAGCTTGTGTTCTTCATAAGGTTCAACAAAGTGAATATGTTCTCTAAGATTTAAATATGATTCATTTGTTCTTCAGAAGTGTCAATTTTCAGGGAGCGGGCCTTTCTTTTGAAACATGCTCTATGTATGTTCTTCATTATTGCTCTCACGACCTTGCTTTTTGTTTTTCTATCACTCTCTTATAATTCTTATTCACACCTCTCTGTTATCTTGGAAATGCATGTGTCTGAGGTGATAGGTTTCATGTATTATGTACCTTGTACCTTCTACTGTCCGATGATATGTCTACAAAGAAACATTAACCATGTCATTGTATTGAAATCATCCAATATGACCATTAGAAATTAAATTGAAATATGACACAGTATTTTAAGAAATGGTGTCCTAGAAAGTCATGGAAATGGTGTCTCCTTCACACGGTGTCTATATTGATCACGGTGTCTGAGTTTCAGGGTGTCTCTCATGGTCACTGTGTCTTGTTCAAGGTGTCTTTCATCAAAGTGTCTTGCTTCACGATGTATTTCTTCACGGTGTCTCATTGTCACGGTGTCTCGTGGACATCATGTCTTGTTCACGGTGTATTTCTTCAGGGTTTCTGATGGTCACAGTGTCTTTTTGAAGGATTCTGCTTCATTATGTCTTGATTCATGGTCCTAGAAAGACATAGCCAGTGGCAGACTCACGGTGTCTCGGACTTTTCAAAGTAACTGTGTTCAGACTTATGTAATGATGATAATAGAATGGATTAGACTTATGAATTTTTCAGAGAAGGTATTATGAGATTAGATCAAAGATAGTATAAAATAAGTAAACTAAATGTAGATAAATTGAGATATTTCATGGCTCTTTTTATAGCAAGAGAATAATTTGAACATTAATACACATGATTCCATATAATTTATAAAAGTTAACTAGGTCGAATAGGATTTATAATCATTAAAACATGATTAATATATGAGGAGTCTGACTATCTCCTCAATATTGATGATCAAAAATCATGTAAAGTTAAATTTTATATTGGATTAAACTATAAAGATAAATGGTTAACATTTAGAAATTTCTCCCCTTTTGGGATTATCAAAAAGAAGGAATTAGAGAATTCAAAAATTCCCATTCCATTAATTGCAATCAAGGATCAGTACCAAACTGAAGAACAATAAAAAAGAAAAATCATCCATATACATAAATAGTAATGAATTTTCTTCTTCAAGGGCTACCATTATATTTTTCTTTAGTAGTAGTGGTATAAGAGGAAGCCATAGAGGTATAGGTCATGGTAGAAGAAGGGAGTGGGGTGGTTGAAAAAGAGGGTAAAGGAAGGCCTTCAAAGACTGGGGGAGCCAAGGTAGGAGCAGTAGAAGATCTAGGCAGTTGTAGATTGAGAATCACATGCCTGGTCTGACTTAGTGCTTGGCCGATAGAAATAGTGGTTGAGGTTTGGGCAGAGGTGAAGGTTGGCAGCCCAGGTCGAAGAGGTATAGCGGATGGAGCAACAATGGCTGTACTCTGGACATGAAAATAGGGTCTTAAGAGTTTGATGAAGTCTTTAATGATTTCTTCACCATACTGCATGGATTTCTCAAAAATCATCCTTGTACTCCATTAATATTTCCAATAATCTATTAAAATAGGTGAGGTTCTGGGCTTGGGTCTTGAAATCTTTAGTCACAGGAGGAATCCGATGATTTAATAAAAGATACTTGAAATGTTTTGTCATATCGGTCGTGGAGAAGATTCTGTTGAATTAGAAATCCACTTTCATGGCTATATCTTGCTGAGCATCATTAGAAATTTTGGATTGGATTTTTACTAGGTCAAGAACTCTATCACTGTTCCTGACAACTTCAGATAGAGAGGTATTATTGAAACCACAGATTACATTATGAATCACTTATTTGATTACAGTTCTAAGCAGATCACATTCTGAGGAGGGTTTATAGGATTGACCAGATTCTATAAAGGGATTGACAGCTGTGGTTAGATATCTGAGTTGATTTACCACCTTCTGAAGACACCTGGTATACTGATCAATGAGTTTATTATGATTGAAAACAAGCTCTCTCATTTCCTTCACAATTGGTTTGTTCATTTATGTGATATTTTCATCCATGGAAGCTAGATAAGGTTGAATATGAGACACAAAAACCTATGGAATTTGAGGAGAAACAGGTTCTACAGGAGGAGAAACAACATCAAATCTCGAATGCCACTCTCTCTTCATGTCTTCAACCATACATCTTAGGGTTTTCACTTCATTACGGGGCTACTTATTTTATACTCTTACACCATGAATTTCATGATGCATCTTAGAATGTATTTTCACAATAATTTTCTCCAATAATAGTGAGGTATATCTCTCAATTGAATTGGTCATAGGAAGAGGTTGGTTATTCATGAGTTTCTCAACTCCAGTTAAGATGGTAGAACCAAATTCATTCATATCATACATATTCACAAAAGATGGTTGTTCAGATAAAGGTTCTGGAGTAGGAAGTAGTATAGGCTCGAGTTCCTTCTCTGGTGTGGTATTGGAGACTGATTTATGCTAGAATATAGAAGAAAGATCATGTCTTGTTGCTATAACCTATAGGGAGGCAACCATATCATAGAAACTAAGAAACTTATACTTAGTGACTACAAGACTTGATTGTGTTTGATGGAGATCTTCAATAGACTTAGGATTTTGGGTTTTCTCCACCTTAATTGGTGCCTCCATCTCAGGAATGAGAAGCATTGGATCTCGGTCTAATTCCACACTGTCAACTCTATGTTCCTCACTCCTTTCATGTCTAGCCAGCTGAAAAGCTAGCTCCATCCGTTCTTCAGCCGAATGGATGATTTCAGGAACATATTATTCCACTGGGAGTTCCTCAAGATTGACCTCTTGCAAAATAAGTGGCTCTTCCTCAACTTGATCTTCCACTATATGATCTTCTAGGGCACACTTTTTAGATTCTTTGACAACTGATTCTATTTCAGCCTCATTCTGAGTTTCCAGATTAGTAGCTTCTTTAGGAGTAGGAAGTTTAGGAAGAATAGTTGTACTGTATTTCTCAACAGTAACAGCTTCCCTAGGTGGCACTTCAGCTTCTTTTTTCTCTTCTTTAGGATTCCCAACAATATCATCTGGTTCCAAACCATGATCAGAAATATTTCTTTGTCTTGAGGGATAATACACCAGATTGAATTTCTTATAAATTCTATCATTGTCTTCCAACAAATCATTTTTCCAAGGATTCCAGTTTATCTTCATTCTTTAGATAGTTTGTTTCTAGAGATAGAATTCACAATCCTTAATCACTTCCTCATTAGGTCCAACCATTCCTTTAGAAAGAGGCATGACTGAGATTAGCTGAGAGTAAAACATGTATGTTGACTTAGATGTGACCTTGTTCAGCTCACACATATAAAGAATGATATACTTGAACAGGTTGATCCTATGCCCATTTTCCCTAAGGCTAATCAGAAACACATCTTGATATTTTAAAACAGCAAATAACCTTTTCTCAGACTAACAAAATTATGTATAAACTAGAAAAAAAGCCTTGTATCTCCATCTAATTCAGCAGCAATGGCTCTCCTCTGGGTTCCGTTTCCTGCTAAGGTTTTCAGGACAACTTCTAAATAAAACAATTCAGTTAACGGTGGATTTCCTCTCTGATAATCCTCAGAGATGCCTTCATGATGTTTCCTACGGCATGCAGCCCGTAACCTCAAATAAAATGAGAATCTCTGTCTATTGAACTAGGTTCATACAACATAACTATCACCAAAGTCAAATGAGAACTGTACGTACTTGTAAAAATTATCCATTAACCTAGTATAGATGGTTCTATCTTCCATCGAGAACCACTATAACCAGCCTTGTTGTTCCTACCTTTTTAATACCAGAGACTTACTAGATAGAATCCATTTGGGGAAAATTTCATTCTCATGTACAACAACGTGGTTTACCAGATACAGATTTAGTGGTCCTTCAGGTATCATCTTAGGAGTAATATTCTTCTTCTTCGAGCTATTCTTCTTAGGTTTCGATGCCGAAGGACATTTCTTTCATGGCTTTCACTGAAGGTTCGAGTGAGAGAAGGGTTACAGGGATTAAGAAGGGATCAAAATGAGTAAGTTAAAGAAACCCTGAGTGAAAAATCGAGTGATAATTTCATTATTTTTTAATTTAGGAATACCATATGTCACAAAAATAAAAACGTGGAAAAATAAGGAAGGGAAAATAATAATTACCATGATACGGGTTTTAAAAAAATTATAAAGAATTTTCACTGTATGAACGTGTTTGGTCATTACATGGAGATAGTAAACTCATGTTACGGTGAGACAGTGAACGGAATTCATGGTTAGCGTCACGACTAGACAGAAACTGTTAGACAGTAATCATGGAATACTAACTTTGAGACCGTAAACATGAACTTTACAGTGAGACAGTAAAAATGAGAGATGTAAACTAAGTATTACGTTGAGAAAATAAGTTGAGAAACCATAATCATGAAACTGTAATGTATAAAACAGTAATATATCGAAGAATAATAGCTAAAAAAGTAACAAGTAAGGTATCTATTTGAGATTTATCATGCATAGTTCATGTATGATGTATTCTATTCTCTCTTAATTTAATGGTTTGGTGAATATATCAGCAAGTTGATATTCCGTACAAATGAATTCCAAAGTGATATCACCTTTTTGGTAATGATCTCTCAAAAAGTGATGTCTTACATCAATTTGATTTTTCTTAGAATGTAGAACATGATTTTTTGAGAAGTTCATAGCACTATTGTTGTCCAAATTTATAGCAACATGTCTGAATTGATATCCATAATCTAGTAATGTGTGTTTCATCAACAATATTTGTTCATAACAACTGCTAGCAGCTATGTATTCAGCTTCTACAGTAGATAATAAAAAATAAATTCTTAATACACCATGATACTAGGGACTTTCTTAAATGGTGACATGTTCCATAACTGATTTTTCTATGTAAATTATAGCCACCAATGTTCGCATCAGAATAAATAACTAACTCAAATGATTTTCCTTTAGGATAAAAGAATCATAGATTGGGTGTATGCTTGAGGTATTTAAAAATCCCCATTATATCACTTAAATTAGATTCCTTAGTATTTTATTAGAAATGACCACACATACACACACTAAACATAATGTTAGGATGACTAGTAGTTAAGTAATGTAAACTTCCACTCATTCCTCTATAAGGGGTTTGATCAACAGATTTTCCATCTTCATCAAGATCCTACTTACATGTGGTACTCATGGGAGTGTCACTACACTTATTGTTATCCAATCCCAAACATTTTATAATACCTCTAGTATATTTACATTGGGTTAAAACAATTATATCACTATTTTTAAAGATTTTAAATCCATGAATGAATTTTAGTTCACCCATTAAACTAATTTCAAAATCGTTTTTGCATCATTCTAGAAAAATCAACTCATAAAGAATTATTCGAAGATCCAAAAATAATGTCATCTACATATATTTGAAAAACAAAAACATCAATAGAAATTAGTTTTATAAAAAGTGTAGGATTATCTTTTACTTTTTTAAATCCTTTTGAAATAAGAAAAGTACACAATCTATCATACCATGATTTTGGAGCTTGCTTTAAAAAATATAATACTTTTGATAGTTTAAAAATGTGATTTGGAAAATGGGGGTTTTAAAATCCAGGGGGTTGTTCAACAAACATCCTCAGCTATATACCCATTTAAAAATGCACTATTGACATCGATTTGATATAGTTTGAAATTCAAATGTGCTGCATAGGCAAGCAGGATTCTAATGGCTTCATGTCTGGCTACTGGTTCAATGGTATCCTCATAGTCAATTCCTTATTATTTACTATATCCTTGTGCAACTAATCTACCCATGTTTCTAACTATGTTACCAAATTCATCTACCTTATTTCTAAACACCCATTTATTTCCAATGGTGAAAGTGTCCTTGGGACTTTCAACATTTTTCTAAACATTGTTCCTTTCAAACAGATTAAGTTTTTCTCGTATATCCGTCTCCTAGAATTCATCATGGATAACATCATTAATGTTTTTGGGTTCCAGTTGTGACAACAACAGTTGATGTTCAACCAGATTTATAAGAGAAGATCTAGTTTGAGTTCCTTTGTCTAAGTCTCCTACAACATCATCTAAGGGGTGGTTCTTAAGGGTTCCAACAGTTCTAGAAAAAAAGAATGGTAATTTTAGGTTCATCAATAGATTCAGGTTCATTGTGACTTGATTCTAAGGAACATCAGAGTTGGAAGTCTTCACAAATTATTTCACTGAAGAATTTGAGGATTTTGAATTGATGTTCATATTTGATACATCATCCTCCAGATTCTCTAAGATGGTTTTAGGATCATGTGGATCTGTTTCATCAAATTTGACATGAATAGATTCTTCCACACATTTAGTTCTTTTATTTTACACTCTATTGGCTTTTCTAGACATGGAATATCCTAAAAAGATACCTTTATGTCATTTGGATTCTAATTTGTCAATATTGAATTTGGTATTAATAATGTAGACTTTGCAACTAGAAAAACCGAAGTATCTAACCTTGTGTTTTCTATTTTTCCATAATTCTTAAGGATTCAACTTATGAATAGGTCCGATCAACACTCTATTGATTATGTAGCACGCTGCACTGACAGCTTCAACCAAAAAATAAATAGGTAGGTTATATTCACTAAGCATTTTTCTAGAAATATCATGCAAGATTATTTTTCTAATCTCAACAACTCCATTATACTGAGGTGTTCTATGGGAAATGATATTGTGACTATAACAATTTCTTGAGCAAGAGGATTCAAACTTTTTATTTTCAAACTCACAACATTTATCACTTCTTAAGGATTTAATTTTATGTCCACTAAGATTTTCAACAGACTTGGCATACTTAGTAAAAAAATGGCAGGCTTCACTTTTGTGACCATAAAGAAGGTCCAGGTATATCTAGAAAATTCATCTATAAGAACATAAACATAGTTCTTCCCATTTGAACTAGAAACTCTAGATTGTCTAAAAAAATCCATGTGAACCAGTTTGAGAGGTTGAGACGTTGACACTTCTTCCTTTGGTTTGAAAAAAATTTGTGTTGTTTTCCCTTTTGACAGGGATTACACACTTTTCCATTTGGAAACTCAAGATTGGGAAAGTCTATAACTAGGCTTTTTCTAGATAGCTTTTTAAGGGAGTCAACATTACAATTTCCTAGTCTCCTTTTCTAGAGCCAATATTCATTATGAAATACACTTAAGAATTAATCATTTTGAGAAGCTAAAGAATATAAATTAACAAAATAAACATTTTTATTTATTAATGCTGAAAATAAAAATTCAAATTTAGAATTAATGAAATTACAAGCATCATATACAAATATAACATGAAGTCAATCATCACATAATTGTGAGATACTATAAAGATTGTATTATAAACCATTAACAAACAATACCTTAGAAATTAAAACTGAATTAGAGTTACCAATTTTGACTCGGACAATAATCTTTCCCATGGAATTGTAACCAAATGTGACATGTCCTCAATTTACTTTTATCAATTTCTTGAAGCATCAGTAGTCTTCTGTCATGTGACTTGAACATCCACTCTCCAAGTGCTATAGACATTTGTAGGATCCTTTTAACCATATATCCTTCAAAAAGATTAAGAAAAAACAAATTTTTGTACCCAAACATGTTTTGGTCTAGTAATATTAGTAATAAGTGCGTTAGGAACCCATATTTGCCTCATAGTTTTCCAATGATCATTATATAAACTATTTGAAAAATAAACTATATTTGGTCCAGAAAATCATGAAACAGTAGAACATCTATCAGGGATTGAATTAGTTGATTTATGTCCACATCTGGGAGTAAAATTGTATGTCCTAGATTTTGAAACAAAATTTTTTCAACTATTTTTTCTTTTACCTGGTTGAAAACCAATGCTAGTGTTTTATTTATGGGAGATATATTTTCCTATCATTTGGGTAAGGGTATTTTTCCTATTAGTTAACTTTTCATGGTCCCTCTTTAATTGCTCATTAGGCATTTTTAATTCATTGTTTTCTTTGATCAGTTGATCATTTTTTCACTTTTTTAGTTGTGAGTTCAGACTTAACTGTTACGGTAAGAGCATGTTATTTCTTTAATGATTTATATATGTCTTTTAGTTCATTTCAAGTTTCTTCATGCATGTTACAGTATTCAAGAATTTCTTCATTAGTCATATTTTCAGAGTCACTTTCATCTTTAGAATAAAATGATTTATGTATAGAAGAGTCCAATGTTACCATAGATGTGTTTGACATAAAACACATATTGGATTTGTTAGCCTATACATAATGTGATGTCTTTGAGTCTCTTGATCTATCCTAAAAATTACTCAATGTTGCTTTCATTTCCATTTTGTACCTCCAGTCCTTTTCCCCATATTTCATTTTGTACATGAGCTTTGGAAAATCATCCATTTTATGTCCTTTGCACATACATTAATAGTAGACAATTAGATCATTTTCTGTCACTTCTTTTCCAGTCCTTCTAGTTTTCTTTTTGGTCATATATTCCCTTGAAATTAGGCTTTTAGAAAAAACGTTCTTTTTCTAGAATCGTTTGAATCTCCTGTCTAGTTGAGCCATCTCCTAATCATTGTTAGATGATGATTTTTCACTGGTGGAGATTTGTATAGAAGCTTCCAGTTTCCCATTGTATTTGTGCATAGAGGTGGTGGTCTTGAATGCATCAGATTTCCTTTTTGGTTCATCCTCCACTTTATTGACATTCACCATTTCCTCACACATCATCAGTTTCCCAATGAGTTCTTTTACATGTAGTTTGCAGATGTCACACGATTCTCTAATAGAGATAGTGGTTCCCCTATATCTATCAGGTAGACATATAAGGATTCTCATGATCTGTTCCGTGGCAGTGACTTTCTCTTCCAAGAGAAATAATTGTGTAGATGATCTCATTGAACCTAAGATACATGTCATAAATAGGCTCATCAAGATTTAGTTTAGTATTATCATATGTGATAGTATAAGTATTAAGTCTCATTTATTTTACACTAGATGTTCCTTCACGTGAGACAGACAGGGTATCAAAAATTTCATGGGCAGTCTTACAAGAAGAAATTCTATTAAACTCTTCATTTCCTAAGGAGCAGTATAAAGCAATCATATATTTTAGGTTATTATTATAGGATGTTTTGAAATCTTAATCCCATGTGATTCTATCAGTAGTAGGAATTTTGTATTCATCTATAATGGATGACCAAATTTCAAAACTCATACACACTAAATGAATTTCCATTTTAATTTTCCATTGAGCATAATTGGTTCCATTAAAGAATGGTGGTCTGTTGGTTGAATCACCTTACAATCTGTTATACACAATAAATTATTACTTTAAAAGAGGTATAAATTTAGAATTAACATAAATTTATAGATCTATAAAGTACAATCACAATCACAGTTGAATAAGATTACACAGAGTACTAATATTCAACCTCAGATTCCAAATGTTGGTCGGAGTAGATTACTGAAGAGTGGAGGGGTGAATTTAGTAACTATAAAAATTTCAGTAAAAAGATTTTATAAAAAGGTTTCCCCAAAGATTAATTATATCCTACTTAATCAAGGTTATACTATTATAAGATTTTGACTATTTAAGTAACTTCATAGAAGATTGATTAATTTTCAGTAATCATAATTTGTGTTATTAATATTACTTTTGAAGTTATTCTACTAAGAAAAGCCTATTATTAATTCTTTCTGACACTAACTATCAAAGTGAAATTAGTGATTTCCAAACTATACAATAATGCAATAAAACAGAGAAAACTAAATTAAGCAGTATAGTGGATATGAAACAAGAGGATCAGTCTCAAGCCGACACCTAATCCACTCCACATGGTGATCACCTACCACCAACCAGTTTAAATAAATAAACATTGATCCAAACCTTGGATCAAGGTTAACAATAGTACATGGACTGCCCAGGTCACATAGGGACCTCTTCCATAGTTTTCTTGGGGACAAAATACCATGAAACATAGGGACCTATTCCACACTTATTAGTGGGTATACACAAGAGTAAAATAATAGTTGAGTAAGGATATCTTATATCCTTCTATTTAATGTAGGAGACATCATATGTTGTTCTATAGGTACACTCTCTAATTGAAATTTAATAAGTAGATACACAACAGAGAAGAAATATAGAGATGAGTTTAGAAGTGCTCTAAGTGTTTGTCTTTATAGCTTTCGACTTCTAAGATGAAGTTGATAAAAAGTTCAAGTCCTTGTAGGTAAAATAGAGTGCAGTGATTCATTTTATGTTCTCCGTAAGGTTCAACATAGAAAAGATGTTCTCTATTCTTCAAATATGCATCGTGTGTTCTTCAAATATGCATTTTCACATACTTTCTTTTTCTCTATGTATTGCACTCTTATGATTCGTGGTTACACATCCCTTTTATCTTGGAAATTCATGTGTTAGAGCTGACATGTTGCATGCATTCTTCACCTCATACCTATTACTGTCTGATGATATGTCAAAAAAGAAACATTAATTATGTCGGTGCATTAAAATCATCAAATATGACCGTTAGAAATTAAATTGAAAGATGAAAAAATATTATAAGAAAAGGTGTCACAATAAGTCATTGAAACAATGTCTCCTTCACATGGTGTATAGATTGATCATGGTGTCTGAGTGTCACAGTGTCTCATCGTCAATGTGTCTTGTTTCATGGAGTCTTGCTTCACGGTGTCCTGCTTCACGGTGTCTCGTGTTCACGGTGTCTTGTTCACGGTGTCTGCTTCACAGTGCCTTGGTTCATAGAGTCTTTCTTCACAATGTCGCATGTTCATGGTGACTCATGGTCATGATGTCTTGTTCACGGTGTTTGCTTCACGGTGTCTTGCTTCATGGTGCAAAAAAAGGCATATCCATGGGAAGACTCACGGTGTCTCAAACTTTTCAAAGTAGCAGTGTTCAGACATAAGTAATGATGATAATAGAATGGATTAGACATAATCATTTGTCAAATAAGATATTATGTGAGTATACCAAGGTAGTATAATTTATTTAAACTGAATGTAGAGAAATTGAGATCTCACATGCCTCTTTTTAAAGCATGATAATACTTTATAAATTAATACACATGATTGGATATAATTTATAGTAGTTAACTGGGTTGAATGATATTTGTGATCATTAAAACATGATTAATACATGAGGAGTCCAACAAATTTTCATCGTGTCAGTAATTTAAATTTTTTTTATGGATATAAAAGGATTATAAGGAATATTTTATGTTTATCATGAATTTAAATCATTTCTTTCAAAAGGAATCATTTTATATGAATGATTTTACATTATTTAAAAAATGAAAAAAAAATTTCTTCTTGTATATGGCCACAACAACTTCTCTACCAACATATCCATTAATTAATATTTGGATTCCATTATAATCCATAATATCTTTTAAAAGGAAAATAATCCCTAATTCTTATTTTTTGGTATATTGGTATTGAAAACTGGCTCTTAAATGTAAATTATATTTTTATACAAATTTTTTTTCATGTGTGATTATAAGTGTTTTTTAAAAGGGTTTTATGAGGAATGTGTTTTATTCCAGAAATGGTATTTGAGAATTATATGAAATAGGTGAGCATGGTCTAGAATACATGGTGGATTGAGCCCCATTATATCTCATAGGTGAACCTAGACTATCACAGGATAAGGGTTGATCGCTATTATAGCTCACACGTGATCATGTTATAGATTATATGAAGGGATTATCCCCATTATAGCTCACGAGTGATCCTGATATATGTTATACGAAGGTTTATCTACATTATAGATCTAACATTGATAAGGTAATAATAATATTGGAATTAGTACATATGATTATTCCATTTGAAAGTTGATTGAATGGTTTTTTTATATGATTCTCTATGTATCCTAAAAGAGTTTTAATTTCTTACTATTGGTTTTAGTGTTCTTCTTTGAGAAAAAAGTGTGAGTGTTATTCATGTGAAAATGGTTTGTTTCATCTGTTAAAATAACATTAAATTTGTTATAATGTTTTCACTAGACTAATGTTTTCTAAATTTTTAGGTCCCTCTATAAGCTTTTTGTTCTCATCCCATTTTTTTAATATTTTCACAAGATTTTCAGGGGAATAGTGTCAATGATAGAATCAAGTAAAAGTTATGATGAATAATCATGAAAAGAATCCATGTTTATTTTTAAAGAATTTATTGGTTGGGGAAGAAATGGATACTTTTGGAAGTGTCCACATTGTATTCCTGTGGTTCTATTATGTAATAGTTATTTCCTTATTCTTCAAAGATCTAAACCTAAAAACATATTCAATGTAAATTCTTTACATAAATATATATTATGTAATGTTTAAGGTTGTAGCCTCATAAAGGATAACCTCGATGAAATCATATTATGGTAGAAAATAGGAAATTATGTATTTTTCCACACCCTAATCCATTTCATGAAATATCATGAGACTAAAATATTACAACATTTAGTGGTTAACAATATAATATTTGGTGAACCTAACACTTTCATATCAAGTACAGTCATAATTGTTCCACAAAAAATATTCAAAATATGATCATATTTCATGATCATTAATTATAAGATAAGGTAGTGGTGAATACATAAATTTAATTATTAAATAAAAGTAGTATTTTAATGTCTAGGTGAATACCCTCGAGTAGAAATAGAGATGGTATTAACAATAAAAAATAATTTTGGCATGGAAAAATTGTAGTGAAATTTCAACAGTAAATATATGTAATTAATGATTCCCAAAATAGTTTAATGAGATAAAAAGTGGTGTATCATAATTTTGAAATGAAATTAATTGTAATAGGTATGTGTAAAATCATATATGAACATTAAAAATTGGAAATAATAGGCCTTAAATGATGAAAAATATTGAATATCGATGAAAAGTAAAGGATGTATTATCTTTAGAGGGTGTTTCCAAAAGTATGGGAGGAGCTTCATGAATGATTGGGGGATCCATTAGAGGACTCTAGAGAAGTAATATTAGATTAATGATGTCCTATAAGTTTTTTGAGTGAATAAGAAATGGATATTGGGGGGTTTATCAAAGAAATGTTAGTGGAGTTATTTATTATTTCCAAAACATAGGTTTTGGACTCTATATAATAAAGTACAAAAAAACACAATCCATCCCACGTATTTTTACCAACGTTTAATCCATAGTGATTTTTTTCAATTATTTTATATGTAAAAGTAATGAAATCATTAAAATATTACCCTTGGTTACGTGGAAGTGATAATTATTCTTATATAAATGATTTTAAAATCTTAAAACATAATATATGTTATGGAGGATTAAAAAAGGATTCCTAAAATTAAAAAAATACACTAAAAACATATTAATTTACAGTGTAAACATATATTTTTTCATGTATATATTTTAATGTTTTTTTACAAATTTGTGGTTCATTATGAATTCATGATACACATTATATATTTATATCGTATTCCATTTTTAGCCGAAAATTCAATTCCTCATAAAATTATAAAAAAATTTCTACTGGATAATTTTGAAATTATGATTCAAAAATTAATATTTATTTTATCCTATTATATGTATACACATTTTGTTTTTCAATTTTAATAAACTAATAGACATTTATTTTGAAATAAACATTTTTTTATAACAAATGTTTGTTAACCCTTAAAAACTATGTATAATTTAATAGAATTATATGATAAATTGTACTTAATAAATATTAATTAATAATAATGATATTAAAATATCATTTATTTAAAAAAGTAATGAATTAATTATATTGGATGTCTTAATGGAAATTAAATATTACAAAATTAATATAATTTTTGTTCTATTGAATCAAAATAAAAAACAATTATAATGTAAGAACAATATGATGTAAATATAATTATATTAAATATTCATACTCATATTATTAGTTCCTTGATACATATCCCTTTACTATGCTGAAAAAATTTCTAACAGTAAGGTGTGCAGTGGTGAGACTTTCATGCGGTGGTTTGTCGTATATGGTTTGGGTCATGATCTCGATGTGCTCGAGCTTCTACTATAAACTATTTCTCTCAGGCTTTAGTTATGTGATATCATCATAGGATTGGTCAAAGGAAAAAACTAGTGATGTTATCTCCCATGAATTCTCAAATAAATGGGTGTCATAGGATATAATCCTACTAGTTTATTCAATCATTTCCTTTATCTGTGTCAATTGGATTTATCTAATCCCTATATTTATACAATTCATATTACTGGTGTTTTAAATCTTTATTATCAATGATTATGATAATTATTGGTCATTTAAATCCATTAGGATATAATAAAATTAATTTTTTTTGTGTTTTCTATAACAATATTACATAATAGGGAATTTTATTTATAAATGTTCAGGTCATTACAGGTATCACCCACACATGATCAAATAGTCCAAAACCAACTAACACAAAGAAACCCATACAATCCATTGAAAACTATGTCAAATCCTATTTTAAATCACTTAAATAAGACATCACTTGATAATTTATACATGCTAGGCCCTTTCCGAAAATTCCATAAAAAATTTATTTAGAAAAATCAATTTTTATTTTCAAATTCAATTTCAAAATACATACTTAAAATCTCATAATTTTCAAAAAATTACCATTTATCATAACCCAATATTAAAATAAATTTATAAAATGGAATCCATTTTTCATTCAAAACATAAAACACATCTCCAATCAAACCATATGAAGGGATATCGACTCCTGTTCGATCAAAATGTCAGCATTGAACAATTTTGTATGAAATATAGTCTATGTTGACTCTTAGTATGTGGAAAGAATGTCACAAATTTATGAGGAAAATCACAGAAAATAAGATATTTTTATGCAGTTACAGTAATAAAGGTTAATGAATATAAAATAACCAATTAACCAAGAGAAATTGTATGTTCTAGTCCCCTTATCGCAAATGATGTTTTGATAACTCATTCCTAGCCCATGCAAGCTTCAATCGAGTCTTTGTGAAAATATATCAACCAGAAACACCATTAAATATTTTAATATAAAAATTAAAACAAAAAATCCAAATTGGAATAATAGGTGAAAACTCACTGGGAAATCCAATGAAGCTGAAACCGTGAGTGATTAGTTATGATCCACTCCAACGCACCCTTAGACTGAGGTTTTACACAATCTACAATTTATAAACCCAAATCGATGTAAAAATTTTCTAAATCCCATAAACAAACTAACAATGAAACATAAATAATTCCAAACTACTAACTGAAACTTATTTATAGAAACTTTGGATATCCTCTTTGAGGTGCATATGAAAACCCCCATAAGCTCAATGATTTATCCATTCTCTAGTAAGATCATTGATAAAAAACCTATCCAATATAAACCAAAATCAATGAAAAATTGACTGGAGGATAAAGGAGAATATAATAGGAAATAATACCTTGATTTGACACAATAAACCCCCAAGAAACCACCCAAATAATTGGGAAAGGAAATAAATATGGAGGGGGGTTTAGCCTTCCCTTGTTCACAAACTCATTCGATAGAAGAAAACTAATGAGTTTCTTTTTTATAAATAAAACATACAATTTTCAAAAAGTACCTAGACACATTCAGGATGTGAACAAGGGTTCACACCATGAACCTTAACGTGGTAAGGGGGCATGTCCCACTACCCTGTAATTCACTACATTAAACTATGGTTTATGTCATAAATAACCTTCCATTATTATTTTAACATTCCAGTCACTCTGAATCTCCCATGTAATCATCCATAATACCTTAGGACCTTTACTAATACTGAAATCATGTTTAACGAAATCAATTATATATATTAAAATGCTCCTCATCCTAGTATAATCCCTAGTAAAAAAACAATCACCAAGCATAAAATTCAAGAACTCTCAAAATTTATACCCCATTAAAAATTGGCTTGCTAGAAGCCCCTCATAAAGTGTGTCATCCTAAAAAAGATGTAGTATTCCTTAAATTATGAACCTGATCTACCTTGGCCATCAATTAAATGAAACCAATTCACATTTCATCATGATATTCCAAGAAAAAACATTCAATGAAAATATACCACCACGCCCAGATACAATAGATTTTCTCTATAATATATTGTTTAATCCTCAAACCTCATAACTATCATCCATAATGATGTTCTTGATCAGATTAAAAAATCAATTTATAATATAATATTATATAAAACCATTCAATAAATCTACAATTATCCTTCCTAAAATCACATGACCCCACCCATAGATGTGCCACCAGATCACCCAAGCATGATGCCTAATTACAAAGGTGCATGAAGACGTAATCCCAACATCCAAATCAATGATTTAATTTGAAATTTTATGTAACTCCTTAGTCAGTTCCCCGAATGAACACATCCACCATAGTAATCCACCCTATGCATCGATGCATTACCCATCCAACTCTCCCTCAGATGACACCCAAATCCAACCCGAGCCTGATGTTAGCACATTGAATATAACCACTAGGATCAGATACATAGACACAAATAGACTCTAACCAAAATCACATTTACATATTCAATATATTGTTCTCTGTAGAACCAAATCAATAGCATCCACTAGCACACAATCGTTTTGACTCCTACCAAGCCTCTTCCTAAAGATGTTCATGAAATCAAAATATTCCAATTAGTTGTGCAATATTTCCACATTTTATTCCAAAATAATGAACTGTATGGTCTAAAATGACACGTCATTGCATTTCATCACATGATTCAACAGAAAATCATGCCATAAACTATGGTTCACCCATGAAACATGTCACTAGTCCTAGATCACCACACATAACATTTCATGATTCATTATAGATCCTAATAATATTATTCTTGATGTCTTAAACCTTAATCCATTGGTTGGTTCCACCAGATCACACCTATGTTCCAAACATATTCCATGAATAAATAAACATAATGACAGTGCCCAACTACACCTGTCGATCCCAAACACAAAAATGTCAATAATTGTCCATCCCAAGGCTTATAGTTCCCCCTATTATGAGGCTCATCTACCAATGGCCAATTTTTGATAAATTACTCCCCACAATTGGAATTTGAAATATAAAACATAATTCAACAAGTCTTAACTAGAGACCTAGAAAAATGCACATCAAGAATTCAAACACAATAAATAATTATAACCCACAACAAAAGGGTCCACTCCCTTATCCCATAAAAACACAACTAGCTACTTGATACCAATATTAATAATCCTTGTGCCCACTAAAAGAGGAACCTACAAATCATCCAACTTGAGCTCACCACTAGAATCTACCTTCGATATCTTGAGTGTTTCTACCAAATAATCAAGATAACACCCATGTATATCTAGGTTATCAATTGAAAATCCTAAAATATAAACTACCCAAGGACCAATTTCATAGAATGCACCATACCATCCCATGTGAAAAAAACATACTGACCTCACATGGTAGTTTCCAACCAACTACAATAAAAAACCTTTTCACTCAACTCGTAAACTTATATTTTCTAGAACAAAACACCAAAATTACATAAACACATTTTTCACAAGTACCAATTTAAAATTTTAAATTCCCATTAAAATAATTTTATACATCCTAATCCTACCATGATTTTTCAAAACACCCATAGAATTCTAATGATTTACAGAAAAAAATGTCAACCAAACTCCTCAGGTTAGAAAGTCTATTTCCAAAGAACTAATCCCATTTCCAACGGTATTTTGAAATCATATTCCAAAAACCATTTTAATTATTTTTTAATAAAAATAAAAAACAACAATCCATTTCCAATATCTTATCTCTGTGATCAATTTTTAAAAAATCTAACTTCCTTAGAAATGTACAAACACCCCATTCCATGACTTGAGTTTTCTTTCAAAAAACTATTTTGCCTAATTTTTTTTCAAAATTCCTAAAATAATTTTCATTTTGTGGCTAAGAGAGAACATAAAAATCAATCAAATAATGAATCATATATATATTAATATAATCACGCATTATAGTTTAAATGAGAAATCATCATTTATATTATAATTTATTTCAATCAATATGGATTCTGATGAAGCATATTGTAAAAAACACTACCAATGGGAACATTTATTAGTACCCTAACCTGTCACTATCATGATGCATAAAAAATAACTATTTCTTAGCTGAGACTTATGACTCATCTCAAGTATCATTAATCCCACATTAGGATTATCAGTTCAAACCATCACCATACTCATCATAGATTTTCATAATCTTGATACTATATTTCCCCTAAAAACTCTCGTTTCAGCCAATTTTATATTGTCTAGGTATGATCTTTATCAACTTCTTATGTCTGAATAACCTATCAATATCAGTAACTACACTACCCTTCCTAGATATTCTATGATAATATTATGTAATGCACTATAACGAGTTGCACGAATTGTTCCTTATATAGGTTCTCTACAAAACTACAGGCACACCTACCCATATGTCCTAGGATACCAACTATTCATGAGTCCCTTACATAGTCATGGGGAATATGCCTTTTCATGTAAAATCATGAGGGTTATTCCCCAATCTTCCAAAATTTGGCATGACCCTTCAGAATGAAAGCCAACATAAAACCATATAGATAATAAACTAGGAGAATCACTGCCCCCATAGTACAAAATATAAAGTATTGAACTATCAATATGATGTACTAAAACAAAATAGACTATAATCAAATAATAGGGAATCATCTAAATAAACGATAAAACTAGTTTTTACATGAAAATCCATAACTGGAAAATAAATACACTATCCTTTATCGCTACTCCGATATCATCTAGGAATACCAACAAACCCCACAACCTATTAACCGAATCTTGTATCCATCTCCTCAAGAAACATATATCTTGATTGAAAATATGAATTCCTTCCGACATATATCGAAACACATATGATATGTGCATGTATGGGTGATTCCAAAAAATCCATTAGGTATCGCCATTGTTTTAAAAATTTTGAGTAATTCCATGATCAAGTGGATGTGCATGAAATACATATATAAGTATCCTATTTTTTGTAAAAGGCCAACCATGAAACATAACATAAATTGCACATAAAACCATTAAATTCATATCATCTTGTAATATCCATGACACCGCAACAACAATTGTTCGCAACTTTTTTATTCAATCCTGGACAAGAAGATAGTCTCATTGTACCATGATCCAATATGTATGTTAAGACACATGGTAGGATTTCAACTAAAATTATTTCTTATTCGCACCTAAATACTCAGGGTGGGGCATAATTCAAACCCCAACCCACCATTAAAATGAATAGGGCATGATCATACATTCATAATTCTTGACTGAACCCTTTTCACTCAATAGAGTGTCATCATATATACATCATGTCAAACCATAACTCATCCTCAAGGGAGTTCCCCAACCCAATACTACTATGTCATGTTCCACAAGTACACCAACCAACCACTATAGGTTTTATGGATTTCACATCTAGCACACCAACTGATCCTTGCACACATAGAGAGGTAAAATCCATCACACATACCTGAGAACATACAAACCTTAAAGGTTATCTCAAAAAAATACATGAAATATGATGAAAATTACACCAATGAAGGAAGCCAAATTTAAATTAACCAATTAACTAATATATTTTGTATGGTCAAGAACCCCCACATCAACCAATGTTCTGATAACTCATCCCAATCTGGTACTAGATTCTATTAATTCTACATTCACTGGTCATGTATATAAACCCAATTAAACTAATAACAAAAACAATTTAATAAAATAAAAATTGGAATAATAGGTGTTAAACTCATTGGGTTGTTCATCAACACTTAAAGAAATGTATCTCAATCCTTCTTAATTTTATGGATTCAATTATACGAATAATTATTATGGAATGATCGATGACTCATATATAGGATAAAATATATGAAGTCCCAGAGATATTGGAATAATGTATGAATTATATTTTCAGTTGAATAATTCTTCCACAAGAGGAAATTCCTTGAAAGCTAGAAGACTTATTTCATTGGATTTACTCCAATTAGGGGTTCTCAGATGGGAAATGAAATTCACTAATGTATAAAAATTTTCAATATCATTTTTCTTTAGAATATATTACACAATGGGAGTGGGGTTCTTATTATTTGTTCATGAAATCAGGCTCATTTTATGGTCATGAATGGTATCCTAACATTGATTTTTTCAATTTAAAAAAATTATTTATAAGGGTTTTGATTAAAATTTTATGTCACAATTGGTTACTATTAATACTAAATATTCATCATTTTATTGATTAATCTTGGGGTGTTCGAATCCTCCTAGAAAAAAAATGGAATCAGGGAGGCTCATTAATTTTTAATGATTCTAGTGAAAATTGGTTTTTATGTAACTCTTATAGATAAGTTAATTATATATAAGAATAATTATAATCAAAATTTTCACATTAAATATAAAATATAAATTTTTTATGAGGATTGAATTTTTTTGACATTTAAAGAGTGATTATCAATGGGTTCGTCTTTGTTTTAATAACGATTTAAGAGGCCATCTTGTTATTGACTAGAATAAAAGGAGGTTTATATAGGGGTATTCTATTTATGGTCCCTAGGTATATACATCATGATGGATTAGGGTATGATAATGGGAATCTAAAAGGGTTCTCTTACAAGTATCTGAGAATGGATTTTAGGATAGGGTTGTTGGGGATATTATATTTAGAATTCAAGGAAATACTATATGTCTAGATATAGTTTTTAGAAAAAGAAATTACATTTTTCATTTAAAAAA
Organism: Viscum album; assembly: GCA_963277665.1. NCBI lineage: Eukaryota > Viridiplantae > Streptophyta > Magnoliopsida > Santalales > Viscaceae > Viscum > Viscum album. The sequence continues at coordinate 242,330,606 of OY728128.1, read as the reverse complement.
TGTGTTTTTTTGTGGTGAACAAAATAATGAAGTAGGGGAACTCGAGGCCCATGTACTGAACATAGGGGGTGATGATGTTAATATGGTTCATCCATAGATTATGAAAGGTGTAATTTGAAATTAGGTGATAGATCATGGAAAAAAGTTTTTATCTTGACCCAAATATTATCAATATATTTCATCCACTTATAGGAAAATTTAGATGCAGTCTTAGAGATATTAACTCAATGTTAGAATTTGAGTTTTTATGGACTTGTTGATCTATAAGGGGAAGATTATTAGAATAAGGATGATTTTTTTCCTCAACTTTCCTCTATATATATTTTCTTATACTAGAAAGGTTTTTATCTTCAGAGTCATCTTTTAACAATATTTTCAATTCTAAAGATATTTTATAATAGGGATTGTTTTTTTTTGTTCTTCTTTCTTGAATCTTGGATAATTTAATATTCATGATTGGTATTGAAACATCAATTTTTTCAATACTGTGTACAATTTTTCAAAACATTTGATTAAAATTTATCTGCTCAATTGGATTAATTTTAATTTGAAAATAAATTTGGATATTTCTACATTGATATTTGTCCCAATCAACTTGGACAAAAAAATTGAAATGGAGAGGCTCGGTTATTTTGTAGGGATTCTAGTGGAAATTGATCTATGTGATAGTATAATTGATAATGTAAATACATTTTCACATAAACAATATCAATCTTCACCATGAATATGATAATTTACTATCTTTTATGAGTATTGATATACTTTTGGTGATCTCTTGATTAATATCCGTAGGGTTATAATATATTTGAAATTTGGTTTAAGAGGCCATATTTTTAGGGGATTTTGTAAAAGGAGGTTTATGTATATGGATTTTATTGATGATACCAATGATCCTTTTTTTGGACCTCCATATGGCTTAGGGTCCAATCAAGGTAATATAAAATGTCTTCCTTATAAGAATATGGCAATGGATTTACGGTCAGGGGTATTATTTTTGAAGTTATTATAATTAAAGTAAATACCATAAGCACATATATATATTCTAGGAAAGGTGAATATATTATCAATGAAAAACAAGAGGTTGTATTTTTATGTTGGTGATCATGCTGATGTAGTAGTGAAGTTGGAGGTCCATGGTCATATCTAAGGGGGTGATGATGCAGATATCGTTGTTCCTAAATATTTGAAAGGAGTCACGAGAATGGATGCGATGTCACATGGAAATAATGTTTATTATAGACCCCTATTATATCGACCTAATTCATCAGATTCTATGAGTTATAAACAGATTAAGGGAAAATGGAAAGGATCTGAGAAGGTTCTTGAGGAGTTGGAAGAGATGGTTCTTGATGGGGTTATCTCTGAGCATGACATGACTGAGAAGGATGGGATAATGAAGGTGGTTGTAGGGATAAAATATGGTTCAATGTTTGGGAAAGGGGGTCTCTTCCCAGTGTTGGAGGATCTCAATCTCATCTAGATAGGGAAAAGGGAGTCTCCTATATATAGGTAAATTTCATTGAATTTCATCTTATTCAGGTGGACTTTGGTTTTATTACACAAAAGAAAAGGGAATCAAGGAAATACTATAGGATAATGAATCCTTAAGAGTCCTTGATAAATGGGTAGATATTTTAGATCATGATGAGATTTATAGAGATTTAAGATAATATACTAATTTTATAGATGTATTTTTAATAGGAATGAAAAAGGACCCAAAGTGTTGTTCAGCTATTCTGATGACAATGCATAAGACTCGGAATGATGATTCCAATATAAGGCCTACCCTGAGCAATGGATCATTTCATATTTCTAAAAATAGTATAACGCATTATAATATTTTCAAAATCTAATATTTTACCTTTATTTTTATGATTATTATGTCTATTAGTTTGATTATGTTTCTTGATTTTGTAACGCTCTTGTTATTTAAGGATACTTATATTCAAGGGTTCCGTTGTTTTTTTCTCAATTTAATCTTTATCGATGGGGTTCATTTTTTTATTTTCTAAGCCATTATCTCCCTATTTTGTTTTATATTATTGATTTTAATTTTTTTAACACAGGGTTCATGGACCTATAGGCACTTTGCCGAGCTAATTTTGATCAATTATATATATGTAATAAAAAATTACTATTAAAATATATTGTTAATAATTAATAATTATATATTTATCTAAAATAATAATTATTGAGTTTCTTTTAATTATTATTTATATTTAAATTTATTGATAATAATTATTTGTCAAATTATTAATTGCATTATTATTATTAATTATAATTAAAATATAAATAAATATATATTTGTTATTAGTTATTATTTTTACATAAATTAATTTATTTTTTATTGTTATTACTATTTTATTATTAATAATAAATTTTTATTTCAATGTATTGGAAATTGATAACCCAAATCCCTCATTAAAAATCATAAATGTACAATAATGAGTATTCCCTAATATAATGTTGGTATGTATGGCGTTTTAAGGGGTGTAATATTTTGTGAATACATTATTCAATTTAATTATAAATAAAAAACAATTAAATACATTTTTAATTTCGGGTATATATATAAAAATCATAAAAATAAAATAAAAAAAATAAATTAAAAAAAATTAGAGGTGTGCGTTGGGTGGGAAAACTTCTTCTTCAAATGTATAGAGAAGAATGAACGGATTTGAACAATGCCTACCCTCCTTCCCATAAACATTCTAAAATCAGTAATATGTTCCACCTAGTCCCTATTTAGGAAATTATTTATTTTTATATTGGTAAATTTTATTTTGTTTGTTGTTCACATGAATTTTTTTTATATTTCCTAAAAACCCCCTAAAATAGGGATGATAGAAAACTAGTTTTTAAATTTTCTTTTTTCGAGGTAGGAGTCTATTTTATTTTTTTAAAAAGAATTATTTTTTTATATATATCAAAAAAAGTAATGGTAAACCCCAATGGACCTTCTATATTTATTAAATAAAGTAAAAAAAGTAAAATAATGGATTATTGTTTTAGGAATGGAAAAAATACCCTCATCAAGAAAACAAAAAACATTCAAACTATGAATGATAAACCAACTAATAAGCAATATAAGTAAAAAAACTCAATATCAAGTACCCATGTTTCAATGGGAAACATTTCCATAGCAACCATAAGGATTTCATCCCATCCTCCATATATTATCCCCCAACCAAGACCCAAATTCATAATCAGAAGACACATCAATATTACTAGCCTTCACGTATCATAAAGATTGAAATCATATCTTATGATCTAGTAGGGAACTAATATTCAACAACCATATTCCAAACTCTCTTGATTTCCTCATGAAACATTCCACACAATGTGAAAATAAAAAGGAATTATGAGAATTATCAACATGGCTGGGGGATTCTATACACTCAACATGGTTGTGGAAAATTCACAATAACCCCACAGGACCTCATTTAATTAGGATTTATCTTAACTAGAACTTTCCATCCTCCACAATATTTTTATAGTCAATCAAGGGAAAAATTCGATTACTCAAATAACGGGACAAGATCTTTTGAGCTTTCCCAATCCTTGACGGTTCCCTAGATTTTCCAAAATTAGTTAAATTGCTTTCTAAAAAAAGGAATTAATTGTATGAAATGATATGGACATGAGTATCAAGACCAAATTCCTTCCAATTATTTGAGAAGTTATTTGAATAACCCAGTTTCCTGATATATTTTCTACCAGAGTTCAGTTCTCGATATGTTCCTCCTGGGATGAAATAATTGTTGTCATATTGGAACCCATAGCCATTGAACTCCCCTGTTTATCATCATAATATCATAGAACTAATAGATTTATAAGTTTTGTGGTTTCATCCTTATCAATAGGATCCCTCCATAACAAAATCTCCTCGTGTGTAGAAATCCATAAGCAATACGCACTTTTATAGCTCTGTCATAGATCATTGATGTTTCACTGTAGGTAGAAGATAAAATTTATAATTATATGTATCTATCTATAAAGATCTAAACATCACTTCACGAGACACAAGATTTTGATTATCATTGGCCACAAAAATATATTTTTTCATCATCTACCACTCTGGTGAATCATCAATAACAAAAATGTCCACATAGATTTGGATGAATCATCTTCACTGGAATTAGCCAAATATCTTTTAGAATAATTACATAAATTCCACTCTTGTGCATTTCATTGTATCTAAAATTCTACAAAAAATAAATTTTTTTAAATAATACATATTGATTTTTTGGAATATTTTGAAAAAAATTCATTTTACCTTTACAACTCTATAAATAGATCATGTTTTACTCCTTAAAAACATGATGATCGACATTCGTTTGTGAATCCAATTCACAATCTGTTTGATTATCATCATATAAATAATAAAAAGGATCTACCCCAATTCCATTAATAAGGTAATACCTAAAGGAAACACTTAAATTATAGGAATTATTCCCATATGGAAATTCAACCCATGATCTGATATTCATACCATATTTCATACCAAATCCTTTTCCTAATAGATCCCTCGTATTGACTACTAAAACGTAACTCCTAGAAATCATATTTTTCTTTTTTAGCCTTAAATTGATAGACTTATATATAATAAACTTTTATATAATTGAATCATCCAAATTAGAATTTGGTTGTAAGCATTAGCCCACCATCTCCAGCAAAACCTCTATTATAATTCTCATAGTACTTAGTTATTCCAAACCAGACACCATTAACATGTAGATCATCATTTGAACAACATTGTCAACAAAAATTTCCCATTTAGTATTTCAATTAAAATTATTATCCATATGGCCTTTTATACCACATTTATTATATGAAATTTTCTTATGAACATAATTTTTTGAATATCTATATACATTTTAATCCACACAAGATCGAGGTGGCTTCATATGCTCTATATTATGAATAATATCATTTGTGTTAGGAGATAAAATTACCTTATAAATTAGAGTGCTGCTAAGGAAAACCTTCACTTAAATCATTGAAATATTCCCAAACCTAAAATTTTCTATAACTCTATCTGGTTGAATAATTTTTCTTATTACAGTCACAATATTATGAAGTATCTTTAGATTAAATAGGATCTTTTTGATTCCAAAAATCCAAATCCAATCCTCTAAAAAATAATTTCCATCATTCGATAAATTAAATTTCAAGCACAATTCATAAATGTGAAGAGATCCTTGATTCAAGAACATGTAAACAAATATCTATTCATTTAGACTTAATTCATCCAAATGAAATATGGAATAGAAAAAACAACATCTAGGTGAAACAAACCTCCAATAAAAATATAAAAATGAAATAATACTTGTGTAATAGATCATTAATTTTCCAAGGATTCTCACCGTTTGGTATAAATATCCTCATAATAAGATAATTATTATCCATGGATAAAATAACTAAACCATAATTGGAATATCTTCTAAATGGTCTAATGAACCTTTTTTAGGATCCTTTAAAAATATTAATCCGGAAATGAAACTAAATAATGCATACCAGCATCATAAATTGCTCCAGATATACCGTCTAGTGGCTTGCTGACCTTAATATTCCTATGATTATCTTTGGGAACCTTAATCCAATTATAACTATTAAATAGATGTTCTATATCAACATGAAAACCTCATAGGAAAACCATCACATCCACCAAAATATAACCCTAATAACCACTAACTAGTTGATTGGATGAAAATTTTACAATTCCATATATATATATAATCAAATTATACAAATTTTAAAAAAATATTCAACTTGATATTAATTTCATTAATTTATATTGAAAATATTACACTATCAAAAACCAACCCATATCCCCCTTTTATAACGGATTGGTCCTTGTTATCCATTCCACAATTATTATGTGGGATTTAGACATCACTTTTCTAGTTTTAAATGAGTACAATATTATTTTCAATATGAAATATATGGTAATAAATTATTATTAATTAAACATTACTAATAACTATTTATTATATAATAATGTAATAAATAGTAATTAATAAATTCATAAAAATGATTATTATTATTGTCATTAATATTTTTCAAATATTAATTAGTGATAAATTTTTTTAAATTACATTATTCATAATCTAATAAATTTTTAAAATAAAATGATTAATAATTTATAATAATGAATATTAATAATATATTTAATTTTATATTTAAAAATGATTATTAATAATTCAAGAAAATGATAAATAAAAAACTCCTATAATTCATGTAAGATCTCGGTTCTTGTTTTAGAGGTACGAGCTTCTTCTTTTCCATTTCCTTAAGTGTTTTTGAGAAAATATGGAAAATGGAGAAAAATCCTAAATTTTGGAACTACACGACATGTACTTTTGGCCGTGTTGGGATGAGTACATGGGGCGTGTGGCCATGCAGGTGACGAAGGGTGTAGGAACCGACTACATGCCGTGTAGTGGCACCTTACACGCCGTGTAGTTAGTCAGCAGGCTTAAACAGTAAGGTGGTGGCTTCGCCGCCAGCTGGGCGACAGTACATGCTGTGTACTCGAGAGTACATTCCATGTACTCATGTCGACGTATGAACAGTGTGGCAGTGCTGCCATTTGAACAGTTAAATGAAGGGAGTACACGCCGTGTACTTTGATGTACATGCTGTGTACTTTATTTTTTCAGCTTAAAACAGGCAGTAGCCTCCTCATTTGGCATAGGAGGCACTTGATCCATTTTGGGGCCAAAGGAGGAGGCCAGATCTTTGAAGATCCACCGGGCATTTGTCTAGAATCAGTTTTGGGTTCAGACGATCTCGTTGGAACCGCACAAGTGAGCCCTCTCCCCTCCTGGTACCGTTCTTGCAAATTCTTCTCCCAACGTAAGTTATTTACGTTTGAATTGGTTTTGTTCTTTGTCAGATTTACGTCGTTCATGGGCATTTCTGGAATCAGCGTTCGGGTATAACGTTCGTTGGCATATAAGTTAGGTGGCTTGGTGTTATTTTTCCAACTGTCGTGTGTTTTTGTGCATTTTTGAGCTACAAACCCATATTGGGGAGTCGTGAGGCTGAGGTTGTGGCTAATTTAACTACCTAGAACTGTATTGGTAATTAAATAAAGTTGTAAAAATGCTGTTTGGGATCGTTGCTTGGATCCAGGACCATCCCGAGGGGTTTGTTCCTCTGTTTATCCGTCTGGTCAGGATACCCAAGGGTATGCCTTAAATGTTGTAACTATTGAATTTCCTTGAGTGGAATTTCTTTTTTCCTGCATTTTGATATGTTGGGAATTTCCCGGTAACCTGTTATCATGAGGGCGTTGTTGTGATTGGCCTGAGGGCGTGACTTTTTTAGCCCGAGGGTTATCATTATACCACCTGAGGGAAACCTTTCATTCCTAAGGTCTTGACTTCTGTGCCTGAGGGTGACACTTCATATGCCTGAGGGCGAGAATTTCTATTACTCCTGAGGGAAATACCTGCGGTTTGGATTCTATATGGCCTAAGGGAAATCCTGAGGGCATGGTTACTATTTTCGCCTGAGGACACGGTACTGGTTGGCCTGACGGCTTGGTGCTGTTGAGCACAAAAATGTTACTAAATTAAAGGAATTAAATGAATAATAAAATGGCAATTTAACTGTTAAGTTATTTACTTTTGAGTACTGCTTAGTTATTGCATTTTACAACTGCACACTTGTTGCATGTTTTACACAATGTTGAGCACGGGCCTTTGGTGGGTGCCTACTGAGATATATTTCTCACACCCTATTTGGGTCACGCTTTTCGGCCAAACAGGTTACGTTGCTACAGGTGTAGAGAGGGGCATGAGTCCCTATATAGGTACTTGACTGTTGTTGTGGAGTAGGAGGGCATGGGGCCGAGCCTAGGCTCGCGATGCCGCTGCTAGCTTTTTTTCTTGCTTTGTTGTACTCTGTTTTCTGCTATACTATATTGATGTATCACATGCTCTGGATGTTTTCATAGAACTTGAAGCATGTAGCATAATCACTTATATATTGTTCGTTATATCCACTGCTGTAGTTATTTCAGTTGTGTATGTTTACTGCTTCCATTGTTGTTGTATGTTAATTTTGGTATTCCGCTGCGCTACACTTTGACAAATGATGGAATAGTTTCCCCACTATTAGACTTGGGCCCTCGCTGCTAGTCAGCAGCCTCTGGAATTTGGGGAAATGCGCTTGAGGTCACGTGGCGAACTGGGTTCGGGGCACCCGTTGCATGGCACCCGGGCCCGGGATGTTACAAAGTGGTATTAGAGGGCGTTTCTTTTCTTTGACTTACTATTTGGAGCTGTAGTCAGAGATATGACAGAACGGTAGTTGCTAATAAGCTGTTCCCGGGCGTAGATAACCCGTGTACAGGGAAAATCCCGTCTACCTCATATTTTGCATTATTTGATTTGCAATTTTACGGTTGATATGTTTTCACCGTTGGGTGACGCATGTGGATTGTGCTGTTTATATTTTATCTGTGGGATCTATTTAGTTGCAACCCAATGAGATGAGGGTATGTCGTCTCATGCATCATATATGCACATGCTAGATATCACATTCCATGCGTAGTTTCAATGCCATTTAGGTGCATTAGAAATTCACATGTTGTTGTGATAGTTGTTTTGTTAGAAAAGCATGTTGTTGTGACAGTTGCTTGATAAATACATGCCTTGTGATATGGTGTTTTTGTTTAATCTTGTTTATAAAATGGATGCCAAACATCGATCTTTGGGGATTATGGGCCCCCATTGGCTAGAATTTGGTAGATCATTGACTGTTTTTTGTTATAACACAAATAATATGTCAAACTTTGGTTCGTGGGGTGTATGGGCCCCCACGGGTCGGAATTTGACACTTAGGTGTTGTTTTTCTGTATTTTCTGGGTTCCAGAGAAGTTTTTGAGGCATACTGTCCAGAAACCCAGTATACACGTCGTGTAGTATTTTTATACACAAAGTGTATGTTCTTCTGTTTGGGAAGAAAAATGAACTTTTTTAGTACACGCTGTGTCCCCTAAGTACACGCCATGTAGTCTCTTCTCGTGTCACAAACCGTGTGGGCGGCGATACGGGGTAGGGAAGGGCTTGGGTAAAACACGCCGTGTAGTTTTTGTACACACCGTGTAGTGTTGACCCAGAGTCCGAATGTGTAACTAAAAACATGGGTCGGTGAACTCTTTGAAAGAACACACCGTGTCAGTTATGGACACGCCATGTAGTGTGACTTGGGGACTCAGCCGTGTAACTAACAACACGGGACGGTGTCACCTCTCCCGGAACACGTCGTGTACCTTCGGGACATGCCTTGTAGTCTTGTCGGAGGATAGACCGTGTGGAGTTAGCCGTGTGGCTGGGAAACGGGATGGTGTACATGCCGTGTGCGGGTGTAACACACCTTGTATAGTAAATCCGAGTAGTCGGCCGTGTCACAGATGACACAGGCAGTTGAAAAATAACACCAAACACACTGTGTAGGTATTATACACACCGTGTAGTTTTGTTGAATGGAAGCCATCTAGCTTAGTCGAGTGGAAGGACCTGGGCAGGGGAAGGGAAGTCAAGTACACGCCGTGTAGTCATTGTACACATCGTGTAGTCTTGTTTTTCCAATTTGAAATACCTTCTTCCTCTTGTTCCCCTTGTGGTTCCTTCGCTTTCAGTTTTAATAATCTTGAATCTGAGGCGTGCTTTTGACCTTGTAGAGTAATGCCACCTAGATGACCGCGAGTTGTTTTCCAGGAGAGCGGTGATGATTATACTCTGGAGATGGTGGGCCATGGGCTACCAGTTATCCACCAGCAGCGCCAGATGCGGCACCAGCTATTATACCAGACACGGGCGCGGAGGCACAGTTCCGTGAAGGCTTATTGCGGTTCATACAGACCTTTCAGGGAGCACTGCAGGGTGCCACATCTATGGCCGAGCTGACGCGTATCTTTCAACAGCGGCATCTGACTACGTTCTCAGTGGATGGCGGACCACAGGCTGTAGAGTCTTGGCTAGGATCAATGCAGACTATTTTTGAGCATCTTAAGACGCCTCCAGGGCGGAGGGTCAAGCTCGTGAAAGCGGTGGTGGGATGTTACCACCTAGTCAGAGCATCACAGGGACATGGCGTGGGAAGATTTTCAGGTAGTCTTCAATGACTTCTTGTTTCCTGAGACACTGAGGGAAGATAGAGCTCGAGATTTCATGAATCTACAGGAGGGAACTATGTTAGTGATGGAATATTCTGCCCGTTTTACGGAGCTTCAGTGCTTTGCACCCGTGCTGGTGGGTGATGAGACATAGAGAGCCAGACATTTTGAGGATGGTCTTCGGTATGACATATGAGTGATGCTGAATGTTTTCAGATTACCTAATGTACACGCGATTGTGAACCATGCGTTGATTACAGAGAGGAACATATAGGAATCGAGTGGTGTGGGCTAGGGCGGATCAGTACCAGTTACTGGTACTATTTTTGCTGGCAAGAGGAAGAGACAGATGGACTTCTCTCAGGGTGGTAGTACCAGCCCGACAGCTTCTTCAGGAGGCCCGATCAAGTTCTACCAGTGTGGCAGAGAGGGGCACAAGAGACCGCACTGTCCAAAAGACCCAGTGGAGTGCCGAGCTTGCGGCAAGATGGGTCATCTTCATCACTTTTGTAGGGAGTTTCTACCAGTGGCTAGTGAGAGGGGTTCTGTGCAGACTCTGCGTGTGGGAGCAGGACTAGTGGATTCTTACCAGTCAGAGAATTGGAATACGTCAGGGCGTGCAGGCAGAGATGGTGGTCGTGGTCGTGGTAGTCAGACACCAAGATCTCAGAGGCAACATGGCGGGATAGCTTAGGGTAGCCATGATGTTTCATAAGGCCGTGACACTGGACATGCATATGCAGTGCAACAGACCCAGAAGGAGAAAGATCCGAGACCTTCGACAGTCAGAGGTACTATTCTAGTAGCTTCGGTCATGTCTTCAGTACTTTTTGATACAGGTTTTACACGTAGTTTTATAATTTTACTAGTTGTGGAGAGCCTTGGGATTGGTGTTTCTACTTCTTCTCATATCTTGACTCTAGACAATCCGTTGGGGACTAGGACGGTTGGTGTGCGTCAGTGCAAGGAGTTCCCCCTTGAGGTTGGTGGGTGTCACTTACTTTGGGACCTCTATGTCCTAGAGATGAAGAGCTATGACGTCATTCTCGGGATGGACTGGTTGGTTCCATTTCGAGCCATTGTAGACTGCTATCGTCGTAGGGTGCGTATCACGTCACCAGAGGGTGGGGAGTTTCTATAAAAGGGTGAGTGGGATGTTCAGGCGAGTTGAGCTGGACCAGAGAATCATGGGCGAGGTGGAGTCACAACCCAAATTACGAGCTTATATCTGGATGACCAGGGGACTTGTCGGACGGATATCCCTCCAGTTCTCGATCGTTTCAGGCATGTCTTCCCGGACGACTTTTCAGGTCCACCTCCAGTGCGTGAGGTGGATTTCTCTATCGATCTTCTTCCAGGAGCAGCACCGGTGTCCATTCCTCCTTATCGGATGTCCACGCCTGAGTTTTAGGAGCTCAAGAGGAAGTTAGAGGAGCTACAGGAGAAGGGTTTTATCTGACCCGGTACTTATCCTTGGGGTTCTCTGGTCCTTTTTGTGAAGATGTTTGATGGTACCCTTAGGATTTGTGTGGATTATAGGAAGCTGAACTTGTTGACGGTTAAGAACCGATATCCCTTACCGAGGATAGATGATCTGTTTGATCAGCTTCGTGGAGCACGAGTGTTCTCAAAGATTGGCATGAGATCTGGATATCATCAGCTACACATTAGACCATCTGATATACCTCTCATTACTTTCAGGAGCAGGTATGGTCTATATGAGTATAAAGTTATGCCATTCAGACTCACGGACATGCCAACAATTTTCATGGCTCTGATGAATCGTGTGTTCCATCCGTATCTTGATTCATTTGTGGTTGTATTCGTGGACGACATCTTGGTGTACTCTCACACTCGACACGACCATGACACCCATCTGGAGATCCTATTGAGTACACTGAGAGAGAATCACCTATATGCTAAGCTCTCGAAGTGCCACATTTGGATGGACCAGATTCACTTCCTGGGTCATATCATCTCAGAGGTTGGAGTTGCAGTGGACCCAAAGAAGGTGAGAGCATTAGTTTACTAGGAGCAGCCCTAGAACGTGTTTGAGATACGAAGTTTCTTAGGGCTGGCTGGTTACTATAGTTGCTTCATACATGACTTCTCCTGCTTAGAAGCACCATTGACAGGTCTGACTAATATGGGTGTGAAGATCGTTTGGTCAGAAGCTTGTGAGATAGCTTTTTAGGACCTGATTGGAAGGCTGACATCATCACCGATCCTAATACTCCCAGAATAGGGGAAGAGTTATACAATTTACTGTGATGCATCAGGGGTTGGTCTGGGAGCCGTTTTCATACAGGGCGACCGAGTTGTGGCATACGGGTCTCTACAGTTGAGGCCACATGAGAGGAATTACCCGATGCATGATCTTGAGTTGGCTGCAGTTGTGCATGTGTTGCGCTGTTGGAGACATTATCTGTTGGGAGAGCATTTTGTGGTTTTCACCAACCACAAAAGCCTCAAGTATATCATTACGTAGCGTGAACTGAATCTAAGGCAGAGAAGGTGGGTCGAGTACCTACAGTCCTTCTATTTTGAGATTGCCTATACACCTAGTAATGGTAATGCAGTAGCCGATGCACTGAGCAAGAAGACTCAGATACAGGCAGTGTAGGAGGCCAGGGGTGAGTTGCAGCTTATGGAATTGTTCTCTGAGATGCATCTCGAGGTGCATGATAGTCAAGGGCAGACTTATCTTTCCTCGTTAGCTATAACATCTACCCTCCTGGACAGATTGAGGATGTGGAAGCTATCAGATTCAGAAGGCCTAGTTCTACGGGAGTCGGTGGCAAGTGAGGACCCTACTCCTGGTTGGACGATAGGTGATGATGAGGTTTTGCGTTTCCATGGACACGTATGGGTTCCATGGGATATATGGGAGGAGATGATGCGGGGGTTTCATTATTCAGCTTGGGAAGTTCATCCCGGGGTTACCAAGATGTACCGTGACTTGAGGCGTCAATACTGGTGGCCAGGTATAAAGAGAGAGATAGCTGGTTTTGTTACGAGGTGTTCAACTTGTCACCAAATGAAGGTAGAGCATCAGAGACCGGCTAGGATGTTACAGGAGTTACCCATTCTAGAGTGGAAATAGGATGATGTCGTGATGGATCTCATGACGAGTTTGTCGAGGTCACCTCCTGGAAATGACGCCATGTGGGTTGTTGTGGACAGACTCAAAATGGTATCTCAATTTTTTCTGATCAAGGAGACCTTTGGTGTGGATGAGCTCGGAAGGCTGTATATCTGAGAGATCGTATGTCTTCATGGGGTCCCCCGTTCTATTGTTTCTGATAGGGATGCCCACTTCACGTCTCGTTTCTGGAAGAGTTTTTAGAGGGTGCTGGGTACACAGGTGCTTCTGAGCACAACATACCACCCTCAGACAGATGGCCAGTCAAAGCGGACGATAAAGGTGCTAGAGGACATACTGTGCGCATGCGTCCTAGACGTTGGGGGCTCTTGGTAGAAGCATATACCATTATTATAGTTTTCATATAACAATAGTTTTCAGGAAACTTTTGAGATGGAACCATATGAGGATTTATATGGTAGGCCATGCCGATCACCTTTGTGCGGGTTAGAGGAAGGTGAGGCAGCTTCACTGGGACCAAAGCTCGTGCAGGAGACATATAAGCAGGTCCAGTTAATTCGGAAGCGGATGGCTACCGCGCAGTCTCATCAGAAGACTTATGCTGGTCGCCGAAGACTACCTTTGGAGTTCGTGGTTGGGGATCAGTTTTTCTTGCGTGTTTTTCCGAGGGTGGGACACAAACGGATCATGAGACAGGGTAAGCTTTCACCGAGGTATGTGGGACTATTTGAGATTCTGGAGAGAGCTGGGCTGGTCGCCTATCGGTTGCAGTTACCACAACGGTACCAAGCCATGCACGAAGTCTTCCATGTGTCTCAGTAGCATCGCTACCATTCAGACCCATCTCACACCTTTCATCCAGAGGAAGTTGAGCTTCAGCATGATGTGTCCTTTGAGGAACATCTGATCTGTATCGTTGACAGGAGCACGAAGGTTCTCCGAGGCCAGTCATTTCCTCTAATATAGGTGCTATGGCAGCATGGCCGAGTGCAGGATTAGACCTGGGAGAGGGAGGCTTACGTACGTGCTTGGTGGCCAGAGCAGTAGTGAGCTTTTTCTTCGCCACCCTTGAAAGGGCAATTTGGGGACGAATTGCTATAAGGGGGGGGGGGAGTTTGTAAGAACCTGGTTCTTGTTTTAGAGGTACGGTCTTCTTTGTTTCCTTTTCCTTATGTGTTTTTGAGAAATTATGGAAAATGGGGAAGAATCATATATTTTGGAACTACACGCCGTGTACTTTATCCACACGCCGTGTACTTTTGGCCGTGTTTGGATGAGTACACAGGGCGTGTGGCAATGCCGGCGACGAAGGGTGTAGGGACCGACTACATGCCGTGTAGTGGTACCTTACACGCCGTGTAGTCAGTCGGAAGGCTTAAACAGTAAGGCTGTGGTTTCGCCGCCAGCTAGGCGACTGTACATGCCGTGTACTCGAGAGTACATGCCGTGTACTCATATCGACGTATGAACAGTGTGGCGGTGCCGCTATTTGAACTGTTAAATGAAGGGAGTACATGCCGTGTACTTTTAAGTACACACCGTGTACTTTGTTTTTTTGCTTTAAAACATGCAGTAGCCTCCTCATTTGGCAGAGGAGGCACTTGAGCCATTTTGGAGCCAAAGGAGGAGGCCGGATCTTTGAAGATCCACTGGGAATTCGTCTGGAATCCGTTTCAACTTCGGACGATCTCATTAGAACCGCACGGGTGAGCCCTCTCCCCTCCTGGTACCGTTCTTGCCAATTCTTCTCCCAACGTATGTTATTTACGTTTGAATGGGTTTTGTTCTTTGTCAGATTTATGTCGTTCTTGGGCGTTTATGGAATCGGCATTCGGGTATAACGGTCGATGGCGTATAAGGTAGGTGGATTGGTGTTATTTTTCCAACTGTCATGCATTTTTGTGTGTTTTTTCAGCTACGAACCCATATTGGGGTGTCATGAGGCTGAGGTCGTGGCTAATTTAACTACCTAGAACTGTATAGGTAATTAAATAAAGTGGTAAAAATGCTGTTTGGGATCGTTTCTTGGATCCAGGACCATCCCGAGGGGTGTGTTCCTCTGTTTAGCCATTTGACCAGGATACCCGAGGGTATGCCTTAAATGTAGTAACTGTAGAATTTCCATAAGAGGAATTGCTTGTTTACTGCATTTTGATATGTTGGGCATTGCCTGGTAACATGTTAGCCTGAGGGCGTTGTTTTGATTGGCTCGAGGGCGTGACTGTTTTAGCCAGATGGTTGTCGTTATACCACCTAAGGGGAACCTTTCATGCCTGAGGGATTCACTTCTGTGCCTGAGGGAAACACATCGTATGCCTGAGGGCGAGAATTTCTGTTACGCCTGAGGGAAATACCTGCGGGTTGGATTCTGTATGGCATGAGGGTAAGCCTGAGGGCGTGGTTACTATTTTAGCCTGAGGGAATAGTACTGGTTGTCCTGCGGGCTTGGTGCTATTGAGCACAAAAATCTTACTAAATTAAAGGAATTAAATGAATAATAAAATGGATATTTATCTGTTATATTAGTTACTTTTGAGTACTGCTTAGTTATTGCATTCTACTACTGCACACTTGTTGCATGTTTTACACACAGTTGAGCACGGGCCTTTGGTGGGTGCCTACTGAGATATATTTCTCACACCCTGTTTGGGTCATGCTTTTCGGCCCAAACAGATTACTTTTCTGCAGGTGTAGTATAAGGCCCTAGACTTAAACCTTACTTAATAATGAGTTATTAAAAGATTACACCTTGAGGATCTTTTCGGGTTTAGAGTTTTAGTGAATTAGATCATAAAACTTGCATTACATTCCTCATATAAACGAAGTGGTTACATAAAGATAATATTCTTATTTCCCATCAATGGAAACATATTTAAAATAAAACATGGATTCTTTCTTGACACTCCCTTAACACTATCATCATATCATGTACCTTTCCCTTGACCTATGAAAACATTTCCAAAAAACTTGGGATGAGCATAAAAAGCTCAGTAAGGGATATAAAATATATATGGAAAGGAAAGATGGGTATATATATACATAAGAATGAAATCATACTTTACCCATAAAACATAAGGACTTCAACATACCTCATCAAATCATGAATAAATCATAGAAATCATAAGACATAAAGGTAACTTGAGGCATTCATAACATTCTTACCTATGGAGTAACCCTCTTGGTTACGTTTGGAATACCCATCACATTATATTCCCTAAATCTCTTCATAGAAACCATAATGTTACACTCCTTCGCATTACCCAATGCATTGGAGAGCTATATCGGGCTCACCCGCCCTTAGTTTATCACGGAACCACCTGTCTTCATAATAATGCCAAAGAACCTCAAGATAATCGTATCACATAAAACATGCATAAAGGAAACATAACATTTCCACCTTTCAATCACAAGATATCAATACAACACATTGATATAAAAACATTATGAAAACCATTTTCAATACCAAAATAAAAGAAAATTAAAACATGGTATTTATTTTTCTTTTATAAAGAAGGTATGGCTTGTAGAGGAAGTCGAAACTCAAATAACGGTCACGGCGGCGGAGAAGTCGTTGTCGCCGCATACGTACGACAAAAACATTATCCTATGTCGTTTAGTAAAACGCTTCGTATAAAAAGGATTCCTTTTGGATAAACGTAAAAGTCAAAGGGGTTTATACACCGTATAAAAGAAGGTTGTGTATAAAACAAAATATGCCTCAATGAAAGAAGATTGAGACGAAGTCCCATACCTCGGGTCCGACTTGACTCAATCGTTCTTTAATGTCCTGAATAATAAACATGAGTTAATTTCTACTTTCTTAAGAACCCTTTTTAAAGTTCATTATTCCTTTTATATCACTTATTTCCATGTCATTAACAATATGTAATTATTTAAGTTAATAACGGTCGTTTTAACGATCATTGGTACTTGAGTCAAAAATAAACACTTTATAATTACAAGTTGTTCATGTATCCATTATATCCAGAATTATAATCATGATGTATATATCATATATATCCAGTATATACATGCCTTTATAATATTAGATAATCATTTAGAGGTAAGAAATGAAATGCACCGTTCATGGAGACGGTAAGTCGTACGTACGCATGAACGCTACTTTCATTTCTGTTTCGTATTTTATAGAATGGAATCATAATGATAGAAAGTTATATTATAATTCCAGTATAATATCATATATAATATCATTGTTCCATCATTTATACGTCCCACATATGGTATTTAACGAATCAAGTCACTTTGAGGGGGCGGTAGTCCGCACTTCCTTAAATGAAGATATGGAGTTTACCCATAATGGAAACCATAAAGGTATGCCCAAAATGAAAAATACAAAAGCTTAAGGGAAAAATAAACATATTATATATCATATATAAATATAGTGACATCTTAATGGCCACCTTTAAAGTGTTAAAAGAATGTTGAACAATCATCGTTTCGGGAGGCATAAATTCACCATCCACAGAAACAGTATGTCCTTTAACCATTAGATGTAGGTGTGTGTAAGTGTAGCTCAAATACATATTATAAAAACATCCTAGTATATTGAATATACTGGAGTTGTTACAGAATAAATTAATAAAAAGAGTTTAGGGGGTTTGAGAAGAAAAATGAAACAAAAGGACTCAAGTGAAGACATTACCTTGAAATCGGGTAACTCCCATTGGTTTGAGCTCAAAGGCTTCCTTGCGAAGACTTATCCCCAATGTGAGGCTTCAAGGAGTAATAGAGGGATGTGGAGAGCCATAATGGTCAGGGGTTGGCCATGCCAAAGGATTTGGGAGTGTGGGTAAGGAGGTAGAGGTGGGGGCCTTTTATAAGAGGAGAGGAGGGGCACTCTTGGAAGGTAAAGAAAAGTCACTTTATTTTAAAATGGTATTCGGATTTAAGAGGTCCCAAATTGATGTGTTTCGAGGATAAGGTGATAAGGGTTCGAAATCCACCCATCCAATAGGTATTGGCCATGTGTAGGTCTTAGATTTTACATTGTCATTCCATTTTATTTAAATCGTTAAATAATGAGGTCATCACTGCATCATCATGATGTCATAAATAATTTAATTTATTTAAAGTCTAAAAATTATAAAAACAAATACTATGATGTAGGAAATCTGTTTAGATTTCCAATAACTATTTATAATCAAAAATACAAATTGTATAACCCCATGTAAAAATTGATTTTGTAAAATAACATATGTTTGTGTCATTTTTACTTTAACATTAAATAAAAAGTTATTTTTGTCATTTCCCAACCAATGTGGCTCCATGGGGTCCCCAAGTTGACCCATGGATTTTCTTGGTCGGCCATGACACATCCAATAAGGGTAGGACATGTGTCTAGGTCATTTCGTATTATTAAAAAATTATTTTTACCTTAAACTACACTAATTACCTTTAATCGCGATTAAAATCATAAAAGTTACTATTCACCAAAAAATTATATTAATCTCATTGAATCTCATTTTACTTCTTCATGACAACCATATATGTCGGATTTTTGAAAATCAAATCACAGAAGTGGGAATGTTTCATTTAAACGAAAAATCAGGTTCTTTAACTACAACTTAGTGGTTTCACTATTAATCAAAAATTGATGTTTTTCAGAAAAATACCAAAAATTAACCCCAAGATATATTTGATATTCCAAATTCAAAAATGAATTCTATTTTAAAAAATTCAAAACATATGAGTCACATTAAATAATTTAATAATTAATTCCCGCTGTCATGACAAATAGCGTGTTTTTATGAAAAAACAAGTATCAAAAGATTGACACCAGTTTACGTACAATTTCAATGTGAAATTGATTCCAATGTTGGATTAAATGGTAAAAATATATTCTAATTTCACTTCAAAACCAATTAAAAAGATAATATAATCATATAAATAAATTATATTTAGAAAAGTTTTGATGTAAAATGCAGTATTTTTCATTATTCATTAAAAAATTAACATTGTCTGAAAATACCAAAAATTCACACAAAGTAAATTTTGATGTCCCAATAATAAATATTAAGTTTATTTTGACAAACATAGCTTATAAAATAGTCAAAATATAGATTTAAAAATGGTTTTCCATCAAAAGGCAGTAAAAAAATCTTTTAAAAATATTAGTGTATTCCATGCTTAAGATTGGATTTATTTTCATTTTAAGCCTCTAAAACACTATCTAATTTATTAATAGACATAGATAAAAATATCTATTACTCATTAATTACTTGGGATGTTACATCCTTCCCCCCTTTTGAAAATTGCATCACCGCAATTTATTTACTTATCGAATAAATGGGGGTACTTATCCCTTATTGAATTTTCAGATTCTCATGTTGCCTCTTCCATCATGTAGTATTTTCACAAAACCTTTACCTGATTAATCACCTTATTTCGTAACACTTGCTCCCTGTGGTCACGAATCTGGACCGGTTGTTCCTCATAGGATAGGTTCTCTTCCAGCTGAACTACCTCTGGACTCAAAACATGAGATGGATCTGGCATATACTTTCTCAACATCGAAACGTGAAAAAAATTATGTACCTGAGATAAACTCGGAGGTAAATCCACCTGGTATGAAACTGATCCAAATCTCTCCAGAATTTCATATGGTCCAATAAACCTTGGACTCAGCTTTCATTTTTTACCAAATCTCATCACACTTTTCCAAGGAGAATCCTTGAGAAAAACATTGTCACGACCCGTCCTCGGGGCCCGTGTCGTGACTACCCCAAGCCCGCCTTCCATAGGCCAGGGGCTGGCGACTAGCACCAAGGCGTAAAATCCCAGTAAACAGGGAAGGCATTGCCTTTATAAGTAACAACCACACAGAGTCAGCAAGCGGAAAGTAAGTGCAGAAAAGTAAAGGGGGCCGGAAATACAATCCCAACTGTAAAGTACAACTGAAAAGTAAAGTACATCAACTGAAGAAAAGACGGCGGCCTCGTGTCGTCCACTGGCAATCCCACCTGAAGGGTGGGTACAGATAGCCTCCAGGCTCCTCGGGTCCCACGTCCGCTCCGAGCACGTCCCGCCCAGTGGTCCACCTCCAGGTACCGTCCTGCTCCACGCCCCAACCGAGATCAGCGCTGTCCGTCGTCTGCAACCAACACAACGAGGTGCGGGCATATCCCGTGCAGGGGTGAGTACAAGCTACTCAGTAAGGACCCCGAGACCCCCGAAGGTCTCCCGAAATCCACAAAGGATATAGCACAAAAGAAAGATGCAATCACGAAGTAACATCTGACTCGACTTAGGTATATGCCCATACATATACCTAAGTCCCCAATTCTAGCTCTGCTCACGAGCTCAAGAACAACTCAATCCACAAAGGAAAGCAAAACTCAAATCCACAAGGAGAGTAAACAGTAAAATCCACATAGGATAGTTCAACACAATCCACAAAGGAGAGTAACAGTAAATCCACATAGGATAGTTCAACACAATCTACAAAGGAGAGTAACATAAGATTCAGCTCAACCAGGTATACTTTTTCAGATGACGTCAAAGATGATCACTGATCCATCTAAGTCGTCGGACCCACGAAGGATCGATAGGTACTAACCCCCGCAAAAGACCCACGTAGGATCGGACTCACACAGAACCTGTAGGCAGTGGCTCACACAGAACCGGTAGTAAGGACCCACATAGGATCGGGCTCACACAGAACCTGTAGCACTGATCCACGTAGGATCGCTGAGTGCAGTAGTCGACGCAGTCCACTGAGGATCTCTGCACAGTCGTCGCCGCAGTCCACGAAGGATCTCTGCTCTGCCGTCGCCGCAGTCCACGGAGGATCTCTGCTCTGCCGTCGTCGCAGTCCACGGAGGATCTCTGATCTGTCGTCGCCGCAGTCCACGGAGGATCTCTGCTCTGCCGTCGTCGCAGTCCACGGAGGATCTCTGCTCTGTCGTCGAAGTCACAGCCAGCGCTAGGGTTCCCGCACAAAGCGAGCTCGTTTAGGAGGGTCCGCTCCACGAGCCGAGAGGCTGATACATCAACTGACACGTAGTCCGAAGTTGATGTATCCAAAAGTTCCGTATCGACAACAGGATCTCAACGCAACAGACGGCGCGTCAATCAGACGCCCGGTCTGAGAGTTATTGGCATTTTCGTCCCAGGGGCCCGGTTGGTTTTTAGAGCAAAACCAACCTGACCGTACTCCGCCTGTATCCGATCCTCGGGCGGAGTATGCCAAAAGTTCCGTCTCACTTAGAGGAAACTACCACAGCTGACGGTACGTCGATCGGACGTCCGTAGCTCAAGTTATGAGCGTTTCCGCTCCGAGGGCCCGGTTGGTTTCGTGTACGAACCAACCCGGCCGAACCCAAAGTCTTCCGAAACCTTGAGTATAATATACCGAAACGACTGTCTCGATCCAAGGATCGCGTAGCCGCTGACGGTTCGTCAATCGGAGGTCCCAGGCCCAAGATATGGGCGAAAGACCGAAGAGGGCCCGAAACGGGGGTCCTGGGCCCGGGGCGACCCGGCCCGACCCGGCTAGGCCGGGTCCGGTCCGGCCTGGGCGCGGCCCGGCCGACCGGACCGGCCGGCTCGGCTTCGGCCGGGCGGCCGAGGGAGCCGCCGCGGGTCAAACCCGCGGCTTTGGAGAAACGCGGCCCGCGCGGGCCGCGTGCTGTGCGGCCGGACCGCGGACGCGGTCCGGCGGTTCGCCGCCGCCGCGGCTCGGCCGCGGCGGACTTCTCCGGCGGCGCGCCGGGCGCCGGCGACCCGCGCCGCCGCCCCCTTCCGAGGGCCGCCGGAGTTGCTCCGGTGGCCCGTTTTGCCTCCCGTCTGCGCCGATGCTCCTCCCGGGGGCCGACCTTCACTGCGGGATCAACAGATCGCCCCTGCCGCGCGGTTCGTCGTCGTCCGCCCAATCCGCACAAAAAAGGGAAGATCGGCGGAGGGTTGCCGGTTCTTGTTTGTTAGATCCGCACCCTCCGCGTTAGTCAAGAACCACGGAAGGAATAATCAACAACAATTTTAAATAAATTAAAATTGTCGGAGATCATTTCTTTACTTTAAAAGAATAAACACGGGGAAAGAAAAATATTTCAAATCAACCCTTACCTTGTCGTCGTCGTCGGACGAGAGGTCGTCGCGGAAGAAGGGGGATCGTTACGTCGTCGTGGTATCCGGCGTCGCGTCGCCAATCTCTGGATCAAGATCAAACAGATTTAATTAATTTAAATCCATTGATATCGAATTATAAAAAGTAGAGAATTAGAAGATTCGATTCTCACCTTTGTTGCCGAACGAGGATCGGCCGCGGAAGAAGAGGCGTCGCCGAAGAACGTCGCGGGTAGGGCTCGTCGACATCGCAGATCACGGCGTGCGTCGTCGAATTCCGGTCGCCGGCGTTCTTCGCGTTCTTTGCGTTCTTCGCGTTCTTCGCGTTCTTCGCGGGGAGATGAAGAAACAAGATCCTCTCAAATCCTTTCAAAGGATTTTTAGGTTGGTCTTATTTTATAAATATGCCAACAAATGCAAAAACGTAAGTAACGACCCATCAGTTCGTTGAATTAATTCAACGAGCGAAACACCCATTTAATTCACGAAAGAAACAGCCCATTTAATTCACGAAAAAAACCGCCCAATTAAATGGTCTGTTAAGAATTAAAGAAAACGCGTCGGTTGACTTTTCAGTTACTTTGACGGGTTTTCGCGGGTGCGTTACTTAGCGAAAGAAACGGCGAGGCTCGTGCGGGCCCCACCTCACAAATATCCTACCAAGGGGGTAGGATATTTCTGGATAGCCTCCTATCCAGTTCAACTCAGTTCAAGCCGCCTTTAAGTGATTTCAAGTGGCTTCCAAGCAGCTTAAGTGAAATAAAATAAAGTTGTCGCACAAACTTTATTTTATTCTGACTTAAAGCCGCAAAATTTAAAAACCACGTCTGAGCAAACGCAACTCCGGAAGAGGCGTTTCTAAGCAAATACCGGCGCTGTGATTTCATCGGTGCCCTCAGAATTCGATTCCGGGCACCGGTTCAAAAGATAGAAAAACCCGCTCGTTCGTTCACTGAACGTACCCGAGCCAAACTTCGGAAATTGATTCCGGGCACACCGGGCCTCGGAATCAGGTGCCGTCTGAAGCTGCGCTCTTGTAAAATTCCAAAGAAAATTAAGAAAAAAAATTTCCTTGAAATTTGCGGGTCTTTACATTACTCCCACCTCAGGGCTTTACGTCCCCGTAAAGATACATCAAAAACTAGGGAAACAAATGGGGGTACTGAGCACGCATCTGAGCCTCCCGCTCCCAAGTGCTCTCCTGGAGGTTCACGTGCTGCCATCTGACGCGCACAAGAGGAATCGACCGCCAACGTAGGACCCGCTCCTGTCGATCCTCGATCTCCACTGGGACCTCCGCAAAAGTCGCCCCATCGTCCACGTCCAGCTCCCCAAAGTCGATGATGTGAGTCGGGTCGTGCACGTACCTCCTCAGCTGAGACACGTGGAAGACGTCGTGCACCCGGTGCAACTGAGGTGGTAGAGCCAGGCGATAAGCCACCTCTCCTATCCTGCTGAGGACCTGGAAAGGCCCGATGAAGCGTGGAGACAACTTGCCGCCTCGGCCAAATCTCCGTAAACCACGTCGAGGTGAGACACGCAAAAAGACGTGGTCGCCATCCTCGAACTCTAGTGGCCTCCGCCTGCTGTCAGCATATGACTTCTGCCGGCTCTGAGCTGTCCTCATCCTCTCCTGGATGATCTGGACCTTCTCTGTCGTGGCTCGGACCATCTCTGGTCCCACGAGTGCTGACTCCCCAGGGTCTGTCCAGCACAACGGTGATCTGCAGGGTCTGCCGTACAACGCCTCGTATGGTGCCATCCCGATGGTGGAGTGGTAGCTGTTGTTGTACGCGAACTCCACCAAGGGTAGGTGGTCCTCCCAGCTGCGACCAAAGTCGAGAACACATGCACGGAGCATGTCCTCAAGTGTCTGTATGGTCCTCTCCGTCTGACCATCCGTCTGAGGGTGGAAGGCTGTGCTCAGATGGAGCCGCGTCCCGAACGCCTCCTACAACCCCTTCCAAAGCCGGGAAGTGAAACGAGCATCTCGATCGGAGACGATAGACGATGGCACACCGTGAAGCCGTACGATCTCCTGGACGTAAAGACGTCCCAAGCTCTCCACTGAGCCCTGCTCTCTGATGGGTAAGAAGTGTGCCGACTTGGTGAGTCGGTCGACAATCACCCAAATGGAGTCGTGACCTCTGGAAGTGCGTGGAAGTCCAGTCACGAAGTCCATAGATATGCCATCCCATTTCCACTCCGGGACCTCCAAGGGCTGTACCAAGCCTGCTGGTACCTGATGCTCTGCCTTCACCTGCTGGCAGGTGAGGCATCGAGAAACGAACTCTGCCACAGCTTTCTTCATGCCCGGCCACCAGTGCTGTTGCCTGAGATCCTGGTACATCTTCGCCACTCCGGGATGTACCGCCAAGGGAGAAGTGTGAAACTCTCTCAGCACCTCTTCTCGTAAAGCGACTGGTACGAAGGTACGTCCTCTGAAAAGGATGTCGTGCTCTGCTCCAAGGGAGAAGCCATCAGGCGCCTGACCTGAGGATATCAGTGCACGCCGGGTCTCACAGTCAGCGTCCTCACGCTGAGCCTCTCTGACCCGCTGTAGAAGTGGAGGAGAGACTGTGAGATGCTGAAGAAAGGCTGCTCCGTCTCTATCCACGAAGGATATCTGTAAGGAGGCTAGCTGCTTCGTCGCCTCCTCAAGTAGCTGAATGCCCGTCCTCCTGCTGAGGGCATCGGCTACCACGTTCCCCTTCCCAGGAGTATAGACTATCTCAAAGTCATAGTCCTGGAGGAACTCAAGCCATCTACGCTGTCTCAGGTTCAGGTCCTTCTGAGAGAAGATATACCTGAGACTCTGGTGGTCAGAAAAGACTGTGAAGCGCTCGCCCATCAGATAGTGCCGCCAAGTCTTCAGAGCGAAGACCACTGCTGCTAACTCCAGGTCATTAGTGGCGTAGTTCTGCTCATGCGGCCTCAACTGACGTGATCCGTAGGCGATCACGGCCCGCTCCTGCATCAGGACGCACCCGAGTCCAGTCCCTGATGCATCGCAGTAAACTACGTACCCAACTCCCTCCTCAGGCAACCTCAAGATAGGTGCGCTGGTCAATCTCTGTCTCAGTTCCTGAAAGCTCCGCTGACATCTGTCTGACCACACGAAGGGTTTCCCCTTCTTCGTCAACGCTGAGAGTGGTTCGGCAACTCTGGAGAAGTCTGGCACGAATCTCCGATAGTATCCGGCTAGGCCCAAGAAGCTCCGCACCTCCGTCACGCTCCTAGGTGGCTCCCAAGCTAGCACTGCCTCGATCTTCGCGGGATCCACTGCAACTCTCGCCTCAGAGATGACGTGCCCCAAGAAATGGACCTCACGTAACCAGAACTGGCATTTTGAGAGCTTTCCATAAAGCTGGTGCTCTCGGAGTGTGTCTAGCACAACTCGCAGGTGGTAGGCATGCTCCTCCTCAGTCGTCGAGTATACCAAAATGTCGTCAATGAAGACCACGACAAATCGGTCGAGGTATGGCTGGAAGATCCTGTTCATGAGGCTCATGAACACTGCTGGAGCATTGGTTACGCCGAATGGCATAACCAAGAACTCATAATGGCCATACCGACACCTGAAGGTCGTCTTCTGCACGTCCTCGTCTCGAACTCTGAGCTGATGATAGCCTGACCGGAGGTCTATCTTCGAGAACCACCGCGCTCCCTTGAGCTGATCGAAGAGGTCATCAATCTGTGGCAGCGGATACTTGTTCCTCACTGTCACCTGGTTCAGGCGACGATAGTCGACACATAGTCGCAAGCTCCCGTCCGCCTTCTTGGCAAACAATATCGGGGAATCCCAGGGTGAAACACAGGGTCGGATAAACCCCTTACTCTGCAAGTCCTCCAACTGTACCCGCAGCTCCCGAAGCTCGGCGGGGGCCATCCGATATGCTGGAGAAGATATCGGGGCTGTCCTGGGGTACAAGTCGATGTAAAAGTCTACCTCTCTATGAGGAGGTAGCCCTGGAACGTCATCGGGAAAGACGTCCACGTACTGGTCCACCACTGCAGGAAAAGCTGGACTCCGCACGTCCACTGCTCCTAGGATGAGGCTAGCCAACTGATGAGAGATGGGCTGCACTCTCCTCCGCGGAAGTCCATCCTGTGCTGCAAAGGTTCCCTTCTCTCCGGTGAAGGTAAACCTGCTCCCGTCGGTGCGAACACATCGCACCTTGCGCCTAAAACAGTCGATCTGGGCATGAACCGTGGATAGCCAATCCATGCCCATGATGACGTCGTAAGGCCTCGACGCCGCTACAAGGAGATCCCAGCCGAAGCTCTCGCCTCCTAGAGTAAGCTCACACTGCCGGCACCAGTGCGTAATCGTCGAGTCTGCTCTAGTAGGAGTCTCTAGCCGTAAGGATCGAGCCAACGGCTCAGTCGGAATCTCCGAGCTCCGAACAAGGGCAGAGGCTATGAAAGAGTAACTCGCTTCTGTGTCTATAAGTACTGCAGCAAGGGTGGAATAGACACAGATCGTACCTCGAATCATCTCTGGCAAGTCGGGGTCGTAGGCCTCCACTGCCTGGAGCTGGGCCTGTCCCTGCCCGCCAGCTCTCTGTGGTCGAGGTGGCCCTCCTGGTGGTGGTGGGGGTAGAGCCTGGAAGCGTCGCCCACCACCCGCTGCTCGGCCAGCTCCTCTGCCTCGTCCGCCTCCTCCCTGCGGACCGCCACGGTCGACCCTCTGCCTCTGCCTGGGTGGCCCCTCCACCGTCTGCTGCTCCTCTGGTCGGCGAGTCGGGCAGTCACGAGCCATGTGACCCTGCCCGCCGCAGGAGTAGCACAGCCTGCCTCTCGGAAGGCTGGCACTCCGCTGTGTGCCCCGCACCGCTGAGCCGGTGTCCTGAGGCCGTCTGCGTGGGGGTCTGGTCTGCCTGGACCCGAGAGTCATCCGTCGGCTACCTGCTGCCGAAGACTCAGCTACCTGCCGCCCTGCGCTAGGTCTCGCCGCTGAAGAAGGCTCTGCCAGGAAGCTCTCGATCAGGAGGGCTCGCTCCAGCACTCCTGCCTGGGTCGGAATGCTGAGGGAGATCAGCGACGCCCGAATCTCCTGTCGCAAGCCCTGCTCGAAGGTCCGGGCCCGGAAGAAGGGGTCCCGTACCATGTCGGTCGAGTAGCGAGATAGGTCCGTGAACCTCGCCGTGTACTGAGCGACCGTCATGCTGCCCTGGCGCAGCTGGAGAAGCTCCTGGATGCGCACCGCTCGGAGGGTGGCCGGGACGAACTCAGAGCGGAAGAGGCTCTCGAAGTCCGCCCAGAGCAAGGATTCCTCATCGTGAACCTGGAGCATCAGGCTCCACCATCGTCCTGTCGCCGCCTGCAGGAGGCTCGCTGCGAGAATCACCATGAGATCCGCTGGTGTCCTCACTAGCCTAAAGATCCGTACCACCGCCTCTAGCCAGTCCTCGGCGGCCTGGGGGTCCGCCTCACCGCGAAACCTGGGCGGTCGCTGGCTCTGAAACTCATGCAGTTCCCTAAGGCGACGTGCATCATCAGCGTCTGGTACTGGCAGCATCGGTGGCTCGGCGGGTAAAGCTACCGCCGGTGCCACTGCTGGCAAAGGGCCCTGCACCGAGGCCTCGTCGCTCGGTGGGCTGCCGTCGCGCCCTACACTCGGAACCCTAGCTGGCTGTCGTTGTGGGGCCATCCTGAAAAGGAGAACAAGAGCACCACAGTCAGAACAGTATACCTGGTGAGCTGGCACAAGTAATCACAAGGAAAACTTGAGACTTTCATAAGCAGATCAGTATACCCGGTGAGCTGACACAAGTAACCACAAAGAAGACTTGAATCACATACGCAATCAATGTTTTCATGCATTAAGTCGGAAATCAGGAGTCAGGGTCTTGGTGTACGGATACGTCGGCCGCCGTACCAACACTGGGCTCCCTGAACTGATAACCACACTCAATACACTAAACACTATTGCTTCATATAGAAAGAAAAGACGATCAGAGTCTGCGGTAGAACCGACCACCTCTGATACCAATTTGTCACGACCCGTCCTCGGGGCCCGTGCCGTGACTACCCCAAGCCCGCCTTCCATAGGCCAGGGGCTGGCGACTAGCACCAAGGCGTAAAATCCCAGTAAACAGGGAAGGCATTGCCTTTATAAGTAACAACCACACAGAGTCAGCAAGCGGAAAGTAAGTGCAGAAAAGTAAAGGGGGCCGGAAATACAATCCCAACTGTAAAGTACAACTGAAAAGTAAAGTACATCAACTGAAGAAAAGACGGCGGCCTCGTGTCGTCCACTGGCAATCCCACCTGAAGGGTGGGTACAGATAGCCTCCAGGCTCCTCGGGTCCCACGTCCGCTCCGAGCACGTCCCGCCCAGTGGTCCACCTCCAGGTACCGTCCTGCTCCACGCCCCAACCGAGATCAGCGCTGTCCGTCGTCTGCAACCAACACAACGAGGTGCGGGCATAGCCCGTGCAGGGGTGAGTACAAGCTACTCAGTAAGGACCCCGAGACCCCCGAAGGTCTCCCGAAATCCACAAAGGATATAGCAAAAAAGAAAGATGCAATCACGAAGTAACATCTGACTTGACTTAGGTATATGCCCATACATATACCTAAGTCCCCAATTCTAGCTCTGCTCACGAGCTCAAGAACAACTCAATCCACAAAGGAAAGCAAAACTCAAATCCACAAGGAGAGTAAACAGTAAAATCCACATAGGATAGTTCAACACAATCCACAAAGGAGAGTAACAGTAAATCCACATAGGATAGTTCAACACAATCTACAAAGGAGAGTAACATAAGATTCAGCTCAACCAGGTATACTTTTTCAGATGACGTCAAAGATGATCACTGATCCATCTATGTCGTCGGACCCACGAAGGATCGATAGGTACTAACCCCCGCAAAAGACCCACGTAGGATCGGGCTCACACAGAACCTGTAGGCAGTGGCTCACACAGAACCGGTAGTAAGGACCCACATAGGATCGGGCTCACACAGAACCTGTAGCACTGATCCACGTAGGATCGCTGAGTGCAGTAGTCGACGCAGTCCACTGAGGATCTCTGCACAGTCGTCGCCGCAGTCCACGAAGGATCTCTGCTCTGCCGTCGCGGCAGTCCACGGAGGATCTCTGCTCTGCCGTCGTCGCAGTCCACGGAGGATCTCTGCTCTGTCGTCGCCGCAGTCCACGGAGGATCTCTGCTCTGCCGTCGTCGCAGTCCACGGAGGATCTCTGCTCTGTCGTCGAAGTCACAACCAGCGCTAGGGTTCCCGCACAAAGCGAGCTCGTTTAGGAGGGTCCGCTCCACGAGCCGAGAGGCTGATACATCAACTGACACGTAGTCCGAAGTTGATGTATCCAAAAGTTCCGTATCGACAACAGGATCTCAACGCAACAGACGGCGCGTCAATCGGACGCCCGGTCTGAGAGTTATTGGCATTTTCGTCCCAGGGGCCCGGTTGTTTTTTAGAGAAAAACCAACCTGACCGTACTCCGCCTGTATCCGATCCTCGGGCGGAGTATGCCAAAAGTTCCGTCTCACTTAGAGGAAACTACCACAGCTGACGGTACGTCGATCGGACGTCCGTAGCTCAAGTTATGAGCGTTTCCGCTCCGAGGGCCCGGTTGGTTTCGTGTACGAACCAACCCGGCCGAACCCAAAGTCTTCCGAAACCTTGAGTATAATATACCGAAACGACTGTCTCGATCCAAGGATCGCGTAGCCGCTGACGGTTCGTCAATCGGAGGTCCCAGGCCCAAGATATGGGCGAAAGACCGAAGAGGGCCCGAAACGGGGGTCCTGGGCCCGGGGCGACCCGGCCCGACCCGGCTCGGCCGGGTCCGGTCCGGCCTGGGCGCGGCCCGGCCGACCGGACCGGCCGGCTCGGCTTCGGCCGGGCGGCCGAGGGAGCCGCCGCGGGTCAAACCCGCGGCTTTGGAGAAACGCGGCCCGCGCGGGCCGCGTGCTGTGCGGCCGGACCGCGGACGCGGTCCGGCGGTTCGCCGCCGCCGCGGCTCGGCCGCGGCAGACTCCTCCGGCGGCGCGCCGGGCGCCGCCGCCTCCGGTCGCCGGCGCTGCCGCGCCGGCGACCCGCGCCGCCACCCCCTTCCGAGGGCTGCCGGAGTTGCTCCGGTGGCCCGTTTTGCCTCCCGTCTGCGCCGATGCTCCTCCCGGGGGCCGACCTTCACTGCGGGATCAACAGATCGCCCCTGCCGCGCGGTTCGTCGTCGTCCGCCCAATCCGCACAAAAAAGGGAAGATCGGCGGAGGGTTGCCGGATCTTGTTTGTTAGATCCGCACCCTCCGCGTTAGTCAAGAACCACGGAAGGAATAATCAACAACAATTTTAAATAAATTAAAATTGTCGGAGATCATTTCTTTACTTTAAAAGAATAAACACGGGGAAAGAAAAATATTTCAAATCAACCCTTACCTTGTCGTCGTCGTCGGACGAGAGGTCGTCGCGGGATCGCTCGTCGCGGAAGAAGGGGGATCGTTACGTCGTCGTGGTATCCGGCGTCGCGTCGCCAATCTCCGGATCAAGATCAAACGGATTTAATTAATTTAAATCCGTTGATATCGAATTATAAAAAGTAGAGAATTAGAAGATTCGATTCTCACCTTTGTTGCCGAACGAGGATCGGCCGCGGAAGAAGAGGCGTCGCCGAAGAACGTCGCGGGTAGGGCTCGTCGACATCGCAGATCACGGCGTGCGTCGTCGAATTCCGGTCACCGGCGTTCTTCGCGTTCTTTGCGTTCTTCGCGTTTTTCGCGTTCTTCGCGGGGAGATGAAGAAACAAGATCCTCTCAAATCCTTTCAAAGGATTTTTAGGTTGGTCTTATTTTATAAACATGCCAACAAACGCAAAAACGTAAGTAACGACCCATCAGTTCGTTGAATTAATTCAACGAGCGAAACAGCCCATTTAATTCACGAAAGAAACAGCCCATTTAATTCACGAAATAAACCGCCCAATTAAAAGGTCTGTTAAGAATTAAAGAAAACGCGTCGGTTGACTTTTCAGTTACTTTGACGGGTTTTCGCGGGTGCGTTACTTAGCGAAAGAAACGGCGGGGCTCGTGCGGGCCCCACCTCACAAATATCCTACCAAGGGGGTAGGATATTTCTGGATAGCCTCCTATCCAGTTCAACTCAGTTCAAGCCGCCTTTAAGTGATTTCAAGTGGCTTCCAAGCAGCTTAAGTGAAATAAAATAAAGTTGTCGCACAAACTTTATTTTATTCTGACTTAAAGCCGCAAAATTTAAAAACCACGTCTGAGCAAACGCAACTCCGGAAGAGGCGTTTCTAAGCAAATACCGGCGCTGTGATTTCATCGGTGCCCTCAGAATTCGATTCCGGGCACCGGTTCAAAAGATAGAAAAACCCGCTCGTTCGTTCACTGAACGTACCCGAGCCAAACTTCGGAAATTGATTCCGGGCACACCGGGCCTCGGAATCAGGTGCCGTCTGAAGCTGCGCTCTTGTAAAATTCCAAAGAAAATTAAGAAAAAAAATTTCCTTGAAATTTGCGGGTCTTTACAAACATGATCAACTACCTCGAAAGATAGATCCTTCCTCTGGTTATCCGCATAACTCTTCTGCCTGCTCTGAGCTGTTCTCATGTGCTTCTGAATCAGCTAAACTTTTTCTGCCATCTCTTCTACCTATTCAGGTCCCATCAACTTCCTTTCACCCACTTCATCCCAGAATCTGGAGTTCGACACCGCTTCCCATATAATGCCTGAAATGGTGCCATCTGTATACTAGAATGAAAACTATTATTATGTGAAAATTCAACCAAAGAAAGATGTTGGTCCCAACTTCCCTGATAATCCATAGAGAAAGAACGTAGCATATCCTCCAATGTCTGAATTGTTCATTCTGACTTCCCATCTGATTGAGGATGAAATGTTGTACTAAAATTTAATTCAATACCCAACGACTTCTAAAGGCCTTTACAAAAGTTAGAAATAAACCTAGGATCACGATCAGATACGATGGAGAGGGAAACTCCATGTAACCTGACTATCTCTTTAAGATACAAACGGGAAAGTTGATCTAGGAAAAAAGTATCTCGTATAGAAAGGAAATGAGCAGATTTAGTCAAGCGATCAACAATAACCCAGATTGAATTATTACCTCGAGATGTCTTCGGTAATCCCACAACAAAGTCCATGGATATATTCTCCCATTTCCACTCTGGCACTGGTAAAGGATGAAGAATCCCTTTCTGTAACTGCCGCTCTGGTTTAACCTGTTGACATATCAAACACTTCACAATATAATCAGTAATATCTCTTTTCATTCCATCCCACCAGTAATACTCCCACAGATCTCTGTACATCTTAGTACTGCCAGGATGAACTGAAAATAGAGAACTATGAGCTTCACATAACAACTCTCTCTTCAACTGTGAATCACAAGGCACACATAATCTATTCCCAAATCTCAAAACACAATCATTATCAATGTTGAATTTAGGCAACTTACCTTTCTGAACCAGCTTTACCTTTTTCTGCAACTCACTGTCTTGCTTCTGTGCTTGCTTGATTCTATCTGATAGAGATGATCTCACTGATACCTCAAACAAAACAGAAGAACTTCCTACACCAACAACTTCTATGCCAATGTTCATCAAATCCTTAACCAAAGGATCACGTCCCAAATGCAACATTGCTAATGAAGCATTACTTTTTCGACTCAAAGCATCAACCACTTTAATTGCTTTTCTCGGATGGTAATTAATTGTACAATCATAATCCTTGATTAATTCTAGCCATCTCCTCTATCTCATGTTTAACTCTTTTTGAGTGAATATATACTTTAAACTATTGTGATCAGTATATATTTTACACTTTACTCCATACAAATGATGCCTCCAAATTTTTTAAGACAAAACAATATCAGCTAATTCCAAATCATGTGTAGGGTAATTTACCTCATGAGTTTTCAACTATCGTGAAGCATAAGAAATTACCTGATCATTCTACATTAGGACGCAACCAAGTCCTTTCAATGAAGCATCACTGTATATAACAAACTCACCATTCCTGGAAGGTAGTGCCAAAACTGGAGCATTCACCAATCTTCTTTTCAATTCGTGAAAACAATCATCACATTCTTTTGTCCAGATAAAATTAACACACTTCCGAGTTAGCTTAGTCATTGGACTAGATAACCGTGAAAAATGTCTAACAAACCTTCGATAATATCCTGCCAAACCAAGGAAGCTACGAATCTCAGTTACATTTGTGGGTCTTGTCCATTCTTCAACAACCTTTGTTTTTGTAGGATCAACATTTTTCCCATCTTTAGAAACAATATGACCAAGGAAAGAAATTTGTTGCAACCAAAACTCACACATGCTGAATTTTCCATACAGTTTCTCTTTTTTAAGGTTTGCAAGATAACCCTTAAATGTCTTTCATGCTCTTCTTTACTTTTAGAAAACACCAAAATATCATCAATGAAAACCACCACAATCTTATCCAAGAACTTATGGAAAATTATATTCATTAAGTCCATGAATACAGCAGGTGCATTGGTTAGCCCAAAAGGCATTACTACAAATTCATAATGGCCATATCTTGTACAGAACACGGTCTTCGGAACATCTTCTTCCTTTACATTCAGTTGATGGTACCTCGAACTCAAGTCAATCTTTGAAAAATACTGAGCTCCCTGGAGCTGATCAAACAAATCATCAATATGAGGTAATGGATATTTGTTCTTAACAGTGATGTTATTCAAGGCTCTATAATCAATGAAAAGTCTCATTGAACCATCTTTCTTTTTAACAAATAAAACAGGAGCACCCCATGGTGATGTGCTAGGTCGAATGAAACCTTTCTCTAATAAATATTTGAATTGATACTTCAACTCTAAAAGTTCAATTTGATCTATTCGATAAGGGGGTTTTGAAATTGGCTTAGCATCAGGAACTAATTCAACAGTAAACTCAACATGGCAACTCATCAAGAAAAATATCAGGATACTCATTTACCACTAGCACATAATTAATCTGAACAGTTCCCTTGTTTTCAACAATGTGTGCAAGGTAACATTCATTTCCATATTTTGCAGGTTTCTTGGCCTTTTGATAAGTTATCAATAGTAAGGGTTCAATCTTGTACACAAACAAAAAGTCTTTCTGAAAAGAAACTTCTTTAGCTCTACAGTCAATCTTAGCATGGTAAATAGAGAGTCAATCCATACCCAGGATAACATCAAACACTACTAGAGGTAGAAAAATAAGGTTTTCAAGTAGGTTCTTTCCACAGATAAGGATAGGAAGATTCTTATAAATTCTTTTTGCCTCAATATTTCCCCTAGGTGTTTTTACCACAAGTTCATGAGTCATTTCATGAGATGGTATTCCCATTTTACTAGAAAAGGTTTCAGATATGAAAGAATGTGTAGACCCCGAATCAAACAACACACTAGAATAATCTGAAAAAACAAACAAATTACCTGATACAACTTCATTTGACGGCCCGACATCTTCTGAAGTATTTGCAAAGGATTTCACCACCCCATTCTGCTTGTAGTCTAACTGCTTCACATTACTCAAGCTCTTTGTCAGACACTCGTTTGCATAGTGACCCATCTCATTGCACATAAAACATTTCACTAACTGTAAATCAAATTTGATCTTACCTTCACCAAGATCTTTTTCAGTGAAATCACGAGCCTTATGTCCCATATTACCACATCGGTAACACTTTCCAGAATTAAAAAGACATTCCCCAGCATGCCTTTTGCCACATTTATCACAAACAGGAAACTTAGATTTCTTACCATCAGACTTTTTGAAGAATTCTTACCTTTATCCTACCACCTTGGTCTCTTCTTCTGCTGGTTGTTATAGAACACTTGATCATCGGAAAACTCCATTTCCACCTTCTCAGCAGATCGAACAGGCTTTTCATAACTTTTAAACTCACGAGAAGCTAATTCCATTCGATATTTTGGCTTTAATCCTGTGTAAAAACGATTGATTTTACTATCAAGGTCTTCGATAAAATTTGGAGCATACCTTGCTAATTGAGTGATCCTTTCTTCATAGGTAGCCACTGAGTCTTCCTCTTGCCTCAATTCTAAGAATTGTTTTTCCATCCAATGTCGAACAGCCTTAGGAAAATACTTTTCAAGAAACTTACCATTGAATTCATCCCAGTCGAGAGCATCAATCTCATCAGCGTCCCTGATATTTTTAACCATCGACCACCACTGATCTGCTTCACCCTCCAAACGGTAAATAGCAAGACTAACCTTTTGATTGTCTGAACACCCCATGACATCAAAAAATCTTCTCAAGTTCTTTAATCCACCCTTCAGCTAGCACAGGGTCAGATGATCCTCTGAATGATTGGGGATTTTGACTCATGAAATGTTCCACCTCTGACATGTTCCTCTGCGGTTGATCTGGCTGATCTCGTGTATGGATACCACCGCCATTTATCGCTTGAGTCAACTGCGCCCTTACTGAAACAAACTGTTCAGTTCCAATTCTGAACATCTTAGGATGCTGATTCGGAACGTTATTTTCTTCTGTATGCCTTCCTAGCACTGCTTCCCTGTTTCCTCTGCGAAAAACCATTTTGAACAAACATGTCTTAGATGAAGCAACATGATAATCTTCAAATACTATATCACATCAATTTGACCATAAAAAATATTATTGGATAACCATTTAATATAATTCAAACTCCTAAAGATATCTAAACCGAACTTTGATACCATCTATAAGGCCCCAGCCTTAAAAATTACTTAATCTTGAGTTATTAAAATATTACACCTTGAGGATGTTTTCTGGTTTATAGTTTTAGACAATTAGATCATAAAACTTGCATTACATTCCACATATAAACAAAGTGGTTACATAAAGATAATATTATTTTTTCCCATCAATGGAAACATATTTAAAATAAAACATGGATTCTTTCATGTCACTCCCTTGACACTATCATCATATCATGTACCTTTCCCTTGACCTGTGAAAAACATTTCAAAAAAACATGGTATGAGCATAAAAAGCTCAGTAAGGGAAATAAAATATATATGGAAAGGAAACATGGGTACATATATACATAAGAATGAAATCATACTTTATCCATAAAACATAATCACATCAACATACCTCATCAAATCATGAATAAATCATAGAAATCTTAAGACATAAAGGTAACTTGAGGCATTCATAACATTCTTACGTAGGGAGTAACCCTGTTGGTTACGTTTGGAATACCCATCACAATATATTCCCTAAATATCTTCGGATAAACCTTAACGTTACACTCCTTCGTGTTACCCAATACATTGGAGAGCTATATCAGGCTCACCCGCCCTTAGATTATCACGGAACCACCCGTCTTCATAATAATGCCCAAGAACCTCAATATAATCGTATCACATAAAACATGCATAAAGGAAACATAACATTTCCACCTTTCAATCACAAGATATCAATACAACACATTGATATAAAAACATTATGAAAACCATTTTCAAAACCAAAATAAAATAAAATTAAAACATGGTATTTATTTTTCTTTTAAAAAATTGTATGGCTTATAGAGTAAGTCGAATGTCAAATAACGGTCACGGCGGCGGAGAAGTCGTTGTCGCCGCATACGTACGACAAAAACATTCCCTTTTGTCATTTGGTAAATCTCTTCATATAAAAAAGATTCCTTTTGGATAAACATAAAAGTAAAAAGGGTTTATACACCGTATAAAAGAAGGTTGTGTATAAAACAAAATATATCTCAATGAAAGGAGATTGAGATGAAGTCCCATACCTCAGGTCTGACTTGACTCAATCATTCTTTAAAGTCCTGAATAATAAACGTGAGTTAATTTCTACATGCTTAAGAACCCTTTTTCATGATCATTATTCCTTTTATATCACTTATTTCGATGTCATTAACAATATGTAATTATTTACGTTAATAACGGTCGTTTTAACGACCATTGGTACTTGAGTCAAAAATAAACACTTTATAATTACAAGTTGTTCATTTATCCATTTTACCCAGAATTATAATCATGATGTATATATCATATATATCTAGAATATACATGCCTTTATAATATTACATAATCATTTAGAGGTAAGAAATGAAATGCACCGTTCATGGAGACGGTAAGCCGTACGTACGCATGAAGGCTACTTTCATTTGTATTTCGTATTTTATAGAATGGAATCATAATGATATAAAGGTATATTATAATTTCAGTATAATATCATATACAATATCATAGTTCCATCCATTATATGTCCCACAAAGGATATTTAACGAATCAAATCACTTTGAGGAGGCGGTAGTCGGCACTTCCTTAAATGAAGATATAGCGTTTACCCATAATGGAAACCATAAAGGTATGCCCAAAATGAAAAATACAGAAGCTTAAGGAAAAAATAAAAATATTATATATCATATATAAATATAGTGACATCTTAATTGCCACCTTTGAAGGTGTTAAATGAATGTTGAACAATCATCGTTTCGGGAGACATAAATTCACCATCCACGGAAACAGTATGTCCTTTAACCATTAGATGTAGGTGTGTGTAAGTGTAGCTAGAATCCTTCTTATAAAAACATCCTAGTATATTGAAGATACTGGAGTTGTTATAGAAAAAATTAATAAAAATAGTTTAGGGGGTTGGAGAAGCAAAATAAAACAAAAGGACTCATGTGAAGACATTACCATAAAATTGGGTAACTCCCTTTGGTTTGAGCTCAATGGCTTCCTTGGGAAGACTTCTGCCCAAAGTGAGGCTTCAAAGAGTAAAAGAGGGATGTAGAGAGAAAAAATGGGCAGGGGTTGGCTGAGCCAAAGGCTTTTGGAGTGTGCGTAAGGAGGTAGAGGTGGGGGCCTTTTATAAGAGGAGAGGAGGGTAACTCTTGGAAGGTAATGAAAAGTCACTTTATTTTAAATTGGTATTCGGATTTAAGAGTTACCACATCGATTTGTTTCGAGTATAAGGTGATAAGGGTTCTAAATCCACCCATCCAATATGTTTTTTCCATGTGTAGGTCTTATATTTTACATTATCATTCCATTTTATTTAAATCGTTAAAAAATGAGGTCATCGCTGCATCATCATGATGTCATAAATAATTTAATTTATTTAAAGTCTAAAAATTATAAAACAAAATACTATGATGTAGGAAATATTTTTAGCTTTAAGATTACTATTTATAATCAAAAATATTAATTTTCTAACCCCATGTAAATTTTTTTTTGTAAAATATCTTATGTTTGTGTCATTTTTACTTTAACATTAAATAAAAAGTTATTTATGTCATTTCCCAACCAATGTGGCTCCATGGGGTCCCCAAGTTGACCCATGGATTTTCTTGGTCTTCCATGACACATCCAATAATTGTAGGACATGTTTCTAGGTCATTTCATATTATTAAAACATTATTTTTACCTTAAACTGCACTAACTACCTCTAATCTCGATTAAAAACATAAAAGTTACTATTTACCAAAAAATTATTTTAATCTCGTTGAACCACATTTTACTTATTAATGACAACCATGTATGTCAATTTTTTAAAATCAAATCACAGAAGTTGAAAAGTTTCATTTAAAAGAAAAATCAGGTTCTTTAACTATCACTTAGTGGTTTCACTATTCATCAAAAATTGATGTTTTTCAGAAAAATACCAAAAATTCACCCTAAGATATATTTGAAATTCCGAATTCAAAAATTAAGTCTATTTTACAAAATTCAAAACATATAAGTCACATTAATTAATTTAATAATTAATTCCCGCTGTCATGACAAATAGGGTGTTTTTATGAAACAATAAGTATCAAAATATTGACACCAGTTTAAGTCCAATTTCAAAGTGAAATTGATTCCAATGAGCACCATTGGATTAAATGGTAAAAATATATTCTAATTTCACTTCAAAACCAATTCAAAAGATAATCTAATCATATAAATTAATTAGATTAAAAAGCAGTTTTTATGTAAAATGCAGTATTTTTCACTATTCTTTAAAAAATGAACATTGTCTGAAAAATACCAAAAATTCACACAAAGTAAATTTTTATGTCCCAATCATAAATAATAAGTTTATTTTGACAAACATATCTTATAAAATTTTCAAAATATATATTTAAAAATGGTTTTCTATCAAAAGGCAGTAAAACAATCTTTTAAAAATATTACTGTATTCCATGCTTAAGATTGGATTTATTTTCATTTTAAGCCTCTAAAACACTATCTAATTCAATAATAGACATAGATAAAAATATCTATTACTCATTACATACTTGGTATTTTACATGTAGATAGGGGTAAGAGTCCTTATACAGGTACTTGACTGTTGCTGAGGAGTATGAGGGCATGGGACCGAGCCTAGGGTCGCGATGCCGCTACTAGCTGTTTTTCTTGCTTTGCTGTACTCTGTTTTCTGCTGTACTATATTGATGTATCACATGTTCTGGCTGTTTTCATAGAATGTGAAAAATGTAGAATCATCACTTATGTACTGTTAGTTATATCCACTGGTATAGTTATTTTAGCTATGTATGTTTACTACTTCCGTTGTTGTTGTATGTTTATTTTGGTATTCCGCTGCACTACACTTTGACAAATGAGGGCATAGATTCTCCAATATCAGACCTTGGCCCTCTCTGCTAGTTGGAAGCCTCTGGAGTTTGGGGAAATGCGCATGAGGTCACATGGTGAACCGGGTTCGGGGAACCCGTTGCATGGCACCCGGGTCCGGGATGTTACAATTCATCTTTCAAATTTTATTTTTATTTTATTTTACAGATATGAAAAAAAAATTAGAATGTTGTGAAGGAATTGTTACATGGCACCAAAACCCCATAATACATGGAACAAAGGTCCCAGAGTACATTCCAAAAGTTTCAGACGGATTAGGACTTAATTTAAAGCAGCCACACCAATCATCAAGTCATTTTCCAACCTTATTTTATAACTTCGAATCTATATACTACTATTTATGCCTTATGTTGAAGCTCAGGGCGTTGTTTGAAATCCATGCTCTAATATAAGTGAATAAATACCAATATTATTATACTAGAAATTAATTCATAGTTAATATCTACTTTATATATTTATTCGTAAGTTGAATATGATTTAAAAAGACTGAAGGTTCTTGAATTATGGCTTGGAGGCCCTGTGGCCCAAAGTCCAGTGGTGGCCTGAAGGCCCATCTAGGATTAATAGTACAATTTCTATAGTAATAATTAGTAATAATAATATAGAAATTAATCTCTAAAAATAAATTCAAAATAGTTAATACTCAAAATATTAATTCTTTTAATCATAATAAATAATAAATTAATTAACAATATAATACATAATAATAATTATGAGCATAAATTTTTTGTTATGTTAATATTATGTTTATAAAAAATAAAATTTCTATTATGGAAATTAATTAATTTTTATATTTATGAAATTATTTATATTTAAATATAAAGAATTTAGTTGATTAATATTATTATTATTATTATTTTACTACTGTAGATAAGGGATTATTTGAGTGGTCAAGTTAGCCAAAAATTCAACATTAAACAAGAGTTCAAATTATGATTGCCAAATTTATTGTGGATTTATAGGTCACCTATGGAAGAAATATAATGTGAAACAAAAACTAAAAGGAAATGGAAATAGATTTTTTGTTGCAACTAGGTGGTGTGGAGTGGTACAATAAACATGCGACACTATGTAGAAACACATAGGCATTTCCAAATTAGTTTCATGAAAATTGATGTTTGTGTTGGTACCTATCAATTATCCCTCCACAAAAAAATATTTTCAATGTGCAACACAGGGGTAAACGACCAGAACATCATAAATCATGATATTACATGATGACATATGGGATTTCAGTGCATGAGAACATGTTGTGATGTGATGCAGCACTGATAGACATGTTGTTAGAGGGAGAGGCGTAAAGAAGGGTGTCACAAAGTGACATACGCTGCTCATTGGGCCCTTACTTATTCCATTAGGGGATTTTGGGCCACAGTAAACTTAGTGTTTAGTTCATGAAATACCACCAAATAAGATTTTATCAGCACTAGAAATCTCTATTATCATTTTTAAAAAGGTTTTAATGTTTTTAAGATCCTTTAAAAGCTAGGAGATTTTATTGGTGCCAATAAAATGCTAATAAAATCACTCTTTATCATTAATAAAAAGTATCTAATAAAGTGTGCCTTTAGTAACCTGTATTTTTTCCTTGAAAAAGATGTTTTTTATCAGATATAGATTTATTGATGAGAAAATCATCAGTTACAATAGGGTGATGTTATATTTATATCACATTACAACAGTATTAAACATATTAGTAATTTCAAACATTTCAATACATTGTAATCACTTATCCATTTAATTTTTAATAAATTTACATTATAAACATTTAAATACATTATAATTTCATTCTAATGTAAAATTCCATATAAAGATTCCATTTTATAACAAATTCAAAAATAACATGGTGGCCTAGTATTCCACTATCCTCAGGGCCCCATTCAAAAGAGAACAATTTTTATACCACATTCTAAAAACAGAACCCTTCATAGAACAAAGTAAGAGTTTATATATAATAAATAAACTATATATATGTTATTAATACTATTAATAAAAAATAAAAACATAAATATGAATCAATATTGAATTAATTAAATGACACAAAAAATTTAAAAACAAAAACTTTTGTTTGATTAATGTGTGGTCGATTCACACAAAAAAATGATTTATAAATCATTTTCCAAACATATAAAGATATTTTGAGTATGTTTTATGAGTTTTTAGCATGTGTTGTGTGTTTTTAAATAAAATGATGATTTAAATTGAATACACACACTTTCATTCATATTGGGCCTGTAATGTGTTGGATTGATGTGTGGTAATTACCCAACATCACAAATTAATTATACAACATTTTCATAAAGTATCAAGATTATTTCAATGTCTTTTCTCATTTTTTAGTGAGTTAAACACATATTTATGTGAGATTTAACTATTAAACAAAAAACAAATACATTGAATCATACCAAGTATATCGTGTGTTGGATTGAATTTTATTTAATTCCTACATATCAAAAATACATTATGGATTATTATCATAATGTATCAAGGTATTGAATGTGTTTTTACATGGTTTTTTGTGATTGATGAATATTTTAATCTAAAATATCACTTTTAAATGAAAACAAAAACATTGAGTCTTATCAGGCATATCATGTGTGGAAATGTTGTGAATTTAATTATTTCATGCCAAAAATGACTTGTGGACTATTTTACTATTGTATCAAGACAATCAAAGTTTGTTTTCTTAGATTTTAGTTAGTGGGGTTTTTTAGAACTAAAATTTCACTTTTAAATTGAAAAAAAATTGATTCTTATCCGACACACCATTCATAGGATTGATATGAAATTGATTCAAACACATCACAAGTGATTCATTGATATTTATCACAAATTATTAATAAAATATATGTTTATTTACCTAGACTTTCGTATGTGATGCATGTTTTGAAATAAAAAGTTAATTTTAATCCAAAACAAACACTTTTAGTCATAATAATAAGATCATGTATTTCATAGGAATTAAATTAATATATTCATTTAAAAATGACTTATGGATCATTTTATTAAATTATCAAGAAAATCTGAGATTGTTTGATCAGTTTTTAGTGAGTCAAGAACGTTATGAACTAAAATGTAACTTTTAAATAGAAATATGCACTTTGAGTCATAATGGGAACATAGTGTTTTTTTTAACATGTGTTGATTCCTTCATTCCAAAAATGATTTATGGATCATTATTATAGATTATTAAGTCATGAATAGTGTGATTTTTCAATTTTGAGCAGGGGATGTTTTTTTGAACTAAAATATCAATTTGAAATTAAAAAACATAGTTTAAATAAAACATAGAAATTCATGTGTTAGATTAACATGAAGATTATTCCAATATAAAAAAATTTAATTATGGAGCCATTTTATAAATTATAAAGACAATATATTAGGTTTCAACAGTTTTCACTGAGTGACACATATTTGGAATTTAAATATCAGTTTTAAATTGGAAGCAAACACATTATGTCATATTAGGGACACCATATGCAGTATTTATGTGTGGTTGATACCTATATGACACAAATTATTTATGGATAATTTTTATAATGTGTAACCACAATCCAATTCAATTTTCTTGGTTTTTATTATGTGATGCATGTTTAGAACTAAAATGTTAATTTTAATTAAAAACATTCACTTTCATTCATACCAGCCACACCATGTAAAATACTAACATGAAGAAAATTATTACACATATAAAATGACTTATTGATATTCTTATCAAATTACTGAGACAATTAAAATCTGATATCATGGATTTCTATAAGTAACACACATTTTGAATAAAAATGTCACTTTTAAATTAGAAACATGTCCTTTGAGTCATATTGGCCACACTGTTTGTCAGATTGATGCACAATTGACTAATACACGCCAAATATGAATTTTCATCATTTTGATGAATTATGAAGATAATCCAAACACTTTTTAATATTATTTATTATGTGACACATGTTCTAAACTAAAATGTAAATTTTAAATAAAAATGCATTTTTAGTCATATCAACCACAATGTGTGTCATATTGATGTGTGGAATATTACCACACACAAAAAATTATTAATATATTTTGTCCTTAACATAATAATACAAAAAACGTTCATTTTATTTATTTTCATTAACGAACACACATTTTTAACAATAATGTTACTTTGAAACTGAAAACACATACTTTGAGTCATATGGAGCACATCATGAGTTTGACTAACATTCCAATGATTCTTAAAATTAAAAAATTATTTATAGACTATTGTGTTAAATTATAAATAAATGATGAGTATGTTTTATCATTTTTGATTCTGTGATTCATGTTTTAACCTAAAATGAATGTTCTAAATAAAAACATAGAGTCTTAGTCATATCATCCACACGTTTTTTCAAATTGATGTTCAATAAATTATTAGACATCGAAAAACAATTATGTATA
Source organism: Viscum album (assembly GCA_963277665.1). Classification (NCBI taxonomy): domain Eukaryota; kingdom Viridiplantae; phylum Streptophyta; class Magnoliopsida; order Santalales; family Viscaceae; genus Viscum; species Viscum album. Next base: position 242,286,241 of record OY728128.1, on the reverse strand, counting down.
ATTTTTAATTTATCCATATAATATAAGTCAATTATATTAGTTTTTTTTTGAGTTACACATGTTTGAACGAAATTGTAAATTTTAAACAGAAAAAACGTACTTTGAGAATTATCATCAACATAATATGCCTTGTAGGCATGTAATTAACTCATATAATTCAAAAAAGAATTTAGGATTAATTTCATATAGTAAGTGGAAATTTTGAGTTTGTATGATTAGATTTGAGTTTTTGGAATATTTTTTGATTTAAAATATCCATTTTAAATAAAGACAAACATTTTCCGTCATACCAGCCACACTATATGTCATATTGATATATATATAATTGCTACAATTAAAGAATGACTTCTGGATAGTCATATTAAATTACATATTCATTCTATTTGTTTTTATCAGTTTTTATTGGGTGAGACATATTCTTAACTAAAATTACTCGTTTAAACTAAAAGGACACACATTGAGTTATACCGTCAAATTGTGTGTCCGATTGACATGCAGTTAATTCTTACACAGAAAAAAATTCTTAAGGATCTTTTCGAAAAGTATAAATATAACAAAAGTTTTTTTTTGTTTTTTTAGTGAGTGATTGATGATTTAATCTAAAATGTCACATTTAAACTAAAAATACACACTTTGGGTCATATTGGGGAATTAATGTGATGGATTGATATAAAGATAATTATTACACAAAAAATAAATTATTGATCATTTTATCAATGTATTAATATAATTTATGTGTTTTTTGTCAGTTTTAATTGAGTGCTAAATGGTTTAAACTAAAATCTCATTTTTAAAACGAAAACACACTTTTTAATTCATAAGAGTCTCATAATGTTTTGGATTGACATGTGGTTGATTCCCACATATAAAAAATGATTTATAGATCAATTTTTTCATTTATCAAGACATCATGAGCTTGTTTCTATGTTTTGAACATGTTACATGTGGTTTAATGTAAAATAAAAATTTTAAATAAAAATCTGCACCTCATGTCATACTGGATAAATTGTGTGTCAAATTTACATGCAATTGTTTCCTACACATGAAAAATAACTTATGACTTGTTTTTATAATGTATTACGAATATATGTGAGTGTTTTTTTTCAGTGAGTGAAACACGTCTTTAAAGAAATTGTATGTTTTAACTAAAAACAAATAATTTATTTATACCAACCACACCATGTGTCATTTTGACATGCGGTAACAAAAGTTTTTTTAAAATTTATCTTGAAATATGAATTCAATGTGAGTGTATTATCCGATTTTTGAGAGAATGATGTCTGTTTTGTACTGAAATTTTTATTTTAAATAAAAGTTCACATCTTCAATTTTACCAGCCAAACCATATGTCATATTGATATTTGAGTTATTTTTATTCATCAAAAACAAATTTTGGATTTTTCTTATGAATTATAATAAAAATTTGTGTGTGGATTTTTTGTAAAACAAATTCTCATTCATATGGTATTAAAAAGGATTGGACCCCAAAAGGAAATGCATTTCCTCACTATAGAACATAATAAAATAAAATATAGGACAAAAGACTCCATATAGAAAACAAATAAAATCTTATTGAATTATAAATGTTTACAAATTCATCATGAATTTATTTTTATCCAAGAATTTTGTGTCTATGATGATGAAAAAAGTCCTCCATACAATGTTCAGGGCTCTTCTTAATAACTAAAATATTCTCCTTTTAAACATAGAATTTCATGTCAACTCCAGTAGTTTTGAATCAATGGTGTACATCAGTCCTGGTGAATTAAAAAAATTTAATGTTTAAATGAAGTTAGATTTTGTTATGGCGATGATTTTAGTCTTCAATGTGGTCATTGAAATCTATATGAAGGTCTTTGATCCCTTCATAGGTTTAAAACTACAGGATAAGGACCCATAAATGTGTATATAATATTTTCTAAAATTACAAAAAACAAAAAATTGTTATAAACATAAAAAATATGTAGATAATTTTTTTTCATGATCTCTATAAAATTTAAAAAATACAGATGTGATAGAAAACCACATATTCATTATGTTGATAAACATGTTGACACTATGTATTCTACCCTATTATTTTTTTCATGAAATCTACTTCTATATTTGTATTCATGGACTAATTATAGTAATCATGGTATTGAAAAATTATAAATAAATAAAAAATAAAAAAGTATATTCAATGATATTTTAATTATCATTGAAAATACCTTTTTGGGTATTATAGTTAATTTATGTAATATGATATATGTTTTAATTTTTAAAATGTATTAACCAAAATAGAAATCATGAATTTGTTTCAAAAACTGTGAAAACCTTGAGAAAAATAGGTAATTCGTTTTAATATACGGTGTGACTGTAAAATATTATTATATATAACATAATACTTATCTATTTGTATAAATTCATACGTTTCTTGTTCTTATATTTCATCCGCAAAAAATGATTTTGATTATATTTAAACACCCCCAGTCCTAGTAATTTTTTTTGTTAAAACATAATATAAAATATATAATATTTTTTTAATTAGGAAGTTATTACATTATTTTTATTAGTAATTTAAAAAAAAATCATGTCTGTTCTATTAGTTATATTTCCATGCATTGGATCCATGAAATCAATATTTTGTGTATCCGAATTGATTTTAATGAGTATCCAAGCGTCTTAAAAAATTGAATAATTAAAAAAAGAAATGAAAATATATTTTACAAGATTATATTTTTTATATTTACCCTTGTATTGTGGGTATTAAGAATATTATTCCATATGTATGATTCTTTTCAAATATTATGGCCAGTCACTCAACTGTTAGTAATATTTCATCTCCATCAAATTAATCATTATTATAGAAGTGAAGTGAGAAATAATGAGTCTGAAATTATTTTTTAGGGTATTCCATTCACATAGTACTGATATATATTCCAATTAAAATTTATAGTATTTAATAATAATTCATATATTCTAATAATTATTGGATTGAAAATTTAATGAAAGTATACAATGTGAATATATTCATAAATTAGGGTCCCATACAACATGGATCTCAACATCAAATCAATATTTAAATAATAATCATACAATATAACACCTGAATATCAAATTAATTTTATATATCTGGTCAATAGATAAAAATAAGCATCAATATCAATATCCTGTTGTTTTGGTCCTAATATATTTAAAGAAAAGATAATGTATTTTATGTTCAAGAATAGCCATAGTGGAATGTTTTAATTTACCAACATAAATATATAGGTATTATATGTGATACTTTATACACCTAGATGATTCATTCCTTATGTAGAAATTACAGGATAGATGTTTCTTGACTTGTCTCGAAATTTAATAAAATCGAGATATATTTTTTTCCACTGAGGATAGTATTATAGGTGATGAAGTTTCCCATATTGAATTATTATATCTATAGGCCATGTCACCTTTTTTAATGTTTCATCGATTTTATATAGTCACAAAAAACATTAAATGATTTCAAATTATCCTAATAATTTCAATGTATGTGATTCAGCTTTCTTGTATAGATACTTAATTTACGTAGGGGATTTATTAGGTGTCATAATACATGAGAAATAATATAAGCTCAAATAAATATACATGGATTATTTTAGATATCATATCCATTGAATATATAATTTATTTAGTGTCATGTTTATGGGAAGAAGTAACATTATATTCTTGTATCATATCTGTCTAGAGAGAAATTAGTTCAGTAATTGATGTAACTCCATTTGTTTTTAGATTTCAAAATTATACATCTTTAATAGGGTTGATAATGTAATATATTTAGTAAAACTATAATTATAAGGAATTTTTTAAAAACTCTTTGACTTCTTAATGAAATTTGAAAAATCCGGAACTTCATATTCAACTATTATTTATATTTCCTTAATGTGATCTTCACCATCATTTACACTTCTATTCATATCTTTGATTTGATCATCTTTATCTTGTACACTTATAGTCACATAATATTAACCATAAACCATATTTTTATCCCTTCAACTAGTTACATTAAGTTATTATCCTTGTTTAGTCCATCATTTAAAACTTTATTATATTCTATGATAAATCTGGTGGTCAAAAAACTCTTATAGAAAAATTCATCTTGAATAAAAACAATTTAAATAGGAACAAAGGATTTAATAAGCATCATGAGCATGATATTTTTCAATCTTGATGAACTCTTTAACACCATCTCCATAATATTTTTTAAAATAATTGGAATATATCCATTTTCAATTCATATACATCCTATTTTATTAAATAATAGACATATTACAAAATAATAATAAATAGGCATATGGTGAGAGCATAAAATTATAACAGGACAGTCTTCATACACACATATAGTCATCACATTTGATATAAATTTCCATTGCTTCAATAACATTTTCCCTCATATAAAGTCAAATAATTACATTAAAATAATGTATAATAACCCTTATTTTTTATTTTAAGAATATTTATGTCATAAATTATTTTATATTATTATTTGGATTCATCAATGTAGATAATTCAGTCCCTCTCTCTAACAATGTGAATTAGAAATAAATTTATTTCCACAAATGGATTAGAATAATGGTATATATCATATCACTTCACTATCAAAACATATATAAAAAAAAATTTATTTTTTTCTTAATGTTTCTATGGTGTCTGAAATAATTTTATAAAATCATTTATTGTAATTAAATTTGTAAATTTATGAATCATGTCATATTCTATGCAAAAACTAATATCCCAAAATATTTGTTTCCTACTTTCATATTTCTACCTCATCCTTGATATGTGCAAATATTTTCTTCATCTAATTTAATATTTATTTTATAATTATTAATTAGTTATATTGTTGTATTAATTAAAATTTTAAAAAATAAATTACAAAGAAGGAATAATCTGTGAAAAATTATACATGATCTAATGAAAACCACACACCAATTTCTTCATTTCCATTTAAGTGAGTTTATAAAGTGTTGAACCAATAATATTTGAAAATAAAATTAAATAATCCATTAACTAATGATTAATTTTCCCCACATTATGGTTTATAAGAAATGAATAATAAATATTCAATGTATAAAATATAAATTATAAAATAAAATTCCAAAATCATTATATTTTTGTTGGTTCTAACCCCATAGATCTACTTCAGCATATATTTTATTAATGTAACACACAATTCCGCCTTCTATTCAATTATTCACCCAAAATAAATAAATTAATTTAAAAAAAATAATTACATAATAATTTATAATAATAAACTCCAACGTCCATATTACATACTCAGATACTTCAAAAAATAATTTTATAGATTTCCATTCCAACTAGAAATATAGAAAAATAAAACTCATTGATCTGAAACTCAATTTTTCATCATTCCAAATCAAATAGATTATCAAATTTATACTTTAACACATATTATGAATAGATATAGAATTTCAATCCCAATAAATAAATATTACTCACTTTTGAATTATTTTATTTAGTATTGGTATCAAATTAAGAGAATGAAATGATACATCAAATTTTTCTCCAAAATTATATCACAGAATACCTCATTACATAAAATAAAAATAACTTATGTATCAAATTAAAACAAATTGCAACAACTTAATTAAATATAAAAATATTTTTAAACCAATGAAGGGGTAGGTAGTGGAACAACATTAGAATAGATCAAATATAGATATGTTTAGGGAATAAAAAAGGTGACGAATATATACCAAAACAATGTGAAAATCAGAATATCATATAATAAAAAATAGTGGTAGGAGAATAATATCAACCTTGGGGTGACACAAGAACCATTATTTATGATGAGAAACATAAAAAAACTAAACTAACATTTGATAATGACATAAAAAGAAGATTGGAATATCAAACCCTCGGTTTTGAGGGTCCAGAATAGTCAAAATTGATTAAAAAAGTCATTGAAGTGTTTAGAATTCAAAAAAACCAGAACGGGGAAAGAATATGCGTTGGTGAAAGGGTTAATTGAAAATAATTAAAGGGATTTATCACAACTAGTAAAAAAACATTGATAAATTAATCTTTTATTAGTGCAAAATGAATAAGTTCTAATAATGGTAGATGATATCAGTGATAAAATTAGCACTGATAAATGATAAATTTTTTCAGTACTATCATTAGAGTTGACAAATGAACCAGGTATATGTGATAACGTAAGTGATGATATAGACCACATAAATATTATATTGATGATAATTACATAATAAAAATTATATTTAAATTTTACAAAAATAAATTAATTACTAGTTATATATGGTTAAATTGTAATTATATAAATTTTTAATTAAAAATATTAAAATTTGAATAAATAAATATAGAAATTGTAAAACAATTATTATAAAAATTTAAAAAATATTTAAAAAAGATAGTTAAATATTAACAAATAAATATATTACAAAATATTAATAATTAAAATACTGTAAATGAATAAATAGAAATGAAATGATTTAATATGAAAAATAAATAAATTAAAAATAATTAAAAACACATTAATGTTATTAATATATAAATTAAATATGAAATAAATCTTAAAATAAGAATGATATAATAATAAAAAATGAAATTAAAAAAGTATTTATAATGAATTAGTAATTATAACTAAATATATAATAAATGTATAAATATTATAAAAACTATTTTTAGTAAATTTATTAATATTATAATAAAATAAAAATTGCAAAATTAATTTATAATAAAATTGAATAAATTACAATGTTTTTTAAATGAGTAAATTATATTATTTTTACTAAATGTATTTAAAATGTATTAATATTTTGATAAATGTATGAATATTATAATAAATGTTATATTAACAAATGAATAATATAATTTATTAATAATAATAGAAATACTATTTTTTATAAAAATGGATAAATTATTTATAAATGTATCTTTAATGAATGTATAACTAGTAATATTATCTATACATGTTTTTTCTAATATATATTTAATTAAAAAATTATAAAAAATTTTATAATTGTATTAATAATTAGATATAAATATGTTAAAATTTTAAAAGGTGTAGGTATATTTTATTATCACTATTTAATTATATAAATTAATGTACTGAATTGATTGAAGATAAAAATATAATTAATTATTAACCATGATTGAATTTTATAATTATAACTAAATATATTTTTATTTATTTAAATGTATAAATATGTTTTAAATGTATTCATACAAAATATATTAAAAATATACATTAATAATTTAATTTATGTAAATATTAGTTATTAATTTTATTACTATTATAATATAAAAATGTAATTATAAATTTTTTAAATTTATAAATATTAGTTCATTTTATAATTTAAATGAATTTAAATATTTGAAGTTTCATTTATTTAAAATACTGATATATATATATATATGACTGTTTATTTATAAATAGAAATATTTTTTGTAGATGGGGTCTTTGAAATGTTTGAAGGACTTCCACATAATACTACACAGACTGGGGAAGAAACATTGGAAACACCTAATTTGAGGAATTATTGGACGACACAAAAACTGTAGGTCATCGTCCATAGTGCAAGGAAGAAACCAACATGAAATAAATTTGAACACAACAATGAGAAAGGTCAAAAACATGCATTGAGGAGGCTTACCATGACATAGTGTTGATTATGACGATACAATATGGAACACTACAGAGTGGAGCCTTAGTGAAGCATCATGGAGAAATATCCCAAAATGAAGGAGGGATATGCATGTGCGATGTCCATGATGTTGTGGCATAAACTAGGTTTATGATATGTGGTACTTTGGGACATGATTTGGTGATTGGTGAAAATCCAATATATCCAGCCTTTAGGCAACTTTATGGGTTTCCACTCAACCAAGATAGAAAAGATGAATGTCTAAAAAATAAAAAATAATCGAATTTTAAGGTAAATGTGTGTATGTGTGAATGTGTTTGTGATAATGCATATTTTTTATGAATCTAAGGACATATGTGACTTTTTATATATAGGATAACAAAAAATCCATGGATTTATCCATCCCCACACACACACACAATGTGACACACACAAATGTACTTAAATAAACAAACACACACACATGTATATTTAATTATATAGTTCATATGATATATTATATAAATAAATATATAAATATATATATTTTTATATAAATAATATTTAATGATATATATGTATATAAAAAATATATCATGTGAGCTTAGATACTATTTTTAGGGTAGACGGTTCAATTTATAGACTCATGAAGGATATTTTGTAGTATGAACCCTCGTGCTTGGTGGGGATGGGTCGTTACTCATATTTTTTCATTCTCCCTTGTAGGAGACACCATGAGTTCTCTTTATTTGTTTATGGTATTTTTTTGTTTCTAAATGGTTATTTTTTCATTTTTTAACTGCAATTTTGTTTCTACCTATTAAATAAAAAATATACTGGGGATTGTAATTATGTATATAATTATTAATTTTTATAAATTAATATATATATATATAGTATTTATTTATATATACTTATTTTCATATAATTACTAATTAAAAATATATATGTTTATGTATATATAAACTAAATAATTCATATTGTTTTTTATTTGAACTGATAAAAGGCACATCTTATTAGCGCTAAAAAGTGCTTATAAATAATGACCTTTATCTATTCAAAGAAAATAACAGATAATGGTGTACGTTTTAATAATATTTTATTAGTGATTATAAAATTTAAATTTATTAGTCCTTCTAGTTAGTCGTGATAAAATAACTACATAATAAAGGAGATTTTGTAGTAGTGATCATGACAATGATCCCTCAATACACTTATTTGTAACAAAATAGGTCTGTTGTGTGTCTATAAATCCTTAGGTTAGGGATGATACATGGCACACTAGGGTGTCTTATGTTGTTTATTTTTGTTTTGTAATCCATTATACTTATTATAGAATATTAACTAATTATAATTATTATATTTTTCTATGTTGTTTTTATTTTATTTATAATAATAATAATTATAATAGTCCAAGGATAGAGATTTATGGGCCTAACCTATTTTTATGATGAAATTAAAATAAATGAAATGATGAAGAATATAGGGTCATTAATAAAACACAAATATTATCTAGAAAGAAAAAATAAAAATTATTGCATTGAGATAAAAGTATTATAAAAAGTTTAATAACATTTTTTCTCCCAAGAACCCATATTCATAAGTTTTCCTACGCCTCACTAATAGAACCTATTCCTCATTTCTTGGAGTTTTGTTAAGGTTTAGGAACAACATTTTATTACGTATTAGAATGTTTCAAAAACAATATTTCCATGATAAATCCCTAATTTAATATTTTGGATTGGATTAGATATTTCTATCAATATTTGAGTATATTAATTCTAAGGTCATGAGATAATATTTATATCTAAATGATTATTCCTCAATTTTGTTTCAAAAATATACCCATTGTGTATGTCAAAAAAATCTGTAAAAATATCACTAAGGCCCAGTGTAAACTTATCCTACTCAAGATACACTAGTTTTTTTGAGGATAATGTTTAACCCTTTCCTCCCCACATTCATATTTTATAGAATAACCAAAAATATCCCAAATAAATTTTATAACATCAAAAAATTGAGTGGATGGGATACTTAGTACAACCCTTATCCACATCACACATACCTGCCTAAAAATCCTATCTTGAGAAACCCCCGGTTATGTCCCTTGAATCCACATATTCAGTATGCATAAAGTTAGTCATTGGAAACATATCATGAAGGGGAGTTATGAAGGTTTAGAGGTGTAGTGAATCTGTATTAGGCCTCTTCCCAACAAAATTGCTCTTCCACATCATTGGATTTCTCATCCAAATGAGATAAACTTTCATTCCCAAATACAACAATATGGGACATATTCTAATATAATTTATCTAATGGACTAATATTGAAGTACATGGACATTACATTTCATTTTAGGAATACATAATACATTACAAAAACGGACTCCCAATGATGGTATTAGTTATGTTCTTTTGTAAACTAAGAACATTATCACATAACTGTTGTGCCCAAGTAAAGTAATTGCATTTGTTGTCAACAACTTGTCATGGTGTGCCATCTGATGAAGTACATCTTGAAGATTGTTTATTACAGAAGCATTACATCTGACGATTGTGGAGCTGTTCTTTAAGTTCATAGAACTTGTATCAACTGGATACAAAGTCACAACATGATTAGAAGACCATGCATTGTACTGACAATGCATGAGGAGTTGAAGAGATCCATCCACAACTTCTAAGTGGATGAAGTGGATTAATAAAGTCCATGCACTATCACTTAGTGAATGAGAATTTGAAGAAGTTCCAATTTGATCTCTGATTAAATCAACAAAGAGAATTGAAGAAGTTATTTGATTCAGGAGTTCGGTTGAAGATGAAAAACCTTCAAGAAGTCCCTCCTAAGTATTGAACACATATGGAAGAGGAGATGAAGAAGATTAAGAAGAAACCGTTTGAAATTCCATTCATAAGTGATGAATACATGTTGAAGATAATGGAGGAATTTCAAAATGAAGAAGAAGAAAGGAAGAAGGATAAATGAGGAAGAAGGCTTGAAGTGGCACTTGAATGAGGAAGAAGGCTTGAAGTGGCACTTGGCATTTGGCATGTTTTATATGGAGAAGAACTTTGTATTTCACAAAGTCCTATTCTGTCCCTTTGCCAAAAAATTGGCCAGCCAAGGCACCTTGGGGGGTTCAACCCCAAGGCATGGGCACTAGGGCACCACGCCCGGGGGAACCCCGTGGGGCGAGCCAGGGCGGCAGGGCGCACCCAAGGACACCCCTGCATGAGCGCCTGGGGCACGCCCGGAGGAGCGCAGGGAGCATAGTGGGCCCTTAAAGCGCGCCCGCGAGGACCAGAGTGGGCGCAGAGCGCGCCCGCAGGGAGAACACGGTGCGGGGCGGCACCGTGGGGGGAGAGGATTCAACTGAGCATTGGATGGCAGCGGCATATTGATAAAGCGCGGATAAACAGCGAGAGGTTTCGATGTGGGACGCGGATTTTTCCCGCGGAAGCGATCCTGGCCGCACGATTGATCGCGCGCCAGATCCGAGCCGCTCATCTAATCCGCGTCGAGATGATTTGATCCAGGCCGTTGAACATCTGATCCGACGGCTCCCGGCTTATCTTCTTCCTCGAGCTCGAGCCGAGGACACCCCGTGCCACCCGACGTCCTCCGCTGAACCAGTGGCTCCCCGAGCATAGTTCTTGAGCTCCCGGCCACCATTTACGAATCCGAAGACACCATTGGACTCGTCTGGACCACCTGAACCTAATCATGCAAGAAAATAGGCATGCATGCAATGTATTGAAAATTTCGGTCGAGGCCGAGGCAAACGAAGTTGCCAAGGCAACATGGTGTTCGTGTTTTGCATGGATTTAGGTTAAACAGAGGCCGTGCATGCGTTATAAATCGCATGCATGAGGAGAAAAGTAAAAGAGATGAAGCCCGCGTGAAACAGTGAAGGAAAACGCAAAAACATGGAATGTTTTTAAAGATCCGAAGATCTCGGGATTTTGAGATTTATCACGCGGATGAACCGCCTCTCCTCTGCCTATATAAAGAGAGGCCGAGACCTCGGTGCTTGTTGCTGAAACCCTGTTGAAAATCCGAGTCCCGTGAGAGCTCTGCCTCACGAAGTTGAAGCCCCGCGCATCCCACTTGCGCGGCTGTTGTTCTCGGTGCCACTTGAGGCCCGAAGGAGCCCCCTGCGCGCTATCCTTTGCGCGACAGGAAGGAGGAAGGGTAGCGCGACCTTGCGCAACCCCTCTGTGCACCGTGCCCCCTTGCACGGTTTGCACCTGCGTGCCCGCGGTGCCTTGCACCCGTGGCTTGCGCGGCCCTTGTGGCTTGAGCCTTGCGCGGCAGTGTTGAGGAAGAGAGGCCGCGCCTCATACCTTGTGCATCTGTTGAAGAAGAAGTTGCCCGCGGCTCAACCAGGACCTTGCGCGCCTTCATTTGTGTTGGTATACAGGTGTGAGCAAGAGGAGGCTGAGGCCTTTGTGCCTTCGTGTGCAAAAAGAAGAGGAAGGCCGTAGTCTTGTGCAAACAAAGAAAACCACCTACAGACAGTGGGTGTGTGCCAATTGAAGGAGAGTGCATACTTAGTGTGTGTGTGCAAATAAAGGTGAACCCAAGTGTGTGCATCAAGTGAAGACCACACTTTGTGTGTGTTTATATATTGAAGAAGAAGGACAAGTCAAGTGTGTGCACTAAAAGAATGAGTAGTGCATGTGTGCACAAGTGAAGAAGATCAACTTTGAGAAGAAGAGGAGTACACACTTATGTGTGTGAAAACAAAAGAACTAATCATTCTAAGTGATTGAGTTTTTGGTGAGCAAGACCAACAAGATCTTTTGAAGACTGTTGAAGCTACTTGAAGTTTTGAACAACACCTTTGAAGAAGTGAAGTGAAGCCATGATGAAGATGATGCTGTGGAGTTGGGGGGGTTAACCAACTTGTAATTGGGGGGGGGGGTAACCAATTACTGTGTAATCATCTTTTGGCATAGTGAAGAATCCGTGTTGGGGGGTGTAACCAACACGGCAAGGAGTAGGTCTTTGTACCGAACCTTGTAAATCTCTGTGTTCTGTGCTCTCATTATTACTGCACCACTAAAAGAGTAGATCTAGGCTTTAACCAGCTGCAGAGGTTGAATTGATAATCCAAAGGGAACAATTCATAAAAAGAAAAAGTTATCACTGATTCACCCCTCCCCTCTCAGTGATCACAACCGATCCAGGCATTTCAAGTGGTATCAGAGGGAGGTTACCTCTGTAAGGATCTACTTCTGAGAAGATGGACAATCTGAATTCTGTTAATAGTAGGGGTGTTCCTACATTCGATGGAAAGAATTACCACAGCTGGAAGAATCGTATGTTACCCTACCTTCTATCTCTTGGCCTTGAAGTTAGAAATGCAGCCTTATTTGGATTCCCTCCTCTTGCTAATGAAGCTGCTATGACACTCGATGAGAAAAGAAATATGGAAGTTGATGGTAAAGCTCAAAATGCCATTCTTATGTCACTCTCAGAAAAGGTATACACAAAAGTCATGGGACTCAAGAATGCTAAAGAAATTTGGGACAAATTGGAAAGTAGTTATGAAGGCAACATGAAAGTCAAGGAAGCCAAATTACAGATTTGGAGAAGCAAGTTTGAAGATGTCAAGATGGGAGAAGAAGAAAATATTGATGATTATTTCACAAGAGTCAATGAAATTGTCAGTAACATTCGGGGCTTTGGAGAAAAGTTGGAGGACTCCACTATTGTTAAAAAACTTATGAGAAATTTTCCTGACAGGTTTGACCCCAAAGTCTCAGCATTAGAAGACAGAGATGATCTCTCTCTTGATGAACTACACAACATTCTCATTGCATATGAAATGAGGAAGATCCCAGTATTCAAGAAGAAGATCAAGGATGAGATGGCTTTTGAGGCCATGAGACAACTCAAGATAAAAGATGACGAAGTCCTAGAATCAAGTGATACTGACAATGAAGAAAAGGATGAAGATCTCAACACGATTATTTCTCTTTTTTCTAAAAGTTTTGGAAAAACTAAATTCAGGGGAAAAGGGAAATCACCATCGAGATGTTTCAATTGCAATAACATTGGACACTTTGCTGTAAACTGCCCCAAGAAGAGATATAGTGCTCCAGAAGTCGAAGATGAGAAGTCACAAAAGAAGAAATGGAGTAGATACCCAAGAGAAGGAAACAAATCAGGTGTAAGAAAGAAAAGGTTCGTTCCAGGTGAAAGAAGAAGCTATGTAAGCAAAGAGGAAGAATCAGACTCTACTTCAGCCAGTCAATCAGAAGAAGAAACGAATTTTATGGCTCATGTAGAAAAAGGGTTTGATACCTGCAGCAGTGAAGATGATGAAAGTGAACGAACAGAGCTTGAATACAGATTGAAAGATGAATTAGTGGCTAGCCTTGAACAGAACACTGGACTCAAGAAAGAGAATAGATTGTTACAAAAGGAAACCAAAAGGATGACTGATGAGTTGGAAGAATGTATGAAGAAAGAGACAATGTACATTGATGAAATCAAGAGACACAAACTGAAGGTAGCTGAGCTGGACAAGATAGCAAAAGATCTTGAGGAGAAACTTCACTTCAAAGAAGAAGAACAATCACTGACACATTCCAAGTGGATTGAAGCACAGAATAGCTTGACAAAGATGAGAGAAGACTTCAACAAGGCTGTTGAGGTCAAGGCAGAATCATCTTATGCTGGTGCTCAGAGGCAGGTCAATTTACCACTGAGTAAATCTCAAAATACATCTGTTATTTCTAACAATGCAGGTTCAAAGATAAAATTGAGACAAACATGGCATGAACCAATCTGTGTAAAATCATCTTCAATGGACGAAAGGAAATCCTCAGGGAGGACTACTCAAATCTTGGACAGAAAATTACAACATGACTCTTATCAACAAATAAGGTCAAGGTTCAGAGGCTACTGCTGGTGTTGTGGTGTGTTTGGACATAAGGCCTATGCATGCTGGTATAACATGTCTCGTCCAAACATGAGGCATGAGTCAAGGGGGAGACATCCTGACACCCAGAGTGTTTTGCAGAAAGCATCAAAACCACCAACTCAGAACACATTTGACTGCCTGAGTGAAGCTTGTGGAAGATGTGACCAACAAGGTCATAGAGATGATAAATGTATGACAACTCTTCCTAAACAAAAAGTCAAAGACATGAAAGGGAAAGGCATTCAAGAAACCAATGATGAAATCACATGCTTTGCTGAAGTGGCTCTAAAAGCCAGCAGTAAAACCAAGTCATGGATTCTTGATAGTGGATGCTCATCCCACATGACTGGTGATACAAAAATTCTAAGCAACCTTGAAAGTCATGAGGGAGGAACCGTGGTGTTTGGAAATGATCGTTCTCTGAAAATCAAGGGAGTTAGAAAGGATATGATTGCAACAACAAATCTAAAATCCAATGATGTGTTGTTTGTTGAAGGATTAAAGCACAACCTACTGATTGTAAGTCAATTATGTGATGATGGACATGAGGTGTTGTTTCAGAAAGACTCATGCATCATCAAGAGCTCAAAGGATGGAAAAATCATCACTCAAGGAAGAAGAACTACTGGAAATATATTTCAAATAGGTGATCCCATCAATTCTTGTTTTCTTAGCTCTAAAGATGAAAACAACCTCTGGCATAGAAGACTTGGCCATCTTAGTCAAAGAAGTATGAGTAAAATTCTGAAGTACAATGTTATACGAGATCTACCCAAATTAAAGAGAGAAAGAGATGAAGTCTGCGACACATGTCAGAAGGGAAAACTGACCCATAGGTCACACAAAGGAGTTGATATCATGTCTACTAGACCTCTTGAACTCATCCATACAGACATATGTGGACCAATGAGACAGAAGTCTACAAAAGGAGATTTCTATTTTATAACCTTCATTGATGATTTCACTTGGATGACCAATGTCATGTTCATGAAACACAAGTCAGAGGCAATCACGATGTTCAAGACTTTCAGAAGGCAGGCTGAGAAGGAACTGGAGCTCTGCATCAAGAAAGTAAGATCAGACAACGGAAAAGAATATACCGGTGATGTCTTTGAAAGCTATCTGGTCAAGAATGGAATCAAACATCAATATAGTACACCATATACTCCACAACAGAATGGAGTGGATGAACGAAAGAATCGAAGCATAGTTGAAATGGGGAGGACTATGTTAGCTGAGCATGATATCTCTAAGTTTTTCTGGAGAGAAGCAGTATGTACTGCTATACACATACAGAACAGATGTCTCCTGAGACCAGAAACACAAACGACAGCCTATGAAATGTGGTTTAACAGAAAACCAACTGTTAAATATTTCAAAGTCTTTGGCAGTCCCTGCATCATCAAGATTAAAAACATCAATCTGGGAAAGTTTGAAGAAAAAGGTGAAGAAGGAATCTTTATGGGTTACCTACCTAATGGAAAAGGCTACAGATGCTGGAATAAGAGGTTGAATAAAATGATTGACTGCAGTGATGTCATAATAATTGAAAACAACACCAAACCACACATTGTGGATGATGATGACTCAAAGAATGACACAGCCTTGGAACAGAAGAATGCAGAATTACCTGAGCCAACACCAACTGCTGGTGAGATCAACTCTGAATATACCAGTGATGAAGATGAAGGCAATGAAAATGGAAGAAGAAGATACAACAAATTGAAGAAGCATGTTGACACAGAAAATGTCCTTGGAGACCTACAGTCCTCAGTAAGAACTAGAAGAAGATTGAGATTGTAAGATCAGACTGCACTGGTTTCTCAAGTTGAACCTCACACAGTGGCTGAAGCAGTTGTACATGAGGAATGGATACAAGCTATGCATGAGGAACTCAATCAAATTGAAAAGAACTCCACTTGGGATCTTGTGCCAAGGCCCAAAAATAAAAATGTTATTGGGACAAAGTGGGTGTTTAGAAACAAACTCAATGAAAAGGGAGAAGTATCCAGAAACAAGGCCAGACTTGTATGCAAAGGATATTCACAAATGGAAGGAATCGACTTTGAGGAAACCTTTGCACCAGTTGCAAGACTGGAAACTATCAGAATGTTCTTAGCAGTTGCAGCACACAAGCAGTACAAGGTCTATCAGATGGATGTAAAATCTGCATTTCTGAATGGAGATCTTGAAGAAGAGGTGTATATTGAACAACCAGAGGGATTTTTGCTGGACAAAGATGGTAGTATTGTGTGCAGATTGAGAAAAGCCTTGTATGGATTGAAGCAGGCCCCTAGAGCCTGGTACTCAAAATTGGATGGTTGTCTTAAAGACAAGAAATTTGTCAAAGGAACAGTTGACAGTAACCTCTATGTCAGAGAAATGGCCAATGGTACCCTCATAGTCATTATCTATGTGGATGATATCATTTTTGCTAGTAACAAGGAAGGACTATGTGAAGAATTTGCTGAGCAGATGAAAAGAACTTTTGAAATGTCAATGCTTGGTCAAATGACATATTTTCTAGGATTTCAGGTGGAACAAAGACAAAACTCCATATTTCTTTCACAAGAAAAGTACGCAAGGGACTTAGTGAAAAGGTTTGGAATGGAAAGTTCAAAGGAAGTCTCCACACCCATTTCTGTCGGAACCAAGCTATGCAAGGATGAAGAAGGCAACAATGTTGATCAGAAAGAGTTCAGAAGAATTATTGGCAGTCTACATTATCTCACGGCTTCAAGGCCAGATATAGCATATGCAGTGACTTTGTGTGCCAGATTCCAAAGTGACCCAAAAGAATCTCATTTAACTGCAGCCAAAAGAATCCTGAGATATGTTAAAGGAACCCTCAAATATGGACTCTTATACAAACACAGTGCAAACATACAGTTGTTGGGATTCACAGATGATGATTGGGCTGGTGATTGCACTGATAGAAGATCCACATCTGGTGGAACCTTCTTTCTGGGAGAAGGATGTGTTAGCTGGTACAGCAAGAAACAAAATTCTGTAACATTGAGCACAGCTGAAGCAGAGTATGTGGCCGCTACACATGCATGTACTCAAATGATTTGGATGCAGGTGCAGCTATCAGATTTGAGGATTAAAGCTGAAAAACCATTGAGGATCTTATGTGATAATCAAAGTGCAATTGGGTTGTCTAAAAATCCTATCCAACACTCCAGATCCAAGCACATTGATATAAAATATCATTTCATCAAAGAAAGGGTCACCAGTGGAGACATCAAGCTAGACTACATTCCTACTCAAGATCAAGTGGCAGACATTTTCACCAAAGCTATGCCTACGGAAAGATTTGTTGAGTTGAGGCTGAAACTTCATGTTCAGCCTTCTACTCTCACTTGAGGAAGAAGAAGGTCCCTCCTTATTCCCTAATTTTTTTTTTGTATTCTTGTACTTACATGCAGGGAATTGAAGGAGATGAGTGCATCCCCTGAGGGGGAGCATTGGTAGTTGGAGATGTGCAGGTTCCAGAAGCTCTATACTATGAGTACGGCTTTCATTCATCCCTTTGCATTTGTTGGCCAATAAGGGGGAGAAATCATCAGGCACAAGGCACACGACATTCTATCAGTGTGCTTCGGAGTATTGACAACCAAATACAAAGGGGGAGATTGTTGTGCCCAAGTGAAGTAATTGCATTTGTTGTCAATAACTTGTCATGGTGTGCCATCTGATGAAGTACATCTTGAAGATTGTTGATTACAGAAGCATTACATCTGACGATTGTGGAGCTGTTCTTTAAGTTCATAGAACTTGTATCAACTGGATACAAAGTCACAACATGATTAGAAGACCATGCATTGTACTGACAATGCATGAGGAGTTGAAGAGATCCATCCACAACTTCTAAGTGGATGAAGTGGATTAATAAAGTCCATGCACTATCACTTAGTGCATGAGAATTTGAAGAAGTTCCAATTTGATCTCTGATTAAATCAACAAAGAGAATTGAAGAAGTTATTTGATTCAGGAGTTCGGTTGAAGATGAAAAACCTTCAAGAAGTCCCTCCTAAGTATTGAACACATATGGAAGAGGAGATGAAGAAGATTAAGAAGAAACCGTTTGAAATTCCATTCATAAGTGATGAATACATGTTGAAGATAATGGAGGAATTTCAAAATGAAGAAGAAGAAAGGAAGAAGGATAAATGAGGAAGAAGGCTTGAAGTGGCACTTGAATGAGGAAGAAGGCTTGAAGTGGCACTTGGCATTTGGCATGTTTTATATGGAGAAGAACTTTGTATTTCACAAAGTCCTATTCTGTCCCTTTGCCAAAAAATTGGCCAGCCAATGCACCTTGGGGGGTTCAACCCCAAGGCATGGGCACTAGGGCACCACGCCCGGGGGAACCCCGTGGGGCGAGCCAGGGCGGCAGGGCGCACCCAAGGACACCCCTGCATGAGCGCCTGGGGCACGCCCGGAGGAGCGCAGGGAGCATAGTGGGCGCTTGAAGCGCGCCCGCGAGGACCAGAGTGGGCGCAGAGCGCGCCCGCAGGGAGAACACGGTGCGGGGCGGCACCGTGGGGGGAGAGGATTCAACTGAGCATTGGATGGCAGCGGCATATTGATAAAGCGCTGATAAACCGCGAGAGGTTTCGATGTGGGACGCGGATTTTTCCCGCGGAAGCGATCCTGGCCGCACGATTGATCGCGCGCCAGATCCGAGCCGCTCATCTAATCCGCGGCGAGATGATTTGATCCAGGCCGTTGAACATCTGATCCGACGGCTCCCGGCTTATCTTCTTTCTCGAGCTCGAGCCGAGGACACCCCGTGCCACCCGACGTCCTCCGCTGAACCAGTGGCTCCCCGAGCATAGTTCTTGAGCTCCCGGCCACCATTTCTGAATCCGAAGACACCATTGGACTCGTCTGGACCACCTGAACCTAATCATGCAAGAAAATAGGCATGCATGCAATGTATTGAAAATTTCGGTCGAGGCTGAGGCAAACGAAGTTGCCAAGGCAACAGGGTGTTCGTGTTTTGCATGGATTGAGGTTAAACAGAGGCCGTGCATGAGTTATAAATCGCATGCACGAGGAGAAAAGTAAAAGAGATGAAGCCCGCGTGAAACAGTGAAGGAAAACGCAAAAACTTGGAAAGTTTTTAAAGATCCGAAGATCTCGGGATTTTGAGATTTATCATGCGGATGAACCGCCTCTCCTCTGCCTATATAAAGAGAGGCCGAGACCTCGGTGCTTGTTGCTGAAACCCTGTTGAAAATCCGAGTCCCGTGAGAGCTCTGCCTCGCGAAGTTGAAGCCCCGCGCATCCCACTTGCGCGGCTGTTGTTCTCGGTGCCACTTGAGGCCCGAAGGAGCCCCCTGCGCGCTATCCTTTGCGCGACAGGAAGGAGGAAGGGTAGCACGACCTTTCGCACCCCCTCTGTGCACCATTCCCCCTTGCACGGTTTGCACCTGCGTGCCCGCGGTGCCTTGCACCCGTGGCTTGCGCGGCCCTTGTGGCTTGAGCCTTGCGCGGCAGTGTTGAGGAAGAGAGGCCGCGCCTCATACCTTGTGCATCTGTTGAAGAAGAAGTTGCCCGCGGCTCAACCAGGACCTTGCGCGCCTTCATTTGTGTTGGTATACAGGTGTGAGCAAGAGGAGGCTGAGGCCTTTGTGCCTTCGTGTGCAAAAAGAAGAGGAAGGCCGTAGTCTTGTGCAAACAAAGAAAACCACCTACGGACAGTGGGTGTGTGCCAATTGAAGGAGAGTGCATACTTAGTGTGTGTGTGCAAATAAAGGTGAACCCAAGTGTGTGCATCAAGTGAAGACCACACTTTGTGTGTGTTTATATATTGAAGAAGAAGGACAAGTCAAGTGTGTGCACTAAAAGAATGAGTAGTGCATGTGTGCACAAGTGAAGAAGATCAACTTTGAGAAGAAGAGGAGTACACACTTATGTGTGTGAACACAAAAGAACTAATCATTCTAAGTGATTGAGTTTTTGGTGAGCAAGACCAACAAGATCTTTTGAAGACTGTTGAAGCTACTTGAAGTTTTGAACAACACCTTTGAAGAAGTGAAGTGAAGCCATGATGAAGATGATGTTGTGGAGTTGGGGGGGGGGGGGGGGGGTTAACCAACTTGTAATTGGGGGGGGGGGGTAACCAATTACTGTGTAATCATCTTTTGGCATAGTGAAGAATCCGTGTTGGGGGGTGTAACCAACACGGCAAGGAGTAGGTCTTTGTATCGAACCTTGTAAATCTCTGTGTTCTGTGCTCTCATTATTACTGCACCACTAAAAGAGTAGATCTAGGCTTTAACCAGCTGCAGAGGTTGAATTGATAATCCAAAGGGAACAATTCATAAAAAGAAAAAGTTATCACTGATTCACCCCTCCCCTCTCAGTGATCACAACCGATCCAGGCATTTCAATAACATCGTGAAAGATCATCATAATCTCTTATAGAGATATCCCCCCTTTTTTCCTACCTCAACCACTTTTTATGTCTTGGTGAAAAGAAAACATAAAAAGGGTGATCTAAAATTCTCAGTAAGGGTTAATATGGAGAACATAAACCATAAACATTTTATCATCAAGACATTAAAATTTTGAGACATGAAATAAATCATGGAAGTACGTAAGGCACAGATCATAGACGAACATTAACCATGATAGAATAGAATTTCTATAAAAAAGTAATTATTGAAAACTAATAATTAAATAATATTTTTTCTATAATAGAAAAGGTATTTCTTCTAAGATCATCATAGTGGTTATAGTTCATTGCTGAACCGAGTTTACTTGTCCTTCCAGCAATGTATTACAAAACCATATTTACATTCCCTTCCAGCTCTACATTACTGAACTAGATTTGTTCCGTTCCATTCATGTCTATATCATGAGATTTAAATCTCCACTCAATGCATTGGTGGAATAATTCGGTCCCACCAATCTCATTATTAAATTATTCTTACAGGTTCCAAGAAAACATAAAAAACCATCACTGTATCATAAAAAATGAAATAAAATGGGTTTCTTAAACATAATTCTATCATAACATAATCCATATAAAAAATAATTATATAATTAACAAAATAAAATAATATTAATAATTATTATGGAAACCTAAACCTATTTAATAGTGTCATCTTATATGGAAGATAATTTTTATAAAAGATGTAAACTTAATTCTTAAAGAAAATATCCATTCTTCTTCAAAAACATTATCTTTTGACAAAATGTTGAATTTTTTAAAATATAATAATTTAGTGGAAAATAAAATTGAAAAAGTGCAGATAAATATTCATGGAAATAAGGAGTCATGAGACATTAAAAATTCTTACATTCCATATAATAATAAAAAATTCTCCTCATACTTTTTTTGAGAAATTCAAAAAAGTACGTCGTATAGTAATCAAACAAAAGATTCCATCCATACAATGAAATGAAATAAAATAGTGGGTAAAAATGAATTTAAACCTACTTATAATAATATTAAACATTTTATTATAACATTTTTAGAAATCATGTACATGGATGATAACTATTTCCCCAATAAATACTTACGTATACACAATCTCGGATAAAAATGATATTGTAAAATTATCCCTTACCTTATAACAGACTTCTTCTATATGTGTCCAAAAATACACTACAGTGAGTTTAAAAATATTATCTACTTGTAACAACCCCATAATAATATTTATGATATCATTTATATTTAATTTATGACTTAATATTTCCTGTTAATTTTTCAATTCCATGTCAAAGCAACATTTTGGGTAATAATTTTTTTTATTTATCTTACGTGTTTAGACTTGTTACTCTTGATATTATTTCATAGATCATGATTTACATAATTAAATAATTTAAAACATGATTTATATATCATATATATTCAGTATATATATATATATATATAATATAGATAAATGAAATTGAATACACTGTTTATGGATACTTTTGGTCATACGTACGCATAAATGATGTTTTCATTTCCATATTGAATTGAATGGAATTAAGTAAATGATACATATATATAAATAATTCTAGTTTCCTTATAATCCCATATATTTCATTGTTATTTATTATTTATAATTTATAATTATTTTTTAATGGTTAAGATGGAGAATGAATCTCATTGCGTCGACGAGATGGTAAGCCATACGTATGCCTGTGGGACAATATCATTCCCCTAGTTATTGAATGGTATTAAATTATACGGAGTATAATATCTTATAATTAATATAATGTTATAATAATCATATGTAGATATTATTTCCAACGTTATACCCATCCATGTAAGGTGGTTGTGAAAAAACAGATTCTACCACGGCGTGGAGAATGTGTGTCGTACGTACGCACATGTAGTTATTTAATTTATCATAGGATGGATAAAAGGTTAATAGGTATGTTTAATATTTTTTATAACATATAATTATATTAGTGATAATAATGTTTTTACATTATAATGAAACAAATAATGAAGAGTAAGTATAGGATGAAATTAATTTGAAAGAATCGGTAGAAGAGATTATGTCTTCCCCGACGTGCCACCTTTAAATTTCCTTTTAGGGAACTACAGTTGGCCTTTTGAGAATACCATGACCTTTATAATTTTACTATGTATGTTTAGAATGGAAATGGGTAGGGTTTGGATGATTATGAAGGCTCAAAAGAGAGTAATGTGGATAGGGAGTAGGTTCCTATTTATAAGGGAGCATATGGGTACTTTAGGTAACTCCACAAATTTTAAACTATAATAAAATAAAATTAAATTAAAACTACTCCAAAACAAATATAATTCTAATATAAGATGATTTTGGTTTGATTACCCATAATCTAAAATTTTTTAGATTGGTTTGTAATATTCTTTTATCCTTATCTTTTTTGTTTAACCCTTATTTTTCCCTTTTTAATCTTTTAGTGGTATCATTTTATTTAAATGTTTTTGGTTAATGTAATTACCATAGTAGGTCAAACAACCCAAAAAAAAAATTTATGACATTTTCGACTTATATTAATAATTTGGAAGAATTTTATATTTTTGTGAATTTAATATCATTTAATAAACTATTTTATGTTTTAAATTGTGAATTATGTAAATTTTGGACACTATTCATACTTGAATTTTATAAAAATAAATAACATCCTGATTATTTGGAAACAAAGTTACATTCCTAATATTTCAATTTAATCCATAATATTCATAGATGGCATAAAAATTATAAAATTAAATTTATTTTTATTTTTTAAAATTCATTTAATTTAATGTTTAATTAATGAGTTCATCACTACATCATAATTGTGTTATAATTAAATATATTTATCTAATTTTTAAAAGTGCAAATAAAATAACATTATGTATGAAAAAAATTTATCTTTCTAATGACTATTTATAGACATAGAGTTCAGTTATATAAAAAAAATATTAACATCGATTTAGTAAAATATATATGATTATGTTATAATTATCATTACATTAAATTAATTCGTATAAAATTTCATTTTCATATCCATGTGAATCCATGGGATCCCTAAATCAACCCAAGGATTCCTCTGGTGAGACATATCTCATAAAATAGTATTAAGACGTGTTTTTGGGTAGTTTTGTACTATTAAATTATCATTTTAGCCTTATTACATTACATACCCTTTAACCATGGTAAATAAAAATAATTAATGAAGTGATTATACGTAATGTAAAATAATAAAAGGATCCTATTTACACAATTTGAAAAATATTATTAAAAACATGGAAACAATTTTTCCAAATTCAAAACACCAATGATTCATTAATTAATTTAAAATTAATTTCTCTTCTCAAACCAAAAGGTGTGTTTTTACGATATAATTACTATCAAAACATTAACATGTGTTTATGTCCAATTTAAAATTGATATTACTTATAATGAAAAAAATTAAATTAAATTATAAAAATATAATCCAAATACACATTAAAACCATTTAAATGTACAATCTATCAATAAATATATTTTATATGAAAAGGATGTTCTGACATAAAATGGGGTAATTTTCACTATTCATTAAAATATGAATTTTATATGAAAAATACAAAAATGTCAAAAAAAGTATATTTTTATGTCCCACATCCAAATAAGAATATTATTTTCTGAAATATAACTTATAAATGTGTCAAAACTATACTTAAAATGTGTACTCCATTAAATGGTGGTAAAACTGCATTTTTTAAAAAATACATTTTGTATATGAAAAATAGATTTTTCTCTCATACCATGTTCTAGATAATGTGTAACATAAATTATAATTATATAAAATAAAAAATTTGGTTAATAATTTTCATAATTTACAGTTTATATCCAATTAAATAATAATATTTTATTAATATATCATTTTTAGTGAAACTTGGTATCACGCGCAACGCAAGAAATCGGGGAAGGTCGCTCTTGCATATAATGCAAGAAAAGTTAATGTTTCATGTAGTGGAAGCTTCCTTTGGTTTTTCGTATAAAATAATCTAAATTTATATCATTTATAATTTGAACAAAATCTATACTCGTTGTTGCGTGAAATTAATTCTTTCAAATTAACAAGAAAATCAGTGTAACAGAAGTCATGAATAGTGTTCTGTTTACTGCAATCTAATATTGTGTTACATATAGAAAAAGAAAATCATGGCATACTAGACAAAACTATTCATAAAAAAGTAAAAATAATCTATATCATAAAACATCAGTGTGTTACATTTTACCCCCCATAAAATGAATTTCACCTTCAATATTGATCGGGGTTGTCAAATGTTTACTACATTAACATTTCATTCCTGGAAACCCATATCGTAAAAAGGGAACCTAAAAAATTGTTGTAAAATGGAATGTTAGAAACATAATGGTTACCCAATGTGACTCATCCCTGGGCTTCCACAAAGGAGAACATAGGTGGAATGTGAAAACATAGATATGGAAGAGTAATCTAACCATAATGTTCTGATTGATGGTGATAATTAATAAGTTTGGGAGAAAGTTAACTACCATAAATACATAAATCATAGATTATTTAAGGGACCATCTGATTCAATAGATATAAAGGTACTATGATAATTTTTTGGAATCAAGATCCTTTTCCAATGGCAGTAAAATTTTTCATAAGGAAAAATACGTACTTGATTTTGGTACAATCTCAGCAATGTTCATGCCTTGAAAAATTTCCAATTCTTCTCTTATTTTACTGAATGAAGCTGAATTGGTTATTTTTGAAGTGTTAGCAGATATTGTCAAAGAATAATAGGTCATTCCATCTGCCTCCACAAAAATTTTACCACTCTTAACCAAATATTCATAACACCACCTATAGTGAAATAATACATTAATCTGGAAAACTTCAACCAGAATATAACTTATACGAACTATAAATTGATAATAATAAAATATTTCCAAAACAGTAAAATTTTAAAACAATAGAAAGAGGTGGGCTAAATCGACATAACTTTTAACTTATATATCTAATAAGGTAGTTCTTGGTTGTCAAATCCCAAACATGTGAATAACTGAATATTGTATTCTCTTGAAACATGGTAATGAGATAAATTACCATAGAACCATAGAGAAAACATTAATTCTATTAATATTAAATCTTTAAACACACCAAAAATACCCAAGATTATATACAATCAAACCGTGATATCACTAGGTCCTTTTATCAGTCATGAGGTCAATAATACTATCAAATATTTCATTATCTCTTTATTCACTCATTATGTGCATATCAAGTTCTTTAAAAAAAATATCTGAATTACCATTTATGGTTACCGGTACCATTTAACATGTAATTTCAAATAATTATAGAAATACAATAGTGTAACACTAATTATATGTTTCTTTATTCTATTGTACCATACATTATTTTTATTAAATGAAATCATAACATTAACTTCTTAAACTATTGACCGAGTATCATCATTTTATTCCTCAACCCTTCTTTCATCTCATATGTCATTTGTAGTCTCTTCATCTTCATAAACACAAGTACTACCCATACGACCATGATGATTCTATTCATGAAATTTTCACATAGGGAATATATTTGAATAATCCTCATACATTCCACATGTAAAATATATAACCATTTTCGATGTCTTAGAAATTCCATTATCCTAGTCCATTGTGTTAACAAAACCATTTTTGTTAAAATTACTGGCTTTGTATCCTTATTTTCCACACCCTAATCATCATCCAGTTCCTTTGAAACATTATCCTTGACGCCTATTCCCTCATGGTTTACATAAGTAAAATTGATCTTTAATTCCTCTATAATCACCTTAAAATCCCATATTTCTCTTATTAGCTTCTTTAGGAAACTCACCAATGGTGAGATTATTGATCATATTATAAGATTGCAGATTATTGATAATAATTATATTTTTCCTTAAATCTCCAATTTCATTTGGTTTATCGTGAATAATATCATTCCATTGTCCATCATGTTCCCCATTATCATAAATCCTCTTATTTTAGGCCATTTTTTAAAACCCAAAAAGAATTATGTGAGAGAAGAAAATCATTCAAGGGATAAAAATATAATCGATGAGGGGTACTTTCAATCACTAACACCATTAATTTAATCTTTTGC
Organism: Viscum album; assembly: GCA_963277665.1. Lineage (NCBI taxonomy): Eukaryota > Viridiplantae > Streptophyta > Magnoliopsida > Santalales > Viscaceae > Viscum > Viscum album. The sequence continues at coordinate 242,259,112 of OY728128.1, read as the reverse complement.
TATTAATGATTGTTACCATAATTCTAGGACTCTAACGTCTAGTTTGACTACCCTTAGTGAAATCCCTAGACATACCATAGAAATATCTTTAGGTATATGGCTAATGTTTTCTCAGCCTAGAGTCCAAAGGTTGACTAAACATGCGCTCTGATAGCAACTCTAATGACCTATGCTTGAAATACCTAGAAATTACATTTCTTTTGCACAATACATAATACATTACAAAAAAAGACTCTTAAATACTATATTAGTTTAGTGTCTTTGGAAACTCAGAACATCATGGTATAACAAGGTGAAAGATCATCAACATCTCCCATAAAGCTCTTCCACTTTTTCCCTACCTAAAATCATTATTTATATCATGAGGAAAAGAAAATGTAAAAATGGTGAGACCTAATTCTCAGTAAGGGTAATCACGGAAAACATATTCCATAATAATTTGAACATTAACACATCAAAATCATGAGAACTGAAATAAATCATAGCATTATGTAAGGCATGGATCATAAAGTAACATTATCCTTGATAGAATATCATTGGAAAAAACAAGGTAATTGTGGAAAACTAATAATCACATAATATTATTTCCATAGTATCCAAGTCATTGTTTCCAAGACAATCATAGTGGAGGTAGTTTATTACTAAACCTAGTTTACTTGTCGTTCCGTCCATATATTACTGAACCAGGATTACTTTTCATTCTAACACTACATTACTGAACATGATTTACTCTTAATTCTAGTCATATCTACCTCATGAGATATAAATCATTTCTCAATGAACTTGAGGGAGATATAGGTCTCACCCTTATTGTAATGAAATCATTCTTACATGTTCCCAAAACATAAAAAATCATTCACCATATCATAACCCCTGAAAAAAATGGGTTTCAAAAACATCATTACCTCGTTACATAATTCATATAAAATATCATTATATCATTAAAACATTCAAATATTATTATTAATATGTATTGAAACATAACTCTATTTAATAGTGTCAACGTAGATGGAAAATAATTTTGACAAAACATTGAACATAATTCATAAGAAAGATACCCTTTCTTCTTAAAAAACATTTACTTTTCTCAAAAGGTTGCACAATTTTATAAGAAAATGTTTTTTTAGAAATGAAACATGAAATAGTGTATTTGAATATTCATATAAATATGGTTTCCTAAATCATTTAAAAATACTTTTATGTTTTATATGTTAAAAAAACATTATCCTCGTACTATTTCCAAAAAAGTGAAAAAGTACCTCGTGTGGTAGAGAAAAGAAAGATTCCTCCAATACCATGTAGTAAAAGTAAAAAATAGGTAAAAATTATTTTGAACATAAATATTAGAATAATAAACATTCTATGATAACATATATAGAAAACATGTACAAGGATGATTAACATATACCTAATAAATACTTACTTGTAAAAAATCTCGGATAAAAATAAGATTGCAAAATTTTCTTTTATCATAGGTCAGCTTTATTTTATACGTGTATGAAACTACTGTATATTGGGTATAAAAATATTTTTCACTTTTAATATAACCATAATAATATTTATAATATCATATATGTTTTATATTTGACTTTATATTACCCTTTCATCTGCTAATTTAATGTCAAAGCAATGTTTTGGGTTTTAATCAATTTATTTATCATCTATGTTTGGACTTGTTAATGTTGATATTATTGTAGAGATCCTGATTTAAATTATTCTATAATTTAAAACATGATTTATATATCATATATATTTGGTATATCAATATATATATAATTGATAGGTAAATGAAATGGATAACACCGTTCATGGAGATGGTAGGTCATACGTACGCATGAACATTGTTTTCATTTATTTATTGAATTAAATGGGAGTATGTAAATGGAACATATATATATAATGATATTAGAATTATTATTTCATAAATTTAACTATTATTCCTTATATATTCTTTTTAATTAATCATGAATGGTTAACGTGGAGAATTAATCTCACCGCATCATGGAAACGGTTAGTCGTACGTATGCAATAGCGGCAAGATTGTTCCCATAATTATTGAATGGAATTAAGTTTGATGGTGTATAATATATCATAATTACTTTCATGGTATAATAATCATATATATTTATTATTTACACCATTATAACCATCCATATAAGGTAGTTGTGAAAAACATATTACATCACAGTGTGTAGAAGGTAAGCCGTACGTAAGCACGCGTGGGGATTTCATTTTTGTAGGATGGATAAAAAGTGAAATAGGTTTGTTTAATATTTATAATAAAATATAAGAATATTATTTATAATGATGTTATTATTTTATATTGAAACAACTAATTAATAATAAGTAGAATAAAAAAGGATTTTAGAAGAATCAGTAGAAGAGATTACCTCTTCTTCCATGTGCCTCCTTTAATTTTCTTATTTGGGAACTAGAGATGGAATTTAGAGAATAATAGAACATCTATATTGTAAGTAGGAATGTTTATAAGTTAAATGGTTTGGTTTTGGTTGAGATTGACCTATAAAAATGGAGTGATGAGGAGAGGGAGGATATACCCTTTTATAAGAAAGGATATGGTCACTTTAGGTAAATCTCAAAATATTAATTTATTATAATTTCAATATAGATTTAAAATAGTCAAAAATTTATTTATGTTGAATATAAGATGATTTTGGTTTGAATAACCTTTATCAAATAATTTATAGACATGTTTTGAACACCTTTTTATCATAATATTTTATGTTTATCCCTTAATTTATCCTCATTAATCTTACCACGATATCATGTTCATTAAACATTTTGGGTCAATATAATTACCATACCATTTCAAACAACCAAAAAAAAGTTATTTATGACATATTTGCTATTATATAAATAATTTGGTCGAATCTAGGAATTTTAGGGATTAATTTCATTTAATAAACTATTTTATGTTTTATTTTATGAATTATGTCAATTTCAGACACAATTCAAACATGACATTTATAAAAATTCATAACAACCATATTCCATAAAAAAGGAATTAAATCATCACTAATTTTTAATTTTAATCCAAAAAAATATGTACATGGAATTAAAATGTTCAAATTGAATTTATTTTAATATTTAGAAATTTATTTATTTGAATTATTCATTTGTGATGTAATCACTACATCATAATTGTGTCATAAATAAATATATTTATCTAATTCCTAAAAATTATAAATAAAATATCATGATGTATGAAAGCTTTTTTTCTCTATAATTACTATTAATATACATAGTCTTCAGTTATATATCCCTATATTAAAATCAATTAAGTAAAAGATATATTTTCTATGTTATAATTATCCTTACATTAAATTAATTCCTATTAAATGTCATTTTCACATCCATGTGAATCCATGGGGTCCCTAAATCTACCCAAGGATTCCCATGGTCTAAGATATATCATATAATCAGATTAAGAAAAATTGTATGGTCATTTTCTACAATAATATATAATAATTATTGAACATTTTATTACATATACCCTTTAACCATGGTAAATAAAAATAATTAATGAAGTTACTATTCGTAATGTTAAAAAATAAAAGGTACCAATTTACAAAATTTGAAACTTATGGTACTAAATATTTAATCCATTTTTCCAATATAAAAACATAGAATATGAATTAATTAATTTAAAATTAATTCTTGTTGTCAAAACCAAAATGCGGATTTTTAAGAATTATTTACGATCAAAACTCTGACTTGTGTTTATGTCCAATTTAAATGATAAATTACTTATATTAAACAAAATTGGATTAAATTATCAAAATATAAACCAATTATAATTTAATCCAATTTAAAGTACAAAATAACTATATAAATAAATTACATGAAACGATAGTTTTGATAAAAAATGTGATACTTTTAAATATCCCTTAAAATTTATATTTTTTCAGAAGAATAAATAAATATCAAGAAAAGTAATTTTTTTAAAAGGTTGTGTATGAAGCCACATTTAGTTAAATATAAATATTTTAATAATATATCATTGTTTTGGGAAAAGTTATTTAAAATTCATGCGACATCAAAAGGTTGTAAGACAACATTTTTTTTAAAATGCCTCTTCTATTTGAAAAATTTATTTTGTTCCCATCCCACGTTCAAGAAAATATGTTATATTATGTATAAGGAAATAAAATTAAAAATTTTGTTAATAAAATTCAAAACGTCTAGTATATATCCCATTAAATATAAATATTTTAATAATATATCATTATTTTGTGAAACTCAGTATCGCGCACAACTCAAGATATTGGGAAAGGTTGATCTTCTGTGTAACGCAATCCTTGCCAGTTTTGTGTATTGTTCAAGCTTTATTTTTTGTTTCTTAAAAAATTATCCACACTTATTTCATTTAAAAATTGAATAAAATATATACTCATTATTACGTGAAATGAATTCTTTCAAAAGAACATGAAATTGTGTGTAACACAAGCCAAGAATAGTATACCGTATAACGAAAGCTAACACAATGTTTCATATTGCGCAACCTAATCATGGTGTAGCATAAAATACCAGACATCAAAAAATTTAAAATAATTTATTTCATAAAATCTTATGGTGTTACATTCTACCCCCTATGACTGAATTTTTCTCTTGAAATTATTTAGTGTTATAACTCATTTATTACTTGAATGTTTCATTCATATAAACACACATCATAAAATGGGGTACTAAAACATCATTTTAAAAAGGAATTTTAGAAACATAATAGTTATCAAATACAACTCATCCCTTGGTTTCGAAAAATGAGAATATAGGTGGAAAGGGAAAACATGCATATAGTAGAGTAATATAACCATCATGTTCTAATGGATAATGATACAGAATAATTTTTGGAAAAGTTCACTACCAGAAATACATAAATCGTAGATTATTTAAGGGACCATCTAATTCATTGGATAATAAGGTATTGGATAACATTTTTGGTTTCAAGATCCTTTTCCTAATGTAGAATTATTTTTCATGAGGATAAATACATACTTTATTTCAGTACAATATCACCATTTTTTTGCCTAAAAAAGTTTCCACTTCATCTCTTATTTATATAAATGAAGTTGAATTTTTCATTATTGAAGTTTTGGAAGATTTTGTGATATAATAATAGGTCATTTCATATTTATCAAAAAAATAGCACAGGTAATCAAATTTGAATAAGGAAACCTATAGTGAGATAATACATAAATCTAACAAACATCAACTCGAATATAACTCATATAATCCATAAATGTATAATAATATAATCCTTCCAAAAACTAAAAATATAAATCATTTCAAAGAGGTGAACAAAATAGAAAAAAACTTTATCTCGAATATATTATAAGGTTTTCCTTGGTTGTCACATTCAAAACATGTGAATACCGTTATCATTCACTCTCTATAAACATATTAACGATATTAATTAACATAGAACTGTAGTAAAAACATGAATTTTGAAAAAAAAATAATTATTTCCATAGACCACAAATACCAAAAATTATATATACTCAAACCATGAAATAACTTTTTCCTTATATCAGCCATGAGTTCATTAATACTATCAAATATCTCATTATATCCTTGTCCTTTCATTATGTGGATATCATGTTCTTTCCAAAAATATGTGAATTACTTTTCATTATTACCTGTATAATTCATCATATACTTTAAAATTATTAAGGAAAAAAATAGTGTAACAATCCTTATATGTTTCTTTATTCCATTGAACCATACATTACTCTTGATAAACATTCAATAATTCTGTTTTCTTCTTAAACTACTGATTGAGATTCATCATTTTATTCCTCAAAACGTCATTCATAACACATATCATTTGTATTCTCTTCATAGTCATCATCAAAAATACTACCCAAACGACCATAATTATTCTTTTCCTTATATTTTACCTTAGTCAATTGATTTTCATAATGCCTGTAAATTCAAAATTTTAAAAATTTAACTGTTGTTGATATCTTTGAAATACCATTATCCTTGTCCATTGTGTTAACAGAACCATTTTTTTTGCAATTACCAGCTTTTTGTCCTCCTTTTCCTCCCCAAATAATATTCTATTTCCTTTTAAACATTATCCAGGATGCCTCTTCCCACTTTATTTATATGAAGTAAATTGAAATTTCATTCCTCTATAATCACTATTATACTCTATCTTTCTCTTATTATATTTATTATGAAACACAAAAAAGATGAGATTATTTATCATATAATGAGATTTACAATTAGGAATAATAATGTTATTTTCTTTCTTTCAACCCTCATTTAATTTGGTTTCTTATGAATAATATCATTCCATCATGCATTATTTTCTCCACTAACATGAGTCCTCCTCTTTTTGTCCATTTTCAAATGACAAGAATAATTTTGTGAGAGTAAAAATTCATACTAAGAAAAACATATTTGAGGGGAATTAAATATAATCTCTAACATATTATGTTTAATAATATTTTATTCTTAATCATTATCATAATTATAGTATTGTATACCCTAATTATACTTACCATTAGGGACATCTCTATACATACCATAGAAATATATTTTGGTATATTAATAATGTTTTATCATCCGAGCTTACAAATGAAGACTAAACCTTCTCCCCAATACCAACTCTAATGAAAAAATCATGAAGTACAAAGACATTAAATTTCTATTTATGAATACATAATACATTACCCAAACAGACACCCACAGACCGCATTAGTTTAGGGTCTTTGGAAACTCAGAAGATCATCTTCTGACATGGTAAACGATCTTAAACATCTACCATAAAGATCATCCCGTTTTGTTTTCCTACCTGAAACATTTCTATATATCATGGGGAAGAAATGGGGATGCTCAAATTTCCATTAAGGGTAAACATGGAGAACATAAAATATAATCATTTGAACATAAAGACCTCATAATCTTGAGACATGAAATAAATATTGGTAATCTCTAAGTAAGGGATTATAAGGTAACATTAACCATGATATAATAACATTGGTATAAAACATGTAATTTTGAAAAACTAATAATTACATAATATGATTTCCATAGGATCCAAGGCACTTTGTCCAAGTCCATTAGAATGGACATTGTTCATTACTGAACCAGGATTACATGATCTTCCATCCATGTATTACTCAACCAGATTTACTTGTTGATCTAGCACTACATTACAGAACATGATTTACATTGTATTACAGTCTTGTCTATATTAGAAGATATAAATTTGTACCCAATTCATTGGGGAGAAATAGAGTCCCCACCCATTCCGTAATTCAAACATTCTTATATGTTCCACAAAACATAAAAAATCATTCACCCTAGCATAACCCATGAAAAATATGGATTTCTTAAACATTATTTCATCATAACATAATCCATATAAAAGATAATTATTTCATTAACACAATAAAATAATATTAATTATAGGGATAGAATAATAACACTATTTACTAGTTTCATGTTAGATGGAAAATAATTTTGAAAAAACTATTGAACATAATTCTGGAGAAAAATATACATTATTCTTTAAAAATGTTTTCATTTCTCAAAATGACGGAAAATTTTAACAGAGAAAATTTTTGTTGAAAATAATATTGAAATAGTGAAGATGATGATTAATTGAAATATGATTTCATGATATCATAAAAATACATTCAATTCATATAATTTAAAAAAATTATCCTTATACTTTTGACTGAAAAGTCAAGAAGTACCCCTTATTATAATCAAATAACGATTCCTTACATACCATGTAATAAAAGAAAAAATGGGTAATAATGAATTTAAACACACATATATGAATAGTAAACTGTATGTGATTGTAATTTTAGAAAACATGTACCTGGGTGATAAATATATCCGCTGTAAATACTTATATATAAACAATTTAGGATAAAATTGGATTGAAAAATTATCCCTTACCATGGGTCTGATTTCTTCCATATTTGACTGAAACTCTAGTATAGTGGATATAAATATATTATTAACTTGTAACAGAACCAAAATAAAATTTAATATGTCACATATGTATTACTTGTGACTTTATATTACCCATACATTTTTCAATTCCATGTTAAGGAAACTTTTTGGGTAATAATCATTTTATTTATTGCAGGTGTTTGAATTTGTTATTCTTGATATTATTACATAGATCACGATCTATATAATTAATGAATGTAAAAATGATTTATATATCATATATATTAATTATAAATATCATATTTAGATAAATTAAATGGAATACTCCATTGATAGAGACGGAAGGTCGTACGTACGCATGAAAGTTATTTTCATTTTTTTTGAATTGAATTGAAGTAAATAAATCACTCATATATATAATTAAATCCAGAAGCATTATTATTTTCATATATTTCATGATATTTATTATATTTTGTTTATAATTATTTTTGATTGCTTAATGTGGATAATTAATCTCATTGTGTCGTGGAGATGGTAAGTCGTACATACACACGAGCGGTGATATTGTTCCCATAATTATTGAATGGAATTAAAGTGGATGGTGTATAATATCTCAGAATTAGTATAATGTTATAATAATCATATATTGTTATTATTTCAAAGATTATAACCATCCACGTAAGGTGGTTGTGAAATACATATCACACTACAGTGTCGAGATGGTAAGCCTTACGTAAGCACACACAATGATTTTGTTTCTCATAAGATGGATAAAAGGTGAAATGGTTTAGTTTAATATTTATCATAAGATATATGTATATTATTGATACTAATGTTATTAATTTATAATGAAACAACTAACAAATAGTATATATAATAAAAATGAAATTTTAAAGAATCAGAAGAAGAGATTTCCTCTTTCTTGACGTACCTCCATTAAATTTACCTTTAGGGCACTACAGTTGGATTTTTGAGGAGACCATCACATCTAGAATGTAAATATGGATGTTGAGAAGTTAAATTCTAAAGTTTTGGCCATTATTGGAGGCTCTAAATGGGTGAATAATAGAGGGAGATGATTCCCTTTTATAAGAGGGGATATGGGCACTTTAGGAAACACATAAAATATTAATTTATTATAAATTAAATTCAATTAAAAATAGTCCAAAAATTATTAAATATGAAGATAAAATGCTTTTTGTTCTAATACCAATCATCCAATAATTTATATACAAGTTTTAAATCTTTTTTATCCATGTCTTTTTGGTTTTATCATTATTTTACCTTTTCTAATCATACCGTGATATCGTGTTATTTACACATTGTGTGTTAATATAATTACCAAATCCTGTCACACAACCTACAAGAAGCTATTTATGACATATTTGGACTTATAATAACAATTTTATATAATTATAGATTTTTTGGAGTTTAATACAATTTAATAAACTATTTTAGGTTTTATGGTATGAATTATGTCATTTTGGACACTATTCAGACGAGACTTTTTTAAAAACTCTTAACAACCTTATTCCCTAGAAAAAAAGGAATAAACTCCTCTATAATATGTCAATGACATACATAAAATTTTTTTATGTCATCAAAATGATAAAAATAAAATATTTTTATTATTTATAAATTCATTTATTTGAATATTTCATTAATGAGGTAATCACTACATCATAATTGTTTTTTAAATAAATATATTTATATAATGATGAAAAATAATAAATAAAATTAAATTATGTACAATATAGTTTTATATTTATAATTATTATTTATAGACATAAAGGTCAATTATAGAACCATATATTAAAATCGATTTAGTAGAGGATAAATGTTTATGTTATATTTATCTTTACTTTAAATTAATTCATATAAAATGTCATTTTCACATCCATGTGAATACATGGGGTCCAGAAATCAACCAAAATATTACCATGATTGGAAATATCTAAAAAAAAATAGTATTAAGGCCCATTTTAGGGTAGCTTTGTACTATTAAATTATTATTTTGTTACCCTTATTATTCAGATTTAGCTTTTAACCATGGTAAGTAAAAATAATTACTGAAATTACAATTCATTATATTCAAAAATAAAAGGTACTTATTAACACAGTCTGAATATTTTGATTTAAAATATTGAATACATATTTCTAAAATAAAAAACACCGAATTTGTAGTAATTAATTTCGAATTAATTCCTCTTGTCAAAACAAAAAAAACGGGTTTTTGAAAATTAATAACTAACCAAAGATTAACATGTTTTTATGTCCAATTTAAAATTTAAATTACCTCCAATGAACAAAATTGGATTAAATGATAATAATATAATAGAATTACACAGTAAAACCATTTAGAGGTACAATCTATATATATAAATAAATTTGAGGAAAATACAGTTTTGACTTAAAATGTGGTATTTTTCACTATTAATTACAAATTCAATTATATAAAAAAATTCCAAAATATAAACACAAGTAAATTTTTATTTCCTTATTCCAAATAAAAAGATTAATTTTTAAAATATAACTTATTTATGTTTCAAAAACTAGATTTAAAATTGGTGCACCGTCAAAAGGTAGTAAAACTACATTTTTATAAAAATATTTATTTTATCTAAAATATTGATTTAGTTCCTATACCATGTTCTTTAAAATGTATAAGATGAATCATAATGTTATAAAATTAAAAATTTAATTAATTATATTCATAAAAGTTAGTTTATATCTAATTAAATAATGGTATTTTAATAATGAATCATTGTTTAGTGAAACTCGATATCGCGCACAATGTTATTTATCAAAGAAGGTATCTCTTGCATGTAACGAAACAAAATTTAGTGTTGTGTTTAATAAATGATTACATTAGTGTTTTGAATAATATGATCCATCTTATTTTATTTATACATTGAAAAAAATCTACACTCATTGTTGCGTGAAATGAATTCTACCAACTTAACATGGAATTGTGTATAACTCAAGATAAGAATAGTGTTGTGTATAATACATATTAATACAATGTTGCATATAGATAAAGCTAATCTTGGTGTATCATACAACAAAAGAAATCAAATTTTTTAAAAAACTCGATCTTATAAAATCTCGTGGTGTTACAACTTATAATTAATTTATCTAATTAAGAATTATCTTTGAGGGAATTCTTTCTTCATTGATGAATTTGTAGACCACTCATGTGGTACCTTCATTGCAATTGAGGAATAAACAATTGATTCCTTCTAGTGGTGATCAACCTATGTACCAAGAACCTCCAATCATTAACATTTAATTTCACAGGTTATAGCATGAATAAATCTTTCACTTTTGATGATTGATTTTAACCCCAATAGAATCGTTCAATAGATAAGTTATTAACACTACTTTGGGAGGAGGAAACTTTATTTACATTATTCATGGAAATCTAGGGAGAGCTCTATAGGGGATTCTATTATTCTCTTAATAATTCATTATGCCCAATAATCTAATGTGTCTATCCTATTAATAACAATGCAATAATTCAGTTTATATAGTTATAGGGTTGCAAAAACTATAATAATGGGAATATTATTATTATATTCCTAACACCTGATGAACCCTATTTCAAAATAATTATAATAACATTATTAATTACATGAAATTTAAAAAAATAATGTATATAATACATTATATTTTTCAATAATAAGTAAATTAACATTTATTCAAATAATATGTATTATGACATTTATTATTGGATAATTTGACATGGTCCACCAATCCCCCTCAATATTTTTCAAGCCTTGAATAGTATATATTTATTTAATTAAATAAAAACCAGAACATTTTTTACTATGAAATATATAAATATTATATTCACTAAATCTTTTGAATAAATATTTATTCAATATTCACATAAACAAAATTCATATTTTGTTACCTTATGACTAAACAAGAATACAAAAATATTTTTATAATCATTTAATTAAATAAATAATTACCTGGTGAATAAATATTTATTAAATATATATTCTCATCAATAACTATTGATTGAATAATTTTGATCAAACCATCATGGAAAATTTCTATATCACACAAGAGAATAATAGTTATCTAAGTAGTTGATTTTATATAGAATTTAACTGATGATCCAAATTCACTTAGTGTGTTACCCTATAGGAACCTTTATCAATGGAATTAGACTACACTTCTCATTCCCAAGGTTAATATATTTAAATATGAAAAGGATCCCATTGAGAATGAATTTAATGTTATAATGACATGTAACCTCTAATGAACGCACACCATGTAATATAATCTCTTTATCTTAAAATCTTTAATCACAAAGGTTGCATGCAAGTATTATCAACTTATATTCTTGATGTATCTTTCCTTGAAATTCCAAAAATGATGTTCCCGAAAATATTCCCATGTCTGTAGAATTGATTAGAAAAATATATTTCCATAAAAGTTCTGGAGATATCAGCTTATGTTAAGGAACATAAGGTATAAATCTTTTCTCAGGTTATTCATTAATGCAACATCACTCCTAAAACACCAAATGTATCCTACCTGTCCATGATCATATGTCATAATGGTTTTCATCAAAACATAATAGTATCCAATATATAACATGTATTTATAATAATATTAATGTATAAGGATCACTATAAACATTTTAAAATAGGAATATCCATTGACCCATATAAAAATGGATTTGTTACTGTAGGATCACATTCTCATAATCTTTTTCAGTGAAGATTATGAAGCGCATACACTTTGAGAAATCATCTCAATGTATTATAAATATCCACCCATAAATATCTATATAATTAGTGTTTTATCAAACAATATCATATGTATATTTAAATTATATTTAAGAATCGTTACACTTCAAGGTTCACATTATAGTAGGGAACTAGTATGGACTTTTAATGCGAGTAGTACAATTTGGACATTATCACATACAATTTTACACAGAATAATGATCATTATGTAATAAGATATTTTTATAAATATTAAAATAAATTAGTAAATTTAAATATAAACTACTTATAATATTGTTTAGGGGACTAATTCCATAATACTCCCACTTACAATACCACAAATTACTAACAATATTATGTATATTAGCTCTAATTTGATGTTCGTTCTTCTGATGATATAAGAATTTAGTAAAGGGGTTTCCCATGTTTTATTTCTTGGAAACTTTTCTCATAGTTACCCTATAACTAATCCCCTCTTGGATTTTTCACACTAAATATATTTGTTATCTAGGTATTGTATGTACATAGTCCAAAAATCTTTTGGATCTATCACAGATAATCATGATCCCAATGATATATGTTGCATCCCTTAATTATGTTTTGGAGACTCACTTGTTCAACCGATCCTTAACTGACTTTGAGAGTGGTTTATCATTTCTAATAAGTAATACGACATAGAAATATAATAACAATAATATTACTACACTCCCACTAAACTGTTATGAAGACATGGATCAGACAACATTGTTATTAAACCCAATTCATTTATAGATTCATAAAAATGAATTTTCTGTGTCAAAGATGCTTTAATTAACCCATAAATAGATCTCTATGAATTGAATATTTTATGTAATTTCTTGGAGTGACAAAACCTATAGGTTTTTCGTAATAGAAAATACTCATGAGGATTATGTTAATGAATTTTATTTTGACATAAATTTTATAAATCTTATTGTCATGGAACAATGAAATTACACAAACAATTAGGGTGAATTTAAACCTTGAAACTAGAGAAAATTTCTTATTATAACCAATTAATTAAAGATTCTAATCCATATATCCACTAAATTGTTTTTATAGGAATATAATTTTAGAACCTCGTCTAGATTTTTCATGAATAACAATCTGCACCCAACATTCTTTTCATCAATTGAATTATCGAATAGAACCCACACTTGGTTTTGATACCAGAAATACATCTTAGAATTCATGGATTATTTCCATCGTATTGCATTAAATCTCTACAATACATCAATATATTAAATAAAATCAATATTTTCAACCAACAATGGGTCACCATATTCGGTTACTAGAAAATATATCTTTTTAGTTCTCTAGACTCTTTGGTTGTCCAATATAATACTTCTATTTATGAATAAAATCTTCCTCAGGGACCTATGGACCTTTTCGTGTACAAAATATTATGTATTATGATCATAAAATCCATTGAATCCAATATTTCTCTCCAACATTTCATGATAATGTGATCCCTCTGACGAAATATTGTTTATCTTGGGATAGTCACCATCTTTTTTTGAAGATTTGTATGGATAATATCCCCGTGTTTCCTTTGGAAACCCTATTAAGATACACATAGTGCATTAGGATAAGAGATTATTTCCAGAATAGTCCTTAAAAATTTCCTCACAACCCCATGGAAAACTATGTTATATCATAAATTTATTTTTATAAATTAACTCATATGGTATCATGACAGCTAAACTAGTTGGCACTTTTTTTAGAATGTGTGTTTCAGTATGAAATTCATATCCCTAGAAAGATAATAGAATATTTTTTTGGATAATAATTGACCTTACCATGTCACTAAAGGTATGGTTCCACCTTTCACTAACATCATTCCTCTATGGTGCATATAGAAGTTTGAGTAATGATATGATCCCACACTCCCATAGAATTTTGGTTAATTCTTGGTGAAGACATTCACTGTAATGATTATAAATTTCTCTTTATCTTCATACCAATCATAATTTCCTCTTAACTCTTGAATTATTTGAATTTCTTAAAATGGTATGACTTATACCATATTATGTTTACATATCCAGATCTACTCTACTTAATATTAAATGTTATGAATGAAGAATGTACACCTAATGATTTTACTGGAAAATGTTCCCACACATCAGTGTTTAAAAATCATAGAATCTATGAGGTCTTTTTACCTTATCCCCCAAAAAGATTTATGGATCATTTTTTCTTGTAAACAATAATGACATCTATTGAGTTGTTTTAGCTCAAAAGAGACTAAGTAACATCTTGATAGAGCTCTATTAGACGCTTCTCATTTACGTGACCATGATGATGCTATCACATCTGTGTGTGAAATGATTAATTTAAACTCTATTAATTATCAATTTATAATACTTATTTTTCATAGTTTTTTACATAAATACTATTTTTAAATTGTTCTAGACCATAACATATACTATCAATATAAGAGAAACCGTTTTTTATTATGAACATGAATATAAAACCATATGTATCATGGGAGCATAAAAATATTATGTTTTTTTGTAATAGTTGGTACATAATTACAATATTTTATTACAAGTATCACCCCTATTGAAAATAATGGGTGGTGGTCTCCAATGATAAGAGCAACCATCCTCTCACCATTGGAATCCCACAAATCCACATCTCCTGTAGAAATAATTTGAAATCAACTTGGCTCCAACATTTGGTAAAATATGTGAGTGTAGTAAGATACATCTAATAACCAATGTATATATATAGAAACATTTCACTTGATAATAAATTCACCTAAATCTTTCTCTTTCTTCTTTAACTGGATGATGATTTAATTTCAGAGGCTCGGCATTCCCCATTAAAACCCCACAATAACTTTTTTCATTTTAATATATTTGGATAATCCTTTTCCTTGAATGATGGTGCTTAGGAGATGTGGACATGGTATGATTCTTAATCCTGTTTTTTATTGTTCTTTTTTATTATTCACCATAAGGGCCCTAGGGTATTCATGCCCCATGACCTTACCATCATGGAGAATCAATGTAAGGTGTTTTTAATGATTTTTATCACTATTATTCATCATATAATTTACAATTAAAATATAGAAAACCTTATTTATTGATTACATAGCGATATTTTTGTGAAACTCATTAGGAATCATAATCCTAAAGTTGTCTATGTTCTCACTGTAGTCAATCATCTTGACTACGTGAGGCCCAACTGGCGCAATATCTCAATGATTCCATAAAGGCAGTGAATCTGATATCACATATTTCTATTGTCTCCCTTTCTATTGATAGACATACTAAAGGAGAGACACACTGCTATACAAATCCATATCCTCATGCTTTATTAAAATATCACCGAACATGGAAGATAGTGTAAGACATTAGGAATCTGTGGAAGTAAATAAATGTTTCATATAGAGAGTTAGTCATTCCTCATTAGACTCTTTACTAGGAACATTAGGAACAAGATTATCCCACACATATAATTTTTGTTCATGGGATAGTGTAATGTAAAAATCCCAATACGATTCCTATAAATTCATGTAAGTGGTATGGTTATTCATTAATATGTTAGATCTCAGTAATACTTTTGATGTTTTATGGGTTTCTATTTTTATAATAAATAAGTTAAAATTTTTATTAAATTATATATATTGTTATTTAGATATTATATTATATTTTATATATTAACATCCCATTATTTTAACAAAACCCAATATCCCTCAACATTGGTTTATTAATATCCTATATCATGGATATCTTAGAAGCAAGGATCTGTATATACCATCCCATAACCCATATGGATGTCTAACAAGATACTTGAAGGTATTTAGGTTGGTGTAACAATCCAACTAAATTAAATCATAGCTCCATGGTCCATTTATTGTACCCCAAATCATGAAGTCTTAGATTAATATCTCATTAACACATTTCCTACTAGTATCACAATGTCTCATGGAGGCAATAAAACCTTAATGAGGTTAGTCAAAAAAAATCACAGGATAGAGTTTCACTGATAAATGAATTCACCCCAATAAAGGTTAGTTAAAAACATTGAACTATGGTTTGATATCTCCCCAAGGTGTGTAAATATATAAGAAATTAATATTTTATTTAAGGGTTTTTTATCATTATATATAAACATCCCATTTTAAATTATTGTAACAACCTTTCCCTCTTAGATCATGCTGTGACTACCCCCAAGTCCACCTTCCATATACCAGTGGATGGTGAATATCATTGGAAAGGAATATCCATTAAATGGGAAGACATTGATTTTTTAACCAGTAGAGACACATAGTCCAAGAACACAACACGAAGAAACCACACAGACTAGAACGAAATAAGATGCAACCACAAAAAAATGCTATAGTAAAAGAGTGCTGAATGCAAAAAGGGGCCATAATACATGCCCATATATAAAAGTACAAGTACTAATGGAAGTAAAATTCCACTGAAATAAAAAGGAAAATAGCTACGTTGTCTTCCTTTGAGTTTCCTACATGTAGGGTAGGTACAGTTCGCCTCCTCGGCAATCCATGCTCATTAATCTCCTCCGAGTCATGTAACATCGAATGGTCCACCTTTGAGGACAATCCAGTCCAGGAACCCTTAACCTCAATCAACGATGTACATCATCTGCACCAGACACGACCAGGTGTAGGAAAATACCATGTAGGGGTGAGTATAACAATACTCAGTAGGTTCCCCAAGACCCCCATAGGTCTCCTAGAGTTCCACAAAGGAATAACCAAAAAGAAAGACATCAACTATACTTAGGTATATGCTCATTCATATACCTATGTTATCAAGATATACTCGTCTCATACATTAGGGAAGGACACCACATAGGCAACACCATGAAGGTAGAAGTACCACATAGGTAACACCATGAAGATAACATCACGGAGGTAACTCCACGAAGGTATAAGTACCACATGGGTAACATCACAATGATAGAAGTACCACATAGGTAACATAATGAAAACAATACCACAAAGGCAGAAGTACCACATATGTAAAACCACGATGATATAAGTACCACACCGGTAACACCATGAAGATAGAAGTGTTGAACATGTTACACCACTATGATAGAAGTACCACATAGGTAACACTGTGAAGATAGAAGTACCACACATGCCACACCATGAAGATATAAGTACAAAACAGCTAACACTGTGATGATTGATATACTACACCAGTATCACCACAAAGATTAAATTAACAAACATGTAAAATAATCAGCTCACCATCAGGTATAATTTGTGTACAGAAGCATATATGATTAGTCGTAATGCTAGATAATCTTATTCTATTATGTACCATAGCTTCTAACCCACACTTGATTGATATGTAACATACCACCGTTAACTCACACAGGATCAAAATGTTACTAACCCCTGCTGACCCACAGATGATCGATAGGTAACTAACCCCCACAGACCCATATAGGATCGATAGGTAACTAACCCCCACTAACCCATACCGGATCGCTTAGCGCTGACCCACAAAGGATCGTTGAAAGCTGAACCACACAGGATCTGAACCACATAAGATCGGTATGTGTTGACCCTCACAGGATGGCTGAATGTTGTCCCATACTGGATCTGACCCACATAGGATCTATAGATGTTTCCCCACATAGGATCGATATTCTTTCTTCACGTACCATCCCGCCACATGTTTCCTTACACCCGGTGAATTTGAGTTCTGTATATTCTTCCCCTCTAGTTATTGGTCACACCTCAACCACCACTAAGAACTAAAAAGGAGTAACCCAATGGAACACCATGTAATAATGGTTCTAATGCAATAGACAGTGGGTCAATCGGACACCTGGTCTTTGAGTTATAAACATTATAGCTCCATGGGCCTGGTTGGATTCGAGTTCGATCCAACCCAGCCATACTCCAACATCATACAAATCTCTAGTGGAGTATATCAAAAGGTCCTTCTCAATCCATGTATCTTGGCGCCGTATACGTTTCATAAAACAGACGCCCGGTTCTCAAGATATAGCCAAAAAGGGAAAACTGGGTCTAAATTGGCCTGAGTCTAGTCCGACATGGTCGGACTGTCATGGCCTGACTCGGGTCCGGCCCAGTTCAGTGAGGCCATGGGAGGCCCGGCCCACTGCTGGGTGGCCCGCTGGGTAGGGTCTACTAGGCATGGACCACTACAGTGCATCCCACTAGGTGTGACCTGATGCAGGGCGTCCCATTGAGCATGTCCATCTTGGCATAGCCCACAGCAGTGCGGCCTACCCGGCTGGGTGTGGTCCACCCTAGCCGCCACCCAGGGGGAGGCACCCTCCCCACACTGGATTCGAGAACTGTCTAATGGACAGTTAGGCTTGCTAGCATGCGTGACCCACCAGAGCGGGACCTTCTCGGGGAGTCACGACTGACCCGATTCCCGGTCTGTTCTCCTCCTAGTGGTGTGACGGCGCTGCAGTCCTCCCACGGCCGGTCGGGTGTCAACCTCTCTCTGCGTGTTCCATTTGCTCAAGATTTAGCCGACCAAGTGTCGGCCTCCCTTTAGTGTGCGGCCAGCTCAATTCACATCCGGCTAGGTGACGACCGCCCTCTATTGTGCTGTTGAGGCTAGATAGTCGTGACCTGCATTTCTACTGGTGGTGCGGACGCACAACTCCCTTCATACACTCATCATTAATGCTTCATTCGAAGACCAAAAAATTTAACATCTGTGTATTCATGATCTTCCGGTCGATATCTTCATGTCCATATGTCGCGCTTAATGAGACATTGAGTTTTTAGCGAGCATAATTATTGGGCGTCGAAGAAAACGTGAAGAACGCGCGAAGAAAAAAGAAAAGGTTCATGGTATATGTGCGGAATGATGGCCATGATTGTTTGGCCATCTTCATTGTGAATCAAGAATTTTAAAAATCTACATATATATTTAATCATACTTCAAATTAAAACCATTATCATGATCTTCTGTTGGAGGTTTCTTGAGGATGAAGATGATGACAGTGATGTCGTTGTTCATTTCTCCGGCAAGACGGTTCCAATCCAAGCTCGAGCATCATCCACGTCGATGGTTCATTCATCATTTGAGTATTTCCATCTGATTTCTCCCAAGAAAATTCCTTTTCCAACGATCCCAACCAAGAGGGTGAGGAGGCAACTTTAATTGAGTTAAGATTATTAATTCAATTAAATATGTCACATTAATTAAATTAAAGTAGTCATATTAATTAAAATAAAGTTAGCAAATTAATTGGGGGGAATTCCAAGGATTAACTCACATTAAAGTAGAGTTCTGGTGGTCTCCACCACCAAGTATACAAAATGGAGGATTCAGGAAAATAATGTAAAAGTTGTTGTTTTATTTTATTATAATTCCTTTAACTCTCCAAAAACAATTGTGGAGAATAACTTCCACCCTCGACCTACTAAGATCAAGGTGAAGGTCTCCTTAAGTGAATATCGGCACTACTAGTTCATCGGTGTCCTCTGATTTCAATTTAGATCAATGGTTTAAATGTTTCAAAATGTTGCTCATGCGTTTACTAAATGTACCTGAAAAAATTGGAAAAAATATTAATAGTCAGCATCGACCCACACCGCTCGAGGTTAGGCTCGGCCTAAGTGAAACACTCCCCAAAAAACCCAACAGTACATTCAAATTTCCAATATGAGTAAACATTTAAATGTTATAAATTTTACAATAAAATTATTTTCACTAAATTATTTTATTTATGGGAAAAAACTATCTTTCAGGAGTGGCCCACGGTGGCCAATGTTAGTATCTTCCCAAGGAGAGCATACCCTCACAAGTTCAACGATGGTCTTGGATTTTTAATCCAAGTTACCATTCACACACCATAAGAATTTGAAAAATAAAATAATTTTATTTAAATAATTTATTTATGGTTATTCTATTTTTGGGTTTTATCATAGGAGGCCTGCTCCGACTAAACTTAAGTTATGCCTATGGTAACCCCACCATCCTGAGCGCAATGGTTCCCTTATATTTCTGATCTGATTAATAATTTACGAGTTATTCTAATTTTTTAGGAAAACTTTTTTCACCCCCTAATTAAAGCGTAACAAAACATCGACAGACATTCTAGGAACTCTGAGAATCAGAATCATGCGCCATTATATTTCGCGGTATCAAAATAATTCAACACAATTATAATAAATTATACGGAATTAATGAGACATTGCATTCTCTCCACCATAGGGGTTTACATCCCCAAAATCCACAACATAGACTATGGAATCAAATGGGGGTACTGACCATGGATCTGATCATCCCTCTCCAATGTTCTCCCCTAGAGGTTCACATGCTACCAACAAATGCGCAGCAAAGTTATTGATCGCCCATGAAGGACCCACTCATATCGATCCAAAATCTATACTAGAACCTCTGTAAACATCACCCCATCGTCTAAGTCCAGCGCTCCATGGTTGATGACCTGAGAAGGGTAATGCACATATCTCCTCAACTGGGATAAGTGGAAGTCATCATACCCCCACTCCAACCGTGGTGGTAGTTCCATGCGGTATGCCACCTCCCCAATCCTATGAAATAGCGAAAATGGTATGATAAACCTCACTGATAACATGATCCCGCGATTAATCTTCTTAGTCTCCATCAAGGGGATACTCACAAGAAAACATTGTCCCCCTCATTGAACATAAAATGTCATCATCACTTGTTGGCATAAGACTTTTGTTGGGAACTGAAAACTAAAAACTCATGTTTCCACGATGGTAGGGATGACCGACTAATGTGTGATCAGTTGCAGCCCCCATTGCATGAGTTAGACATGTGCTGTCTGGGTTTCCTTTTTTCCAACCAAGGGAAATTCCATTCCAACATTGTATTTAATCCGCAACATTTTTTACTAATACATTCAATCTGAGTATGAACTGTAGATGTCCATTCCATACCCATACAAAAATCTTAATGCAATGACAATTCCACCAAGAGGTTTCAACCGAAACTCTTGCCTAAGAGGATAGATCACAGCATTGGCATAAGTATTATTATCGAGTCACCTCCCAAATATATCCATAGACATGAGGGTCATATCAATGACATAACTGGAAACTCTTGGTCAGGGACAAGATTCATGGAAGGATGTAATGATTGGTACCTTTGTCTATTAATAAGGCAACTATTAGTAGACACAGAACGTTCATCAAATCATTCCTAGAGCCCTTGGTTCGCACTCTATGAACATAAGAAGATACTACCTTCCCCTTTCTCCAACACTTCATATTCCGAAAAACTTTTTACATGCCCATGTCTCTAAGACTGGTGCTAGATTCATGCCTTCCCCTACTAACATTCATTGCCTGTATCCGCTCAGTCAAAGAACATTCAACTGAAATGGTTCCCTCTAACACCCTAAAAAATGTAGGAATGCATAGAGGTATAGTACTAGCTTGGACTTCCTTAAACACACCATGATCGAAAGTCCGAGCCCTGATGCACTGATCATATCATATTCATCGCGTACCTGGAATGATTGGTGCATCTCAAGGAATACTCACCAATCGACATGTCATCCTGCCGAAGCTGTAGAAACTATAGATAACTCTCAGACACATCCTCAAGCCAGTCCTCATCTCCCCGTGAGTTAGGAACCCCTTGGAATATGAGGTGTGTCTGATCCTGAAACTCCTGTAAGGCACAAAGCCTAAATGTGTCCTCTGCTGGTACCGCCAGTTGTAACTGCTACCAAACAGGTAGTGATATAGTTTACACACAACTCGAAGGTACTATCTTGGGAAATGGTCCACGTACTGAAGCCTCATCAAAATGCAGACCATCCTCATGGTCACTCAATGGAGAAGTCAAGACGCTAAGATCACCATCTTCTCTACCAGTGTCTCAACTGGGCAAAAAACACCAGCCATAGCCTCCAACCATTCCTCATATACCTGGGAATCTATCTCTCCTTGAATCCTCAGAGACCTCTGAAACTGGAACTCATGCAATGTGCTCAGTTTGTGTGCATCATCTACTGGTGGTGCTAGTGGTAATGGCTTCCCAAAAAGAAGTGGTGCTACAGGTACACCACCCGAAGGTGCTAACGCCATAAGAAATACCTGAACTGAGGCCTAATCACTCAGTGGGACATCATTGCATACTCTCTTAGTAATCACGAGTGGATGTCTATGAAGGGACATCCTGATAATGAATTGATATGCCACAATAATTAAGTTATACCTTGTGAGATGACTCCAATGAAGCCAATTAAAAGCATTTCCAAAACACATGCAATCAGTGTTTTCCTGTAATGAGTCGGAAATCAGAATTTAAGGTCCTTGTGTAAGAATATACCGGCCACCGCACCAACACTGGACTCCCCAAACTGAAAACCACACTCAAAACACATAACACTATTTCTCAACACACAAAAGATCAGAGTCCTATTTCTTCGGTAGAACCAAAATCCTCTTATTCCACATATCACGACTCCATCCCTCGAGGCTCGTTCCGTGATTACCCCAAACCCTCCTTCCAAAGGCAAGGGACTAGAGACTAGCACCATAAAGTTATATCCCATAAATGGGAAGGCATTGCCTTTTTAACATATACAGACACACAGTCCAAGAACACAACAAGAAGCAACCACACAGACTAGAATGCAATAAGATGCAACAACAAAGTAAACTGTAGTAGTAAAAGAGTGTTGAACATAAAAAAGGGGTTGGAATACAAGCCCAACTATAAACTTACATGTATGAATGGAAGTACAATAAAAATAAAACAAAAAGGAATACAACTATTGGGTCATCCTCATAGGATCCTAATTGTAAGGTAGGTATAGCTCACCTCCTCAGCACTCCACGTTCATCAGTCTCCTCCATGTCACGTCACGTCGAATGGTCCACCTCTGAGCACCATCTAATCCTAGATCCCTCATCCATGATCAACAATGTATGTCGTCTGCACCATACATGACAAGCTATAGGATAATCCTGTGCAGGGTTGAGTACAACGATACCCATTTGGGACCCCAAGATTCCCATAGGTCTACTAGATTTTCACAAAGGAAAGCCCACAATGAAATACATTAACTCTACATAGGTGTATGAGCATACATATATGTAATTTATCAAGATATACTCATCACATACCTATGGTAAAGAAACAAAATAGGTAACACCATGAAGGTAAAAGTACCACATTGGTAAAAACACAATGATAACACCATGAAGGTAACTCCAATAATATATAAGTACCACAAGGGTAACACCACAATGATAGAAGTACCACAAAGGTAACACCTCGAAGACAATACCACAAAGGCTAAAGTATGACACATGTAACACCACAAAGATAGAATTACCACACAGTTAACCCCACTAAGTTAGAAGTACAACAGAGGTAACACCAAGAAGATAGACATATCGTACATGTATCACCACGAAGATAGAAGTACCACACAGTTATCACCACAAAGATAGATGTAACAAACAGGTAACACCGTTAAAATAGAAGTACCACACCGGTATCACAAAAAATATTTAAGTACCACATAGGTAAAATACTCTACTCACAATTAGGTATAATTTATGTACATAATTACCGATGATTAGTCTTAAGGGGAGATCATATTATTCTGTTATGTAGCAGTGCTTCTGACCCGCACAGGATCGATAGGTAACTAACCCCCACTGACCCATGAAGGATTGATAGGTTACTAATCTCGGCTGACACACACAGGATCAATAGGAAACTAACCCCTGCTGAACCACAAAGGATATATAGGTAACTAACCCCCAGTATCCCAGATAGGATCTAACCCACAAAAGATCGGAATGCGCTGACCCACACTGGATCACAAACCACTGACCCACTCAAGATCTTACCCACATAGGATCGGTAAATGCTGACCCACACAGGATCTCTGAATGTTAACCCACATAGGGTCATACCAACACAGGATCTATAGATGATGTCACACATAGGATTGATGTTCACTCTTAACATTGCAGTATGCCATAGGTTTCCTCGCACCCAGTGCACTTGAGTGTCGTAAAATCTACCCCTCCCGATATCGGTCATACCACGTCCTCCAATAAGCTCCATAAAGGTGTCATCTAAATGGTCGACCTGTTGTAAGGGTTCTAACATGAAAGACGGATCATCAATCCAACACCCGGTCTATGTGTTATAAGCGTTTTAGCTCCGAGGGACCGGTGGAATCGGGTTTGATCCAACCTAGTCATACACCAACTTCTTCCAAATCTCAAGTGGATTATACCCAAAGGAATTACTCAATTCAGGTATCCCAATTCCATAGATGGTTCATCAAATGAACACGGGTTCTCATGATATGGATAAAAAGAAGAAACTTCATCCCTATGGGCCAGGGTCCTTTCTGACCCAGTTTGAGGCACATGGTCGGACCCGGATTAGGATGCCCTACTCGACCCATTTCAGTTCAACCTAGCCTAGCTCGGGTCCAGCCCGGTTGGGCTAGGCCATGGGGGGCCTTTCCCACTGTGCCACAGACCGGCCCAACTCGCTAAGGGGTAGCGCGCTGCGATGCGGCCCACTCGGCTGGCTGTGATGCACCAACATGGGTGTGGTCCGCCCGAGCCGCCACCTAAGGGGAGCCCCCCCCCCCCCCTTGAATCCTGAATGGTTCAACGGCCAATTCAGCTTGCTAGAATGTGGGACCCGCTACATCGGGTCATACTCGGTGCATCATGTCTGGTCGGATTTCCGGTCGGTTCTCCTACCAACTGAGTGATGGCGCCACTATCGTCCTGTGGTCGGCTAGGTGATGGCCACCCTCTGGTTTGCCGCCTACTCGAACCGCAGCCGGCTGGGTGTCAGACGCCATTTGGTGTGCTACAACGGCTCAACAGTCGCAGCCTCCTCCACTACCCGCTACACGAACATACACTACCCTTCTTCCACATGTCATTGCAGATTCGTTCGAAGCCCGGAAAATTTTACGTCTTTATATTCACGATCATGGAGTCGAGATCTCCATGTCCATATCTTGCAATCAACAAGACATTGTGTTTTTAGCACGCATAATTATTTGGAAACGAAGAATGTACGAAGAACACCATGAGAATTAAAGAAAAGGTTCAAGGAATAAGTGTGAAATTATGGCCATGTTTGTTTCTCCAACATCGTTGCGAACCAATAATATGAATAATCAACAAATAGATTTAATCATAATCCAAATTAAAACCACT
Source organism: Viscum album (assembly GCA_963277665.1). Classification (NCBI taxonomy): domain Eukaryota; kingdom Viridiplantae; phylum Streptophyta; class Magnoliopsida; order Santalales; family Viscaceae; genus Viscum; species Viscum album. Next base: position 242,233,240 of record OY728128.1, on the reverse strand, counting down.
ACCTCAGTTATCTATTCGAGGTTTCATGAGGTGAATGATTATGATGGTGATGCCACCGTTCTTTGATCCCACAAGACGCATTTGATCTGGGATCGAGCGTTGTCCACTTCGGAGGTTCATTATTCATTGGAGGATGTCCTTATGAGTTCTCTCAAGCTCTCCCATTTTCCAACAATCCCAACAGAAAGGGTGAGAATCCAACTTTAATTGAGATAAGATTATTAATTCAATTAAAGTTGGAAAATTAATTAAATTAAAGTTGTCACATTAATTAAATTAATATTGAAAAATTAATTGGGGGAATTCCATGGGTTAACTCACATTAATGTGAGTTCAGTTTTTCCCCACCACCAAGTATTCAAACTGGAGGTTTCAAGAAAATAAAATAAAAGTTGTTGTTTTATTTTACTGTTATTCTTTTAACTCTCCGATGAAAATTTAGAAAACTAACTTACACCCTTGACCTACTATGGTCGAGGTGAAGGACTCTTTATGTGAATATCGGTGTTACGAGTTCAACAGTGTCCTTAAATTTAAATTCTGAGCACTAGATCAAATGTTACAAAACTCTGCTCACACATTTGCTGAGCGTACCCGAAAAAAATATCGGAAAAAATATTAATAGTCACCCTCGACTCGCACCAGCTGATGAGAGGCTTTTCCTAAGTGAAAAACACCCCAATGAAACCAATGGTACTCCCCTATTTCCTGTCGAAGTTACCGTTTAATTGTTATGGATTTTACAATCAAATAATTGTCACTTAATAATTTTATTTACAGCCAAAAACTAACTTTCACTGGTGGCCTGCAATGACAAATGTTAGTATCTTCCTAGAGAAAGCATACCCTCATGAGTATAGCAGTTGTCTCTGATTTTTTATCCAAGTTACCATTCGTGAGTTATAATAATTAGAAAAATAAAATAATTTTACTCAATTATTTTATTTTTAGTTATTCCATTTTTAGGTTTTCTCACAAGAGGCCCGTGCTGACTAAACATAAGTTACGCATAGGGTAAAACCTCCATCCGAGCCGTAATGCTGCCCTATGATTTCTGATCCGAGTAACCGTTTAAGAGTTATTCTACTTTTTCAGGAAAACTGCATACACATTCTAATTAATGCTTAAAAAAACTTCGACGGATCATTCTGAGCACTCCCGGGCACAGAATCGCGCACCGTTAGATTTCGCAGTCTGAAGACAATTCCATAAAATTAAAAAATTTATACCGGATTTCTGGGACATTATATTCTCACCTCCTAAGGGCTTTACTTCCTCCAAAGAAGCAATATATATTAAGGAAACAAATGGGGTACTGAACATGGATCTGAGCCCCCGCTCCCTAGTACTCTCCTTGAGGATCCCATGCTGCAATAGAATGCACACCAGAGGTATAGACCACCCATGAAGGACCTGCTCCTATCCATACTCTAGCTCTACTAGAATCTCCATAAACCTCACCCCATCGTCTAAGTCCATCCCTCCATGGTTGATGACTTGAGAAGGTCCATGCACGTTTCTCCATAGCTGGGATATGCGAAAGATGTCTTTCCCCCACTCCAACTATGATTGTAGTTCCATGCTGTATTCCCCCTCCTCAAACCTCCAATGTATCAGAAATGGTCCGATACACCTTGGTGAAAACATGCTACCTCATTCAAATCTCCACAGTCCCCATCGATGGGAGACTCACAAGAAAACGTTGTCCCCCACCTAGAACTGCAAATTATTATGTCCCTTTTCTTCAAAAGACATCTGTGGGGAACTAAAAACTCAAAACTAATGCTAACTTGATGGTAGGGACGGCCGACTCAAACGTGATTGGGTGAACCCACCATTGCAAGAGTTTGTCCGGTGCTGCCTGGGATTCCTTTTTTGCCAAATAAGGAAAATCCCATTCCAACATTGTAGGTAATAAAAAACGTTATTGCCTAATATTTTCAATTTGAGTATGAGCTATGGATGTCTAGCCCATACCCATACTAACGTCGAAGGCCTCAGCGCTACCACTAAGAGGTTCCAAGAAAAACTCTCGCCTAAAAGGTCAGATCACACCATTCGTGTAAGTGTGATTATCAAGTCTCCTCCCAATGGTATCTCTAGACATGAGGGTAAAGTCAACAGCTTAACTGGAAACTCTAGGTATTGGACATGATTCGTGGAAGGAAGGAATGATTGGTAACTTTGTCTATTAATACAGAATCTTGTAGTAGACACACACTATTAAACAAATAATTCCCAGAGCCCATAGACTCATTCATTGACCATAAGCAGATACTCCCTCCCCCTTTCCCAAACACATATTCTTCCAAAAACATTTTTACATTCCCAGGTGTTTGAGACTGACTCTTGTAACTTGTTTTCCCACTGCTAACATTCCCTATTTGTTTCCGATCAGCTAAAGAACATTCAACCACAAAGGTTCTCTCTTTCACCATAAAATAGGTAGTAATGCATAAAAAATAGTTCTAGAATGGATGTCCATAAACACACCACGATCGGATGATTGAGCCCTGAAGCACTGATTGTATTGTATTCATCGAGTGATATTAATGATCCGTACACATCGATGAATACTCAACTACTGACATGTCATTCTGCCGAAGCTATAGAAGATCTAGAGAACTATCATCCACCTCCTCAAGCTAGTCTTAAATTTCCAGTGAGTCAGGATCACCTCGGATCCTGAGGGGTATCTGATGTTGAAACTCGTCTAAGGCAAAAAGACTAAATGTGTCCTCTATCGGTACCACCAGTTGTAACTGATGCCCACAAGGTTGTGATATAGCTGCAAACTACCAGAAGGTACTATCCCAAGCAACAGTCCATGTTCCAAAGCCTCATCACTATGTGGAACATCCTTATGGTCACTCACTGGAGATGGCTAGAAGCTAAAATCACCATATGCTCTACCAATGTCTCAACTAGGTGGAAAAGTCTAGCTACAGCCTCCTACTAGTCCTCAGCTCCCTGGGACACTGTCTATCCTTGAAACCTTGGAGGCCTCTGCCACTGGAACGTGTACAACATGCTCAGTCGGGATGTATCCTCTACTTGTGGTGTTAGTGGTAACAAATACTGAACTGGTAGTAATGCTGCTGGTACACCACCCAAAGGGGCTAACATCGCAAAAGTGACCGGCACTGAGGCCTCATCTCTTGATTATCCATCAGCACATACTCTCTCAGGAAACATGGGTGGATATCTAAGAGGATATATCCTGATAATGAAAAAAGTGTATCCTGATCATTAAGTTATAACTGGTGAGCTATCACTGAAGTAACCAAGGAAATGAATTTCCAAAACACACAGAATAAGTGTTTTCATGCACCAAGTCAGATATCAGAAGTCAGGGTCCTGGTGTGTGGATATGTCGTCCTCCACCCCAACACCAGACTCCCTACACCGAAAAACACACTCAAAACACTTAACACTATTTCTCCATAGTGAAAATATTACTATCATAGTTTTTTGGTAGAACTAACTCCTCTAATAGCACTTGTCATGACCCGTCCCTTGGGGCACGTGCCATGACTACACTAAGCATGCCTTCTCTAGGCCAGGGGCTGGTGGATAGCTCCAGAAAGGTGTATCCACTAAACAAGAATTCCTTCACTTTTTAAACTATATAGAACCATAGTCCAAGAACAGAAAAAGAAGAAACCACACATACTGGATCACAATTAGATACAACCACAAAGTAAATAGATGTAGTAAAAGAGTGCGGAAAATAAAAAGGAGCTTGAATATATGTCTGATTGTAAAAGTACAAGTACCACTAGATATACAATACAACTGAAAGAAAAAGGAAAATAGATAATGGGTCATCCTTTGAGGTTATGACCAGTAGGGTAGGTATAGATTGCCTCCTCTACAATCCATGTCTGTCAGTGTCCTCCGAGTCACGTCATGTCGAATGGTCCACCTCCGAGCACCATTTAGTCCCAACTCTCTTATCATCGATCAACTATTTACGTCATCTGCATTAGACACAACAAGTTGTGTGAGAAGCCCTTACTAGGGTGAGTATAATGATACTCATTAGGGACCACATGACCCCCTTATCTCACCAAGAGTTCTACAAAGGAAAAAACACACATCATGAAATCAACTCAACTTATGTATAGGCCAAAAAATATAACTAAGTTATCAAGATATACTAACCTCATACATGAGTTAAAGACACCTCATAGGAAACACCATAATGGTAGAAGCACCACACAGGTAACACCATGAAGATAACATAATGAAGGTAACTCCACTCAGGTAGAAGTACGACACAGGAAACACCACAATGATACAAGTACCACATAGGTAACACCACGATGACAATACCAGAATGTCAGAAGTACCACACATGTAACACCATGATGATAGAAGTACCAAAAAGGTAATACCATGAATATAGAAGTACCATATAGTTACCAACATGAAGATATAAGTACCACACAAGTAACACCACAAAGATAGAAGTACCACACACCAGACACCACGAAGATAGAAGTAACACACATGTAACATCATGAAGATAGAAGTACCACACTGGCATCACCACAAATATTGAAGTATGAAAAATGTAAAAGTCTCAACTCACAATCAGGTATAATTTTAGTACAGAAGTACATATGATTAGTTGTAAGGCTAGGTAGTCTTATTCCATTATGTATCACTACTTATAACCCACACAGGATCGATAGGTGGCATACCCACAATGACCAAACATGATAGATTGGTAACTATCCCCCACTAACCCACATAGTATCGATAGGTAACTAACCCTTGCTAACCCATATAGGATCGATATATAACTAAACCCTGCTTACCCATACAGGATCTGAACCACATAAGATCAGTATGCACTGACCCATAGAAAATCGATGAGCACTGACCCACATAGGATCTGACCCACACAGGATCGGTATGCCCTGACCCACATAGGATCACTTTATGTTGACCCACATAGGATCTATTGATGACGAACCACATAGGATTGATGTTATTTCTTCACGTTGCAGCCTGACATAAGTTTCCTCGCACCCGGTACACTCAAGTTCTGTAGAATATGCCCCTCAGGATATCAGTTATACCTTGTCAGCCAATAAGATCCAAAAAGTTGTAACCCAAATGACTGGTATGAAGTATGGGTTCTAACACGAAATACAGAGCATTAATCAGATGCCATGTCTATCAGTTATAAGAGTTTTTGGTTTGAGGGCCCGATTGAATTTGGGTTTGATCATACCCGACCATATTTCAACTTCCTCTAAATTCCAATTGGAGTATACAAAAAAGAACATCTTGATCCAAGGATCTCGACACCATAGACAGTTTTTCAAACAGACACACGATTATCAAGATAAGGTTAAAAAAGGAAAAACTGGGTTCAGTTGGGCCCAGGTCAGGTCCGACCCGGTTGGGTAGACCCTGCCGGACCCGGCTCGACCCGGTTTGGGTTGACCCACCCGACTCGGGTCCGTCCCGATGGGGTCGGGCCGTGGTGGGCCTGGCCCGCTAAGGGGTGGTCCGACACATGAGGCACAACACACTTGGGTGCGTCACAGTGGGGGTGGGCCACTACGGGGCGTCCCGCTAGGCGTGGCACACTTTGCGTGGCCCGCTGCGGGGCGGTGCGCTGGGCGCAGCCCATTACTGTGTCCCACTATGGTGTGGCCCACTCGAAGGGGTGTTTTCCTCCCCAGCTACCACCCATAGGAGGAACCCTCCCCAGATGCAAGAAAGGTCTAATGGACCATTTGTCCTGCTGGCATGTGGGACCCATCGGAGCGGGTCCTTCTCGGTGTGTCACCGTCCGATGTAGTCCCGACCCATTCTCCTCCAAGGGGCGTGACAACACCACTGTCCTCCTACGGTTGGTCGGGTTTCAGCCTCCCTCCGGTGTGGCGCCGCGGCTCGACAGTCGCAGCCTCCTCCTCTATATGCAGTGCGGACGCTGGCCGCCCTTCTTCAATGTGTCATTAAAGTTTTTTTCGAAGCCCAAAATCATTGACATCCACATATCCATGATCCATAGGTCTATATCTCCACGTCCATATTCTGCACTCAACGAGACTTTGTGTTTTCAGTGCGCTTAATTCTTTGGCGTCGATGAACGTGTGAAGAATGAAAGAAAAGGGTCAAGATATAAGTGTGAAATGATGGATATATTTGTTTGGCCATCATTATTGTGAATCATGAATATGAATAATCGAAAAATATATTTAATCATAATTCAAATTAATACCCCTACCTCGATCATCTGTTGGAGGTGTCGTGAGGACGAAGATGATGATAGTGACGCCGGCGTTCGTTGCTCACACAAGACGATTCTGATATGAGCTCGACTATCATCCACATCAATGGTTCATTCTTCATTGGAGGATGTCATTCATATTTCTCCCATGCTCTCCCCTTTTCCAACGATCCCAACCAAAAGGGTGAGGAGCCAAAATTAATAGAGTTAAGATTATTAATTCAAATAATGTTGGCACACTAATTAAATTAAAGTTGGAATATTAATTAATTTTATGTTGGCACATTACAGGGGAGTTCAGTTGGTCCCCACAACCATGTATTCAAAATGGACGTTTCATGAAAATAAAATAAAGTGTGATGTTTTATATTAGTTTTATTCTTTTAACTCTTCCACGAAAATCCAGAATACTACCTTCCACCATCAACCTACTACGGTCGAGGTGAAGGTCTCCATAAGCGAATATCGGCGATGTGAGTTCAACGGTATCCTTATATTTAAATTACATGAACCGATTCAAATGACTCAAAATGCCCCTCACGCGTTTAGTGTACGCACCAGAAAAAAAAGTTCGGAAAAATTATTAACAGTCACCCTTCACCCACGTTGGCCACAGATAGGCTCTTCCTATGTGAAACACGCCCCAACTAACCCAACAGTACTCTCAGATTTACAATCCATGTTACCATTTAAATGTTATAAATTTTACAATAAATTAATTATCACTTACTTATTTTATTTATGGACAAAAACAAACTTTCACTGGTGGACCGCACAAGCCAATGTTAGTATCTGCCAAAAAATAGCATTCCATCACAAGTTCAGAAGTGGTCTCATATTTTTAATCCTAGTTACTGTTCTTGAGTTATAAGAATTTGAAAAATAAAATAAATTTATTTAATAATTTTATTTTTGGTTATGCGATTATTGTGTTTTCCCACAGGAGCCCTGCACCAACTATGCTTAAGTCACACCTAGGGTAAATAATCTATCCTGAGAACAATGTTGCCCTTATATTTCAAATTCGAGTATCTATTTAAGAGTAATTATACTTTTTCAAAAAAAACTATTTAAGTGTGCTAATTAAAGCTTAACAAAACATCGATGGATCATTCCACGCACTCCGGGCCTCAGAATTTCGCTCCATCAGATTTCATGGTTTCAAAATAATTCCATATAATTAACAAAGTATACATAATTTCAGGGACATTTCATGTATCACATTTTTGTGAATATTAAGTGGATTTTACTAAAGTGATTAACCATGTATTAGATAATGTTTACACATATTATAATATTTATATTACTTCCATCTCACATGTATGTTAATTTGTTTATTTAATGAAATAAATATCTATAATAATTAACTATGAAACTGACAGAAAAAAATAAATAAAATGAAATAACCCTGATTTGATTTAATGGATTCTTTATATTGTAGATGATAAACCAACCATTGATCTTATGAAAATAAATCCATAAAGCATGCTTGGTTTGAGTTGAAATATTCTTATTGTACACCTATATACCTATTAGATCTGTTTCACCTCAAATATTAAAATAAACTGCCTCTACTCATTTGTTAATACTATCCATTAGTTAATATTTACTCACACATACAGTGTGGTGATATTACAAATTGGTTTGGGAGTTTTCAAAAAAAAATATTGACATGCATTCCCTTATATAATAAGAGGATCAAAGGGACTCATTTAATATTATTTAATTTTAAATTTATTTAGAAAGCCAAACAATAAAAAAAATTAATAAAACAATCACATATAGATGCATGCCTAAGGACATTCTCATCCACATATATGCAACACATACAAAAAATTAGACAAGATAGTGATTACATCAGTCCATTAATAATAATTAAATAAAAACACCCTTTAATTAATTTAATTAATTTATAAATTAGTTACCTTCATCTTAATAACCCTATTATGTGTCTTGGAGGTGCCCATAATAACTAAAATATAGAAAAAAATTATTTAATAGTAATTATAGATAATTATATAGAATAAATTTACAATTTATTAATTCATTATATCTTTAATGCATATCCATAGTGGTAAATGTGAATGATGTAATTATGTTTTTAAAGGTAAAATTATCTTTTCTTTATGTAATTTAATTCTATTATTTTTAGGTTACTACCATGAGTTTACTAATAACCAACACTGGAGGTTCCTTATATGCCAAGTATCAAGGATAAACAACTAGGGACTCATCATGTATATCAGTTGGAATAAATAGAGTGTACTAATGAGATACATACTAGGTGTTCTGGTTTTTGTGAATCCATGTAACATATCAATTGACTCCTTGTATTCTCTAAACATAAGAATTAATGAGATTCATGATATGTACACCATATATAAGCTGTCCATACCATTAATTATTCCATTTTTCAGTCTCATATTACATTATGTCATGTATTTTATGACACAGTTTGAATTAATTTCACAGCTAAACCATGTTGGTTAAACAACATATAGTCCAACTATATGCCATTTGGTCTGGTAGACCCTTTGACATGCCCAACAATTCAACACATGTTCTGAATTTAATATACTGTGTGTCAACAATAATTTTTGAATCATGTATCCCATGATACTTCTAGGTGCAGTACACTTGGGAACACAACATGTACAACGATCAAACACGGTGTAACCAAGTCTTCAATCAAGAATCCATAACACCTACAAATGACATGTCTAAAAATTCATTATCTTATATTAAATTGTTTATGATGACATGAAACTTGAACTAAGAGAATCAATATATTGAAAACATTTTAATTAAACTCTATATTATGGGAAAAATAAATTAGAAGTAAAAAAAACAAAATTTTTGAATAATCGATTAATTGAAAATAAATAATTATTTATTTTTATCTTCCAACTTTTATAGTTCATGACGGTTTCGAGGTCTATTTTAAATAAGTAATCCTTTATCCAAAAAAATTAATCGACGTATTTTGATATATTTTAAAAAAGATAGAAATACAGAGCTGAAATTTATAATGAAGGGATTTTATCACATATATTTTATAATTTATTTTTTTAATTATGAATTTCCTATAATTGAATTCATTATTTATTAATGAATCATAAGTCCAATATTCTTGTACCATTGAATTTTTATAGGAATCAAATACAGATTCCCTCTAGTTATGATCAACACATGCATCATGAACCTTCAAGCGTCACCGCAGAATTCTACAGCTGCTAGCATAGATGAATATATCACTTAAAATGATTGATGTTGATAAAAATTGAATAATTCATGGGGAAAGTGGTTAATTTTTTCTAGAGGGGAGGAAATTTTTATACATTCTTTAGATAATTCTTTTGAGGGATCTCTCTATGGATTTAGAGGATTTTACCTATATGACATCATGGAAAATGATAGAATGTGGCTTTCTAATAAAAAATGTTGAAACGTGGTTTATATGGTGCTATGGGTAGAAATAATTAACTACACAAGGACTCTTATTATTTTCTTAATTCAACGAAAACCCCATGTATAAAAAATTATTGTAATAATAAAATTAATATTTACTTGACATGTGCCTAAATCATGGATAAAATAAATGTTATCATTGTTGAATAAATATTTTAATATTTATTCTAATATAATTTGTTTTTAAATATCTCCTCGGACCATTAAAATAACTCCACCAACCATCCTTAGTATTTATTATACTTTTAATAAAGTATATTTATTTAATTAAATAAATACCAAGGCATTATTCACTAATAAATTTATTATTATTATATTCATTAAATGTAGTGATTAAATATTTATTAAATATTAAAGTATCTAATATATATATTTTTTAACTTCTAAATAAACCATAATAAATAAATAATTTAATATTCACATAATTAAATAAATAATTACATGGTGAATAAATATTTAAAAAATATACATTCTATCGAAAAATCAATGATTGAAGATTTGGGATCAAAACATCATGAATTATTTTTAAACCACAGACAAGAATTATATTTACCAAATAAGTTAAATGCATCTAGAATTTATCTAATCATCCAAATACATTTAGTATTTATCCCGGTTGGACCTTTTTTTAGTAGCATTTGGCTACACTTCCGAAATTATAATGTTATCCACTATAAATATGCTAAGGCTATCATAGAAAAATAAGTTAATGTTTAAATGACATGTAACCTTTTATGAACATATAATTTTTAATATAATCCATTTATCTCGATACCTCCAATCATGCAGCTTGCATGATAGTGTCATTAACTACATGATGGATGTCACATTCTTTGATTTTATATATATGAATTTTCTGACAATATCACCACAGAAATGGAAATGATTAGGAAATTATATTTCCAAAAAACACCCTGATATATCAACATACATTAATGAAAAAAGGGATAAATTATTTCTTACATTAATCATTAATAAAACAACAATCCTGATGCAACCAATGTATCATACCACATTGCGATATTACGTCATCATAGTATTTGTCAAAACATAAAAGCATGCAACTTATGAAATCTATTATTAATAATATTAATGTATAAGAATAATTACAAATGTTCTCATATAAAAATATACAATTAATGACATAAATATGTATTTATTATTAGAATTTCATGTTTACATAATATCTTACACTAATGATTAACAAGTGAATGCACTATGAGAATGTGTTTCAATGTCTTATAAGTCTCCACCCTTGATAGATTATATCATTTATATCCCATAAAATAAATTATTTCAGCTTTTAAAATAATATATATGTAAAATCTAATGAAACTTATAGGTTATCATCACAGCAGGTAACTACTATGAACATTCATTTCAACAAGTATAATTAATACATTATCAAATATAGTGTCACATAAAACAACAATCATGATATGATATGAAATTTTGATAAATATTGAAATAAAAGAATAAAAGTGACCATAAATTATATAAAATTTGGTTATAGTGAACTAAAAAAAAAATATTAATTCTTGTAAATATTAAAAGTAGAATAGGCTTCATGGATAGCTTTCATATAGAGAACCTTTTGGAAACATTCATTACTCACAACATTATCTGTACCATTAACCAGTGTGACCTTAATAGATCAATACATAATGGTATCTCTAACATGCCCAATATTAGAAACAATCAAAGTGTTGACTCCAATAATTATAATAACCTAAAATTTCTCGCCAACAATTTCGAAAAATGTTGGTAAACCCATGGATTAATATGGTGACCCTACCATAATAGTGTGACATTAATCATCTTATATAAACTCAAATATTGTAGTCCCTAAACATACAACTAGTGTGGAAGATGCTACAGAATTGACACAATACCAAAATTAAGATCTCTAAGGCTCATGAAATTACTTGATTTTTTCCTAAAGATTCCGCAAAGGACGTATTTTCATTTCCTCCTTAGATTTTTTTCCTGAATATAGAGGAAGAGTAACTAATAACCAAAACAAGTGTTCCTAAATTACGATACGATTACATGTTTGTAGGCCAAATAGATTTCCCCAGTGCAACCAATTCTATATTAGACTAATTAATATGTTAATTTTAAATGGTTGTGAGGTATCAAGGGCCATACTAACAAGCCTCCACATTCAGTACTGAAGGGCCTGCAAGAGTTTAGTTGTAAACTTTTTCATGAAAAGTAGCACTCCCCATGCAGGGGTTCCTCCAAATAAAATTTATGCATTCTCCAGTTATCTAAAGTGTTCCCTTGAAAGTATCATATGTATAATACAAAATAATGTCCTCTTAGATAGGAATAATGGAAAGATAATAGAATTTAGAAAATGCATGTAATCATAGATAATCCATGTGTCTAAAAATATATATTTTCTATCATAGTAGAATTCAGATATATTTCCAAAAAAAATATGTAAATATTCCCTCCACATTATAGTTTAAGGGATCTATCTTATTTTATGTTTAGAAAATAGTTTATTTAATATCATATTGAATTTTAGGGTTCCATGGTATCCAATTTTAACAAAAAATTGAACCCATGTTAAAATCATTGGGGTTCATGCATGAAAAAGGTTTGAACTAATGGTCCTATTATTAAATATTAATTGAGATTAGTTTGGGAGAAATTTACATGAAGTCCCATGACTTACTATTTAAGTGTATGTCTTAAATTTCATATAGAATCTATTTATTATTTATATTTTATGATTTTGAATATTCAATGGTTTCTTTTAAAGAATAAGTGTTACGTTATGAATCAAAAATTAATCATGTTATATATATATATATAAATATTATTTTCATGAAAATATTTTAATTTCGATTTTTTTATTTGTTAACTATATGTTTTAAATTTAGTTTAGATAATTATTCTAGTTTATATTTTATTATCTTTCAATGTTGTCTACATATAATATAAAAAATCTTATTATGTTTCAAGTATGTCACTTATAAAACGTATAAAATATAAATTATAAGTTCAATATAAATGAAAAATAAAATGTAGTCTAAAACTATAATAAATAGTCGAAAATACAATCAATTTCTTTAATATGATAAGTAAAAATAAATTTACGTGACATGAACTTTATTATAGAAAAGCATACAATATACCCTTTAAAAAGTTCTGCACATAATAATTATTAAGAATTATATCATTAATTATATTATAATAATTATAATAATTATAACTATTATAATAAATTAATAAGATAATTAATTTTTTAATTAATATAACTTAATAATTAAAAAAATAACAAATATTAATAGCATAATTAATTATCAATTATTAATATAAGTGATAAAAATTTATTCTTTAATGCATAATGATTAATAATAATAATTTTCAATCACCTAATTAATAATATATATAATAAAATGTAATGAATAATTATAAATAATGCAATAAAAAATATTAATTTTTTTAATATTTAATAATTTTAAAAATTAATTCATTTTTAATTTAACTAAACATTTAATTAAAAATTCTCCTTGATATAATTATTTATTAATTAATTTTAATAATAATTATTTACTATTTGTAAATAAAATTTTATTATTCTTTATTTGGTATAAAAAATTATAAACATCAATTAACATACAAACTGAGGCTCCCGAAGGGGTCAAACCTCATCTCTCCCCACAAGGAATTCAAAGAACCTACTCAACCTATTTTATTATATGGAGTGGTCTAATGGACCATGATAAATATATCCCAAATCCCAATGTGACTTTGGTTTAATGGCCCCATGTAAGACATAACCCGAATATCGTACAAATTAGATTGTATAATCCCAAGTCCCCATTTTTCCACCATGTTACCCCTTATCAGCAATAATCACACTTTATTACTTATCTAATGGTTTCAGCACACCAGTCCTATAAGGATGATCATTACTCCATCCCATTTTAAAATATTTTTCATTTGGAGGATCAATTGATGGGTTCTAATTCACTCAAACTCTTTTGTCCTCCCACCCTATGATTCACTCATGGAACCCTACTACATCAACTGACGTGTCAAATCATGTCATCCAACTAGTTCTAATGTGCTAATCATCAGCTGGTAGGTCAACCATTCATCCAACATCTGAAATTCTAGTGGGAAGGGGACTAATTTATTGGGAATAACAAATTCATCGCCCTTTTAAGAACCCCCCAGTTATACTTGAATACTATCACAATAAATTATTTACCTCTCATGATTCTCCATCTACATGGTCCCAGAACGCTACCTATTTTTGTATTTTTTTTATTCCCACTCCATGGGCTATATGTTTAGTCATAAATGTCCTAATAAATCTCCCCAATAATGGGGATACTAGAATTTGAACAGTTGTATAATCTATAATTACAGGGAGACCATTCCTCTATGTAAGCCCCCGACTAAATATTACTATGTTATTAACTATATAATTAATTAAATTAAAAAATTGATGAAGAATGGTGTTAAACTAAAGATCTCCTGTAAATTTTAGTGTATATTGGAATGATGTTTGAAGATCAATTCAATGGATTTTCCACATGATATTGACGTTTAAAATGAGGAATTAATTTCTATTAGTGAACATGGTTATAATTAGGTTGACTAGGATTTATATAAAAATACACATGGGAAAATGTGGTTTCATGTTTTAGAGTTACAGGCATTGGGAGAACTTTACCATCATTTTTGGATTATTCATTAGGAAGAACCATTAAGAATGGTTTCATGGACTATGTGGTGGAAAATTGTTATGTGATTCATGAGATATTGGAGACGAGTAAGAACTCAATCGTTGCATAAATTATTCTTCCAAAGGGTATAAAGCCTAGTCATTTTTTGGATTTAGTATGTCATGTATCTTTAATTTAGGGATTTACTGACAGGTGGTACAATTCCCTAGCCACTTATTTCTTTTACTTCCTCTTACTATTAGATGAGTTGGATTAGAAAGTACGAGGATTTGGATCACTATATATGAAGTCTACATTCTTCCATATTTATGAATGGTCATTCAATTCTAACACATTTTTATGAAAAAAAATCCTTACAATGTTGTAGATTTGGATCTATGGTTTATCCTAGAGCTTTTAGCATCTGAAAAATTCTATATGACATTGTATCGATGGTTGGTATTCAAATTTGAAAGGGAAAATATATGGAATTAGATTAGTATGGACTCTTTTCTACAGTACTAGTTGAAATTCATTTCAGCTCTCTCTTTATTGAAAAAAGATATTATCAATATATAATAAAGATATAAATTTAAATATTTAATTTTATAAAATACTTTTTATTTATGATTTTAGTAATTCGGGAGGACACATGAAGCATAAATGTTTGAAAAACTTGAAATGTGAATCATGTGCTACATGAGGGCCATTGGATTATGACTATAAGAGGAAGCCAACTTAGGTGGATACTTCAAATTATTTAGTAGATTATAATAGGCCTATGGAGGAGAAGGTTTCTTGGGGGAATAGAGCCTTGGGGATAAGGTACCTCTGATCCTATAGCTATGAAGAAGAGTCGGGTTGTTGTTGAAGAACATTAGAAGAGTTGAACTAATGGAAAAGATGCACCTACTCTTATATCTTCAACTCAAAAGGAAGGTCAAGATATAAATTCATAATATACTGGGAAGTTTTAGGTGAATCCCATGACCCCATAGACAATTTCAAGACATAATTTGAAGGTAGTGTTATAGGTATATGGTTAGAAATAGAAATATACCTAGACTAGCTGGTCAAGATAAAACAATTTATATGTAAATATATTTCTATGTGAGGTCGATGATTTTTGGTTAGACATGTATGCTGATGTTTCGGATCCTCATATTGAGTTTGGTGATATGAATATATATTTTGTTGATGACAATCCTACTAATGGAAATTTTGAATATGAAATAGAAATATAAGAGGATGTGGACCTCCAATTGTGGAAGGCACCAATAATTAACACTTCAAGGGAATGTAAAGGGATGAAAAAACTGTATTTTGAGTCTCCAAGTAGATTAATTTCTAAACTTTGCTCTGTAACCATATGAATTTATCAATTTATAAGTATTTATTTTGACATGGATAAATATCATTTAAATGTAGTCAATATTGGGGCCTCTCGAAAGGTACTTCAAACTATTCATTCTATTATTGGATCTAGGATCACTAACTGTCAGGGTTTTGTAAAATATAAATCATACTATAATTAAACTGTGGTAAATTAAATTAAAATGAATAAATATAGGGAAAATTATAAGGAAGGACCTTTAGAGGATGATGTCCCACATCATAAGAAGACTGAAATTATGGATGATAAGGTTTCCCATGTCGTTACTACTACAAAGAAACATGTATAAAATGAAGATCATCTAGTTTTGTATTTAGACATTGATGGAAAAAATGATGATTCTTATACATTTTGTATTGGATATTCCAAATCAATTATATTAAATCCAGTCAGTCCCATGTTTGATATGATTCGAATTTTTTTTCTTTCATATCTAAAGTTTTATTTAATGTTGATAACAATTTTGTTCAACCGAGGAAAGGATTTGTAAAATTTTAAGATTCAACATCTAATAATTTTTAATTATTTGTCTTTTTAGATGATTATACTTATTTAGAAAGGATATTGGACTCTTGGTATTGCAACTATGTCTGTGTTCATGTAATTTATAATAATATTGTTGTTTTGGATATTTATATTCTTAGTAATACATTGAAGTCGTTTTAGAAGATACAAAGGATCCATAGAAAAATAAAAAAAGTTGATGAATCAGAAAATAACCATGTGGTCAGTGATGTCGAGGTTCCCTGCATAAAATGGGAACTTATTCAAATTCAAGGTTTGTTTGATTATCCTTATACTGAATTTAGTTCATTTTGAATCCATTGGTGACCATCTTTAATGTTTATTTTTTTCGGTAATTATTTTCTCATTTATTATGATGCTACTATTCAAATCAGGGTGGTTTTTACGTGTATAACGTCATTCATTCATTATTTTGTTCTATTAAATAATATGGTCTCCGATCACATCCTATTTTAATTAAATTAATAAATAAATTATAGGAAGTTATTTTGAAATACATTAATAAGCAGGCTAAAAAATTTAATCGTTTTATGAATACATAAATCATAATTCAAACTAAAAATAATTTTATAAAAAATTAAAAAAATTACATAATTATTTCACTTACTTGAAATTTGTTAATGTATGAAATATTTAATTTAATATACTAATTTTTTTATTTATATTTTCCTTGTATAAAAATTTTATGAAATTAACATTTTTTAAATTATTATTTATGCATGAGGTCAATGTTCAATATTATAGTAAGGTTGTATGTCATGACCCACACATCCACTTGAACACCTTCTAGTCTAGTGGTAAAGAGGAGGGTGCAACCAATACTGAGTCCCACATATTGTAGGGACCATGTTAAAAACTATTACTGAGGATATATCACAACAATATGGGATGCATTACACTTAAATATCCTAGGATAAATATAAAAATACACAAAACAATAACCATTCAAGGTAAATAGACCAAAATCCTGTAACACAATTACCCCGAATGTATAAATATAAAACAAATACAATCATTACCAAAATAAAACATTGCAAAAATAATCATGTGTTTGCGATTTCAACAACTCCAAGATTTCAACTAGTACTGTCCAACCCGATTGTCAAAGCCCTCATGGAAACCTGAAAAATAGTTTGATAATACATGGGGTGATCATAATATGCATACATAGTAGTATCTCAGCCAATGTGTCTCATGAAAAGGTGAAAAGAGAATACTAATTCCCATGTGAAAAAACAATTTAACTAACCAGCACCTATATAGGTTAAATAATTTTCCCCACTAGCCTCACCACAGTACACTTATCAAATAACACATCCAAAAGTGTTGTATTAATATTATGAAAATGTTGATAAATGTGACCTGCAACCATGTTGACATATATTATCCACTCCAACAAAATGTGAATATGTCATTTTCTCTCATACCATCCATAAAAACTAATGAAGTTACTAAAATATATCATGTCTCAATATACCAACTAGAAATAATATCTTGTTGAACCAACTATATATCTCATATTAGATAAAATGAGTAGTAGGGTATCGTGAATTCAATGAAAATCAAAATTATTTCCCCCTAATTTGAATTACCCCCACCACATATCTTATTATCCACCATCGATAACAATAGAAGTTACAGTTAAAGGGAGTGAACGGGAGAGGGGTAGTCAACAATTAGTATCCTTCACATCCACAATGATAGAGAGAAAACACCATTGGGTTATTTTAGTTTCAATCAGGCTATCAAACTTTATTGGGGTTCATAAGAAACAAATCACAATAGAAAATATGTATATAATAATCTAACACATGCCCACACCTATGGGTTCACATAAGCAACATTTCCACAACAACTATCAGGACACAACTAATATCTCACCACGAATCACTAATACTAATGAAAATTAACCAACCAAATGAATCACAAAAAGGGGCCACAAACTGGCTTCCATTTCCCGATAGTTTTTAAAAAAATTCATTCACCATGATTTATATATATAATTATAAATATCAATTTTCAATGATGATTTATTTATCCATTTTTATTTTTTTATATAATATTACGTGGATCCATTTCTACTAAATTGATAAAAAGAAACTCCCATATAACTCTACCACACCAAAACCAAGGCCACTAATTTAGAAACAATAAGGGCCACCAAGATGCACACAATCTAGGTCAATATTCAAACAACCAAGGTTACCAAGACACAGAATCAAGGCCCCTAAATTCAGAACTAGATTATTTAACTTATTCTTTTCATTTACTAGATTTATGTATTTAACTATTTAAAGGTAAATCTAAATTTAATCCAACACAATAATTCATTATTCTATAACAAACATATAACATGAAACAATGATAAAAATATCAAGTAAAATCGGTAACTGCATATGCATCACACCATTCTATTCAATATAATTAGTCTAATTTATTATCTTCATTATGAAAATTCATAACACCCAAAAAGAATAAATAATAATAATTATAATATCACAAATAATCATAAAAAATGGCGAGAAATCATATCCCCTACCTCAAAATAATATTTCAAATTCACTAAAAAAATTCAATAAATGATTGAATGAACTATGGAGTATAGCCACACATGGGGTCCTCAAATCAATCGGAAAGACAATGATGTATCATCCAAATATCGCCAAAATAATTCCAAAAATATATGCAACATATCCATTGGTAATCCTTCTAATATATAAGTAAGAACATAAAAAGAATGAGTAGAATCAATATCCTAAAATAAATGATATCGAATATCAGGGGGCCATGGATGAACACCATGGATAAAGGCTACTTGGGTCCCAAAATCATATAGAGATGACATGAAGTTCAGGAGAAACAATGGATGAATGGATAAAAGGCTACTTGGGACCCAAAAATCATACAAGTATCTCATCCACTAAAAAAGAATTAGGTCCCAAAAACCGTGGATTGATTTCACATCATGAAAAAACCATTCATTCCATGAAATAATCAACAAAATGACCACTAAAAAACCACTATAATCATTAATACCAAAAAAATGAATTACATTTAAAAAAACAAACCCAAAAATAAATTCTACAAACTAGATATCATATGTTGTGAAGCCACCTTAAAAAAGATCATTCACATCATGAACTAATTATTCATAATGTGAATCACCACCTAATGTTATAGATTGAAATCTATAATCTCCCCTCCCTTCCTCAAACTCATATTATCTCTCCCGAGAAACATAACAAACAATTTAATAGTCTGGAAGGGTCTGGACCATTACATTTAATACCACTGGAATTGTACAAATCCTTTTTAGATAAAACCAACTGGAAAGGGAAACACCAATTATCAAATACCACCTAACAATCCCATGGAATATACGTCTCTAACAAGGATGAAACCACAACTCAATAAATTATTATAGTATACTTTTACACAACAAAATGAAGTCAGAAAAACATTATAAATGTATAACAACAAAACTACCAAAAAATCATTGAATAAATAACATCATGTATTTGGTATGCATACGGGATTCCTACTCCCAATTACTCTCCTCCAAGACACTATTCCTTCTTAGGACCCATACGAAGGGGATTAAATTACCACAAAACACCTTCCACTGATGAAATTTAATATCAATTAGTTATTCCATGAATATCACATCATCCCTAGTATTCAAATCCCCCCATTAAATTATGTTGGAATCATAATAAAAGTATTAGTGAAGCTAGGAAACATAGAATACCAAATGAACAGTTTACATATATAGGGGAAATTTTAACCAATAATCCACCTCCATAACATGCTATAACATCATAAAGGTTCTATTAGACTATGCTAGGAGCTTTCTCAGATGTCCAAACAACCACTTACGTTTTTGAGGGAAAACATTCATAAAAAATGTTCCCTGAATTCAAAATCAAAAGGCCTCCTCCACTGATTGGGCATAAGCCTTATGGTAGTCCCACGCTAACTTTATCTTATCAAAAAACACTTGGGTATTCTCTTTCCTACTCTGAAAAACCTCAAAACTAATAAATTATACCTCTGCAACTTTGTTCGAGCTTAATGGGGATGGATATTGCCTCCAATACTAAACCAAAAAGTGTGTATACTAATGTATGAGTGAAAAATATTATTATAATAAAATTTAACCAATTTTAGGGATCAAAATAAAAATCCACTGAAATCCGAGATGCATTCTCATAATATTTCCTCCTGTGTTTGGATGGCCCACTTCATCCGTCTTTATCTCATGGGAAAGAAGTACTAAGACATAACTGATAGTCAAAATCATAATAAAATCCAATCTAGAAACATGAAGTAAGCCATGGGTATCATTTAGAAATGATGGTCTTTATATTTGTATGAACTCTCACCATGTCATCCACATACTATCTCACCAGGGATTCTTTAATACTCAAATAACGATTTTCTAGATACTGATTTGACTTTGTCTTTCAATCTACGATCACCTACATAAAATCATATCTCCCTTTACCCTGGGGAATCCTAGTGGAAAAATACATTGATATGACCACTCACATTCATTCCGGGAAAACCAATTTCTAAAAAAACTCACTAGGATTATGATGTTCTACCATAATCTACCGGAAAAATAGGCATCACTTAATAAATCCAACCACAGAACAATTCATATATAGACACTAAAAATGTCTCTTAAACCCACAATACATCTTATATATTCCCAAACGTACCAACATAGGTGAGATATAATGCTCAAAGAGGAATCCCTTATATATTTCCAATAGAATAAGAATCCTTCCCTGAAACATAACCTAATTTTTTCCCATCATCTATCCATACCTTGTCGGGATCATTATTAATGACAAGATCCTACATCACCAATTACAATGATTCTACCCACCAAAAATCTTCCACGTATGGTAAAAAATGGTGGTTTATCATAATAAAAAAAGCTTCCTTGACCATCAAACCCCTATAATATGAGATGAAAAGCATCTAACTCCTATTTAATCCTCTAAGAATCCTCATATTCTCCATCAACTCCCCATGACATTATTTTCTGCACATATACGACAACTTTTCTCTTTCTTATTGTATTAAATATACAATAATAGTAGTTCTAGATAAAATTTATCCACCAACACTATCATATATTTTGGTCATGATAAGAAAAAATATTCTTAGGATTCATTGATTCATAAAGACAACATGGAATTCCATGATAAGAAAATTTCACGATAACTTTATTTAAAACACCATAACTATTATATCCAAATCATGGGTGGTGTAGTTGTTCTCATATGGAAATAAATTCCTATATAAATGTGTGAAAATTACCAATTTTTACATCTATATGATTTAAAAACACTTGTGGGAAGCATAAAAAACAACTCCAATATCAGGTATTCATTGGTTAACAAAGGACTAGTTTACCACCCAAATTCACCTTTGGGTAATACAATACAACCAAATATTGATATTTTCAAACATTTTCCTGGTATTTAATTTTCATAGATTTTAATGTGGATTAAATATGAAAGAAATGGGATAAAATTCAATAATATTAAACTATGATACTAAGAAATCATAATGATATTACATGTTCTTTGGTTCTAACCTAGAAACAACCTCCTTAAAATTTTATGGATCCACCACAACTCCATAGTGAGACACCACATGTCTATGTAAATTCACCTCACATATCTAAAACATACACTTATATGATTTCCCATATAGCTGGTGGTGTCAATGGGTATGCAAAATAATCCTTGAGTGTTCGATGTGCTCTTCCTCTAGCTCTTACTATATGATAAAGTTGTCAATTAAGATGAATATGAATTAGTCTAAGAACTAAAATATTATAGAGTACATGATCCCCATGAACACAACTAGTGTGTTAATGACACCGAAGGACATGAAGATAAAGTCTAAGAGCCCATAACAACACTATAAAAATTTATTTAGAATATTAGGATCCTTGAACCTTAGTCGACGATATCCAGACTAGTGTTAAAGCATCGAAAACCTACTAGATCCCCTAAATTGATCAAACAGAACACCAATTCTAAAAAGAGAGTAATGATTCGGGATCATCACTAGATTCATCCTCTGGTTCTCTATACCTTACCTCTGAATATTTCTCACATTATTGGAGAGAAAAATAGTAGCTCCCCATAAATACACACTAGGTCTAATAAATCCTTTCTTAATTTGGTCTTCAATATGAGTCCACAACTCTCATAAATATATGGGTTCAATATGATAAGGATCCACTGAAATTGTTGAATCAATTAGTTATAACATTATTGTGAACATGAAATCATGAATGGGGGTTAGTCTCACAAATTCCTTAATGAAATGATCTAGAAACACTAAATAATCTATGTGGGACTCAATAACATAAGCTCTCACTTAATATTTTTATGAATTAGGAAACATGGAAAGAAGGGGCTCTGCTTATCTACTACTTTTCGAAAAACCTTGATCATAATTGAAAACTCATTCCACCATATCATATAACATTACTCTCCTCAAGAAAAAATTCACCAAAAAATAATAGAATATAATCAATCCCTACCAATAATGAAATTATATTTTTGTATCTATAACATAAATAAATATCCTAATGACTGATGTTTCCCCATGATCAGTTTGTATTCTCATCACACATCAAATAATTTTTTTATGAACATTGAATGAATTAGATATCATGAGGGGAATAAAAAGACTCTCTATGTCAATTTCAAAAGATTGGACCATGTTTGGTGCAACCAAAGAATGAAAATCTCCATAATCAAATTAATTAGAAACTATGAAATATGATAAACTGATCATACCTTGATCAATCATTGGGACTTTTGAAAATGGTTCCTTTATCACATGTATTTGTCCTTAGTGCATTCCTCTAACTCACTAAAGACATCCTACATATCCATACTACAGTCCATGTCCCTAAAAATGATGGATATCCTATGGATACCCTATACTAATCTATCACCTTATGGGTGAGTATAATCTAAATAAACTGGGAACTGGGATTTAGTTTGAATTCCCTTCTACTAATACTACCATGGGGAAAACTACCATTACTTCTAGGAAGGGGAATGGCCACCCAAACCTTATAAAGGCTTTAGTGTGGTAGAAAAATAATAGTAATAGCGATCATTACCCCTATGACCAAATAGAAAAATGGTGTATATCTAGATAGATTCCAAAGAACCACCTACCATCAAGAATTGTGATGCTGACTATAGAGGTCATCCCCTTTCCAATCAGAATATTAACTTTCTCAACATTTGTGACCATGTATCTAAATCATTTCTCAATATAGTTTCCTATCGACCCATAACTAGGGGTGATATGACCTACTGATAAGCCCTTTCAATCACCACTACATTATTCTATACCTCATGATTCATAAGTCGCATAAATGGTGAGACTACAAAAAAGGGTGGGGAACAATACCTTCTACATGCATTGTGATTAGGACCCCTCACTTGAAATGATGTTAGTGTTAAATCATAGAACTTATATAAAACTTATTCCCATTTCATGAATTATCATTATTATTTGATAAATGGAGTGAATCATAATTATTTTTTGACTTCTTATCCATCATCGATAATAACTCATCCATTAAATCCTATTATAATTTTTCCTACATTGCATTGATATATTTTCTCTCCCAATGATATAGTAGCCAATACTAACACATTACTATCATCAACATGATAATTATTAGGGAAACTAATTACTCAGATCGGTCTCAAAATAATCTGAAATAAATCTATAACTCATCCATATAGTACTCCATCTGTATATCAATTATAATTCAACCATACGTTTCTAGGCTAGTATGTAAAAATGAACACATTGACAACATCCAAAACTCATCCTCTTAGCCAGGATCAACACTATGCTAGTTTACATGGTTATCATACATAACCACCATCACTCAAACCATATACCTGTGATGATAAATTATAATATCTACAAATAAATGTTGAATTCCATGTTCCATTAACAATGGATATATTTAGATTCATTTAATTTATTCATTCCTAGAATCCCCCCATTTAAAATAGGACTCAAGAAAAAATGATACAAGTACCACTACTTGGTCTATATCATACAAGTATAATGATTATGATTTATACATTTGAAGAGATTTAGGTCTTTTTTTAGTATCACCAGTGCCACAAAATTATGTTCCATATCTTGTATCTCTTGCATTCATCAAATACTATGTTTTACTAACACTATTTCCTTACCAACCCGTGTAGTCCCCAGTACTGAAAAACTCAAAAATATACCCTATCTCTTTTCAATAACCATTAATACCACTATATATTGAAACCACCTTGACTATAACCCCTCCCTATCAAATAATGAAGAGAAGGATTGACCCCACAAGTCTCATCTATTGTAGGGACCCAGACAATAACATACAATAATGGTGTACTACACAATTATTAGAGGAACTACAATCAACTATATCATAGAAAAAACACCAAACAATGACCATGTAAAGTAAATATACCAAAATACCATACATTAAAATTACATAATTTGAGAATATAAAATATATACAGATTAAAAAAACAAAACCGAAGGAATCTTTTGGAAGCTATCTTAATAACTCCAAGCTCTGAGCTAGTTTTATCTAGACCAATATCCAAAGTCCTCCAACAAACATAAAAAATTGTATATTATTATGTGGTGTGAGCATAACATATATACTCATTAAGATCATACACATGTTTTCCCATGAATAATTGAAAAGAGAATATTAATTATCAAGTGAATAAATAGAAGATCTAACCTACATCTACACATGTTAAATAATTTTTCACAATATTCTCACTAAGTCTCTCTCACCAAATAAAACAACCATTTTTAAAATAGTAATATCATAATTATATAGATAAAATCACCCACACCCACTTCCCTACTAATTTACCAATCTTACAAAATGTGAATACAACTGTTACTCCAATCCCTTTCAAATCCACCATTGTAGTCATCTATTGTATATCATGTCTCACATCACCAACAACATATCAAATAAGTTTTCCAACCACATATATCAAATAAAAAACTATAGATGATCGGTATCATCAATTAATAAGATATCATCCATGATCCCTCAACCAACCACGTATGACACTTACTACATATCTCATTGTCCCCCACTAGTATCCCAAAAAGATGATAATGAAGGGAGGGAGGGGGAGATGGGAAATTCATCAATACATATCCTCATAATCGTGGATGTTAAAAAAAGAATCTCCAAAGCCTTTGGGTGTTTGATGAGTTATCCAAAATGGGTGGGATGTGTAATAAA
Source organism: Viscum album (assembly GCA_963277665.1). Taxonomy (NCBI): domain Eukaryota; kingdom Viridiplantae; phylum Streptophyta; class Magnoliopsida; order Santalales; family Viscaceae; genus Viscum; species Viscum album. The sequence goes on along the minus strand of OY728128.1, from coordinate 242,207,582 downwards.
AACATAGGAGAATATAGTTATACAATAATATCACACATCCCACACCCATGTATTTATAATAGAAACACTACTGCAACCACTTTCTAGGAGCTACTGATTTCAGGGAACAAATAACTACCTTAAATATAGATCAACCAACCGCACACATCATACAAAGGGGATACAACCCAGGTTCTATTTCCAAAAATTCTATTTAATAATTCATCCACCAATATTTATCCATTTAATTAACATTTTAAATTCATATTAAAGAATTATTTAGTCACTAATACATTATTATATATGCTGATATTATTTCATTACTACTAAATTACCATTACAATACCAATATGTTATGTATTAGCATCACAGAAAAGTTCACCAATACACATACAAAAATGTTTACCAAGACTCAAATAACCATGGCCACTTATCCACACACAACCATTTCCACCATGAAAGGAACATGCATACTCAACATAGTATTTTAAATTTTTGGATTTAAATATTTAACTATTTAAAAGGTATTGCAAAATTAATAAAAAATGGAAATTTATAATTCCATAAAAAATATTATAATCCAACTAAAGAACAAAGTGATAATTAGACACCAAATTATATTAAAGACTTTAAAAATAAAGGAAATTATATGAAAAATTTACATTACAATTTTGAGCAAAATGAATTAAAATTTTTTCTATGAAAACATCTCATGAAATATAAAAATTTCTATTATTAACCCTTTAAAGAACCAACAAAGCTAATGATAATAGATTAGACATGTATTGGAAATATTTTTAAATATTTTCTTCACATCCAAAAGATTCTATTACTAGTATGTTTACACACTTCAATAATATATGAAATTGTCTAAAGTCACTTAGTAGTGACTTTTCTACATTAATTTTCGTGAAACATATAATCAAGGTATCTCCAAGAAATTGGTCACCCCTAGTAAAACCATAAAAGAAGACAAGGATATAAAAAAAATTTAGTTGAAGATCTTATTGGATCTTTCATAAAAATTGAGATCATTATGAATATTAAAACTGATAAAGAATCCATTGAAACTAAATATTCTAAACGAACAATTACAATCAACACTATTTATGTGGAATATTCATTTGATACTGAATTTGGAATAGAACACCTGAACTAGATATTTTAAAATTGAAAAAAAATAAAAAACATCCAACAATTCTAAAAATAAAAACACATATTAAATTATAGAAAGTAAATTTTTTTGAATGTAACAAGAATGCAAATATTAAAATGTAATTCCCAATATATAAAAAGAAGATGAATGAAAATAAAAAAGGTATTAAATCTCTTAATGTTTCAACCTGGAGTGTAATAGATGACTCATGGACTCAACCTACTAAAGTCAATAATGTCTTAAATTACATATGGAAAATCTCAATGATTGTGATGAGGCTAGTCCATATATTTCTCTCTCTCCTTCTAATACATATCCTACATCACAATCTTCCATTTATTTATGCTCTTCTTACAAGAAAAATGAACTGGTTAATTTTTTTAATGAAATCATATCAATACATTAAGAACATATAAATAAATCAAAATAATTTATTAATTAAAATGAACTAATATTTAATAGAAAATACCTCATTTATAAAAAAAAGATGAATTCGTTTTGAAATTAAAAGATCAACCTGACATTAAGAATTTAGAGTATCAAATTAAGATATAAAAAATAATCTCTCTCAATTAACTAATAGAAATAAATATCTGGATATGATTTTTGTTTCTAAACATCATATAAAAATAATCCTAGTTATAATTATTTTAAAATAATATTTCATAAAAAACTATTTTTTAAAAAGGGGTTTCTTTGAATGAGTTTTATAATTATTTTCCTAAAACCAATCTTTTAATTTATGAATTTTGTTGTAAAAATTAATGAAATGGAAAACCAAAATTATTTCTCATTTATTCCTAGGTTTATTATATAAAATTTTATTTCAAACAATTTTAGGTTTATAAAAAATTACGTTCCAATATTTTTCGACCAAAATTTGATTCAATTCTAAATTCATTTAGTGTTAAACTTACTAGACCGAAAACATGGGTTCCAAAAAATGCTTTTGTTTGATATCTTGTTGGACCACACCGCTAATAATATTTATCATATAATATGGTGGATTCTAAATAAATTTTACTATCATATCATTAAATTGTTTATATTTTATTAACTCTTGATATCACTATCAAATGATATAATTGAGTGAGATCCTGTATTTTTCATCTCTAGAGATGTTTGGACATCAAGTTTCATCTCATGGGGAACATGGTTTTTTTTTTAAATTTTATTTTCCCTATTGAAATAAATTTCTACTCACACACACACAGATATATATATATATATATATTACTTGATTATTCCATCTTATTCATAAAATCTTATTGTTTATATTTTTGAAATTCTCTATAATTTTTATTTTAATTCTTATATTATCTTTATTTTAAAATCAATAACATTTTAAAATATTCATAAAATTTTTGGATCTTTTTTTGAATAAATTTTAAATGTTTTTATTATCTTTTTCAAAATTCATTTCCAAAATCATTTAATGTTATTGAAATCTTGATAATATCACTTATCCCTTTATTTTTCATTTTGAGGATACTTTTTTTAAATATTCATTGAATATCCCTATTTTAGAGATGATGTAAAATTCAATGTTATATCTATCATTTTTTTAGTTTCATTAATTTTTGTATCTTATGCATTATCATGCTTTTAATTACATATTTCCATATATAGGATTTTTTTATTTATGATAATAGTTAATGGTGAAGTAACATTTCTTATACATATTTTTTTACCTTATATTAAATTAATTTCAAAATATAAATAGATTATATTTTTCCCCCATTATTTTCTTTTTGATAATCACAAATGGGGATATCGTTCTTTTGTTATATATGGGGTGATTTTTTTCATCAGAGAGAGGTGTTTTGTAATTCATATATAAAGAACTTGGTTTAAGATGTGTTATGTTTTTCATTTCATCATATTGAATATATTATATCTAACTTATTAAAAATATTGAATATCACTAAACATTAATATATTTATTTATATGAATACATTTTCACTCTTAATTTACACTTTGAATTAATTTTTTTATATTATGTTTTTTTATTAAAAAATCAGACGATTTTTGTAGCTATTTTTCTAAATCTAGGATTTTTCATGAATGAAAAACTGACCTATATAGCAAACAATTTAAATTTTTTTCATAATATGGATTGTACTCCATGTCATGAGTTTAATTTTATCATGGATAAATTTTTATGTTCGTGATTACAGCTTAAAGATCTTTAAAGAATCATGTTTAATCTTGGTTAAAGTATTGAGTAAAATTTTTATAATGATTTTAATTTATGGAAGGAATTTGGAATGGCGAATCATGGAAGTAAAATAATGATAAAAGGTCAATGATTGTTTTTGGATTATATTAAGTACCATCGACTGGCCGATATAGGGCCACCAGGTAGCTAGTGGTGTGAAAACAAAAATCATATTATACTCAAGAATTCCACTACATAGGTAGTGGTGGATAACTCACCATCTAGTGGAATAATTGAGTACTATAAGAGTTCTATGTGGCCCTATTTCTAGTTGATGAGGTTCACCATGTAACTAGTGGGGTCGAGATAACAATTACAGGGAAGAATTTATTATTTTTCAAATCACAATTATTTTTTATATTAACATGACTATTATAACTAATGAATTATAGAATATACCATTATTTTTAAAGGTTATAAATAGACTATTTAGGATCCTTGGATCAATCATCAAACATTTGTACCTAATATACTCTTAATTTAGTATGTTGAATCTCTAGCTCTCTCTAAGCCCTTTCTCAAAATCTATATTCATTTCTCTATACTTTGTATCCACATATCTTTCTCATTTGAGTCTATCCATTTTTAGATATACAAAACTAAAATTATAGTTGGTTTGTGTTAATAAAATATATTTTTATATCCTCATTATTTATGGGTGGGAAAGGGTCTCATCCTTGAAAAAGTGATGGATCTTCATCAATGGGTTTCCTACCCCTATAATAAAAAGTCCTATAAGGATTTATTTATTTCTATAAACATCAAAAAGTATGGGAGGAATTTGGTTTCTTGATATATTTTAAAATTAATGAAATACAGAAAACCTCTCAACTCGAGGGATGAGACATATGGGATCACACCGATATATTATCGTGCTTATTTATCAAATAGTGTTTGTTCCCTATTCCCATTTACACATTGAATCATTTTATCTTAATATAAATAAAGTCCTTAAATTAGATACATACACTTTCCATTATTCTTACGTGGTTAATTGATAATGATATTTACATTATAATATATATCAAATTTATTTCCTTATCCCTTCATTGTAATGAAATATTTTGTTTTTATTCCTCCCTTTTAATTTGTTTTTTTAATTTTTTAAATGGAAATTAACACCCAAAAAAGCCACTTTCTATTCCGACCAACAATTAATAATAATTGGAAATAAATATAATTTTATTAAAAAAGTAAATACAAAATAATTTAAGCAACATAAAGCATTATTGTTTAAAAATATAATATTTATACTTTTTCCCATGATTTGTTTTGTTCCTAATTATGATTTATAATTAATTATATTTTGAATTATAATATTATTATGTATTATTTTCTAAATAAATAATAAGATTATATACACCTCTTAAAATTATCATGAATTATTTATAATTAAAATATTAATGATGTAACAATTAATAATTTATATAAATGAGAATTAATTGGATAATTATTTAATAATAGTTAATTTATTAAAAGTAATTATATTATATATATAAGTAATGTAATTTTAAATTTTTTAATTATATTATTAACTATAATATTATTTATATAAATAATTATATTATTAATAATTATTTAAAATTACATTAATAATTAGATCATAAATAAATATATAACTATTATTAACTATATTATTAAATTACTAAATTATCATTATTTATTATTGAATACATTATTAAATATAATAATTTTTAACAACATTAAAATAAAAAAATTGGGTTGTGGGTAGATGATGCATGACAGGTGTATGTTGGGCCTTAAAAAGAAATCGTGTAGTACCTAATAATTCCCTCATTACCCATATTTCATTTGTAGTTGGGGGCTTAACTGAATGGTAACATCGCCGTATAATATTTTGTTAGAGGAGGATTCAAATCTTAATAGCCTCCTTAAGGGGTATTATATTGTCCATTTATGGAATTAAAAATTCCCCCACATTATGGGAATGGATAAGGGGTTTTTAAAATAAAAAATATTAGGGTGTCACTGTGAATATAGGAGGATAATGAAGTGTGATATATAGGTGGTGTAGCATATCAACATGCCAACATCATTGGGTGGGAAGTCCCCAAGTGATATTTTTGTGTTGTTTCTTACCAATAAACCCTCAATCCACTTAGATTTATGATGTCGTATATATGGGTACCTTGAAAGGTTATGATCAATACATTGAAAATAGTTTGATGGTATGACATAGGTTGATAGGTGGATCAGTGAAGAATCACATAGGAATCACCAGGTAGGTGGCAGGAATGAATGATGAGTGTGTTGACTCTTATTAATTGGTCATATTCTTGAATTAATTTTCAATGTGGGATGGAGGGGTTCCACAAAATAGTTTAATAAAGGGCAGCACATCACACCATTTTTTGGTAGATGGTGGCACGATATTGAAATTGGTGATATTGTGTGACAATTATTAGAAGGGGAAAATGATATTAAACTAGTGAGAGACATATTACAATTTATATATTTGGCTATCTGGGTTACCTTTTTAAAGGGTCATTGGGACACACAAAGTTGGTCCATATGTCCTTATCAAACATGGGACATTATGATACACTACGTAATAAAATAACTTTAGTGGTTGTTTTTAATCCATGATGTGGAGCTATGAGTATTGTCCCATTGAGGTGCCTAAGTTCATTTTTATTTAGGTTTTTAATACCCTATACATATTATGAATTATTATAAATTAACAATTTCAATTTTAATTATTATTGAAAATTTTATTCTTTAGTTGGAGGATTTCATGATTTGTAAAGGCCATTGTAATAATTTATGCGGTTGGGGTTCAACCCCCGAGGACCCCAATATTTGGCATATTTTTCTAGAATTTTCAGGTTGTCACGGTGGGTGATACAGTGCAGCACATGAATCCAGATTTTATAATAGCAATCCATGAAACAAAACATGCACTATGATGGGAGATACAATTAAAAAAGGGTGGTCCATGACATCAGAGGGAATTGTGGATTAGGATTTTAGGGTACTGCAATGAAGATAATGAGGGAACATTACAAGGAGCTTCATGGAGAGCTATATGATGTAGTTGATGACATTGTTTTTGAAACTATAATGTAACACATAAGAACAACTACATAGTGAAGGGGTTAAAACCCATGTAATATACTTTGGTCCCTGAGTTATTTTGGTTTATTTTGGGGATGGATAAGGCTTGACTAACATGAGTGCATGGGTGTGTTTTTGTCAGTTTGTAGTCCCCAATACTGAATATTATTATTATAAACAAAGGATTTAACTTTCTTAAAATAATGGTCTCTATTTTTATATATTAATATTTTTTAAAAATACCATATTAATTATATTATTAATTACAGTATTATAATACATTAATCTTAAAATTTTAATTAAAATTTTAATATATTTTTATTATTTAGTAACTAGTTGTTGGAGGTTGACTTGAGTAATAAAGTTATCACATAATTATGCATTACACTATAGTTAAAATCTTGTAATACCACATTGATGGTATAATCTATAGTTACTTATAGCCATCGATGCAAGGATGATGTTGATATCTAAGTGAATGTTGGAGTAGCACAGAATGATGGCAACGAGCCTTTGGTCTAGATAGAAGGATCCTATGGTCCATCAAATGATGGGAATTATGGGCTTAACATTATAATAGAATAGCTATAGAGTGGTTCTACCCTTCAAGAAGGTTGTGATATGTCCTTGAAAATCAAATGGTCTATGTAATGTTTTGTTTCTTATAAAGTTAAATATTTAATAAATTTTTATATAATTATTAATAATTATTAAATAATAACAATTAGTAACTATAATGAAATTATATAAGTAGTATTTAAAATATTTTAATTAATTATAATTAGTTATATACCTCTAATTTATAATTATTAAATATTCTATAATTTTAGTTAATATAATATTAACGAACTTTTTAATTAAGCCGTAATTATTCAGAACATGAAATGGGTAGAGCCTGAAGGCCCTAATCTATATATTAGATGAAAAAATACATGAGAGGAAGATGTGGTAAGACATTTTAATCTTCCATAATTAAGGAAATAATAAAATAGAAATTGAATAGATAAAAAATTATTAGTAGGAAAATCATGCCTTTACCTACAAAAAAACTATTCATAGGTTTTATTCTACCACACAGATATGAGTATCTTCCCCAATTCCTAGACTTCTATTGAGGTTCAGGATCGTTATATGATAATGTGTTAGTGTTGACCAACTATATAGATCATAAAATTAATTTCCATGATAAATCATGAATGTATAACTATATATTGGAATATATATTTTAATCAAAGTTAGATGATATAAATATTAAGATAGTGAGGATTCCATTATAGCTGAAAAAATCAGGTTCAATATTTGCATATATAAACTATCAACTTGGGAGTTAAAAGAATATTGGAGAGTATCAATGAGGCTCTAAGGCTACCTATCATTCTCAAGATCCTTTAATTGTTTGAGGTTTCATTTTTAACACTTGTATCATCACATTACACATCCATAGATTTAAAAAAATTATAATAAATAACATACACTGAATTAGAGAAATGAAGGGGGATAGACCGCATATAACAACCCCTATCTACATCCATAAACCCATTTTGGAAAATCTATCTTGGATGACCCCCTATCTAACCAGGTGTAACCCTTGATGCCCCTATACTAGAATAAACATCATGTTGTATTATAATACTATCATATTATATATTTTAACCTTGTAAAAATTCCCAAAAATTTCCCATATCACACATAGTGAGTTAATCAGTAGAAACTCCACTTGAAGGGGAGTTACCTACTAAACCTGTAAATTTCCTCAAGAAGGGATATGATCTCAAATGTAAGTCACACCCATACCTATATGATTTCCCTATTATATTTTGATGCATAAATTCAACCTATATTTCCAATGATATTTAGGTCCATTAGTAACCACCATGTAAACTACTAACTATGAATCCAAATCTATAGAAGTTTAGTAAATATTGATAGCTGAAGTGGTCATTTGGAAAAAAATCACTCATATTTCCTAGATATAAATTATTATAAATCATTTTTAGGTGTATATTCCCCTAATTGATGTTATCCACAAAATTACAAACAAATCTCTGAAAATTTCAAACACTTACATCAAATTTCCCATTCTCTTCATGATTAGTATCATTTCTGAAACAAATACCTATATTATTACCCTTATTATGAAAGAAGTATTATATATTCCCTTATATTAACTTGAACCACCAATTTAATGTCATATAATAGTGTGGGATACCCAAGGATCTAGTTCATACTAATGACCATAAAATTTGTTTCAATCCTTCTATTTTTTTGATAACATGATTGAATTTTGTATCACATTCCTAGATACAAATAGAATCATGTTTGAGATTAATTGATCCAAAACCTCATTCCTACCTTTTCAAGTTTCTTAGAAAAGAGGAATTCATATCAATCATTGAAAATATGGGATTGCTAGAATATATTATTACATTATAAAAGGGAGACATGGGAGGGGTTTTAATGGTGTAATATTTTTTAAATACATTAATGAATATAATGATGAATAAAAAAATAGTTAAATATGGTTTAAAATTTAATAAATTTTTTAAATATATAATCGTAAAAAAACCATTAAAACCATTACAAAAATTAACTTAAAAAATATTGTTAATAATTTGAACCCATTTATGTATATATATATATAAAACTATATAATATTTAGTTTTTTCAATTAAAAAACATTATTTGATAAACGATCACAGAAGATGATTTCCTAGAAAACACCATCCTTGATAATATATTAATGAAGGGTTTTTTCTGAGAAAACACCCACATTATAATGTAAAAACTCTCCTTAGTTGGGAAATAGTTTTCCAAATTTCTTATTTTTGGTTTTATTATAATATGGAGAAATTTTACATTCCCTTAAAGATGAGGAATTGTGAGGTGTGTCGATGAAAGAAATGGATAATGTTCTACTGGTGTTGTAGTTGCAAAACAATGCCTAGGTTTTTTCCCATTTACGAAATATAGGAAGATAGAAAACTGGGTTATATATATAATTTATTATGTGTTACCAGATGATCATTTATTTTTTGGTCATAACATGTGGATTTCAGTGATGTCGTGATTGAGGGAAACATTAAGGAGTTGTAACCGTATAGTGTTATGTTTCATTATGTCATATGAGGCTTGTATGAGCCATGGCATGATAATTTTTTGAGAGACTTTGGAAGAAAATTATTGAACAATATTTGAATAAGAATGTATAATTTCTATCATATCACTAATTTAATTGAGTTTCGGAATGGGTTTGTGGTATAAGAGATAATCCCAGTGAGGAAATGAATAAAAAAATATAAAATAATTAGTATCAAGTTAGTATTTCATAAAAATAAAGTGAATAAAACATTATTGTAATAATTGTAATGAGAAGTGTATATTGAAAATGATAGAAATGGTGGAGATGGTTGTGGTTAAATTTTTTTGTGCTCCACTAAAACTAATCGAAACATTGATGACTGGAATTTGATAGTGATGTTTAAGGTGGTGGTGTTTTCTAATGTTGTTATAATAATGTCATGTTTTTTGATTTAATTAAAATGGACTTGTGGAATTGGACTATATATGTGATTAGTGGACTATTAAAGGAGGAATAATGTTAACATTGATTGATAAAGTATTTCATAATTATTGATCTTTAAAGAGATAAATTTGATTTATGACATATACAAGTGGAGTTTTCCTAAACAATTAAATTCAGAGATAGAATCAAGAAGACAAAGACACTCTGAAAATATATGAATAACTCTTTCTTTGTATTTAATATTCTTATCTATTACGAAAATGTTATGTTAAAGTGTAATTTATATAATATAAAATATTTTTAATGGTTTATTTTCTAAATGACATTAAATCATAAAAATAAACTACTAAAAGTATTCTTCTTGAAAAAGATTTAATTTGTGGGAATTAGTAATTTTTAATTCTATCTGTATTTTACAAAAAAATATTAATGATAATATTTGAATGTTATGATGAATACTATCTCATTAAAAAATATATATTCTAAATGATATATAAACAAGAAATCCCCTTGATTATCAATTTTATTCATTATTATCTATTACTTGTTATTGTTGAGCATATAAGGTTATCTTATGACTTCTCCATTCCATATGGTTTTATGTTTTGAACATCGAAAACAATTTTTCTTAGTTTCAAATTTTGTCATTCAATTTTACTTATATTTTTTCCATTCTCTTTTACTTTTAGAATTCTCATTGTGTTTTCTTACCGAAATTTCATTCTGTTATACTTAATGAATTATCAATTTTCTATACTTACATATTTATCATTGTGTTTACCGATAGATTTGACATTATGTTTTCATTATACCTTTTCTGATAAAAATGTTATGATGTTTTCATTATACCTGTTCTATTCAAAAATTTTGTTGCTTTCATGATACTGATTCCGGTACAAATGTCATACTATTTTTAAGATACTGATTCCAGTAAAAATTTCATGCAGTTTTTATGATACTGATTCAGGTTCAAATGTCATACAGTTTTTATGATACTGGTACCCAACAATAGTGATACCGTTTTTTTCGTAATTGTATTTTTATTTTCTTATGAATCTTTTATATTGATATTGTTATAATTTCTTACTATATCATTCCAATATTATCATATTATAAGTTTTTATATACTTACAATTTACATTACACATAACATAATTTCTTAAACATGAAACGATCTCGTAAAATAGGTTACAAACTAACCCTTTTTTGTTTGACACGTGTCCATGTCACTGTGAAATTTAATGAAAATATGACCGTTGGAGTGGAGCCGACAATTGGGAAGTTTTTTCTATAAATACTAGTTCATTTGTATGAGAAATGTACTGATTGAACATCGACGATGAACAGTGAAAGGAAAAGACATCAATGTTTATGAAGTGATTTCTAGGGATAGAGGTTCTTACAACTCTATGTGATTCATGTGGATGTCGTGAATAACTTCTTCAGGCATAAACAACTTTTTTAGACATGCTTTGTGCAGACCCCGCTAGTGATGATTGTGGGCTACTGGATTTGGAAGATAGAGGTTCTGATTTCCATCAAAATAGTGAGCTTGTAGGGATAACAACAAAGATACCAATCTTCAGAATAAGGGAATACCTTGTTTTGTGTAAGACAGAATTTTTATAAAGTATAAATCAAGGATCCTTTATCAATTTTTGTTCGATACCCTTATCATTGGGATAAAAAAAATCTTTTTGTTACTTTTTTTCTATTTCAAGTTGATTTTATTCCAGTACTATTAGAATTTTTTTAATGTTAGAAAGTAAAACATTTATATAAATTCATATTCTGTTACATTAATTATATTAAATACTTTATACTCTTTAATTTAGAATCATTCATTTGAGAAAATCTTCTTAAGTTTTTCCATTATGGTTGTAGGTTTATGAAAATATTTCTTTATGAGGGTTTGTGAATATATTTCTTAACCTTGTTAATATGAGTTTCTTTAATGTCATCCTAATGAAACTGATTTCATTAAGTTTAAGAATCATTCCATACAAAATTTTTAAACCAACTTTAAAGGTTACAATTGAAATTTTAATGTTTTCAATTCACCCCCCTCTTGTATTTGAGCAACCCATTATTAAATTTTGATCCTACAGTAATTGTTAACTATTTATGTGTGTGTTCATTTATTATTGGCTTGAAAATTTTTTTTTTCATTTTTTTCATTTATATTTCACACTCCCGTCGTCACATATCATGATATTATATTCTTTCATAGCATTGGTATAAGTATTGCAAATACTTTATGTCATTCTCTATAAGGCTGACCCTACTATGATGCCATATTTTCTAAAATTCGGTAAAACTGAAATATTTTGATATTAATGACATATATAACAGTATTATACCTTGATTTCCATACAAATATTGATATTGATTGTCAACTATTTAGAGAAAAAATTGAAATATTATTATTGATTCTTGTTAATGGTTGAATTTTAGTGAAAATGTGAATTCAATTAAATACTAATTGAATGCATGTTTTTGTAACACCCCAGGTAAATAAAGAATATGAAATTTTCACATTTATCCCTATTTTTGAATAAAATATTAATATTACTTTAAAGGGGACACTTTTCTTGATGGCAAACCCAATACGCAACAACGAGTTTCTTGGGAATCTTACGTTGCACTCTAATAATAAAATAATATTATTTTAAATGGTAGTTAACGCCTAGTCGTTGTAATGGATGGAATGAATAGAAATAAATACAAAAATGATTATATATGTTTGTAAAATATTTTTACTCTTTACAATAAATTTTAGAGGATTAAAAATGCGAATGAATCCAATTTTAAGCGTAAACATTCTAATATTCTTTAAATGGTCGATTAACCGCCTTTTGATGGAGAACCTCTTTTAAATCCACTTTTTGACAATTTTATGTGTTATATTTGACAAAATAAAATTCTTCTTTATAATCGGGACATAAAAATTTACTTTCTCTAAATTTTTGGTATTTTTCCAATAAAGTCCTTTTTTAATGAATAGTGAAAAATGTTGTATTTTAATTCAAAACCACTTTTTAATCTAATTTTTTAATATGATTATATTATCTTTTGAATTGGTTTTAAAGGGAAATTAAAATATATTTTTATAATTTAATCCAATATTGGTCATTGGAATTAACTTCACATTGGAATTGGACTTAAACTAGTGTCAATCTTTTGATACATATTGTTTCACAAAAACACGCTATTTGCTCTGGCAGTGGGAATTAATTATTAAATTAATTAATGTAACTTATATGTTTTGAATTTTGTAAAATAGACATCATTTTGGAATCCAGAATATCAAATATATCTTAGGGTGAAGTTTTGATATTTTTCTGACAAAGTTCAATTTTTGATGAATAGTGAAACCACTAAGTGGTACTTATAAAAACCGATTTTCCGTTTAAATGAAATTTTACCACCTCTGTGTTTTGAATTTCAAAAATTAGACATACATGGTTTTCATTAAGAATTAAAATTTTGTTCAATGGGAATAAAATATTTTTTTTTGGTAAATAGTAACTTTTAAGTTTTTAATCGCGGTTAGAGGTAATTAGTGTAATTTAAGGTAAAAATAATGTTTTAATAATATGAAATGACCTTGACACATGTCCTACCATTATTGGATGAGTCATGATCGACCAAGAAAATCCATGGATCAACTTGGGGACCCCATGGAGCCACTTTGGTATGAAAATGACATTAAAACCTTTTTATTTAAAGTTAAAATTAAAAGGTCACAAACATGTGTTGTTTTACTAAAACAATTTTTACATGGGGTTATACAAGTAATATTTTTGACTATAAATATTCATTATAAAGATAAAAATATTTCCTATATCATGATATTTGTTTTAAAAAGTTTAGACATTAAATAAATTAAATTATTTATGACATCATGATGATGCAGCGATTACCTCATTATTTAACAATTTAAATAAAATGAAAAGATAATGAACAATATAAGACCTACACATGTCAAAAACCAATTGGATGTGTTTATTTATAACTATTATCACCTTATCCTCTAAATATATAATTGTGGGACCTTTAAAATCCGAAATTCATTTTATAATAATGTTACTTTTCAAAACCTTCCAAGAGTGCCCCTCCTCTCCTCTTATAAAAGGCCCCCACCTCTACCACCTTACCCACACCTCTCAAGCCTTTGGCTCGGCCAAACCCTGCCCATTTTGTCTCTCAAAATCCCTCTATTCATCATTGAAGCATCAATTTGTGCAGAATATTTTCCAAGGAATCCTTTGGGCTCAAATCAAAGAGAGTTACCCGATTTAAAGTTAATGTCTTCCATTGTGATCTTTTGTTTTATTTTGCTTCTCAAAACCCCTAAACTCTTTTTATTACTTTTTTTTGTAACAAAAACAGTATATTAAATATACTAGGATATTGATATAATAATTATTCGAGCTACACATACACACATCTTCGTCTAATGGTTAAATAACATATTGTTTCTGTGGATGGCGAATTACTACCTCACGAAACGATGATTGTTCAATATTCTTTTAACACCATCAAAGGTGTCCATTAAGATCACACTATATTTATATATGATATATAATATGTTTATGTTTTCATTAAGATTCTTTATTTTTCATTTATGTCATACCTTTATGGTTTCCATTATGGGTAAACGTGATATCATCATTTTAGTAAGTGCGGACCACCGCCCCCCCAAAGTGATTTGATTCGTTAATTCCATATGTGGGACATATAAAGGATGAAATTAATGGAATTAAATATGATATCGTACTGGAATTATAATATATCTTTATATCATTATTATTTCATTCCATTGAATACAAAATAAAATAAATGAAAGTAGCGTTCATGCATACGTACGGCTTACCGTCTCCATGAACGGTACATTTCATTTCTTATCTCCAAATGTTATGTACTATTATAAGTACATATATATAATGGATATATATATATGTAATATACTAAATCTAAATTATGGATATAATTCTTTAATTATAATATATATATCTCTCATTTTGTTTTAATTCCATTAATATGACAAAAAATGACAGTAGCGTTCATGCGTACGTACAGCCTACCGTCTCCATGAACGGTGATTTTAATTTTTTTATCTCAAAATGCTATGGAATAGTATAAAATGAATATATACCGGATATATATATTATATTTGAAGCATTAATTC
Organism: Viscum album; assembly: GCA_963277665.1. Taxonomy (NCBI): domain Eukaryota; kingdom Viridiplantae; phylum Streptophyta; class Magnoliopsida; order Santalales; family Viscaceae; genus Viscum; species Viscum album. The sequence goes on along the minus strand of OY728128.1, from coordinate 242,192,439 downwards.
TATTCTGGATATGATTTACCTATAACTACATGGAAAATTGGTTTCCAACATGTTCAATTTTAACTCATGTTCCGAACATCGACAAAAGCGTCTGATATGAAATAACTTTATTAACCAATTATTATAACATTATAATATGTTATATGAACTGAATAATAATCTTTAAATGAGGTCCTTATGAAATTATAAATTTACCAAAGTTTATTATTCAGGAATATAATGAAACGAACAAGAAAAGTCGTACTTAAGGTAAGGGATCCTACATCTCTCTTTATTTTTAAATACTCTTTATATGTAACGTACTTTAAGCTTTTCTTTATTATGTTGGGGGATGTTATTTTATATTTATCTTGCTATAAATATGATGAGAGACCCTATTTTATCTCACCAATACATTTTTGTATGTTTTATATGGCGCCGTTAGGCTGCAGAATTTTCATAAGGGGATTTTCATGTAAGTTTTTATTCCTGTGAGATTCATGCTACATTGGCCACTATTTACATTTGTATGGTGTATCTACTACCAATTATTTTACTATTTTTATTATATACTCTCATTTATGGGTAGTTACATCTTCATTGTATGACCCTACTTTCATGGGGTGTACGTTTCAAAATTTTCCCAAATAGGTAAGGGAACCTTTCACCCTCCTCTTTTTAAAGGACTTATTTTGTTATGTCTTCTAATTTACAACTTTTTATGTTGGGATATGTTATTATATATACTTATTGATGTAAATTTTATGTTCAAGTGAAGAGATACCATTTTATCTCTCATCAACTAATTTTATGAATTTTAAAGTGACGCCGTTAGGCTGTCAAATTTTACCAAGGGATCTTCTTAACCCAATTTCGATTTCTTTGGGTTCAACATGTAGTTATTTAATATGTCATCCTTTTAATATGTGTGAATGACCTTTGATTGTTTTAAAATTAATATCCACTTATATTATCTATATTTATATTTGTCACACAAAATTATGAGATTGATTTATCCTTAATTTAAGGATACCTTCTTTATAAGGGATTTCATCTCATTTTACATTTCTATTGAGACTTCATTATTGTTATGCACCAATTCACTCTTATATGGTGTATATACTGTCCCTTGGAATATTATATCATGAATATATTTATTCTGATGATATTATAATGTTTTGATTAAATGTTATTCCTCAATTATGGTATTCAAGTGTCTCTCATTTTGTTAAAAACCCTTTAACTAAAATATTGTTTTAAATGTTTTAATGATTTATTCTTATAAATATTTCTCATTAATATCCATGTTTTACAAATCGTTTTAAGGATTTAATTATATGGATATTAATGGTTTAAAATGTTCTAAACTTCAAAGTGGTATGGGACACTTTGATTCAAAAATCTATTTATTAAATGTTTTAAATGGTTTTTAAAATGGTTTTTAGAATGGATTCATTATACTAAAATGTTATATTGTTATTGCAATGTGGGAATGCTATCTTTCCTTTATTCTTATGTTATGTGATATGATTGTGTTACGGTTCTTGGGAATTATTTATGAAGACGGGTGGTTCTGTGATAAACTAAGGGCGGGTGAGCCCGATATAGATCTCCAATGCATTGGGTAACACGAAGGGGTTAAACGTTAAGATTTCTCCGAAAAGATTTAGGGAATATAATGTGATGGGTATTCCAAACGTAACCAAGAGGGTTACTCCATACGTAACAATGTTATAAATTCCTCAAGTTACCTTTATGTCTTGTTATTTCTATAATTTATTCATGATTTGATGAGGTATGTTAAAATGATTATGTTTTATGAGTAAAGTATGATTTCATACATGGACAAATGTTTTATTTTCGTACTTTTATATCCCTTACTGAGCATTTTATGCTCATCCGATGTTTTGGAAATGTTTTTCACAGGTCAAGGGAAAGGTTCATGATATGATTATAGTGTCAAGGATGTGTCAAGAAAGAAACCATGTTTTATTTTAAATATGTTTCCGTTGATGGGGAAAACCCAATACTATCTTTTATGTAACCACTTTGTTTAAATGTGGAATGTAATTCATGATTTATGATCTAATTCTCTAAAACTCTAAACCTGAAAATATCCTCAATGTGAATTATTTATTTAATTCAACATTAAGTAAGGTTTAAGGTCGGGGCCTTATAGTTGGTATCAGAGGTCTGTTTAGATAACATTAGAGGTTAGGGTTTTCTCTAAGCATAAGTGACATTACCATAACGGTAAGGATTTCAGAAAGAGTCCCAGTTTTAGATAAAGTGAATGAGTATGTATATCGTAGTGTTTATCTTCATCATTAGTACATGATGGTATTGTTGATATACTCACACTGACATTTCTGTTTTTAGTGAATTGATGGATCTAGTTGGCACCAAAGTGACAATAGGTTTGAAGGAAACTGTGTTGGTTCTCTGATTAAGAGACTGTATTAAATAGTGGATTCAATGAGGAAACTCATGGTTGTTCTAAACCAACTATCAAGGAGTCATGATCAACCACTTCAACCTTGGTATGTTCTGTAATGCATCTTGTACGAGATGACCAATCGATGTGGATGTTCAGGTAATAATTATAAAGGTAACCATTAGGGTTTATATGATCCTTACTTTTTAGCTAATTATTGGTTACTCTATGATATGATGGAAAATGAAAGGCACGAGGTAAACTTGAGGTTAAAATATGTTATGAATATTTTTGAATATTTTATCTCATTTTGGGCAATGTTTTAAGAATTATATAGTTTTGGAAAAACGACAACACGCAGACTGTGTGACAACCCGTCGTGTCGGACAAAGCTACGGGAATCGAACCCACAACCAAAGTGCGACTTGTATTTATCGCCTACCACCGGACTACGCGATGTCCCTGGTTAGTATGACTTATTCTTTTTAGTTATATGATTTTATGAATTAGGAGTAAGTTTATTTTGGGTTATCTATGGAAATTATTATCCTATCATGGAGGATATGTGATTAGGTTATTTACTTTTCAATATGAGACTTTTAGAGCAACTGATGTTATTTGGAGATAAGTGTTAATTTGTACCATGGAAGACTATGTGACTAAATAATTTAAATATTTGGGTTTCAATATTAGTTTGGTTTACTTTGAAAAATTTTATGGACAATTGTTTATCGAATGGTCCTCTTTGAACTTTGGGTTTTATTGGGAAAATTTTGGAGATTAAGAATAGATTTTCTTTTTATGAAGGGTTATCCTTTTCTGGATTATCTAATATTGTTCTAACAATTTTAGTTTTGGTTAAGGTCTAAATACATGGGATGTATATAGTTCTCTTTTTTGGATTAGGTGATTCTCTAGTAGTTGATTATAGCTCTCTTAATGTAAACAAGTCTTCCTATAATACTCATCATTTGGGGAAAGTACGAGTTTGTGTAAGAAATCTAGTAAAATTTGAAAGTCAACATGACATGTAAGTATGTTTCCTTAAGATCAAAAATAAATTCCTCAATGAAAAGTAACTTATAGCAAAAATGTTTTCTATTAACTTTTCCTAAGGGGGAATCAAATACCGTTTAACCCACCACAAGTATGTGATTTTCTTGTGGTTAACTTTCTCCTAAACATGTTTTCTATCACTCGCCCTCAGAACATGACACATTGTTTTTTACTCAATATCCATGTTTTCCTACATGGAATCCTAGTATGGGTTAACTTGGGTGACCTTTGTACTTCTCTTTCTTTATTTCAATGTGATTGTTTTGCTGACTCTTGTTCCGATGTGGGATTTTCAATGATGTTTCCATGCCCAATTATAAAATTGTGAGGACGCAATTCCCAAAAGGGGGGGAAGGATGTAACACCCTAGGTAAATAAATAATATGAAATTTACACATTTATCCATATTTGTGAATAAAATATTAATATTACTTTTAAGTGGACTCTATGCTCGATGGCGTACCAAATACGCAACAACGAGTTTCTTGGGAATCCTACGTTGCACTCTAATAATATAATAATATTATTTTAAAAGGTAGTTAACACCTAGCCGTTGTAATGGGGGGAATGAAAAGAACCAACTACAAAATGATTATATATGTTTGTCAAATAGTTTTACTCTTTGCAATAAATTTTAGAGGATTAAAAATGTGAATGTATCCAATATTAAGCATAAACTTTCTAATATTCTTTAAAAGGTTGATTAACCGCCTTTTGATGGTGAACCTCTTTTAAATCAACTTTTTTGACAATTTTATTTTTTATATTTGAGAAAATAAAATTCTTCTTTAGAATCGGGACATCAAAATTTACTTTCTGTAAATTTTTGGTATTTTTCCGATAAAGTTCATTTTTTAATGAATAGTGAAAAATGTTGTATTTTAATTCAAAACCCCTTTTTAATATAATTTATTTATATTATTAGATTATCTTTTAAATTGGTTTTAAAGTTAAATTAGAATATTTTTTTACTATTTAATCCAATATTGGTCATTGGAATTAATTTCAATTTGAAATTGGACTTAAACTAGTGTCAATCTTTTGATACTTATTGTTTCATAAAAACACGCTATTTGCTCTGGCAGCGGGAATTAGTTATTAAATTAATTAATGTAACCTATATGTTTTCAATTTTTTAAAATAGAAATAATGTTTGAATCCGGAATATCAAATATATCTTAGGGTGATGTTTTGGTATTTTTCTGAAAAAACTTCAATTTTTGATGAATAGTGAAACAACTAAGTGGTACTTATAAAAACTGATTTTCCATTTAATGAAGTTTTACCACCTATGTGTTTTGAATTTAGAAAATCTGACATACATGGTTGACATTAAGAAGTAAAATGTGGTTCAATGGGATTAAAATATTTTTTTAGTGAATAGTAACTTTTAAGTTTTTAATCGCGATTAGAGGTAATTAGTGTAATTTAAGGTAAAACTAATGTTTTAATAATATGAAATGACCTTGACACATGTCCTACCCTTATTGGTTGAGTCATGGTCTACCAATACAATCTATGGGTCAACTTGGGGACATGATGGAGCCACTTTGGTAGGAAAATGACATTAAAACCTTTTTATTTAAAGTTAAAATTAAAAGGTCACAAACATGTGTTGTTTTACTAAAACACTTTTTACATGGGGTTATAAAAGTCATATTTTTTACTATAAATATTCATTAGAAATATGAAAATATTTCGTACATCATGATATTTTTTTTATAATTTTTAGACATTAAAAAAAATAAATTATTTATCACATCATGATGATGTAGTGATTACCTCATTATTTAACAATTTAAATATAATGAATAGATAATGTAGCATATAAGACCTACACATGTCAAAAACCTATTGGATGTGTGTATTTCGAACTATTATCACCTTATCCTCGAAATATATAATTTTGGGACCTTTAAAATCCGAAATGCATTTTATAATAATTTTACTTTTCAAGACCTTCCAAGAGTGCCCCTCCTCTCCTCTTATAAAAGCCCCCAACCTATACCAACATAACCACACCACTCAAGCCTTTGACTCGGACAACCCCTGCCCATTTTGTCTCTCCAAATCCCTCTATTCATCATTGAAGTCTCACTTTGGGCAGAATCCTTTCCAAGGAAGCCTTTTAGCTCAAATCAAAGAGAGTTACCCGATTTAAAGGTAATGTCTTCCCTTGTGTTCTTTTGTTTTATTTTGCTTCTCCAAACCCCTAAAATCTATTTATCAATTGTTTTTGTAACAACACCAGTATATTAAATATACTATTATGTTTTTCTAAGAAGTATTCTAGCTAAAATTTCACACACCTCCGTCTAATGGTTAAAGAACATAATGTTTCTGGGGATGGCGAATAACTGCCTCACGAAACGATGATTGTTAAATATTCTTTTAACACCTTCAAAGGTGTCCATTAAGATGTAACTATATTTATATATTATATATAATATGTTTATGTTTATGTTTTTCTTTAAGCTTCTATATTTTTCATTTATGTCATACCATTATGGTTTCCATTATGGGTAAACGCGATATCTTCATTTTAGGAAGTGTGGACTATTGCCCCCTCAATGTGATTTGATTCGTTAATTCCATATGTGGGACATATAAAGGATGGAATTAATGGTATTAAATATGATATAATATTGGAATTAAAATATACATTTATATCATTATTATTTCATTCCATTGAATACAAAAAAAAGAAATGAAAGTAGTGTTCATGCGTACGTATGGCTTACCTTCTCCATGACCGGTACTTTTCATTTCTTATCTCCATATGTTATATACTATTATAAGTACATATATATAATGGATATATATATATGTAATATATTACATCTAAATGACAGATATAATTCTGGAATTATAATATATATATCTCTCATTTTGTTTTAATTCCATTAATATGACAAAAAATGATAGTACTGTTCATGCGTACGTACGGCCTACCGTCTCCATGAACGGTGCTTTTAATTTTTTTTATCTCCAAATGATATAGAATAGTATAAAATGAATATATACTATATATATATATGATATTTGAAACGTAAATACTATTATGGATATGATGTACCTATAACTACATGGAAAGTTATTTTCCAACAAGTTCAATTTTTACTCATGTACCGAACATCGACAAAAACGTCTGATATGAACTAAATTTATTAACCAATTATTATAACATTATAATATGTGATATGAACTGAATAATAATATTTAATAGAGGTACTTAGGAAATTATAAATTGACCAAAGTTTATTATTCAGGAATATAAAGAAACGAACAAGACAAGTCGGACTTGAGGTAAGGGATCCTACCTCTCTCTTTATTTTTAAGTACTCTTATTATGTAACTTACATTATGCTTTTCTTTATTATGTTGGGGGATGTTATATTATATTCCCCTATCTGTAAATTATATGTTAATATGATGAGAGACCATATTTTTTCTCATCAATCCATTTTTGGAAATTTTATGTGCCGCCGTTAGGCTGCCGAATTTTCATAAGGGGATTTTCATGTCACTTTTTATTCCTGTGAGATTCATGCTACATTGGACACTATTTACATTTGTGTGGTGTATGTACTACCCATTATTTTACTATTTGTATAATATAATCTCATTTATGGGTAGTTACATATTCATTGTATGACCCTTCTTTCATGGGGTGTACGTTTCGAAATTTGCCCAAATCGGTAAGGGAACCTTTCACCCTCCTCTTTTTAAAAGACTTATTTTGTTATGTCTTTTAATTTAAACAATTTTATGTTGCGATATATTATTACATATCATTATTGGTGTAAATTTTATGTTCAAGTGAAGAGATCCCATTTTATCTCTCATCAACTAATTTTATGAATTTTAAAGTGACGCTATTAGGCTTTCGAATTTTACCAAGGGAACTTCTTAACCAAATTTCGATTTCTTTGGGTTCAACATGTAGTTATTGAATATGTCATCCTTTGAAAATGTGTGAATGAACTTTGATTGTTTTACAATTAATATCCACTTATATTGGGTGTATTTATATTTTTCACACATAATTATGAGATTGATTTATCTTTAATTTAGGGATACCTTCTTTATAAGGGATTTTATCTCATTTGACATTTCAATTGAGACTTCATTGTTGTTATGCACCAAATCACTCTTATATGGTTTATATACTGTCCCTAGGAATATTATATCATGAATCCATTTATTCTCATGATATTATAATGTTTTTATTAAATGTTATTCCTCAATTATGGTATTCAAGTGTCTCTAATTTTGTTAAAACCCCTTTAACTAAAATACCATTTTAAATGTTTTAATAAATTATTATTATAAATATTTCCCATTAATATCCATGTTTTAAAAATGGTTTTAAGGATTTAATTATATGGATATTAATGTTTTAAAATGTTAAAAACATCAAAGTGGTATGGGACACTTTGATTCAAAAATATCTTTATTAAATGTATTAAATGGTTTTGAAAATGGTTTTTAGAATGGATTAATTATACTAAAATGTTTTATTGTTATTTCAATGTGGGAATGTTATCTTTCATTTATGCTTAAGTTATGTTCTATGATTATGTTATGGTTCTTGGGCATTTTTTATGATGGCGGGTGGTTCCGTGATAAACTAATGGCGGGTAGCCCGATATAGCTCTCCAATGCATTGGGTAACACAAAGGCGTCAAACGTTAAGGATTATCCGAAGAGATTTAAGGAATATACTTGATGGGTATTCCAAACGTAACAAAGTGGGTTACTCTCTATGTAATAATGTTATGAATGCCTCAAGTTACCATTATGTCTTGTGATTTCTATGATTTATTCGTGATTTGATGAGGTATGTTTAAATACTTATGTTTTATGAGTAAAGTATGATTTCATACATGGACTAATGTTTTCTTTTCATACTTTTATATCCCTTACTGAGCTTTTTATGCTAATCCCATGTTTTTGAAAAAAATTTCACAGGTCAAGGGAAAGGTTCTTGATATGGTGATAGTGTCAACGATGTGTCAAGAAAGAAACCATTTTTTATTTTAAATATGATTCCGTTGATGGGGAAAAACCAATACTATCATTTATGTAACCACTTTGTTTAAATGTGGAATGTAATTCATGATTTATGATCTAATTGTCTAAAACTCCAAACCTAAAAAGATCCTCAATGTGAATTATTCATTTAATTCGACATTAAGTAAGGTTTAAGGCTGGGGCCTTATAGTTTTTCAATGATTTTTCATTTAATTATTCTAAATATATAATTATAAATATTTACTGAATAGTTTTTGTTTGGATTTGATGATTATATTTAATAAGAATAGACATTTTTTCTCAATTTTTGATGTTCTGAAGACATTGAATAAATTTTTAAATCTTATTTATTATTTTTGGACATATTAATTATTTTTATTCTTGAAATGAATTTCATAGAATTAAAAAGGATATTTAGGAATTTGATTGATTGATTGAATATTTTAAATATATTTTTCATAGGTTTATAATTTTTTTATTATTTAGTGTTTTCATAATGTCAAGAATAACCCAATTATGAATAAAATCATAGGGATGAGAAGAATGTAAGAGTAACCACATTAGTGAACCCAAAATTTTATGATTAACTCAAAAATCATCTAGTCATATATGAATAAATCTCATGGAATTAGGACTAGGTTTTTATGAATAAATTGGGGAATGATATATTATGTAAGAATAAACATTCTCATTATGAATCCATTGGATATAAATCAATCTAACATCGATATTGGATTACAGATTAATTTTTAGGCTGATCAATATTGGTGGAGTAAAAATGGTGATTTAAGGATTAGGGGGTTACTATAGGAGGATGAATATGTTTATGCAAACGAGGCAGAGGTGATTTTATAAGTTAATTTATAAAATAAGAAAATAATTTTTTTGTGGTACCCACATTTTCGAGGGTTTGAATTGATGAGTTGGGAGAAACATAAGGTATCCCACATTGGAAGTGGGGGAAAATTATTAAATCGCCTACCTTATAAAATGGGACTTGGGAATTGTTTTTCAATTACAAAATAGTCCAAAATGATTTTGAAGTATTTTAAAAATATTATTATATTAAATTATTTATATAAATATTATATATATATATATATATACAATATTATATTAAATACACTAATGAAGAGGTTAGTTCATATGATTGGATTTTGAGATTAATATTACTTATCTATTTACTCATGCTAAAGGTTTCTTAGTATCGATCTAATAAAAGTGCCCCTTGATTGAAATAGTGTGATCGGATTTTTTTGAATCTCATGGATCATGGCTTATACAAAATAGGATTATGAAATCGAACAATATGGATCTCTTCAATACAAAAATTATTCATATATATTTTCCTAACATGAATATTATGAGGCAATTTGAATTTGGTGTATGATATTCCAAACATCTTAGTGAAATTCTTGAGGAAAATAATCATTAAGAAACATACACCAAACAATGAGGGTGGGTCAAACCCTTTTGGATAGTGAGCTTCATTCTAGCCTCAATATTCACAAATTTTTCAATATTCTTCATTTTACCTTGTAATTTACAATTATCTAATGGTTTTGAACATGGAATAACCTAGGAGATTGATTATGATTCCCTAAAAGTGATGATCCAAGACATGGCCATGCTTGACTAATTTATAGAAACAACTATTCCTAGTGGAAAGTAATGATAATGTTCCATCTTATAGTAGTGAGGTTTTTTACATCCTCTACAAAAACCATCCTTCCATTCCTGCTGACCTTACTACAAATACCAATGTGTAAGATACCACCTTTTTTCAAGTATGATTAATTTTTATGGTTTATGGCAGAGAATGTGAATTTAATTCATGGATTTAATTAAATAAAACCTTGAATATTTATACCCACTATTAATGGATTTCACTACATGTCTATAGGATAAGAATGTGTATTACAACCCCTGTAACTATATTTCACCACATTTAGAAATGTCATGAATGAATATTACACCACATGCAATCATTAATTATTGTTTCTTAAAGGGTTTAGATGGTTTTTATTTAAAAAAATATTAAAATAAGTCATTACTTTTACACAGTGTGAAATAAGAATTCATGTCTTGTAATTTTAACAACCAATAAATTTAAGTCACTTATCCAGTGTCGCATAACACTTCGAAATCACATATCCTTTAATGCATGGATTTAGAATCATCTGTTCATTATTGCAGAAGACCCAAACCCAACCACAATGGATTAAAACACCCCCATGAACCACCGTCTTCGACCAGAGACCCTATGCACACCTACCACTTCGGTGAAGGCATTCTAATTTTGATTTATTGGATAACGCTTCAATTCAGAAGTGATCTCACATTATATTATGGATATATGGAAATATATTTTTAAGGTATGACTTTAAGTTATTAATCTTCTTATTGATTTCTTCCTACTATGTTGTATGCTATTTATTAAATGGAATCTGGAAGTCGGTTTCTATCCCAGACGTACGGGTTTTTCACCACTTCCTCTAATTTTAAGGTAGGTGGTCTAAATTCCAATACCATAGTTTAGATATTTATGTACATGTGAAATTAAACAAATATTATGGTGTTATTAAAAAATTTATTTTTTATATATTCAATTAATTAATATAATAAATTAAATTATACAGTGATTGTGAAATGTGGATTGGAATTGGTTAGTTTAAATAATTAAATGATGAATTAATTATGATGATTTTGTGATAGTAGATTTGGTTAATTAATTGTGGAATTAAAAACTTATTGTGATGTGATTATTTAAGTTTTGAATTAATTAATGGAATGGATGAGATTATTAAATTGATGTAAATAACTAATTGTGGATTTAATTTAGGGGTATTATATGATTAATTAATTGTGAATTTACTATTGGAATGTTTGGGGAAATGAAAATTGGTTGTGATAAAGATGGTATAGAGTAGAACATGGGATAACTTGGGCGTGAGAATGATATTAAAGGGAGAAGACATAGAGTGGATCCAAAATTGTTTACTTAAGGACCATGTGATACTTAGGGGGGATATTGGGAGCATAAAAAAATGTTTGTCGAAGGGCCTTGTGAACCTTCAATTTAAATGACCATGGGATATTTTCTATTTATTCTAGGAAATATTTATGCTTCGTTTGGTATTACTCACTTTAGAACCTTGAGGATAGATCCCATTGTACCCATTACTCATTATTAACTGATGTACATGTAACACCCCTGGTAAATAAAGAATATGACATTTCATATTTATCCATATTTGTGAATAAAATATTTAAATGACTTTAAAAGGGGACGCTATGCTCGATGTCGTACCCAACACGCAACAACGAGTTTCTTGGGAATCTTACGTTGCACTCTAATAATAAAATAATATTATTTTAAATGGTAGTTAACATATAGCCGTTGTAATGGCGGGAATGGATATAAATAACTAAAATATGATTATATATGTTTTTAAATGTTTTTACATTTATCCAATAAAAGCTAAAGGCTTAAAATACGGAAAGAATTCAATTTTAGGCGTATATGCCCTCGTTTTCACTAAAGGTTCACTTATCGCCTTTTAATGGAGAACCATAATTAAATATAGTTTTGTTCACTCTTATAAATTCTATTGGACCAAATAAAACTCTTCTTAAGAATCAGGACATCAAAATTTACTTTGTGTAAATTTTTGGTATCTTTCCGATAATGTTCATTTTTTTAATGAATAGTGTAAAATGTTATATTTTAATTCAAAAACTCTTTTTAATCTAATTTATTTATATGATTAGATTATATTTTGAATTGGTTTTAAAGTGAAATTAGAAAATATTTTTACCATTAAATCTAATAGTGGTCCTTGGAATTAATTTCACTTTGAAATCAGACTTAAACTACTGTCAATCTTTTGATACTTATTGTTTTATAAAAACACGCTATTTGCTCTGACAGCGGGAATTAATTATTAAATTAATTAATGTGACTAATATGTTTTGATTTTTGTAAAACGGACTTCATTTTTGAATTCTGAATATCAAATATAGCTTAGGGTGATGTTTTGGTATTTTTCTGAAAAACTCCAATTTTTGATGAATAGTGAAACCACTAAGTGGTAATCAAGCAAACTGATTTTTCAGTTAAATGAAAGTTTACCACTAATGTGTATTGAATTTTGAAAATCCGACATACATGGTTGTCATTAGTATGTAAAATGTGGTTCAATGAGATTAAAATAATTTTTGGTGAATAGTAACTTATTAAGTTCTTAATCGCGATTAGTGGTAATTAGGGTAGTTTAAGGTCTAAATAAGGCTTTAATAATATGAAATGACCTAGACACATGTCCCAACCTCATGCGTTGTGTCATGGACGACCATGAAATGCCATGGGTCAACTTGGGGACCCCATGGATCCACTTTTGTTGGGAAATGACATAAATTACTTTTTATTTAATGTTAAAGTGAAAATGACACAAACATAATATGTTTTACGTAACAAATTTTTAAGTGGGGTTATACAAGTCCAAATTTTGATTATAAATAGTAATTGTAAAGATAAAAAGAGTTACTATATCATAGTATTTTTTTTATAATTTTTGGACATTAAATAAATTAAATTATTTATGACATAATAATGATGCAGCGATGACATCATTATTTGACGATTTAAATAAAATGGAATGATAATGAAAAATCTAAAACCTACACATGTCCAAAACCAATTGGAAGAGTGTATTTAGAACCCTTATCACCTTATCCACGAATTATATCAATGTGGGACCTTTTAAAACCGAAACTCATTTTCAAATAAAGTAATGTTTCTTTACTTTCCAAAAGTGCCCCTCCTCTCCTTTAATAAAAGGCCCCCACCTCTACCTCATTTCACACACTCTTCAAGCCTTTGGCTCTGCCAAACCCTGCCCATTTGCTCTCTCCACATCCCTCTACTCATCCTAGAGGATTCCCTTTGGGCATAATCCTTTCAAAGGAAGCCTTTAGGCTCAAATCAAAAGGAGTTACACTTTTTAAGGTAATTCGTTCTCTCATTATCATTTGTCTTATTTTGCTTCTCCAACCCCCTAAACTCTTCTTATTTACATCTTTTGTAACAACACCAGTATCTTCAATATACTAGGATGTTTTTATAGGATTTATTTGAGCTACACTCTCACACAAATACATCAAATGGTTAAAGAACATACGGTTTCCGTGGATGGAAAAATTCTGTCTCCCGAAACGATGATTGTTCAACACTCATTTAACACCTTCAAAGGTGCCCATTATGATGCCACTATTTTTATATATGATATATAATTTGTTTATGTTTTACTTAAGCTTCTGTATTTTTCATTTGTGGCTTACCTTTATGGCTTCCATTATGGGTATATGCGATATCTTCATTTAAGGAAGTGCGGACTACCTCCCCCTCAAAGTGATGTGATTCGTTAATGCCATATGTGGGACGTATAAAGGATGGATTTAAAGTTATTATATATGATGTTATAATGGAATTATAATATACCTCTATATAATTATTATTTATTTCCATGAGATAGAAATGAAAGTAGCGTTCATGCGTACGTACGGCATACCGTCTCCATGAACGGTGCATTTCATTTCTTATCCCCAAATGTAATGTACTATTAAAAGTATAAGTATATAATGGATATATATAATGAATGATACATATAAATGATGAATATAATTCTGGAATTAAAATATACATACCTCTCATTTAATTTTAATTCCATTAATATGAGAAAGAAATGAAAGTAGCGTTCATGCGTACGTACGGCTTACCGTCTCCATGAACGGTGCATTTCATTTCTTACCTCTAAATGATTATGTAATATTATAAATACATGTATATTCTGGATATATATTATATATATTCTATCCAAATCAGTAATTTCATTCTAGATATAAAGAACCTTTTGGCCACACGAACAACATGTAATTGTAAGAAGTCCACTTTCGACTTAGGAACCAAACATCGGCAAAACAAATATTATTAACATAAATGATTACATAATGTTTATGACATGGTAATAAGTGATATAAAAGGAATAATGAACTTGAAAAATGTTCTTAAGGAAGTATAAATTAACTCAAGTTTATTATTCAGGAGATTAAAGAACGATCGAGTCAAGTCGGACCCGAGGTAAGGGATCCTACAACTCTCTTTCTTTTTAAGTACACTCTTTTATGTCATTTATTTTAAGCTCATCTTTCATATGATTGGGATGTTATTTTATATTAAATTTACTGTAATTTTTATGTTCATGTGATGAGAGACCCTATTCTCTCTCATCAATCCATTTTGGATGTTTTGAGTGGCGCCGTTAGGCTGCCGAGTTTTCGTAAGGGATTTTTCATCTCAATTTTATTCCGGTGAGATTTATGCTACATTTGCCACAAATTCCATTGAGTGGTGTATATAATTCCCATTATTCTACTCTTTGTGTAATATAATTTCGTTTATGAGTATTTACATCAATGACCTATTGTATTTCTTTCATGGGGTGTATGTTTTGAAAGATACCCAAGTCAGTAAGGGAACCTTTCACCCTCCTCTTTTTTAAAAGACTTATTTTATTGGGTCATTTAATTTACATATTTTTATGTTGGTATATGTTCTCATACATCCTTATTGATGTAAATTTTATTTCCAAGTGATGAGATACACTTTTTATCTCTCATCAACTCATTTTGATGTGATGCCGTTAGGCTGTCAAGGGAACTTTTTAACCCAATTTCGATTTCTTTGGGTTCAACATTTAGTCATTGAATATATCATTCATTGAATATGTGTGAATGACCTTTTATTTTTTTACACTTAATATCCACTTATTTTGGGTGTATTTATATTTGTCACACATATTTTTGAGATTGATTTGTCCTTAATTTAAGGATACCTTCTTTATAAGGGATTTCATCACATTTGACATTTCTATTGAGGGTTCATTGTTGTTATGCAACAATTCACTCTTATATGGTGTATATACTGTCCTTTGGAGTATTATATCATGAATCCTTTTATTCTCATGATATTATAAAGTTCTGACTAAATATTATTCCTCGATTATTGTATTCAAGTGTCTATAATTTTGGTAAAACCCCTTTAACCAAAATATCGTTTTAAATGTTTTAATTATTTGTTCTTATTAATATCCATGTTTTCAAAATGGTTTTTAAGGATTTATTTATATGGATATTAATGGTTTAAAATGTTAAAAGCTTCAAGGTGGTATGGGACACTTTGATTAAAAAATCTCTTTATTAAATGTTTTAAATGGTTTTGGAAATGGTTTCTTTTTGAATGGATTCATTATTTCAATATCCTAAAATGTTATATTGTGATTGAAATGTGGAAATGTTATGTTTCCTTTATTCATGTTTATGTGATACGATTATGTTATGGTTCTTGGGCATTGTTATGAAGAACGGGTGGTTCCGTGATAAACTAAGGGCGGGTGAGCCCGATATAGCTCTCCAATGCATTGGGTAACGCGAAGGAGTGAAACGTTAAGGTTTATCCGAAGAGATTTTAGGGAATATACTGTGATGGGTATTCCAAACGTAACCAAGAGGGTTACTCCCTACGTAAGAATGTTATGAATGCCTCAAGTTACCTTTATGTCTTATGATTTCTATGATTTATTCATGATTTGATATGCCTATGTTTTATGGGTAACATATGATTTCATTCTTATGTATACATGTACTCATGTTTCCTTTCAATATCTATATATCCCTTACTGAGCTTTTTATGCTCATCCCAAGTTTTTGAAATGTTTTTCACAGGTCAAGGGAAGGGTACATGATGTGATGATAGTGTCAAGGATGTGTCGAGAAAGAATCCATGTTTTATTTTAAACTTGTTTCCATTGATGGGAAGAATGAATACTGTCTTTTATGTAACTACTTTGTTTAACTGTGGAATGTAATGCAAGTTTCATGATCTAATTCTCTAAAACTCTAAACCCGAAAAGATCCTCAATGTGTAATCTTGTAATAACTGAAGATTAAGTAAGGTTTAAGGGTGGGGCCTTATAGTTGGTATCAAAGGTCGGTTTAGATAACTTTAGAGGTTAGGGTATTCTTTAAGCATAAGTGACATTACCATAATGGTTAGGATTTCAGACAGAGTACTAGTTTTAGATAAAGTGAATGAGTAATAATATCTTAGTGTTTATCTTCCTCATTAGTACATGATGGTTTTTTTGATATACTCACACTGACATTTCTATTTTTAGTGAATGGATGGATCTAACAGGCACCAAAGAGACAACAGGTTTGAAGGAAACTGTGGTGGTTCTCTGATTAAGATACTAGATAAAATGGAAGATTCAATGAGGAAACTCGTGGTTGTTCTAAACCAAATATCATGGATTCATGATCAACCACTTCAACCTTGGTGAGTTCTCTATTGCATCATGTACGAGATGGCCAACCCGATGTGGAAATTTAGGTAATAATTATTAAGGTAACCATTAGGGTTTATATGATACTTAATTTTTAGGTAATTATGGGTTACTCTAGGATATGATGGAAAATGAAGGGCATGAGATAAACTTGAGGTTAAAATATGTTATGATTATTCTTGAAGATTTTATCTCATTTTGGGGAATGTTTTAAGAATTATATAGTTTTGGAAAAATGACAACACGCAGACCGTGTGACTACCCGTCGCGTCGGACAAAGCTGCGGGAATCGAACCCACAACCAATGTGCGACTGGTATTTATCTCCTACCACTAGACTACGTGAAGTCCCTGGTTAGTTTGGCTGATTCTTTCTAGTTATATGATTTTATGAATTAAGAGTAAGTTGATTTTGGGTTATTTATGAAAATGATTAACCTATCTTGGAGGATATGTGATTAGGTTAATTACTTTTCAATACGAGACTTTAGGGGCAACTGATGTTGTTTGGAGATAAATGTTACGATTTAACTTGGAAGACTATTTGACTAAATCCTTCAAATATTTGGGTTTCAATCTTATATTGGGTTACTTTGATGAATTTTATGGACAAATTGTTTATCGGATGGTCCTCGTTGAACTTTGGGTTTTGTTGGACAAATTTTGGAGATTAAGCATAGATTTTCTTTTTAAAGGGTTATCCTTTTCTGGATTATCTGACCTTGTACTAACCTTTTTGGTTTTGGTTTTGGTTAAAGCCTAAAGACATGTGAAGTATATAGTTCTCTTTTGTGGATTAGGTGATTCTCTAGAAGTTGATTATAGTACTCTTAATGTGAACAAGTCTTCCTAAATACTCGTCTTTTGGAGAAAATATGAGTTTGTGTAAGGAATCTAATAAAAGTTGAAAGTCAATATGATAAGTGATTATGTTTCTTCCTGAATAAATTCCTCAATAAAAAGTAACTTAAAACAAATATGTTGTCCATTAACTTTTCCTACTAGGGAATCGAATACCGTTTAACCCATCACAAGTTTGTGATTTTCTCGTGGTTAACTTTCTCCTAAACATGTTTTCTATCACTATCCATCAGAACATGACCCTTTGTTTTTTCCTCCATGTCCATATTTTCATACTTGGAATCCTAGTATGGGTTAACTCGGGTGACCTTTTTACTTATCTCTCTTTATTTTAACGTGTTTGTTTTACCGACTTTTGTTCCGATGTGGGACTTCCAAGGGTGTTTCCAAGCGCAATTTTAAAATTGCGAGGACGCAATTCCCAAAAGGGGGGAAGGATGTAACACCCCAGGTAAATAAAGAATATGACATTTCATATTTATCCATATTTGTGAATAAAATATTTAAATGACTTTAAAGGGGACGCTATGCTCGATGGAGTACCCAACACGCAACAACGAGTTTCTTGGGAATCTTAAGTTGCACTCTAATAATAAAATAATATTATTTTAAATGGTAGTTAACATGTAGCCGTTGTAATGGTGGGAATGGATATAAATAACTAAAATATGATTATATATGTTTTTAAATGTTTTTACATTTACCCAATAAAAACTAATGGCTTAAAATACGGAAAGAATTCAATTTTAGGCTTATATGCCATAGTTTTCACTAAAGGTCCACTTATCGCCTTTTAATGGAGAACCATCATTAAATATAGTTTTGTTCACTCTTATAAATTCTATTGGACCAAATAAAACTCTTCTTAAGAATCGGGACATCAAAATTTACTTTGTGTAATTTTTTGGTATCTTTCCGATAATGTTCATTTTTTTTAATGAATAGTGTAAAATGTTGTATTTTAATTCAAAACCTCTTTTTAATATAATTTATTTATATGATTAGATTATATTTTGAATTGGTTTTAAAGTGAAATTAGAAAATATTTTTACCATTAAATATAATAGTGGTCGTTGTAATTAATTTCACGTTGAAATCAGACTTAAACTACTGTCAATCTTTTGATACTTATTGTTTTATAAAAACACGCTATTTGCTCTGACAGCGGGAATTAATTATTAAATTAATTAATGTTACTAATATGTTTTGATTTTTGTAAAACGGACTTCATTTTTGAATTCGGAATATCAAATATAGCTTAGGGTGAAGTTTTGGTATTTTTCTGAAAAACTACAATTTTTGATGAATAGTGAAACCACTAAGTGGTAATCAAGCAAACTGATTTTTCAGTTAAATGAAAGTTTACCACTAATGTGTATTGAATTTTTAAAATCCGACATACATGGTTGTCATTAGTATGTAAAATGTGGTTCAATGAGATTAAAATAATTTTTTGGTGAATAGTAACTTATTAAGTTCTTAATCGCGATTAGTGGTAATTAGGGTAATTTAAGGTCTAAATAAGGCTTTAATAATAAGAAATGACCTAGACACATGTCCCAAACTCGTTCTTTGTGTCATGGCCGACCATGAAATGCCATGGGTCAACTTGGGGACCCCATGGATCCACTTTTGTTGGGAAATGACATAAATTACTTTTTATTTAATGTTAAAGTGAAAATGACACAAACATAATATGTTTTACGAAAACAATTTTTAAGTGGGGTTATACAAGTACAAATTTTGATTATAAATAGTCATTGGAAATCTAAAAATATTTAATATATGATAGTATTTTTTTTATAATTTTTAGACATTAAATAAATTAAATTATTTATGACATAATAATGATGCAGCGATGACATCATTATTTGATGATTTAAATAAAATGGAATGATAATGAAATATCTAAAACCTAAACAAGGCCAAAACCAATTAGAAGAGTGGATTTCGAACCCTTATCACCTTATCCACGAATTATATCAATTTGGGACCTTTTAAAACCGAAACACATTTTCAAATAAAGTAATGTTTCTTTACTTTCCAAAAGTACCCCTCCTCTCCTCTTATAAAAGGCCCCCACCTCTACCACATTTCACACACTCTTCAAGCCTTTGGCTCGGCCAACCCCTGCCCATTTTCTCTCTCCACATCCCTCTCCTCATCCTAGAGGATTTCCTTTTGGGCAGAATCCTTTCAAAGGAATCCTTTAGGCTCAAATCAAAAGGAGTTACACTTTTTAAGGTAATTCGTTCTCTCATGTTCATTTGTTTTATTTTGCTTCTCCAACCACCCTAAACTCTTTTTATTTACTTCTTTTGTAACAACACCAGTATCTTAAATATACTAGGATGTTGGTATATGATTTATTTGAGCTACACTCTCACACAAATACATCAAATGGTTAAATAACATACGGTTTCCGTGGATGGCGAAATTCTGCCTCCCAAAACGATGACTGTTCAACACTCATTTAACACCTTCAAAGGTGGCCATTATGATGTCACTATTTTCATATATGATATATAATATGTTTATGTTTTACTTAAGCTTCTGTATTTTTCATTTGTGGCTTACCTTTATGGCTTCCATTATGGGTATATGCGATATCTTCATTTAAGGAAGTGCGGACTACCGCCCCCTCAAAGTGATGTGATTCGTTAATGCCATATGTGGGACGTATAAAGGATGGATTTAAAGTTATTATATATGATGTTATAATGGAAATATAATATACCTCTATATCATTATTATTTATTTCCATGAGATAGAAATGAAAGTAGCGTTCATGCGTACGTACGGCTTACCGTCTCCATGAACGGTGCATTTCATTTCTTATCCCCAAATGTAATGTACTATTAAAAGAATAAGTATATAATGGATATATATAATGAATGATACATATAAATGATTAATATAATTCTGGAGTTAAAATATACATACCTCTCATTTAATTTTAATTCCATTAATATTAGAAAGAAATGAAAGTAGCGTTCATGCGTACGTACGGCTTACCGTCTCCATGAACGGTGCATTTCATTTCTTACCTCTAAATGATTATGTAATATTATAAATACATGTATATTATGGATATATATGATATATATGCTATCCAAATCAGTAATGTCATTCTGGATATAAAGAACCTTTTGGCCACACGAACAACATGTAATTGTAAGAAGTCCACTTTCGACTTAGGAACCAAACATCGGAAAAATAAATATTATTAACTTAAATGATTACATAATGTTTATGACATGGTAATAAGTGATATAAAAGGAATAATGAACATGAAAAATGTTCTTAAGGAAGTATAAATTAACTCAAGTTTATTATTCAGGTGATTAAAGAACGATCGAGTTAAGTCGGACCCGAGGTAAGGGATCCTACAACTCTCTTTCTTTTTAAGTACACTCTTTTATGTCATTTATTTTAAGCTCATATTTCTTATGATTAGGATGTTATTTTATATTAAATTTACTGTAATTTTTATGTTCACGTGATGAGAGACCCTATTCTCTATCATCAAACCATTTTGGAAGTTTTGAGTGGCGCCGTTAGGCTGCCGAGTTTTCGTAAGGGATTTTTCATCTCACTTTTATTCCCGTGATATTTATGCTACATTTGACACAAATTCCATTGAGTGGTGTATGTACTGCCCATTATTCTACTATTTGTGTAATATACTTTCATTTATGAGTATTTACATCAATGACCTATTGCCTTTCTTTCATGGGGTGTATGTTTTGAAAGATACCCAAGTCGGTAAAGGAACCTTTCACCCTCCTCTTTTTTAAAAGACTTCTTTTATTGGGTCATTTAATTTATAGATTTTTATGTTGGGATATGTTCTCATACATCCTTATTGATGTAAATTTTATGTCAAAGTGATGAGATACACTTTTTATCTCTCATCAACTCATTTTGATGTGATGTCGTTAGGCTGTCAAGGGAACTTGTTAACCCAATTTCGATTTCTTTGGGTTCAACATGTAGTCATTGAATATATCATCCATTGAATATGTGTGAATGACCTTTTATTGTATTACACTTAATATCCACTTATTTTGGGTGTATTTATATTTTTCACACATATTTTTGAGATTGATTTGTCCTTAATTTAAGGATACCTTCTTTATAAGGGATTTCATCACATTTGACATTTCTATTGAGGGTTCATTGTTGTTATGCACCAATTAACTCTTATATGGTGTATATACTGTCCATTGGAGTATTATATCATGAATCCTTTTATTCTCATGATATTATAAAGTTCTGACTAAATATTATTCCTCGATTATTGTATTCAAGTGTCTCTAATTTTGGTAAAACCCCTTTAACCAAAATATCATTTTAAATGTTTTAATTATTTGTTCTTATTAATATCCATGTTTTCAAAATGGTTTTTAAGGATTTATTTATATGGATATTAATGGTTTAATATGTTAAAAGCTTCAAGGTGGTATGGGAAACTTTGATTCAAAAATCTCTTTATTAAATGTTTTAAATGGTTTTGGAAATGGTTTCTTTTTGAATGGATTCATTATTTCAATATCCTAAAATGTTATATTGTGATAGAAATGTTGAAATGTTATGTTTCCTTTATTCATGTTTATGTGATACGATTATGTTATGGTTCTTGGGCATTGTTATGAAGAACGGGTGGTTCCGTGATAAACTAAGGGCAGGTGAGCCCGATATAGCTCTCCAATGCATTGGGTAACGCGAAGGAGTGAAACGTTAAGGTTTCTCCGAAGAGATTTTAGGGAATATACTGTGATGGGTATTCCAAACGTAACCAAGAGGGTTACTCCCTACGTAAGAATGTTATGAATGCTTCAAGTTACCTTTATGTCCTATGATTTCTATGATTTATTCATGATTTGATATGCCTATGTTTTATGGGTAAAGTATGATTTCATTCTTATGTATACATGTACTCATGTTTCCTTTACATATCTATATATCCCTTACTGAGCTTTTTATGCTCATCCCATGTTTTTGAAATGTTTTTCACAGGTCAAGGGAAGGGTACATGATGTGATGATAGTGTCAAGGATGTGTCAAGAAAGAATCCATGTTTTATTTTAAATATGTTTCCATTGATGGGAAGAATGAATACTGTCTTTTATGTAACCACTTTGTTTAACTGTGGAATGTAATGAAAGTTTCATGATCTAATTCTATAAAACTCTAAACCCGAAAAGATCCTCAATGTGTTATCTTGTAATAACTGAAGATTAAGTAAGGTTTAAGGCTGGGGCCTTATAGTACATGTTTTATGTATTTTAAAAATTCAATATGAATTATGATAATGAATAGTAACATGCACATTAAAATTTGTGATATCCCATGGGTTATTTTAGAATCTAGTACTGGACAAAGAAATTATTGAGTAATGGTTTTCCCCATAAACTTGATAGTTAATGTAGTTAATAAATATTAAATAATAATGTGATAAATATTTAAATCATACAGTAAATATTTCATTACAAAAACGAATACACCTGTTATTGACTATGTTTGTTTTAGACCCCATTGGGTCTTGCCTACTAAGTTGTACTCATTCACTACTAGGGTTAACTAATTGGAACCCACATAGACTTTTTGTTTTATATATAGGTTAATGGAATATGTTCTATTTTAGATTACTAATTGGGATTATATCTTGGATGAGGGAATAAAACATGGTTTAAAACCCAGATGAGAGTCATCGGGTTATTTATTATTTTATTATTTTGACACTTGAAATTTACTTTAGCATGAAATGTTTTCGATTTTAAATTTGAATTTTTTTTCATGTATTCATTAATATTGGGATTTTTTTAATGTTTATTATTATATATTCCTCTACTATTTTTCATTTATATCTTCTAGTGATTTACACTAATAAATGAGTGTATAGACTCCCCATAATAATCTTATTAGAACCCCACTAATAGGAAAAAGCCTCTTTTATATGGAGAGGCATGATTGAGGTCATGTGAGCTACAGGCTCGGGGAAACTATGGGTGGAACCCGGGTTGGGATGTTACCAAATGGTACAATAACTCTATTCTCATTTTTTATTATTTTGTATTACAGTTTGTGAATGGTATATATGGTACTAGAAAGAGTTGGGGCTTGGTTATTAGTTTGTACATTGGATTTTTAGACCTATGTATTGCGGAAAACCCAAGTACTCATGGTTGGATTATTTTTATTTATATTTTTTGATACAATTGGAAAATATTTGACCACGGGGGATGCAAATGTTGTGTACTATTATTAATTTATGATATATTTTTGAAACTTTTCTCAAGGCCAAGAATTGAATGAGAGTTGAGTCTGCATGCATCATTCTAGGCACACATGTTTGTGGGGACATGAATTATTTTTGGCACGCATGGGAGAAATGGTTATGGGTATGTTGTCCAACATGAATGATTTTCTTGTTTGTATAAATTGAAAAGAAAATGGTCCCATATTTTACATTTAAAGATGATGTAATAATGAGAATCAATGGGAATGTAAATGATAATTTTAATATGAGAATGTGTTTACCCTTGTTATAAGAGGGCCTAGGTGTTGGTTGTTTAATGGTAGTTATAGCACCTTAGTTTTGAAAGTGTGGTGATATTTTGGGAAAAGACATAGTGTGCATTATTATGGATATCCATCATACCTAAATGTGTTATCCTATTTAAATGCTTCCAATGTTACATTTTTTGATTTATAGAGTTTTTCTTCCACAAAGATGGTTTTTTAGAGGAAGAACAGAGGACATGGTGGTGCATAATCATTCTGTGGTGGAACTTGAGGCACCAGTAGTGGCAGGTGAGAATTCAAGGATATGTTCCATGATATCATCACTCGCTTCATGAAATTTAGGTAAAGAGGCCAATGATTGGTTGTTAAGAGCATGTATGACCTTATGTGGGAGTTTTAGTTGCAAAACCCTTTGATGTTTAATAGTGAGGGTGGGCCAGAGGTAGATGAGTTAGGGTTGAGTCCATGAAGATTATACTTGACCATATGGAGACTTTGGAAGAGAAGAGGGTCAAGGTTTCTTCTTATATGCTATGAGGATCCACAAAGAACTTGTGGGAAATCCAAGTATGGGATGGATATCTGAAAACTATGGAATGAAATTAATATCGGGATAATTTATTTAAGAACTTTTACCAAGAGATGTTGAGGAAGGATTGAGTAGATGAGATCATGTTTTTCACTCCTTGAAATATATCTATGATGGATAATGCTAGAGTATTTACATATTTTTATAATTTTAATCTAGATTTGGAATTGTATAAGGCTACTTCCATAAAAATATTTTATGATGGATTTATATGTGAACTTAATTCTGATATGAATATCTTCAAGATGAAGATGATTCGAAAAGTGGTTAATTGGGCTCTCACATCTAAGGGGATCCCAAGGGAGGATTCTAGAGGCAAAATTGTGGTTTTTAATGAATTGTTAGGAGGTACATCTTTCGCGATCAGGATACGTCATTACAAATCATTCTCCCTTATTTGTGGTAGGAATAGTAGCCGGTGGAATGGATTTTTGTGAAAGACCGTACGAATGTGGTTTTCAACCATTGTGTTAGGTTAGGTAATTTCTAGATGCATTTCCCCAAACCAGAAGTAGAGTACCGAAGCTACGACAAGATTGGATATCTATAGAGGTTCTGTTGGATCCCATGGACATCATTCAATGACAGTACAACTAGATAGAATCAAGGGGCGGGAGTGGGATCCTCTACACCATATTAATTGGGTATCTCATGTAATATTGGACGACGTGGTAGAGGTGGTGGGCATGGTTATTTTGGGTAAGAGAGTCTACACTAGTAGACCAGTGATGGTCAAGGGAGTTATATGACATCAAACAGAAGAGGGAAATAAAAAATATATGTATTGAAACCTATAATTTTGGATAGTGAGTCTCAGAGATTTAATTTGAGGGTTGTTATTCATATAGATTATACATTAGCTACTATCAGGTTTGATACTGGTGCCACTCAATCCTTTATAGCTGTAAAACTAGTTAATGGTTTGATCTTGGTGGTGGAGTTTGTGAATGGTGTAATGACTATAGATACACCATTAGGAGTCAGGTCTAGAGACATTTTTTTGTATAAGGTATGTTCTCCTGAGATTGATTTGTATCATTTTCTATGGGCCCTCTATATCCTTGATATGTCATGATTCATCCTAATTATGGGTATGCAATGACTAGTCACGTACTGGGCCCAAATTTGTTGTCATCGCATGAGAGTGACATTTTCATATCCAAAATTTGAAAATTATTTTCACCATGGGGATAACAACATATTGGATGAATGAGTGGGTCCAATAAAAACGATTTTGGGAGAGTTCACTACCATGTTTTCTAGTATTTTTCTCGATGAAGAGGATGTAAAGAATGATGTATTTAGACCAGTTGTGGAATAATTTCAGGTTGTTTTTTCTGAAGACTTTTCAGGGCTTCCAACCTAAGAGTGATCAAGAATTCATGACTATATTTGTTCCTTGGGATGAGCTAGTTTCTATCACACCATACATAATTGTGCTCACAGAGCATCAAGAACTCAAGCCTTGGCTACAGGCTTTGGGGGATAAACGGTCTATTTTACTGAGTATGTCACCAAGGAGATCAACATTATTTTTTGAAGATAGGGCTAGTGAGACTCTACACTTGTGTGTGGATTACATGAAGTTATAATAGATTACTATAAACACCATTTATCCTCTTTTACATATTGATTATCTCTTTGAACAGTTAAAAAGAATTTTTGTGTTCAAAATGATAGACTTGATATCAGGGTATCATCACCTAAGAGTACAGAATTTTGACATACTGATGACTACTTTTGAAGTAGATATGTCCTATATGAGTTCATCATAATTACCTCTAGTTAGACAATTTCTGTGTTAATGTTTTTTGTGTTTGTGAAAAGAATCTTCAATCCGTACTTGGATCTGTTCGTTGTAGTGTTTGTGGATGACATCGTGGTGTACTCTAAGTCTCGTGGAGATAATTCCAAACATATGGAAATCATCCTGAGTACACTAAGAAAGCATCAAAAATATGTCCATCTATCTAAGTGTTATTTTTTTGTCGATCAAGTAAACTTCAAGGGTCACAGCATCTCAATGTAGGTTGGTTAGTAGACTTTGAGAAGTTATAAGAAATTGTTTCTTGGGAGTAGCACAGAAATATATTCAATGTCCGTAGAATTTTATGGATATCTAGACATTATAGAAGGTTAATACAAGACTTTTTCCATTTTGAAGTTCCAATTTCAGGCTTGACCAAATAGGGGATAATGTTTTAATGTTCTGAAGTGTGTGAGAAGGCCTCCATAGAGTAGAAGAATTGTTTTTCATCAACACCTCTATTGATCCTACCTGTTCTCGGTGAGGAATATTTAGATTATTGTGATTCTTTAGGGATCTGAATCAGATTTGTGTTGATTAAAGGGAATAGAGTTGTGGCATATTGGTCTCATAAGTTGAATCCACATGAACTAAAATACCCTACACATGGCCTCGAGTTGGAATATATGGTTATCATTTATTGTATCGATGAAATTACATATTGGGTGTGATGTTTATGGTGTTTATTGATCAAAATTGATTGAGAAATACATTTTTATAAACATATTTTATTCCAATACCATAGATGTTGGTTGATTATATGCATTATTTTGACATTGAGCAGCCATACACACCCAGGAAGGGAAAAAGTGTGGATGACCCTTTGAGAAAGGAAACAAAGACCCATGTAGTTCCGGAGACTAGTGCTGAGTGCAAGATGAGGATATTTCTAGAGGATATGAACATTATAGTTCGGGATAGACCGGATCATATGTCACGACCCGCCCTCGGGGTCCGTGTCGTGACTACCCCAAGCCCGCCTTCCATAGGCCAGGGGCTGGCGACTAGCACCAAGGCGTAATTCCCGGAAAAAGGGAAGGCATTGCCTTTGAAAAGTAAACACACACCACAGAGTAAACAAGCGGAAAGTAAACACTAAGCAAACAGAGTACGACTGAAAGTGCGGAAAAGTAAATGGGCCAGAATACAAACCCAAACTGAAAGTAAAGTACAACTCGAAAAGGGAAAAACAGCAACTGAAAAGTAAAGCCGCTACTCCGAGCTGTCCACTGGAAATCCCACCTGAAGGGTGGGTACAGATAGCTCCTCTGCTCCACGGGTCCCGCCGTCCGCTCCGAGCACGTCCCGCCCAGTGGTCCACCTCCGGGTACCGTCCCGCTCTGCAAGCCTCAGCTAAGGTCAACGCTGTCCGTCGTCTGCAACCAACACAACGTAGTGCGGGCAAAGCCCGTGCAGGGGTGAGTATAAGCTACTCAGTAGGGACCCCGAGACCCCTGAAGGTCTCTCAAATCCACAAAGGATAAACCACGAAGAAAAGTACAATCACGAAGTAACAACCGACACTGCTTAGGTATATGCCCATACATATACCTAAGTCATCAATTTAAATACACTCCAACCTCCGAGCCCAAGTACAACTCAGTCCACGCAGGAAAGTATACGTATTCCACATAGGAAAGCAAAATATAATCCACACAGGATTGCACAACACAATCCACACAGGAAAACAACAGGTTTCAGCTCACACAGGTATACTTCTTCACGGACGATAAAGATGATCACTGATCCATCTAAGTCGTCGGACCCACGAAGGATCGATAGGTAACTAACCCCCACAGAAGACCCACACAGGATCGGGCTCACACAGAACCTGTAGGCGCTGGCTCACACAGAACCGCTGAGCGCAAGGACCCACACAGGATCGGGCTCACACAGAACCTGTAGCACTGATCCACGTAGGATCGCTGAGTGCTGTAGTCGTCGTCGTCGAATCCACACAGGATCTCTGTACTGTCGTCGTCAAATCCACACAGGATCTCTGTACTGTCGTCGTCAAATCCACACAGGATCTCTGTACTGTCGTCGTCCAATCCACACAGGATCTCTGTACTGTCGTCGTCAAATCCACACAGGATCTCTGTACTGTCGTCGTCAAAGTCACAGTAGCAGTCGTAGCAGTAGAACAGTCGCAGCCAGCACTAGGGTTCCCGCACACAGCAAGCTCGTACGGAGGGTCCGCTCCACGAGCCGAGAGGCTGATACATCAACTGTCACGAAGACCGAAGTTGATGTATCCAAAAGTTCCGTATCGCCAACAGGAACTCAACGCAACAGACGGCGCGTCGATCGGACGCCCGGTCTGAGAGTTATTGGCATTTTCGTCTCCGGGGCCCGGTTGGTTTTTAAGGCAAAACCAACCCGACCGAACTCCACCTGCGTCCAAACCTCGGGCGGAGTATGCCAAAAGATCCGTCTCACTAAGAGGAACACTATGCGACTGACGGCACGTCAATCGGACGTCCGTAGCTCAAGATATGAGCGTTTCCACTCCGAAGGCCCGGTTGGTTTCGTGAACGAACCAACCCGGCCGAACTCAAAGTAACCCGAAACCTTGAGTGCGATATACCGAAACGACCGTCTCGATCCAAGGATCGCGTTGCCGCAGACGGTTCGTCATTCGGAGGTCCGAGGCTCAAGTTATGAGCCAAGAACCGAATCTGGTCCGAAACGGGGGGTCCGGGTCCGGGCCGACCCGGCCCGACCCCCCCCCCCCCCCCCCCCCTCTGGACGGCGCGGCGGCCGGCGGCGGCGGACGGCGGCGGCGGACGGCGGCGGCGGGCGGCGGCGCGGCGGCGGGCGGCGGCGCGCGGCGGCGGGCCGCGTGGCGGCGGCGGCGGGCCGCGTGGCGGCGGCGGGGGGGGCCGCGCTGGCGGCGGCGGGGCGGGCCGCGCTGGCGGTCGGCTTGCGGGGAGCAAGCTCCCGCTTGCTGGAAGGCGGCGCTGGCGGCGGGGCACGCGGCGCATGCGGGAGGCACGCGGGGCTAAGCCCCGCGTTTCTGTCAAAACGGCACGGCTTTAAGCCGTGCCTTGTAAAAGAAACGGCCCCCGCGGGGGCCGGCTGAATAAAACCGGGGGGGCTTTGCCCCCCCCTCCTTAAATGAACCGCCCCCCTCATTAAGAGGGGGGTCTTGAAGGTCCGGCCGGGGGTTTAATCCCCCGGTTTTTATGACATCCGGCCGGCCCGCTGGCCGGCCGGTTTTTACCAACGGGACCGGAATTTCCGGTCCCGCCCTCGACTTCCGACGCCGGCGGCCCGGCCGCCGGTCTTTCCTTCCGCCGCGGCCCGGAACCGGCCGCGGTCTCCTCGTCTCACCGCGGCCCGGAACCGGCCGCGGTGTTCGTCGTCCGGCGCGGTGCGACGGCACCGCGCCCCTTTCGCCGTGCCATGAATCCTCCCAACGCGGCGCGACGGCGTCGCGTTCTTGAAGTCTCTCCTCGGCGAAGCGCGACGGTGTTGCGGAAAATTATAAGCATGTTCATCCGCGTGGTACGACGGCACCACGCCTCTTGCTTCCACCCGCATGAATAAAACGAGAACTAAGGAGGGGGGTTCGGCCGTGTTCATGCGGTCCGACCCCCCTCACGTTAAAATAATAACATAACTAAAGAATATCCAAAGCCTCACATTTAGTCATGCTAAAATCCATGATTCAAGAATGGAATAAAAATAATCAATAATTAACATCCCCTACCTCTGGTTTCAAGAACGAAGATCGTCAACGACCCGCGGAAGACGCGTCGCGGTGGTCGGCGTCACGGAAGAAGGACGTCGATGTCGTGAAGCGAGGATTCGAAGTTCTTTGACGACGATTTCGTCGCGGGAAATCGTCGCGGAAGAGAGGACGCGGAAGAAGACGTCGTCGGTGTCGCGGGTATGGCGTCGCGAAAGGCGATTCCCGAGAACGTGGCGTTCTTCGTCGAAGCTTGAAGAAGAAGAAGATGAAGGCTCCAAAAACTCTCAAGGTGGCTAGAGAATTCTAACCCAAATAAAATAAGCTAAGTCTTATTTTATTCACACAATTATCAATTTGAATTTCAAAGGTTTGAAATTCAAACAATTCAAACAATTCAACTCCATTAATTAACAAAGTTGTCATGTTATTAAAAGAGGAGTTTAATGGGGGAAGTTGAGAGGTTATTAAAAGATTTAGGGGTTCGTGTGGGCCCCACCACACTTAATCCTCCCAAGGGAGGTTAAGTGGGTGTGGGTCCCACTTCCAACCCCCTTAGGTAGGTTTTTTTTTAATAAGTTTAAATAAAATTTGTTTTACACAATTTTATTTAACTTAACTGAAAAACCACAAAACGTAACTTTCAACCCGCATCAAACGCAACTCCCGAAAAGGTCTCATGAAGCGAAAATCGGCGCTGCGAGTTCATCGGTGCCCTCGGATTTCAATTCCGAGCACCGGATCAAAAGTTTGGAATTCCCGCTCGTTCGTTCACTGAACGTACCCGAGCCAAACTTCGGAAATTAATTCCGGGCACTCCGGGCCTCGGAATCAGGTGCCGTCTGAAACCGCGCTCTTGTAAAATTCTAAAGAAAATTAAGAAAAAATTTTCCTTGAATTTTACGGGTCTTTACATTACTCCCACCTCAGGGCTTTACGTCCCCGTAAAGCTACATCAAAAACTAGGGAAACAAAAAGAGGATACTGAGCACGCATCTGAGCCTCCCGCTCCTATGTGCTCTCCAGGAGATTCTCGTGCCGCCATCTGTTGCGCACAAGAGGAATCGATCGTCCATGTAGGACCCGCTCCTGGATGACATGGACCTCTTTTGACGTGGCCCGGACCATCTCTGGTCCCACAAGAGCTGCAAGATTTCTTCTTTGCCGAAAAGAGAAACCTGGTCTCATCCCCTGGATGAACCACATTCTTTGCCTAAAACAGTCAATCCTAACATGGATGATACTAATCCATACTAAGGATGACGTCGTAAGGCCTCGACGCTACTACTAAGAGATTCAACCGTTACTCTCGCCTCCAAGGGTTGAGTCACACTGTCGGCATCAGTGTGTGGTAACTGGGTCTCCTCCAGTAGATGTCTCACAAGTGAGGGTCAAGTCAACAGCCAAAACTGGAACCTCTTAGTAACATTACGATAGAGGACAGGAACGAAAACATCACAAGGTATGCGTCTTTTATTATTGCAGCTCGTAATACAAGACGCTACACAAAAGCAACAAGGAACCAGAAGTACAAAGGATGTAACCACTAGTTCTGCTCCTGTCCATCGGCTCCCAGAGCTCCATGATCGAAGGCCTCGGCTGCCTGAAGCTGAGCTCTCCCCTGCGGTCGGGGTGGACCTCCTGGTGGTGGTGGTGGTAGAGCCTCAAAGCGTCGTCCACCACCTGCTGCTCGGCCTGCTCCTCTGCCTCGTCCGCCTCCTTCCTGCAGACCGCCACGGTCGAACCTCAGCCTCTGCCTAGGTGGTTCCTCAACCGTCTGCTGCTCCTCCGCATGGCGGGTCGGGCAGTCACGAGCCATGTGGCCTCGCCCGCCGCATGCATAGCACTGTCTTCCACTCGAAAGACTGGCTCCGCGTTGTGTGCCCTGCACTGCTGAGTCAGTGCCCTGAGGTCTGGTCTGTCTGGACCCCTGAGTCATTCGTCGACTGCCAGCTGCAGATGACTCTACCACGTGCCGCCCTGCGGTGGGTCGCTGTGCTGGTGAAGACTCAGCAAGGAAGCTCTCGATCAGAAGAGCCCGCTCCAGTACTTCTGTCTGAGTCGGTATGCTGAGGGAGATCAGCGATGCCCTGATCTCGTGTCTCAAACCCTGCTCGAAGGTCCGGGCCCGGAAGAATGGGTCCCGTACCATGTCGGTCGAGTAGCGCGAGAGATCGGTAAATCTCGCCGAGTACTGAGCGACCGTCATGCTGCCCTGCCGCAGCTGTAGAAGCTCCTGGATGCGCACCGCTCGGAGGGTGGCCGGGACGAACTCAGAGCGGAAGAGGCTCTCGAAGTCCGTCCAGAGCAAGGATGCCTCATCGTGAACCTGGAGCATCAAGCTCCACCATCGTCCTGCTGCTGCGTGTAGTAGGCTCGCAGCGAGGATCACCATGAGGTCTGCTGGTGTCCTCACTAGCCTAAACACTCGAACCACTGCCTCCAGCCAGTCCTCTGCTGCCTGGGGATCCGTCTCCCCGCGAAACCTGGGCGGTCGCTGGCGCTGAAACTCATGCAGTGCGCTGAGGCGACGTGCATCGTCAGCGGCTGCTGCTGGAAGCATCGGGGGATCGGCAGGTAAAGCTACTGCCGGTGCCACTGCTGACAAAGTGCCCTGCACCGAAGCCTCGTCGCTCGGTGGGCTGTCGTCTCGCTCGACTCTCGGAACCCTAGCTGGCTGCCGTCGTGGGGCCATCCTGAAAAGGAAACAGGTGCGCCACGGTTAGAACAGTATACCTGGTGAGCTGGCACAAGTAATCACAAGGAAAACTTGAGACTTTCATAAAGCAGATCAGTATACCCGGTGAGCTGACACAAGTAATCACAAAGAAAACTTGAAACACACACGCAATCAATGTTTTCGTGCATTAAGTCGGAAATCAGAAGTCAGGGTCCTGGTGTACGGATACGTCGGCCGCCGCACCAACACTGGACTCCCTGGACTGATAACCACACTCAATACGCTAAACATTATTGCTTCTCATAGAAAAGATCAGAGTTCGCGGTAGAACCGAACTCCTCTGATACCAATTTGTCACGACCCGCCCTCGGGGTCCGTGTCGTGACTACCCCAAGCCCGCCTTCCATAGGCCAGGGGCTGGCGACTAGCACCAAGGCGTAATTCCCGGAAAAAGGGAAGGCATTGCCTTTGAAAAGTAAACACACACCACAGAGTAAACAAGCGGAAAGTAAACACTAAGCAAACAGAGTACGACTGAAAGTGCGGAAAAGTAAATGGGCCAGAATACAAACCCAAACTGAAAGTAAAGTACAACTCGAAAAGGGAAAAACAGCAACTGAAAAGTAAAGCCGCTACTCCGAGCTGTCCACTGGAAATCCCACCTGAAGGGTGGGTACAGATAGCTCCTCTGCTCCACGGGTCCCGCCGTCCGCTCCGAGCACGTCCCGCCCAGTGGTCCACCTCCGGGTACCGTCCCGCTCTGCAAGCCTCAGCTAAGGTCAACGCTGTCCGTCGTCTGCAACCAACACAACGTAGTGCGGGCAAAGCCCGTGCAGGGGTGAGTATAAGCTACTCAGTAGGGACCCCGAGACCCCTGAAGGTCTCTCAAATCCACAAAGGATAAACCACGAAGAAAAGTACAATCACGAAGTAACAACCGACACTGCTTAGGTATATGCCCATACATATACCTAAGTCATCAATTTAAATACACTCCAACCTCCGAGCCCAAGTACAACTCAGTCCACGCAGGAAAGTATACGTATTCCACATAGGAAAGCAAAATATAATCCACACAGGATTGCACAACACAATCCACACAGGAAAACAACAGGTTTCAGCTCACACAGGTATACTTCTTCAAGGACGATAAAGATGATCACTGATCCATCTAAGTCGTCGGACCCACGAAGGATCGATAGGTAACTAACCCCCGCAGAAGACCCACACAGGATCGGGCTCACACAGAACCTGTAGGCGCTGGCTCACACAGAACCGCTGAGCGCAAGGACCCACACAGGATCGGGCTCACACAGAACCTGTAGCACTGATCCACGTAGGATCGCTGAGTGCTGTAGTCGTCGTCGTCGAATCCACACAGGATCTCTGTACTGTCGTCGTCAAATCCACACAGGATCTCTGTACTGTCGTCGTCAAATCCACACAGGATCTCTGTACTGTCGTCGTCCAATCCACACAGGATCTCTGTACTGTCGTCGTCAAATCCACACAGGATCTCTGTACTGTCGTCGTCAAAGTCACAGTAGCAGTCGTAGCAGTAGAACAGTCGCAGCCAGCACTAGGGTTCCCGCACACAGCAAGCTCGTACGGAGGGTCCGCTCCACGAGCCGAGAGGCTGATACATCAACTGTCACGAAGACCGAAGTTGATGTATCCAAAAGTTTCGTATCGCCAACAGGAACTCAACGCAACAGACGGCGCGTCGATCGGACGCCCGGTCTGAGAGTTATTGGCATTTTCGTCTCCGGGGCCCGGTTGGTTTTTAAGGCAAAACCAACCCGACCGAACTCCACCTGCGTCCAAACCTCGGGCGGAGTATGCCAAAAGATCCGTCTCACTAAGAGGAACACTATGCGACTGACGGCACGTCAATCGGACGTCCGTAGCTCAAGATATGAGCGTTTCCGCTCCGAAGGCCCGGTTGGTTTCGTGAACGAACCAACCCGGCCGAACTCAAAGTAACCCGAAACCTTGAGTGCGATATACCGAAACGACCGTCTCGATCCAAGGATCGCGTTGCCGCAGACGGTTCGTCATTCGGAGGTCCGAGGCTCAAGTTATGAGCCAAGAAACGAATCTGGTCCGAAACGGGGGGTCCGGGTCCGGGCCGACCCGGCCCGACCCCCCCCCCCCCCCCTCTGGACGGCGCGGCGGCCGGCGGCGGCGGACGGCGGCGGCGAACGGCGGCGGCGGGCGGCGGCGCGGCGGCGGGCGGCGGCGCGCGGCGGCGGGCCGCGAGGCGGCGGCGGGCCGCGCGGCGGCGGCGGCGGGCCGCGTGGCGGCGGCGGGGGGGCCGCGCTGGCGGCGGCGTGGCGGGCCGCGCTGGCGGTCGGCTTGCGGGGAGCAAGCTCCCGCTTGCTGGAAGGCGGCGCTGGCGGCGGGGCACGCGGCGCATGCGGGAGGCACGCGGGGCTAAGCCCCGCGTTTCTGTCAAAACGGCACGGCTTTAAGCCGTGCCTTGTAAAAGAAACGGCCCCCGCGGGGGCCGGCTGAATAAAACCGGGGGGGCTTTGCCCCCCCCTCCTTAAATGAACCGCCCCCCTCATTAAGAGGGGGGTCTTGAAGGTCCGGCCGGGGGTTTAATCCCCCGGTTTTTATGACATCCGGCCGGCCCGCTGGCCGGCCGGTTTTTACCAACGGGACCGGAATTTCCGGTCCCGCCCTCGACTTCCGACGCCGGCGGCCCGGCCGCCGGTCTTTCCTTCCGCCGCGGCCCGGAACCGGCCGCGGTCTCCTCGTCTCACCGCGGCCCGGAACCGGCCGCGGTGTTCGTCGTCCGGCGCGGTGCGACGGCACCGCGCCCCTTTCGCCGTGCCATGAATCCTCCCAACGCGGCGCGACGGCGTCGCGTTCTTGAAGTCTCTCCTCGGCGAAGCGCGACGGTGTTGCGGAAAATTATAAGCATGTTCATCCGCGTGGTACGACGGCACCACGCCTCTTGCTTCCACCCGCATGAATAAAACGAGAACTAAGGAGGGGGGTTCGGCCGTGTTCATGCGGTCCGACCCCCCTCACGTTAAAATAATAACATAACTAAAGAATATCCAAAGCCTCACATTTAGTCATGCTAAAATCCATGATTCAAGAATGGAATAAAAATAATCAATAATTAACATCCCCTACCTCTGGTTTCAAGAACGAAGATCGTCAACGACCCGCGGAAGACGCGTCGCGGTGGTCGGCATCACAGAAGAAGGACGTCGATGTCGTGAAGCGAGGATTCGAAGTTCTTTGACGACGATTTCGTCGCGGGAAATCGTCGCGGAAGAGAGGACGCGGAAGAAGACGTCGTCGATGTCGCGGGTATGGCGTCGCGAAAGGCGATTCCCGAGAACGTGGCGTTCTTCGTCGAAGCTTGAAGAAGAAGAAGATGAAGGCTCCAAAAACTCTCAAGGTGGCTAGAGAATTCTAACCCAAATAAAATAAGCTAAGTCTTATTTTATTCACACAATTATCAATTTGAATTTCAAAGGTTTGAAATTCAAACAATTCAAACAATTCAACTCCATTAATTAACAAAGTTGTCATGTTATTAAAAGAGGAGTTTAATGGGGGAAGTTGAGAGGTTATTAAAAGATTTAGGGGTTCGTGTGGGCCCCACCACACTTAATCCTCCCAAGGGAGGTTAAGTGGGTGTGGGTCCCACTTCCAACCCCCTTAGGTAGGTTTTTTTTTAATAAGTTTAAATAAAATTTGTTTTACACAATTTTATTTAACTTAACTGAAAAACCCCAAAACGTAACTTTCAACCCGCATCAAACGCAACTCCCGAAAAGGTCTCATTAAGCGAAAATCGGCGCTGCGAGTTCATCGGTGCCATCGGATTTCAATTCCGAGCACCGGATCAAAAGTTTGGAATTCCCGCTCGTTCGTTCACTGAACGTACCCGAGCCAAACTTCGGAAATTAATTCCGGGCACTCCGGGCCTCGGAATCAGGTGCCGTCTGAAACCGCGCTCTTGTAAAATTCTAAAGAAAATTAAGAAAAAATTTTCCTTGAATTTTACGGGTCTTTACATCATATCACTCTCATATCAGTTTTAGAATATTTTACACTTTTTAAAAGGATTGGGGACATACAAAATGATGATCCAGGGTTCTTTTTCTTCATGGAAGGCTTTGATGGTGGGGATACATATTCAAATTAGTTGATAGATGAGGAAGAGATCATCTACTTGAAGTACCGAGTGGTTGTACCTACGAGCGTGAAAGAGGATCTCATGCAATAATTTCTTGCCTCAATTTTATAGGTACATCCTTGTGTGACCAAAATGCACCATGATCTAAGATGACCATTTCGGTGGTCTG
This sequence comes from Viscum album, assembly GCA_963277665.1. Taxonomy (NCBI): domain Eukaryota; kingdom Viridiplantae; phylum Streptophyta; class Magnoliopsida; order Santalales; family Viscaceae; genus Viscum; species Viscum album. Next base: position 242,155,051 of record OY728128.1, on the reverse strand, counting down.
ACATGAAAAAGATGATATTTAGGTTTGTGACATGATGAAACACCTTTCAGGAGGTGAAGGTAGAGAATCAACTGCCTGGTGGTTTGTGAAAACTGTTTCCCATTCCAAAAATTGATATGGGATTATGTATCAATATTCATTGTGGATGTTTTTCCAAATTTCCTAGGGAATAATGATGAATTAGTGGTTTTATTAGATCAAATTATGAAGGTAGTGCATTTATTTTCTATACATGAGACTTTACCAATAGATTAGTTGATTGTTTTTCATGTTCAAGGTATAGTTTGTCTATAAGGGGTTCCAAAGATAACTGTTTCAGACTTCCATCCATGCTTTACATAATTATTCATGAAGGGCCTAAAGAAAGTTCTCAGTACATATATATTAATGTAAAGACCCGTAAAATTCAAGGGAAATTTTTTCTTAATTTTCTTTAGAATTTTACAAGAATGCGGTTTCTGACGGCACCTGATTCCGAGGCCCGGAGTGCCCGGAATTAATTTCCGAAGTTTGGCTCGGGTACGTTCAGTGAACGAACGAGCGGGAATTCCTAACTTTTGATCCGGTGCTCGGAATTGAAATCCGAGGGCACCGATGAACTCACAGCGCCGATATTCGCTTAATGAGACCTTTTCGGGAGTTGCGTTTGTTGCGGGTTGAAAGTTACGTTTTGGGGTTTTTCAGTTAAGTTAAATAAAATTGTGTAAAACAAATTTTATTTAAACTTATTAAAAAAAACCTACCTAAGGGGGTTGGAAGTGGGACCCACACCCACTTAACCTCCCTTGGGAGGATTAAGTGTGGTGGGGCCCACACGAACCCCTAAATCTTTTAATAACCTCTCAACTTCCCCCTTAAACTCCTCATTTAATAACATGACAACTTTGTTAATTAATGGAGTTGAATTGTTTGAATTGTTTGAATTTCAAACCTTTGAAATTCAAATTGATAATTGTGTGAATAAAATAAGACTTTAGCTTATTTTATTTGGGTTAGAATTCTCTAGCCACCTTGAGAGAATTTGGAGCCTTCATCTTCTTCTTCTTCAAGCTTTGACGAAGAACGCGAAGAACCTTCGAACATCGACGAAGAACGCCACGTTCTCGGGAATCGTCTTTCGCGACGCCATACCCGCGACACCGACGACGTCTTCTTCCGCGTCATCTCTTCCGCGACGATTTCCCGCGACGAAATCGTCGTCAAAGAACTTCGAATCCTCGCTTCACGACATCGACGTCCTTCTTCCGTGACGTCGACCACCGCGACGCGTCTTCCGCGGGTCGTTGACGATCTTCGTTCTTGAAACCAGAGGTAGGGGATGTTACTTATTGATTATTTTATTCCATTCTTGAATCGTGGTTTTTAGCATGACTAAACGTGAGGCTTTGGATATTCTTAGTTATGTATTATTTAACGTGAGGGGGGTCGGACCGCATGAACACGGCCGAACCCCCCCTCCTTAGTTCTCGTTTTATTCAAGCGGGTGGAAGCAAGTGGCGTGGTGCCGTCGCACCACGCGGATGAACATGCTTATAATTTTCCGCAACGCCGTCGCGCTACGCCGAGGAGAGTCTTCAAGAACGCGACGCCGTCGCGCCGCGTTGGAAGAATTCATGGCACGGCGAATGGGGCGCGGTGCCGTCGCACCGCGCCGGACGAGAAGACCGCGGCCGGTTCCGGGCCGCGGCGGGACGAGGAGACCGCGGCCGGTTCCGGGCCGCGGCGGAAGGAAAGACCGGCGGCCGGGCCGCCGGCGTCGGAAGTCGAGGGCGGGACCGGAAATTCCGGTCCCGTTGGTAAAAACCGGCCGGCCAGCGGGCCGACCGAATGTCATAAAAACCGGGGGATTAAACCCCCGGCCGGACCTTCAAGACCCCCCTCTTAATGAGGGGGGGCGGTTCATTTAAGGAGGGGGGGGCAAAGCCCCCCCGGTTTTATTCAGCCGGCCCCCGCGGGGGCCGTTTCTTTTGCAAGGCACGGCTTATAGCCGTGCCGTTTTGTGAAACGCGGGGCTTAGCCCCGCGTGCCTCCCGCCGCCGCCACGCGGTCCGCCGGCCGCCGCCGCCACGCGGTCCGCCAGCCGCCGCCGCCACGCGGCCCGCCGCCGCCACGCGGCCCGCCACCCGCCGCCGCCACGCGGCCCGCCGCCGCCGCCACGCCGCCAACCGCCGCCGCCGTCCGCCACCGTCCGCCGCCGCCGTCCGCCGCTGCCGGCCGCCGCGCCGTCCAGAGGGGGGGGGGGGGGTCGGGCCGGGTCGGCCCGGACCCGGACCCCCCGTTTCGGACCAGTTTAGGTTTTTGGCTCATAACTTGAGCCTCGGACCTCCGAATGACGAACCGTCTGCGGCAACGCGATCCTTGGATCGAGACGGTCGTTTCGGTATATCGCACTCAAGGTTTCGGTTTACTTTGAGTTCGGCCGGGTTGGTTCGTTCACGAAACCAACCGGGCCTTCGGAGCGGAAACGCTCATATCTTGAGCTACGGACGTCCGATTGACGTGCCGTCAGTCGCGTAATGTTCCTCTTAGTGAGACGGATCTTTTGGCATACTCCGCCCGAGGTTTGGACGCAGGTGGAGTCCGGTCGGGTTGGTTTTGCCTTAAAAACCAACCGGGCCCCGGAGACGAAAATGCCAATAACTCTCAGACCGGGCGTCCGATCGACGCGCCGTCTGTTGCGTTGAGTTCCTTTTGACGATACGGAACTTTTGGATACATCAACTTCGTTCTTCGTGACAGTTGATGTATCAGCCTCTCGGCTCGTGGAGCGGACCCTCCGTACGAGCTTGCTGTGTGCGGGAACCCTAGTGCTGGCTGCGACTGTTCTTCTGCTACGACTGCTACTGTGACTGCGACGACGACAGTACAGAGATCCTGTGTGGATTTGACGACGACAGTACAGAGATCATGTGTGGATTTGACGACGACGACTACAGCACTCAGCGATCCTACGTGGATCAGTGCTTCAGGTTCTGTGTGAGTCCGATCCTATGTGGGTCCTTGCGCTCAGCGGTTCTGTGTGAGCCAGCGCCTACAGGTTCTGTGTGAGCCCGATCCTGTGTGGGTCTTCTGCGGGGGTTAGTTACCTATCGATCCTTCGTGGGTCCGACGACTTAGATGGATCAGTGATCATCTTTATCGTCCTTGAAGAAGTATACCTGTGTGAGCTGAATCCTGTTGTTTTCCTGTGTGGATTGTGTTGTGCAATCCTGTGTGGATTATATTTTGCTTTCCTATGTGGAATACGTATACTTTCCTGCGTGGACTGAGTTGTACTTGGGCTCGGAGGTTGGAGCGTTTTTGAATTGATGACTTAGGTATATGTATGGGCATATACCTAAGCAGTGTTGGTTGTTACTTCGTGATTGTACTTTGCTTCGTGATTTATCCTTTGTGGAATTGAGAGACCTTCAGGGGTCTCGGGGTCCCTACTGAGTAGCTTATACTCACCCCTGCACGGGCTTCGCCCGCACTACGTTGTGTTGGTTGCAGACGACGGACAGCGTTGACTTAGCTGAGGCTTGTTGAGCGGGTCGGTACCCGGAGGTGGACCACTGGGCGGGACGTGCACGGAGCGGACGGTGGGACCCGTGGAGCAGAGGAGCTATCTGTACCCACCCTTCAGGTGGGAATTCCGGTGGACAGCTCGGAGTAGCGGCTTTTACTTTTCAGTTGCTGTTTTTCCCTTTTCGAGTTGTACTTTACTTTCAGTTTGGGTTTGTATTCTGGCCCATTTACTTTTCCGCACTTTCAGTTGTACTCTGCTTGTTTAGTGTTTACTTTCCGCTTGTTTACTCTGTGGTGTGTGTTTACTTTTCAAAGGCAATGCCTTCCCTTTTTACCGGGATTTACGCCTTGGTGCTAGTCGCCAGCCCCTGGCCTATGGAAGGCGGGCTTGGGGTAGTCACGACACGGACCCCGAGGGCGGGTCGTGACAAATTGGTATCAGAGGAGTTCGGTTCTACCGCGAACTCTGATCTTTTCTATGTGAAGCAATAATGTTTTGCGTATTGAGTGTGGTTATCAGTCCAGGGAGTCCAGTGTTGGTGCGGCGGCCGACGTATCCGTACACCAGGACCCTGACTTCTGATTTCCGACTTAATGCACGAAAACACTGATTGCGTGTGTGTTTCAAAGTTTTCTTTGTGATTACTTGTGTCAGCTCACCGGGTATACTGATCTGCTTTATGAAAGTCTCAAGTTTTCCTTGTGATTACTTGTGCCAGCTCACCAGGTATACTGTTCTAACCGTGGCGCACCTGTTTCCTTTTCAGGATGGCCCCACGACGGCAGCCAGCTAGGGTTCCGAGAGTCGAGCGAGACGACAGCCCACCGAGCGACGAGGCTTCGGTGCAGGGCCCTTTGCCAGTAGTGGCACCGGCGGTAGCTTTACCCGCCGATCCCCCGATGCTTCCAGCAGCAGCCGCTGACGATGCACGTCGCCTCAGCGCACTGCATGAGTTTCAGCGCCAGCGACCGCCCAGGTTTCGCGGGGAGACGGATCCCCAGGCAGCAGAGGACTGGCTGGAGGCAGTGGTTCGAGTGTTTAGGCTAGTGAGGACACCAGCAGACCTCATGGTGATCCTCGCTGCGAGCCTATTACACGCAGCAGCAGGACGATGGTGGAGCTTGATGCTCCAGGTGCACGATGAGGCATCCTTGCTCTGGACGGACTTCGAGAGCCTCTTCCGCTCTGAGTTCGTCCCAGCCACCCTTCGTGTGGTGCGTATCCAGGAGCTTCTACAGCTGCGGCAGGGCAGCATGACGGTCGCCCAGTACTCGGCGAGATTTACCGATCTCTCGCGCTACTCGACCGACATGGTACGGGACCCATTCTTCCGGGCCCGGACCTTCGAGCAGGGTTTGAGACACGAGATCAGGGCATCGCTGATCTCCCTCAGCATACCGACTCAGACAGGAGTACTGGAGCGGGCTCTTCTGATCGAGAGCTTCCTTGCTGAGTCTACACCAGCACAGCGACCCACCGCAGGGCGGCACGTGGCAGAGTCATCTGCAGCTGGCAGTCGACGAATGACTCAGGGGTGCAGACAGACCAGACCTCAGGGCACTGGCTCAGCAGTGCAGGGCACACAACGCGGAGCCAGTCTTTCGAGTGGAAGACAGTGCTATGCATGCGGCGGGCGAGGCCACATGGCTCGTGACTGCCCGACCTGCCATGCGGAGGAGCAGCGGACGGTTGAGGAACCACCTAGGCAGAGGCAGAGGTTCGACCGTGGCGGTCCGCAGGGAGGAGGCGGACGAGGCAGAGGAGCTGGACGAGCAGCTGATGGTGGCCGACGCTTTGAGGCTCTACCACCACCACCACCAGGAGGTCCACCCCAACCGCAGGGGAGAGCTCAGCTTCAGGCAGCCGAGGCCTTCGATCATGGAGCTCTGGGAGCCGATGGACAGGAGCAGAACTAGTGGTTACATCCTTTGTACTTCTGGTTCCTTGTTGCTTTTGTGTAGCGTCTTGTTTTACGGGCTGCAATAATAAAAGACGCATACCTTGTGATGTTTTCGTTCCTGTCCTCTATCGTAATGTTACTAAGAGGTTCCAGTTTTGGCTGTTGACTTGACCCTCACTTGTGAGACATCTACTGGAGGAGACCCAGTTACCACACACTGATGCCGACAGTGTGACTCAACCCTTGGAGGCGAGAGTAACGGTTGAATCTCTTAGTAGTAGCGTCGAGGCCTTACGACGTCATCCTTAGTATGGATTAGTATCATCCATGTTAGGATTGACTGTTTTAGGCAAAGAATGTGGTTCATCCAGGGGATGAGACCAGGTTTCTCTTTTCGGCAAAGAAGAAATCTTGCAGCTCTTGTGGGACCAGAGATGGTCCGGGCCACGTCAAAAGAGGTCCATGTCATCCAGGAGCGGGTCCTACATGGACGATCGATTCCTCTTGTGCGCAACAGATGGCGACACGGGAATCTCCAGGAGAGCACATGGGAGCGGGAGGCTCAGATGCGTGCTCAGTATCCTCTTTTGTTTCCCTAGTTTTTGATGTAGCTTTACGGGGACGTAAAGCCCTGAGGTGGGAGTAATGTAAAGACCCGTAAAATTCAAGGGAAATTTTTTCTTAATTTTCTTTAGAATTTTACAAGAATGCGGTTTCTGACGGCACCTGATTCCGAGGCCCGGAGTGCCCGGAATTAATTTCCGAAGTTTGGCTCGGGTACGTTCAGTGAACGAACGAGCGGGAATTCCTAACTTTTGATCCGGTGCTCGGAATTGAAATCCGAGGGCACCGATGAACTCGCAGCGCCGATATTCGCTTAATGAGACCTTTTCGGGAGTTGCGTTTGTTGCGGGTTGAAAGTTACGTTTTGGGGTTTTTCAGTTAAGTTAAATAAAATTGTGTAAAACAAATTTTATTTAAACTTATTAAAAAAAAACCTACCTAAGGGGGTTGGAAGTGGGACCCACACCCACTTAACCTCCCTTGGGAGGATTAAGTGTGGTGGGGCCCACACGAACCCCTAAATCTTTTAATAACCTCTCAACTTCCCCCTTAAACTCCTCATTTAATAACATGACAACTTTGTTAATTAATGGAGTTGAATTGTTTGAATTGTTTGAATTTCAAACCTTTGAAATTCAAATTGATAATTGTGTGAATAAAATAAGACTTTAGCTTATTTTATTTGGGTTAGAATTCTCTAGCCACCTTGAGAGAATTTGGAGCCTTCATCTTCTTCTTCTTCAAGCTTTGACGAAGAACGCGAAGAACCTTCGAACATCGACGAAGAACGCCACGTTCTCGGGAATCATCTTTCGCGACGCCATACCCGCGACACCGACGACGTCTTCTTCCGCGTCATCTCTTCCGCGACGATTTCCCGCGACGAAATCGTCGTCAAAGAACTTCGAATCCTCGCTTCACGACATCGACGTCCTTCTTCCGTGACGTCGACCACCGCGACGCGTCTTCCGCGGGTCGTTGACGATCTTCATTCTTGAAACCAGAGGTAGGGGATGTTACTTATTGATTATTTTATTCCATTCTTGAATCGTGGTTTTTAGCATGACTAAACGTGAGGCTTTGGATATTCTTAGTTATGTATTATTTAACGTGAGGGGGGTCGGACCGCATGAACACGGCCGAACCCCCCCTCCTTAGTTCTCGTTTTATTCAAGCGGGTGGAAGCAAGTGGCGTGGTGCCGTCGCACCACGCGGATGAACATGCTTATAATTTTCCGCAACGCCGTCGCGCTACGCCGAGGAGAGTCTTCAAGAACGCGACGCCGTCGCGCCGCGTTGGAAGAATTCATGGCACGGCGAATGGGGCGCGGTGTCGTCGCACCGCGCCGGACGAGAAGACCGCGGCCGGTTCCGGGCCGCGGCGGGACGAGGAGACCGCGGCCGGTTCCGGGCCGCGGCGGAAGGAAAGACCGGCGGCCGGGCCGCCGGCGTCGGAAGTCGAGGGCGGGACCGGAAATTCCGGTCCCGTTGGTAAAAACCGGCCGGCCAGCGGGCCGGCCGGATGTCATAAAAACCGGGGGATTAAACCCCCGGCCGGACCTTCAAGACCCCCCTCTTAATGAGGGGGGGGCGGTTCATTTAAGGAGGGGGGGGGCAAAGCCCCCCCGGTTTTATTCAGCCGGCCCCCGCGGGGGCCGTTTCTTTTGCAAGGCATGGCTTATAGCCATGCCGTTTTGTGAAACGCGGGGCTTAGCCCCGCGTGCCTCCCGCCGCCGCCACGCGGTCCGCCAGCCGCCGCCGCCACGCGGTCCACCAGCCGCCGCCGCCACGCGGTCCGCCAGCCGCCGCCGCCACGCGGCCCGCCGCCGCCACGCGGCCCGCCACCCGCCGCCGCCACGCGGCCCGCCCCGCCGCCACGCCGCCAACCGCCGCCGCCGTCCGCCGCCGCCGTCCGCCGCCGCCGGCCGCCGCGCAGTCCAGAGGGGGGGGGTCGGGCCGGGTCGGCCCGGACCCGGACCCCCCGTTTCGGACCAGTTTAGGTTTTTGGCTCATAACTTGAGCCTCGGACCTCCGAATGACGAACCGTCTGCGGCAACGCGATCCTTGGATCGAGACGGTCGTTTCGGTATATCGCACTCAAGGTTTCGGTTTACTTTGAGTTCGGCCGGGTTGGTTCGTTCACGAAACCAACCGGGCCTTCGGAGCGGAAACGCTCATATCTTGAGCTACGGACGTCCGATTGACGTGCCGTCAGTCGCGTAATGTTCCTCTTAGTGAGACGGAGCTTTTGGAATACTCCGCCCGAGGTTTGGACGCAGGTGGAGTCCGGTCGGGTTGGTTTTGCCTTAAAAACCAACCGGGCCCCGGAGACGAAAATGCCAATAACTCTCAGACCGGGCGTCCGATCGACGCGCCGTCTGTTGCGTTGAGTTCCTTTTGACGATACGGAACTTTTGGATACATCAACTTCGGTCTTCGTGACAGTTGATGTATCAGCCTCTCGGCTCGTGGAGCGGACCCTCCGTACGAGCTTGCTGTGTGCGGGAACCCTAGTGCTGGCTGCGACTGTTCTTCTGCTACGACTGCTACTGTGACTGCGACGACGACAGTACAGAGATCCTGTGTGGATTTGACGACGACAGTACAGAGATCCTGTGTGGATTTGACGACGACGACTACAGCACTCAGCGATCCTACGTGGATCAGTGCTTCAGGTTCTGTGTGAGCCCGATCCTGTGTGGGTCCTTGCGCTCAGCGGTTCTGTGTGAGCCAGCGCCTACAGGTTCTGTGTGAGCCCGATCCTGTGTGGGTCTTCTGCGGGGGTTAGTTACCTATCGATCCTTCGTGGGTCCGACGACTTAGATGGATCAGTGATCATCTTTATCGTCCTTGAAGAAGTATACCTGTGTGAGCTGAATCCTGTTGTTTTCCTGTGTGGATTGTGTTGTGCAATCCTGTGTGGATTATATTTTGCTTTCCTATGTGGAATACGTATACTTTCCTGCGTGGACTGAGTTGTACTTGGGCTCGGAGGTTGGAGCGTTTTTGAATTGATGACTTAGGTATATGTATGGGCATATACCTAAGCAGTGTTGGTTGTTACTTCGTGATTGTACTTTTCTTCGTGATTTATCCTTTGTGGAATTGAGAGACCTTCAGCGGTCTCGGGGTCCCTACTGAGTAGCTTATACTCACCCCTGCACGGGCTTCGCCCGCACTACGTTGTGTTGGTTGCAGACGACGGACAGCGTTGACTTAGCTGAGGCTTGTTGAGCGGGTCGGTACCCGGAGGTGGACCACTAGGCGGGACGTGCACGGAGCGGACGGTGGGACCCGTGGAGCAGAGGAGCTATCTGTACCCACCCTTCAGGTGGGAATTCCGGTGGACAGCTCGGAGTAGCGGCTTTTACTTTTCAGTTGCTGTTTTTCCCTTTTCGAGTTGTACTTTACTTTCAGTTTGGGTTTGTATTCTGGCCCATTTACTTTTCCGCACTTTCAGTTGTACTCTGCTTGTTTAGTGTTTACTTTCCGCTTGTTTACTCTGTGGTGTGTGTTTACTTTTCAAAGGCAATGCCTTCCCTTTTTACCGGGATTTACGCCTTGGTGCTAGTCGCCAGCCCCTGGCCTATGGAAGGCGGGCTTGCGGTAGTCACGGCACGGACCCCGAGGGCGGGTCGTGACAATTAATTAGTATAAATTTATAGCCATAGAAATATGGGTAGTCATGGTGTACTATATAGGAGATTGAGGATATGATGCAAGTATGTGTGCGTGTCTTCGGTGGGTCATGGGAAAGGCTTATATCTTTGGTGTAATTTATCAATAAAAACAGTTATCTAGAAATTATAAAGATGTAACTATTGAAGGATCATTATATAAGGCCATGAAAATAATATCAATGAAGGTTGGTGGCTTGTGAGTAAGGGGTTTTGGGGCCAAGTATCATACATGATACATCATAGTAGGTGTAGTTGATTCATAATTGTATGGATATAGTGAAAAATTTACATAAGTCATATGTTGAGGGATGGATAAGACCCTAGTGTTTATAGTGGGTGATTGTGCATCCCTTCAGGTGTCGCCTAGGTTGGGTCACTGTTGGATATGGAAGTAGGGGATGTTGGTACCTTGGGTTGTTGGACCATATGACATTGTGGAGATGATCGGGCCAAGGGAGTACTAATTTTCTATTCCACATAAATACATTTCAATGCATAATGTTTTCTAGGTATCAAATCCTTAGTATTATAACCCAACCCCTTCTCATGTGATCGATGTGGATGATGTCGACTTAGAGATAGATTCACCAATTGAGAAGCATCTGATATATGTGTTGGATCATGGTGAGAATGTTTTTAAGGGAAAGGCACTATGAATAGTTCATGTTTTGTTGAAACATGGACGGTCTAGGAGGAGGCTTGGGAAATGGAGAAAAATATGTGGGCTTAGTGGCTTGATATTTTTGACATAAAATCTTATAGATTCTAAGGAGTTCAGGTCAATGATGAGCTATTATAAGGTGTAGAGATTTTATGATCACTCCTTTTTCAAGTAATGACTCCTTTTAATTATTTGTGTCATACTAACTGAATTTAATTCATGGATTAAATTAAATCAGTCCTCAAAATTTTACTCCCTTGTAAATGTTTTTCACCGCATTTTGATATGTCACAAAAGTGGATTACACCCCCCAATAACTATCTTCCACCATAGGTAGACATTTAGGGAAGGTATATTACCCCCAATTTAATCACAATTTATTTTTTTAAAGGGTTGTGTTGGGGTTTATTTGGGAAATGAAAAAATCAGTAATTAATTTTAAATGATTTGAAATAGTAATTAATCTCTTGTAATTTTATCACCCAATTACAGAAGTCACGACTCCAGCATTGTATAACCCTCTATACATGCAACTCCTCCACTATAGGGATTTGGAATCATCTACCACTTGACAAAAACTCCCTACACACCACCATCTTAGAGCGAAGACCCTCCTCACAACTCCCTCTTCACTAGAGGTGTCCTACTATTGATTTTTGGGAAACTGCATCGATCCAGATGTGATATCATGTTAGATATTTGATATCTAAAAATTGTTTTAAATGTATTACTTCTGGTTATTCATAAACATCTTAATCCATTACTAATATATTATCTACATCCTATTGAATAGAATATAGAAGTTCACTGTTATAACTGACGTATGGTTTTTGTAACCGCTTCCTGCACTGTAAAGGGTGGTGGTCTAAATTCCAATCCCATAGTCTCGATTTTAGTTTTGTGTATGCAATTAATGAAAAGTTATGGTATGATTAAATTATTTATTTTTTCTACAGTCTTTAAATTAATTTATTAAATTAATTAATTCAAGGATTTCTGAAATTTGTAATGGAATTTTTTGGATGAAATAATTAATTGATGAATTAATTATGAGTATTTTCGATTGTAGATTTATTAAATTAATTGGGTAATTAAATAGTGGATATAATGTTATTAATTAATTTCTTAATTAACTAATGGGACGGTTAGGATTATGAAATTAATGTAAATAAGTAATTATTGTTTTAATTAGAGTATTTGATATAATTAATTGATTATGAATTGATTAATAGAATTATTATTGAAATAGGAATTGGATATGATAATGTTGGCATGAACTATCACATATGATAAATGGGGCGTGGGGATGAGATTAAAGGTAGAATACCTAGAGAGATTCTAATATTGTTTACTTAAGGACCATGTTAGCCTTGAGGGATGAAGATTGTGAGAGCATCTAATACTGTTTTTGAAGGAATGTCTGAGACTTAAATGGAAAATATCGTGATAGATTTACCATTTTTACATTGAAATATTTATACTTCATTTCGTATTACCCACTTTAGAACCTTGAGTTCAGCACCCATAATGCACAATACCAGTTCGTAACTGATTTACTTGTTTTATATACTTGATAAATTCGATATAAATTAGGATAATGAATTGTAACATGGAAATTCAGTATTTTCATATGCCATGGGGTTAGTTCAGACTCTAGCACATGCCATTGTATGTATTGAGTTATTGGTATACTCAGGAACCAAATAGTCTATATAGTTAATAAAGATTAATTAATAATTTGATAACTATTTAATAAAGCATTACAACTATTTCGTTGCATAACTGAATAAACTATTTATAGACTAGATTTGTTTTAGACACCGTTGGTTGTGGCCTACATAGTTGTATTCACACCCTACTTGGCTGCCTAACTAGTACCCGAATATACATTTTTTTTCAAGAAATGTAAACAGAAAATGACAAGAGTCATATTATTGATTGGCATTGGAGCTTGGATGTGGGAATCATTTGTGGTTTAGGACCCAAAAGGGAGTCTTATAAGACTTTATTATTTACATTTTTAGACACATGACATAAACATTACGATGACATGTTTTATAATTTTGTTGGATATTATATTTTTGGTAATTTAATCTTAGGATACTGGTATTGATTATGATTATATTGTCTTCTTCTATTGTTCATTTATTCCTGATACAATTTTACTCCAGTAAAAGAGGGTATAGTCCCCCCATGATTTAATTATCAGAATCTTGTTTCTAGCCAGCATCCCTTGGCATATAGTGATGTGTGCTTGAGGTCATGGGACCCCCAAGATCAGGGAACCATTATATGCTCTCGGGGTCATGATGTTACACAATAACACAAACATTAATGTGATTTAAACCAAACAAATTCGAATAATGAGGAAAACCATGAAGATGATGAGGTTTTATGTTTAGGAAATATTCTCAATACATTATCAATTCAAAATTATTAATATTTTCACCAAATGATGTTCACTAAAGTGATATTGGATGAACAACATTTAAATTAAAACTATGAGTTACTAGTTACTAATAAATGTTTTATTGAAAATTAAATTATATTAAGGATGGTTGATGAAAAGCTAATTTTGAGGAAATTTTATGATATTCTTGTTATAAAAAACAATCTTGATTACCTTAAAATTAATATACCTAATATGTTCCATGTTGGTCAAATTATTTCTAAATTCCACCTATGTTGAAGGATGTTGGTAAATATCTCATTAAAAGAGTGAGGATATTTCATTGGGAGAATTTCAAATTTTTATTCACATTGATTAAGAATCCATGTTGAGATACATGGGTATGGAATCCCAACATGATACCAAGGTTAATATTATTAATGGAATGGAACTATAAAAAAGTATTTATATTTCATGTATAAATGTAAACAATTCAAGAAGAAAGAAAATAATTCCAAGAATAAAGGAGAATTATTTTCTTGTGAGAATCCATGGATTTTGACAAGGGAATATCGTTATTGATTGAAAGTTAACAAACACACAAATAATTTAATGACTTGATGAAATATAGTTGTGTTGAAATCCAAAGTCAATATGACTTCAATGAAAATGGTATAGTGGATTGATTATAGTGTAATGGTTCATGGGTGAAAGGGATATTTTATTTTCATAACATTTTAGGATATTTTTTTCATGAATACGTTACACCTTATAAATAATATGTACTCTAATATAACTGGATAAGGCAGTGTGGAACATGGAATTACTTTTGGGAATAAGTTTAATCTTCTAAATGTGTTGTAGGTACCTGATATTTCAATGAATTTAGTCTAGGTTTATCTTCTAGGTAAGAATATATTTTGATTTTCATTCTAATACAGAAATGTTATCTTGTTGATGGTTGGTATTTCAATAGGGAAGGGTTACTTAAGTGATGGCATGCATCAATTTTTTTTAATAATTTGATTTATTCTCACACGTAATTTGTTGACATCTCTAATTTATGGCTCGGTAATTTGAAATATATTAATTATAATTCATTAAAAATGATGATTAATTTGAACCTAATTAACATAGGAAATATGTTTAATAAATATAAACCATGTTTATAATATAAATTAGTTTAAAAAATATTTCAATGTTTGGAGAGAAATTATGATATATTTGAATTAGTATATTTTTACAATTATGAATTAATTATTTTTTTAACTCGTGGTGGAAAATTTTATTTTTTTTACTTTGTTGATGAATGTAGAATATATTTCAATAAATATCTTATTAGAAAATAAGATCAATCCTTTAATATGTTCAATAAGTATAAAACTAAATTTGAAAACCAATTAATCAAAATGATTAAACTATTACATTCATATAGTGGTGGTGAATATTTTATAAATGAATTTAATGAGTTCTTTGAATAAAATAGAATAATTCAACAAAATATTGGTCCTTGAAAACCATAAAAAAATGGATTACCTGATATGAAAAAATATAATTTAGTTGAAATAGTAAATTGTATGAACAATAAATTTATTTTTTATTAAATTTATAGCGGGAATCATTATTAGATGGATTTCATATTCACAATAATATTTTTTATAACAAATAATTGTTATCCCCTTTGGAAATTTCGGAAGTTCTAAGAACTAATATTTCCCATTTTAATGTGTGGTAGTGTTAAGCTTATTATAGAGTTTCTAATCCAAAATAACTAAAATTGTTCCAAATGTGATTAAAGATATTTTATTGGATATTAAAAAAATAATAAATCATATATATTTATGGATTTCGAATGTAAATTAATTTTTGAATCATGGTAAGTAAGATATATTGAAAATAAATTGTATAAACGAAATGTGGTTGGGTTTATTCAACATAACCCTATCTCTGGTAGTTCATATAGTTCTAATAATATAGTAGTGAAGAATGATAATTCTTGAGTTAATCTTAAATGGATTACTAGACATAGGATGGAGAAACATCTAAATCTATAATTTATTTCTCCTAGTTCTAGTGTTTTTTAAAAGGAGATCATAATATCCTTCTTTTGAATAACTATCCAATGTTATTAACTATATAAGAGAACCAAAATACATATAAAGAAGTAATAAATTCTAGATATTTTGAAATATGTAATGAATAAATTATTGATGAAATATATTTTATTAAGGGGGATAATACTAGGGTCATTATGGATTTACAAAGAGGTTCAAAACCTCTTAGCTATAAATGGGTTTTTTTTAAAGGGTATGATTATAGTGGAAAATTTTAGGATGCTAAAGAATGATTAGTTTTCAAGGGTTTTAGTAAAATATATGGAGTTAATGATTTTGATACTTAGGCTATTATCTCAGAGATTACTTTATTAATGATTTTTTTTGGATTGGATTCAAATAATCATTTGTATGAAAATAAAATGGATGATAAAACTTTTTTTTGAATGGATACTTATACAAATATGTGGAAATGTTATAACTAGATGTTTTTTATAAGGTAATTAAAATAAAGTATGTAAACTAGTCAAATATCATTATCTCCTTAAATAATATATTAATAAATTGAAAGATTGTTTTATTTTATTATATTATCTAATTGGTATATTCCTAAAAATGACGATAAATGTGTTTATTAAATGTGTTCAATATAGTATGGAGTTATTATGTGTATATATGTTGTTGATATATTAATTTTTGGAATCAATATTTTTTATGTAAATGATAAAAATATTTTTTATCCTCAATGTTTAAAAAAGGATCTTAAAATAGTACAAAATATTATATATATAATAGTTATAAAACATAGCGGGGATTATTCTTAATGTTAGTCTCGTTACAAAGAAAAAATTTAAAATATATTTTACCATCTTGGTTTCATGGATGATAATACTCAAATTTATTATTGTGTTAAAATATTTATGAATACTTTCAAATCTTGTAACACTACGACTTCTTAAAAATAATATTATGTTTGAGTATTTGACAAGACACATCATGCTTGAACAAAACATGATTATTTAAATATATTCATTATAAACATGAAGTTAAACTCGTAGATATAAGTATTATTAACTAATTAATGAAATATACATAAATTTAATAATAGATATAAATTAATTGACATACTTTTTGGAAATATTAACGTAATTTTTAATGATGAAATTTTATTGTTATAAAATTTAGCTTAATTAAAAAATGATATTTATTTTTATTAGTGAGAAAATATTGTAATTAATTTATTAAATTTTTTAATATTTTATATTAAAAAATTAACATAATTTTATTAATCATCAAATCAAAATTAACATAGTGTGCTTTTTTTGTATTTTTGTAAAATGATTGATTTTTCAATGAATAGTGATAATTTAAGATTTTTCAAATAATGACATTTATATTAATTAAATAAATTAATTTTAATGGCCCATTATATTTTAGATTTAATATTAAAGTAAAAAAAATTAAAAATTTGATTTAAAATAATTAAACAATTTCATTTTAATTATTAATTTTCTTTATTTTACGAATAAGGTTATAAATTTTATTAAAAACATGTTTTCTATAAACTATTTTTAAGAGCATAAATTTTATACATTTTAATTAATTAAAATTAACAATGATAGAAAATATTTATATTAAATTTATATATTATATATCTTTTCATATTAATTTTAATTTATATAATTATTACTTATATTTAGTGAGTTAATATAAGATCACATATTCCTTGGAAAATACATTTCTTAAAAAAACAATTTTTCAGCACATTTATATTTCTAATTTTTTATTCAATCCGACCACTTGTTTGAGATAAATTTAATAAAATTTATTACATATTTTTTATCGTCATAAATAGAATTAGGTAATATAATGAAATAAATTTTTGGTCATAATCAATCATAAAAATAGTAAAAATTAATTACCAGAGATAAAGTTAAAATGATGTTTTGTGCATTACCTGTGATTTTGTTAATATTAATTCTACATGAACAATGTATTTTTTTATAAATTTTGTTTAATATTTAAAATAATTTTTTAATAATATAATAGGGATATTTAAGTATTATTCTTAAATGATAAATTTTATAGGTAAAACTGACTTGTTACCATGGTGAAAACTAAAATGGTAAGGTAGAGTAACAATAATGTTAGGGGAAAAATGTATAAAATATGTGTTTTTTTATTGTGGAGGGGATGGTTGATATTAT
The DNA here is from genome assembly GCA_963277665.1 of Viscum album. NCBI lineage: Eukaryota > Viridiplantae > Streptophyta > Magnoliopsida > Santalales > Viscaceae > Viscum > Viscum album. The sequence continues at coordinate 242,138,088 of OY728128.1, read as the reverse complement.
CCTTCCTCCAATAATTTTTCTATAATATTTAGAGGAAATTTTTTAGAGAGTGACTTCCAATTACTAAATTATTTTTGGTATTTACAAGAATGGAAATATTTCTCACATATAAAAGGGAACACCCTATAATGTCCACTACATACTTCAAGAGCATTTTAGTTTTGCCAATTCATGAACAAATCCATTAATAAATTCAATTCAAATAACCTATCTTTTTTTTTATTACAAAGTCTGCCTTCTAAAATATTTTTTTCAATCCAAAAGAGGTTGTCTGAAGAAAAAATATCATTCTTAACTGAATATTATGATTTAATTCTTCTTTCACATCAACAAAATATCATTAAACTATGATGATATAATTTCAAAATTATATCCCTTGTAATAATATTTTATTATGATAATTTACCAACATAAATCCATTTATCCTTTTATAAAATTAGAATCCAACCAATCTTTTGTGTGTATGACAATATACCGCCCTGCGAACCGATGTAATTTGTTTTCCATCATTGACATTAATGGATATTTATGATGTTGTATTCAGTGTATATATAATATAAAGGAAATTTATATAATTTTTTTAATTAATATATCATATATTTTTTTCCATTATATTCACTGAAAAATGATAATCATGTCTGTGCATACATGTGGATTACAACCTCCACATTGCAATGTTAATTATTTTTCATTATCTCATCACATGGATGATATAAATATGTGTGTATTTAGTTAAATAATATTATATGTATTATATAACTATCATTATATAAAGATAAAATAACATTTACCATCTTTCAATCATGATCATTGAAAAATCAAAATGTTTTTGATGCGTACATATGATCGGCCGTCATCCTGATTGTAACTTAGTTCATTATTCATACTTATAATATATGATTGGTTTTAAAATTATAATATATATATATATATAAATGACAATTATTTCATGATTATTATTATTTATATGAGGAAATAACAATCTATTTGACCTTAGTCGTCATTCCAAAGTGATTTTCTACATATGAGCAGAATATCATCGAAACATTTCATGTAAACATTGTTAATTATGTAATTTAATATGATATGATAATAAATAATATAAAAAGAATTATAAAATTGAAAAAATTTCTTAATAAATTAAATAATTAATGTTATTTTAAAATTCAAGAAATAAAATAATGCATGTGACAAGTCAGAACCAAGGAAAGGGATCTACCTGAAACTCCATTTCCACCATGTTATTACCACTCTCTATCAAAATCACTTAATATATCCCATTAAAGTCTATAAATAATTAAAAATTACTTATTTATGTCACTTAATTATATAAATAACTTATTCTCCCTTTATTTTATAGGGTAATACATTTCATGTATTTATTTCTCAAATAACATCACTATGAAATGTCCTTTGATTATGAAAAGAGTAAGGATTATCCAACACATTTTATTTCCATGGGTAATTGTTAATTTTATACCTAATGATTTATTTCCTTTTTATAGCACATATAAATCATGAACATGTTATGATTGATACACCCAAAAAACCTCTAAATTATGGGGTAAACATTTTGTCCGGTGATATGATATATATGTGATTATGGAGTAAACAAAATCAATATGGGACAATTTCAACCATGTGATATTATATAATACATTAAAATTGACTCATTTTTAGTTAATTATATATATTTCTACTACATTTTCATCATTTATATGATCTTATGATATGATTATTTTTATTTTATGCTTCTATGTGATTACTCACGAGCGTTCTCTTTTATGTTATTATCTTAAAACATTGACTCATATGTTATGTTTATTTTCATGTTTATTCCCATAAAGAGATTTTTACATCACCTCTCTATTTTATGTATTTCTTTGATAATCCAATCAATAATGAAGAGACTAAATGGATTAAGGAGATTGTTATGGTGAATAAATTATGTATTACATGTTTTAGTTTCATTTTATATATTATGAACATTTTCTTAAAAGGAACTAGGCCTCACAATATTTTGGTCAAACTTATTGGATATTTATGATTAAAAATCATGTAAAAATATTTTAAAATTGATTGGGTCATTTTAGCTTGTATTACTGAAGTTTTTGTTATTTTATATATTTGGACTATAATAATTTATTAATAACATTAGGGATAAGTCAAAGTATTTGAAAATATCATGGAATTTTGGTGAAATTTATAGAGAGTGTATTCCTAAATATCACATCTCTATTAGGATACTACAAGTGGATGTGGAACTAGTAATGTTGTACCGAGGAATAATAACTCTGAAAGGGGTGCATTGGGATTATCCTCGATTGTCACCTAGTAAACGATAATGTGCCTTGCTATATAAATAGATTGAAAATCATGAGGGATATGTTTTGAAAGTTCATAAACTATATATAGACTATTATATGATGATCTGGGGTTGATGTACATATAATTTACTTAATTTTTATGGAATTCATAAAACATTACACAAATAGAAACCTGAATACCAATTATTTTAGTGACTTCTGTAATTGAGAAATGAAACAATTGGTAAATAAATCATATACATTATCTCCAAATAGGTTCCTTTTTACCAACACATTTATTAGAAACATCAAACATAATACATATCCTCATTTCTAGGGGAAGGAGACATAGGAAGGTGTGAGATAATATTCTCAGTAAGGGTAAACAAGTGAGACAAGTAATCATAAACATGGGAATATGAGTATGTGAATGTGATCATAACATTTAAATATCTTACCCTTCATATCATAAGATCAGAAACATGAAACGTGACATAAAGTATAGTAGTTCATAATACATAAATCATAAGAAAATATAGAACACAGTACATGAAAGTGTATCATCAGAATAAGGCATTAAATTATGGCATACAAATAAGAATATAAAAACCTTAAGTCATGGATTCCTACCAAGACCTTCATGACATGTTCGACTTCATATAACCATTTGTGTACCAGCATTGGGCATCAAATGACGTCCTATGTGCCCTAAAATTTTATGGTTGGGGATATTTCCAATGTACACTCTTGTTTTGGTCTTGGGATGCTCACATATATACCCTCTTTTTTCAAGCTTCGTATTCCCACACATGTACCATCTTGTATGGGGCTAGGGAACCCTCCTATTTACCCTCTTTTTTCTGGATTCTTATGCCCTCCCATTTACGATTTCAGATCATTAAATATTTATAAATAACAAAATCAATAGAGTTAGATATAGGACCCACCTGTCACACAGTATAATCACATATACAAGAACCAGAAAACATTCATGATATCATGACCCCTGAAAATATATTGGTTTTATAAACATCAAATCATAACACATGAAATGAAACGGAAATAATTAAAATTTTATCATATCATAGAAAATGTAAAATAGATAGGTTTAATAACCATTTAATCAAATAATAAACCATGAAAATAAATAGGTTTTAGTAGAATATAACCCTTGAAAGTGAAATGAGTTTCATAAACATATAAACCATGAATGAGAAATAGGTTTCATAAATATTTATCGATAGAAACATAAAAATTTCTGATAAAGGATATGAATAGAACCATTTAATAGTTTTCCTATAATGGATGGAGAAAAATCAATGTATCTCATCAAAAATGGAAAATAATTTTAAAATGACTTTTAAAAATAATTCTTGAGGATAATATCCTTTCTTATCAGAAAAGTATTTTTAAAACATAAACCATTCAGAAAACCATTTTCATTGAAAATGAATTGAAAACATAGAAATAAGGATTTAAATAATTTTGAAAACATTTTCCCTTTTATACTTATAAATTAATATTTAAAACATTTTTAAAACCATTTTCATTTAATACATATATAATAATCTCTATTTTTTTGAAAACCATTTCATTGAAAACACTTTGAAAACATATAATGAATGTTTGAAAAAGTTTTAAAAACCATTTTCCTTGAAATTATTTAAAAGAAGATTTATTTTTTATACTTATTTTTAAATTAATTCAATATTTAATATGAATACTTGAAAACATATTTAGAAAAAATGTTTTCTAAAGAACACAGATTTTTGATCAAAATGTGAATTAAAGTTATATTTTCATAAAAAAATTTATTAATTATCGTAGGTACGAAATGGTTTTAAAGTTTTATAGTTAATTGGATATAAAATTCATATCCACAGGATATTAAAAATCATGATATTTATGGAGAGATAGATAATAAAATTTCATCAATAGATGAATAATCATAAACAATAATGATAAAATATGAGATTATGGTAATTAATTATTACCACTTTGGTAATGTGGAATGATAATATAATGGAATGAATAATGTTCTATGATGCATTACATATCACTAAAATAATGATATTCCAGATATAACATTTTTAAGGTAGTATATACACCTCACAAGAATTATATTGGGGCATAACATAGCATCTATCTCAAATAAGTCAAATTGAGACAAAATTACATTATTGATTTGGTTACATTTGAAACATACAACCCATGAAAGAAAGATCATCAAATGGATATGTATGTTCCCATAGATTTATGATAAATAATAGTAGAATAAATAAATGGGTATTATACACACAACCCCAAAAAAGGGTGGTGAATAAATAATGTATATCATGGAATCAAAAATTGAGATGAAACTTCATTATCTTGTGTATTGACAATCGTTGCACTTGTTTAAAACTCATCTGAATAGGGTAAATCCTTTTGTTTTTCACAAAAGGGCTTTCATGGGTGAATTTATCCCCAATAAGAGAATTTTATGAGGAATTTAGGGATGGTGGGGAGTGAATTTTGTGAATCTTGGATGAAATTGAGTGGTTTGAGAGGTGTGAAGTAGGAGGAGAGTGTTGTTCCTATTATAGTGGAGGATGAGTGGCTCTCCAGTAAATACCAAAAGCTATACAATAATGGATGGTCAAACATAGACAATGTGCCTCCAAAATGGAAAACTAATATATTATAGGTGAATAATGGTAGATAAAAATCAATAACCCAAATAAATAAGTGCATTTCAATAATTTTGGTCCTTAACATATACGTTTTCCAGATTTTGTTGTTTTGGTTTTTATTAAATCATTAAGTATTTTAACATAACTAATTTAACAATTTTGAATAAATGAAATTGAAATTTATTATAAAAAATATACACAATTAATTATAATTATTATACATTATTTATAAAATAAAAATACCACATGTGTTGAAAATAAATTTAAAACAAGTGCATGTAATATGCTAAAACACAACTTTTATCGGGTTCATGCTAAAAATGTTTTTAGTATCAATGGATCAAATTATTAGTTATAAAAGATAAATTTTTATACTAATTTAACTTATATTATATTTATTAACACATAAAAATAACTTGGTATAAGGTAGTATTTTTATTAATTTTAAATCAATAAATAAAATATCAATTTTCAAAAGATAACATTAATGTCAATTTTGAAATTATTTATTAAATTTTTATTTAATGAATATTAAAAAAATATTGGTATCAAAATAAATTAATTTAAATTCATATTGACATGATATGTTAATCTTCTATAAAATTTTATGCCAATAGTTCAACAAATTTACATCACTTTTTATATTTATAGTATAATTAATTTTAGTTAATTATTAACTAAATATTCACTTTATTAACATTTCATAAGCATTTTATGTAGCTAAATCATCAAAAAAATTATTGAGAAGTAATTATGATAAATTTAAATCATTTAATTGTCAAAAAGATATATTTAACTGAATATAAGTTTTTCCATATCTAAAAATTTTATAAATGTTAATGTAGATGAATATTACCTTTTTATATTTTTCCTTACCTAACTTATAAAACTGGGGACTATAATTCTATATTACCCCAATAACTCATAATATAAAAAAAATAAGGGTTATAGTCTAAATATGGTTTTACAATGGATTTTGATCTAGATTCTAGGTCATTTTGGCCCTTAAGTTTAAGGTTTAGTCTCTAATAAAGCTTAATTTTACCTTAATCTTTGCGATTAATTTGAATCACATGCACTAATATTAGTTCTTAAAAATAATTTTGATATTATTAGACTAATAATACCATAATTATTACAACCATGTATATATATTTTCAAAATTCATGTCACAGAATTCGGAAAATTATGTCTAACACAAACCCCGTGGTGGTGGTGAGAAAGCAGTTTTTAAAGTAAAAAAATTCAAAAGTCCAATAAGTGTTTAGAAGAACATTCCTTATTAAAAATATTATAATAATTAAAATTGGTTTAAAATATGTATTATTTATCTATAAATAATTTAAAAAATAAAATAAAATATAAAGAATTATTAATAATCATTTAAATGGAAATGAAAATTTTAAATAAAATACAATATTTTTCTCTATTCATCAATAATTAAGATTCACAAAAATTCAAAAAAAATCACCCAAATATAAATATAAAATTATTAATTAAAAAATGATGTTTATTTTATAAAATAAAATTTCTATAAGTGTTTTTAATTAATTATATTGATTTTCACCAGACATGTAATGTAGTTGATTTGAGAAATTTTTATATTTGAACATATAAATACATTTAAAAACTATATATATTTTCATAATAATTATTTTCTATTTATATAGAACAATTTTATCAAATATTTTAAAAATAGTTATTAATATTCATATTAATAATTTTAATGTATAGGTTATAACTATCTCATTAAATAATTATAACAATAAAACGGTCTTTCATAAAAACATGGTATTGTGTGAAACATAAAAAAATTCAGTGTTGTATGTAACACAATACCAGTGATTTTTGAGTATAAAAATACAATTAGGTGTTGTGTGAAATGCAATTCAATTTATCCCATATGAATATAATTTTTTACTTAGTACAATGTTAGACATCAATGAAAATTAATTTATTTTAATAAAATATTTCACAAAATATAGGCATTTTACACATTATGAAGGATTTTAAAAAATTGGCATAATGAACTAATAGTAAAATTATCATATATAACCTAAATTGAAACCAAAAGATCCAGAAGTTAGGCTATTCTTACCAATTATAAGTTATTCATTCAATTATTATAAGTTTTCTTTATGTATGTTTATTAGTTAATATATTCTCACCATGTTTTTCTTTTTTAGTTAATGGTGAAAAATAAGATATACAATTCCAAAAAAAATAAAATAGTAAATGTGATGACTTCCTTATTATTATGCATAAACGTATAGAATATGAAGTTTAGAACATCATGATAGTACTGGATCATCAAGACCAAATTAGAAATAATAACTGGAATCATGTGGAACCCCTCCAACTCCTAAGAAAGGTAAATTTGTCTTCAAGTCATTGATGTGATAAAGGATTTCTACCATTAGTGGATATTATGATCCACTCATCAGGATAAATGAACAAGCTCCCTTGAGAATATATTTTATGTCTTCTGATTAATTCTGTAAGAGAATGTTTTGTTGGTCATTTATTGCATTCTTGAAGAACTTGATTAGTGGTGGACAATTTTCTAGAACCAGATGTCCAAAAAAGATATTTATTCCCCAAAAATTGATGACTTCACGAAAAATATTATTCAATAAATATTTTCCCTCAACACTGCATCTTAAAATGGAGTCGGAGTTCCTTGAACTGAATGAAATAGAAGGTGAGTATATCACGGTGTATGAGGTAAATTTTATATGGAATGAATGACAAGAATTGGATTTAACATCAACACAAAATTTATGGTGTAACATTTCTTTTGGGGGTTAATGCCAAGTATATTAATATCATTGCTGATTTATAAATTTTATATCTATGAAAAGATTGAATTTTTCCCTAAAATATGAGATGTATATCAGGGACTCTTAGTGGTGTCATGGGATTAGAGACAACAAATATAAAATATAATTTTATTTGGGGTTATCAATAGATGAATCTCATGGAGGAAAGAAAATACAACAAATCAAATACCAATGGTAGGGAAATAGGCACCCTAGAAACAGTCTCAAGGTAACTAGAATTTCATTCAAATTTGAATAAATATAGCATCATGGTTTTCAGATTGGTATATAATTGAGGAAACACATTAATTTGGAAGAATAAAATGAGGTTTTAATCAACACTCATCCTACGGTGTAGTGTTTAAACTACACGTAACATGGTAATTATGCAATCCAATTTCCTTAGGAAAGGATTTTTAGTGATAATAAACGATAATAATCTCTAAATACTATATAGAAGGAGAGGTCATATGTTATCACTACTACTATGGCCGATCTCGAAAATGATGTGGTGATAGGTATACTATTTATTTAATAAAGAATCGAAAAAACACCTTTTCATTATTGGAATTAAAATTCTAAAATATCATTAATGTTTTGTAAAACTATTTAAAGGCCACTTGAAATCATGGTGGTTAAGCTATCCATGAGGCCAACAAATGGATAAATATTTTCATCCCAAGTATATAACTCCTCTATAGTTAATCATTGGGGGGTTAATCATATATAAAATCTCATCTTACATACTTTAGTGGTGTTTGATGACATATTTGGAATTTATTGGATGTACTTATATAAATCCATCTTCAAATATTGATAGAGGGTGGTCATTCTTCACATCAAAAGTCATCTATTGATTCTATACATGTGTAATGAGGTGGATGAATCTCACTAGTCATATACTATTCAATTTTGGATATTATTTCATTATGAGAAATCATTATTAGACTAAATTATTTAGACAAAGGAGTGAATAATTCTTGCCGACATGACCATTATGTGGGATTATACAAATTTATTCATTGATGACTTTCCCCGTCTTCATCCTAATCAATAGAATGAGTTATGAATTTATCTTTTACCTAGATCTCTATCCTTATCAATGAGTACCTAAAAGATATACACTATTTATTTGGATGAAGTAAAGTATCAGTTACATGAGAATATAAACATGGGATTAATGATCCCTAAAGCATAACTTTTGGTTTTTCGAATCCTCTTCATCAAGAAAAAGGACATATTAATGCAACTATTCATTAATTATAGTGAGATCAAAAAAATCATGATAAATAACAATTATCACACTCCAAGGATAGGTGACTTGTTTGATCAATTATCAGGGCCCCGTTTTTATCATATGGTGGGCCTTCTATCAGGATATCGCTAATTAAGTGTGGAGAAAGAATATTTTTTCAAGACCACCTTTCGGAGGAGTTATGGATTTTATGAGTTCATAGTGATGCCCACAAGACTCACTAATTATCCAACAATATTTATGGTTTAATAAATAGAGTATTTAGATATTTACTTGATATAATTTTTCTGTCTGTATAAATGATATTTTGATATAATCCATGAGTAAGGAGGTTCAGGATGAGAATTTGAATATTATGGTTAAGACTTTGTGAATAGATAAACAATATGTAAAGTACAATGAATGTGGGTTCTGGATAGAGGAAGTATCATTCTTGGGACATGTTATCAATAGTAAATAGATATCTATGGACACTTCTTTGACAATGTATATTGATGAATTTACTAAACATATATCTATAATGGAGATACATATTTTCCTTGCACTAACTCGATTTTAATGAAAATTTAAGGGAAACATTTTGTGATTTTCAAACGTGATAATCGAGAAAAATCACAGGGGGTAAATTTTTTCTGGGCTATTTAATGTGAATATATATTTAAGGAGTTGGAAAAGTGGCTTACCACTACAATAGTACTCAATCTTCCCTCAATTAGGGAAATTGTTTTGGTATATATTGATGCTTCAAAGAAGAGTTTGGGCTTTCTACTAACTCAAAATGAATAATTGTTAGCCTAGGCCTTAAGTAAGTCAAATGTTCATGAACCAAACTATCGAATGCATTATCATGAGTTGGATGTAGTGATCATTATGCTAAAAATATGTTGATATTACCTCTATGGAGATAGGTGTGAAATATATACAAACCATAAGATCCATAAATATATTTTCACACAAATTATCTCAATAAGGGATAACAAATATAGGTATTGATGATAAAATACTATAACTTCTCAATCAAATTTCATCATTGGAAAATAATAAAAATGGATGATCCTATATGTAAAAAGGTTATAAAAACCATTCCACTAATGAGTATTGATTAGGATTAAAAATTATTATACTTGAGAAGGATGTACATGTGAATAAATAATGAATGAACATCATCACTACTTTTTGTAATGTTTACTAAACCAACCCTTATATAGAATATAAAGGATTTTCAATTAGATGATGTGGAAATTCAGATGAAGGTGGAAGATATAAGAAAATAGAAATCACCGTAGTTCAAGATTGATGAACAATGATTTCTAATATTCATGTTATGATTATATGTACCATAAAATCCTTATATAATGAAATAGACAATGAATGATTCACATAAATCGACATTCTCCATACACTAAATGGTTATGAAGATGTATCAAAATCTTTGAGAGCACTATTGGTGGGAAAATATTAAAAATTACATCATGAAAGATAAATCTTTTTTTAGTATATTTGAAATTTAAGGATGAAAGATAAAAGTATAACGTTATTCTGCAACTATTATCCATAACTACATAGAAGTTGGAAAAAATCCCCATGGGCTTTTTCCTTGGTCATTCAAAGACATCAAGAGGAAATAAAACCATATGGGTTGTGGTGGATATTATTACCAAGACTATTCAATTAATTATTATTAGATATGACTTATTACTTGATAAAAATTATAGTATATACATCTAAGATGTAGTGGGGTTTTATAGAAGTTGAATAAACATTATATTTAATGAACATCCATGATTTACCCCCATGTTTTGGAGGGTCCTCCAACATGATATAAACACTGAGTTGGATAATAGTATGGATTATTACCCCCAAATGGATTGCTAATATGATAATGTAATTTGAACACTAGATTACATATTTATAGCATTATTTATGGACTTTAATGGAGTATGATATCTTCCACTAGTGTAATTCTAATACAATAACAACTTTCACTCATGAATAAAAATTAATCCTAATGAATCCATTTATGGGAATATATGTAGAACACCTATGTGCTTGGATAAATTTGTTAAATGTACATATTTGGGACCAAAATTGTGTTCATATATGGAGGATATGGTCAAGAAAATTCAGGAACAGACCAAAAACAACTCAAACTCGACATAAGATCATTACAGACAATCATAGATGAGACGTAGAGTTTGTGGTGTAGGATAATATGATTTTCAAAATATTTCAATAGAATAGAGGCATACTATTTATGAATAAGGTAAGATAGTATCTAGGTACATGGACACCAATTAGATTTACAACTGCATCATAGTTGTGGCTTATCCACATACACAACCACTAACCCTTCCTAAAGTACATGATGCATTCTATATGTCCCTCTTGGGAAAGTATATACTTGATCCATCACATATTCTGAATTGAAAGATGGTATGGATGGAAACATATCTCACTTATAAGGATAATTTTGTGATGATATTGGAACATAGATATATTGTTCTATGAAATAATAAAACTCACCTAGTCAGTGTGTTATTATGAAACCATAAATAAGAAGAGAAAACCCAAGAACCATAAGAATCCAAGAAGTAGAACAAGACTATAATAAATTCACCGTATAATGTAATATGAAATTATTAGGGAGAAGTTATATAATGGGGGGATAATTGAACGCCCTCATTTTTAAAAATTAAAATTATGTTTGATAGAATATACGACCCACAAAACCAAGCCTAAATAAACCACAATTATATACATATAACCATTAAATCCAAGAAATTAAACCAGTCAGTATTAATAGTTTTAACTAATTTATGAAATTTACATTAATTTACTAATAAATATAAATTTATTTAAAAATTCATAGTAAATAAGAACTCAATTTTTAATGAAGAAATTTTATTCTTCAAATAACACTTTTTATTAGAAAATATTATTTTTGAGAAGATATTATAATTAATTTTTTGGACTATTAGAAATAATAATTTATAAAATAAAAATAAATAAATAAAGAAAAATATCATTGTTAACTTAGGGTGAACTTTCTGTATTTTTCTATAATGATTTATTTTTCAATGAATAATGAAAATTTCAAATTTTCTACTAAAGCCATTTTTTTCATTAAATCGTGTAATTTAAAAATACCATTATATTGTGGATTTGGTATTAAACTGTAATATAAAAAATTTAATTTATAATAATCAAATAAATATCATTTTAATCAACAATTTACTTGATTTTGGTATATGTTAATATTTATGATAAAAAATGTGTTTTTGAGTAAAATTTTTTTAATTGAAAGATGTTTATCCATTTTATTTTATTAAAATTACCCATGTAATGAACTATTTGAATAACATATACAGATTATATATGAATTAATATAAATTTAATTTCATTTAATTATGTTTTATTGTCCTAAAGATAACATTAGATCACTTATTTCTTAAAAATGAATTTCCTAAGAAACCATTTTACGACATGTTTTTCTTATTCATTTTTAAATTTAATTCATCCATTTATGTGAATTAAATTTAATAAATGGATAAAATATTTTCAATAAGTATAATTAATATTTGGTAATAATGGAAAATTATTATTTTTGAATATATTTATTAGTAAATTTAGTAAAAATTAATTACCACATTTAAGGTTAAAATGGGGTTTTTTTCATTACATACACTTCTGCTAAATTAATTTTCCAAAAATATTGGATATTTAATAGGTAAATTTTATTTAATATTTAGAATTAGTGGTTTGAAATTATCTGGTAATACTGAGTTTATTTATAGGAATAAGAGATAAAATACATTGTTAAAAAAACTGTTCTGATTGTGAAAACTAAAATGGTAAAAGCGAGTAACCATAAAGGTAAAGGGAGTAACATATTAGAACATATTTTTTGGAGGCTTGTATCGAACATATATTACCTAAAATACATTATTTATCAATTCCAGAGACACTCTGTCTTGAGGTTGGATATTTATTATGGAATAGTTTTTGGTATTTACAAGAATGTCACTCTATCCCACTTATAAAAGGGAACCACCTATAATATACTATAAACTATTAAACAGACTTATAGTTAAGAAATTACTAATAAAAATTCCTTCCATAAAAAAATTAGCACATATTAGAGGCCTTTTTTTGAAAATCTTCATTTGAAGGATTTTTTTTCACACCTAAAGAGTTTTTTAGAAGAAGAGGTATCGTTCATAACTGATCATTTTTGTTTTAATTAGTCTTATAGCTACAGAAAATATTTTTTTAACCATGATTATATAGTAACACTAGTTTCAATAATATAAAAATATGTTATTATGTAAATTTTTTGACTTCAATACATATCCACTTCTGTAAAAAAAGGAAATGAAACCATATTTTGTGTTTATAGTGGACTAACACCTCATGAATCGATGTAATTGTTTTCCATCATTTCCTCTCACATATTTTTATGTTGATATATTTAATATATAAATATATATATTATTTCAGAAGTATTTATAAATATGGATATTTAATACATCATATATTTTCTTACCTTTCCATTCATTTAAAAAAGACAATGTTTTCCATGTTTAAGGGTTGATTACCACCTCCATAAAGAAATGTGATTTGTTTTTTATTACAGAATAAAATGGATGGTATATATATAAGTTCAATTTAAGAAATAATATGGTAATTATAATATAATATTCATTATTTAATGTTAAAAATACACTTAACTTCTATACATCTTTATCGTTGAAAAATGGAAATGTTACCCTTGCGTACATACAACCTACCATCTCCATGATTGTAAAAAAGTTCATTTTTTAGAACCCTACATCATGATTGGTTTTAGAAGTATAATTTCTATACAGAAATGATAATTATTTCATCATTATTATTCTAGATATTATTAAATAATATTCCCTTTGACCTTAGTTAACTGTCCAAAGTGATTTTGGACATATAAACCGAATATAATCAAAATGTATAATTTGAAATTAATTGACTAAGTAATTGAATATGAAATGATAATAAATAAAGTAAAATTAATAATAAAACTAAAAGTAGTTCATAATAAAGAAAATAATAAATATATGTTTATCATTTAGTAAAATAAATTAGATATATAAAACCCTATTTTACCTCATGATTTACAACATAATTACAAAATTTATGACATAAAAATATTGACCAAGACACCACAATATTTACACTATAATAAATCATTTTGCACCATTAATGGAATATATCATTCATATTCACTCTAAAATAACATTATATATTCATTAAAATAACTTGATTAGCTGACATAAAAAGATGGTATTCATAAATCTAGTATTTGGAGCGTTACAATTGATATAACAATATTAAATTTGAATGAACCATTTTAGAAACAAATAGAAAAATTACATGATTATCTCACCAATGAGATTTTTTATCCAAAACATTAGAATATGGACCATTAATTCCATTTCTAAATCATGGGTAGGGTAGTTTTTTCCCTGAAGGTGCAGCTAATGAGACCCATAGGCTACTAGTTTATCTCTATATATCAGTACTACTCCCTGAAAAATAATAGATGCATCACAGTACACAACATAACAAATTCCATGATTTGGGAGTGTTATTAGTAGAGCTATCATAAACTATATATTTATCTCATGGAATTCTTCATAATAATGTCTAGCCCATTGGAACTTCACTCATTTCTTCGATAGTGCTATCATGGGTGTTGATATTTAAGATAATTCATATATAAACCATTGGAAATATCATGATTTACCCAAAAATATCCTAATATAAAACACATTATGGTGATATTTCTTGGACATGACTCTCAGAACCTTCATTTATTCAATGTAAAAACTCGTCCAAGACACCAAATGTCCTAGGAACCTCACCTCATGAATCCAAAAGTCACACTATGTCAAATTTTCCTAAATATTTTGTAATTAAAGCACACTCAGGATTATATCCTGGTGTCTATCATGTTTTTATGGTGTCATTGAGTAGATGAGAATTCCAAAAAATAACACCATGATGATAGAGTCCTGGTATAGTAGTATGTTCTTATTAATGAGGTCCATGAACACTTATAATTCATTCTCCATCCTGGAAAAAATCACCAAGTACTCATACAATCCATTACTACATCAAAGCACCACCTTATAAATATACACCTATCTAACCCACTACTGGTGATATCTTGATTAACGTTTAATCTTGGAGAACCACCAAAACCCTTATGTATGAGAAACAATATCCACGCATATGGGAAAATAATATTAGTTCTTTTGAATCACCTAGTTTAATATTCTGTAATCAATGTAGATTTTTTACACAACCATCCATCTTCTTAGAAAATCATACAACTGAACCCCATGGTAAAGTACTCAGTAGGATAAAAATTTTCCACTCAAAATAAACCAACATAACCTTTATCTCATTAATATCATTTGGTTTCCTGTGATACGGGTGTTAGAAAATGGGTTGTGCAGCTTCTATAAGCTGAATCTCAAAAAATAATATTCTTTCTATAGGAAGTCCTACAATGTAATCCAAAAATATTACTTAATAGGGATATACTGTTAAAGGATAAGATGAGAGGTATTTCACTAATTATTTTAATATATTCATGCCTTCCATTTTTTGATATGACCTTCTTGATCTAAATCGGGTCTAGTTCAACAATGCCCGATCTAATTTCCCAGTCTCTAATTATCTTGAAATTATCTCCTTTTGTAAAAGTGAATGAAACATGACTCCAATATTTGTCTATGTGAGATTGGAATCTAGCCATATATTCTATGATTAGAATCACATCTATGGACACCAAATAAAATATCATAAAATCCCATAGATTTCCATAAATAGTGAAAACTATTATAAATTATTGGATTCACTAGAGATGATCCAATTTTATCCCCAATGGTGTGTCATGATTGACTAGTTTGGAAAATAACATTACTGGTAGGTCATGCCCAAAAACTAATTTTGTAGAATTAAATGAATTTGATACAGTGATATCAAATAAATGAGTATACAATGTGGATACAATCAAGACTATAACTATTACTATATTTGGCCCCACTCTGCTATCATCTAGATTTTGATCCGCAATATAAATTTGAATAGACATAGCCTTCTGTCCTTGTCCAGAATGATAAGTTTAGCATTGTTTTTTTATATCGATCAGACTCCCTCAGATGGTGGATAGGGTTCACAAACTGTTAAAGGTATATTATTGATCACATCCACTATGTGTACTTCATTATTTTATTACAATGCATATCATTCCAATATTTCTGTATAAAAAATATCAGAATTGTCCTACCAGTTAATCTATCTTTCTAAACTACAATCATTTGAAAAATTAGAAGGAATTAAAGGGGATCATATCCTATGATACCCAATGTATCCAATAGTCATTACTAGTTATTTAATTTTATAGTATTGTATGATATTGGAAATGGAAACCTTCAATGTGATTCTTAGCAAGCGAAGAATGAATGGATTCTTATATAACATAGAATGTTATCGAAGGAATGTGTCATTTACATTACAAAATTGAATGAATTTCATAATAACCCGAGAGTAT